>JAPVLO010000267.1:0-1200000 GCA_027257055.1 Cephalopachus bancanus
TGCAGTTGAGTTCATTGTAGATCCTGGATGTCAGGCCTTTGTCAGTTATAGAGTTGGCAAACATTTTTTCCCTGTAGATACTAGATGTTAGGTCTTTGTCAGATATACAGTTGGCAAATGTTTTTTCTCAGTCTGTGGGCTGTCTCCTTGCTCTCTTGATAGTTTCTTTTGCCTTGCAGAAACTCATTAGTTTGATGAGGTCCCACTTGTCTATCTTATTTCTTATGATATGGGCACTTAGGGTTCTGATCAGGAATTGGCTGCCAGTTCTAATTTCCATAAGGGTGTCTCCTGCATTTTCTAAGATTCTTACAGTTTGAGGTTTTACATTTAATTCTTTGATCTATTTAGAGTTAATTTTTGTGTATGGTGATAGGTATGGGGTCCTGTTTCAATCTTCTGCATGTGATCAGCCAGTTTCCCCAGCATCATTAACTGAATAGGTTTTCCTCTCCCCAGTGGTTGTTGTTGGAGGCTTAGTCAAAGATGAGTTGTTTGAGAAATTGAGGCTTTGCTTCCGGAATCTCTATCCTGTTGCATTGGTCTATATGCCTGTTCTTGTACCAATACCAGTAAGAATGGCCATCATTAATAAAACAAACAACAGATGCTGGTGAGGATACAGAGAAAAAAGAACACTTCTACACTGCTGGTGGAATGCAAACTAGTGCAACCTCTTTGGAAGACAGTGTGGTAATTTCTGAAAGAACTAGAAATTGACGTTCCATATGACCTAGCAATTCCCCTATTGAGAATATATCCCGAGTAACTCAAATCATTCTTCAAAAAAGATACCCACACACACAAGTTTGTTGCAGTTCTATTCACAATAGCAAAAACATGGAACCAACCATGCTGCCCATTGAAGCTGGACTGGATTTAAAAATGTGGTAAATATACACAATGGAACATTATGCAGCCATCAAGAAGGACAAACATATGGACTCTGCAGCAACTTGAGTGGATTTAGAGTCGATCATACTCAGTGATCTCTTACAGAAACAAAGTACAGAGTACCATATGTTCTCACAATTGTACCTTAGACAATTATAATACTACAAGAAAGGGATTGGCAGTGGGGGAAACTGTCAGGGGAGGCGGGGGTGGGATTGGCAGTTGAGGGAAACTGCTAGGGGAGGGAGGGGCATACCTCATCAAAAAAGGTACCTGCATAATCTACGTTTGTATACCTAACCCTGAATTGTACTCCACATCTTTATAATTAAAAAAAGGAAAAAAATCATACATAAAATCAAAAGTGTTTGAAGTATTTGGAGAGTTGAGCTGGGCCAGAGAGATTAAATATATTTCGTGTTGCAATGAATGCATAATCTAGGATTAAAAGAATATTGAGTGTCATAATCTGGTGATAAATTAGATTAAAAGTAACCAAACTCCTTTTTTTCAGATAAAGAAAAGTAAACTCCAAAGTTTTGTATCAAATATAACCAAAAATGTTATAGATCTTGAGATGCAGAGGTAAACTAGAATCACACTTACTGATTCCCAATGCATTATTTCTTACACTGCAATTTTCTTACTTTAACTTATTTTTTTTTCAAAATTTGAAAGACTTATTCATCCATCCATTGCAGAAACAGTCATCCATCCATCCACCCATCCATCCAACAAACATTTGTTGAGTACTTACTATCTGTATGCATGGCTAATGTGCTTTGAAGGAGCTAATGGTTGATTTGGTACATTTCCCAGGTAGCCGGTTTGGCCCAGGATCCTCTGGGATCCATGCGAGGACAGGGTAATTGCAGATTATTTGCCCAAGCTGCTTGATTTGGAGCACTGCTGGCTCCCTGTTTTCAGCCAGATTATTTTTAAAAGTAACAATAGAAGTTCACAACATACTGTAACTTTTCAAACTAGTGGACTACCCCAAAACAAGTGTTTTTGAAATACCAACCATGTGCCTAATACTATGAAGAGATATTATGAATAGAATCTTGAAAAGCGTCATGGCACAAGAGTGGTAGAAGTTATTGTGCCTTGCATTGGGAGTGTGTCTTTCTACAGGTCCTGTGGTTGTGTGAGATCTACTGGCTTCAGCATCTGCTCTGTCTAATGATCGTCCTCCTGCCTCCCTCTTTTCCAAGTGTCATTTTGGTGAAGTGACTTAATGTTCCTTTGAATGTAAGTCTTGCTTGTTTAAATAATGGTTTCCTTCCACATTTTTGAATCATTTTGTGACTGTTTTCTGCCATTCCCCTAAGTCTTTCTCCAAAATGAGGGCTATAGAATATAATTTTCCTACATTTAATATCATCATTTCTTACATCAGTCCATTTTATTTCTACTCTAGTTTACATATTTTTGTTGAATGATAACTGCATTAATTAATAAGCTACATTGTATCCAGTTTAGGAAAAATTAGATCATAGAAACATGTTGCATGTAACATATATTTCTGTTTCATGTCATTTATTTTCATCTGTTGCCCATCCAGATGGACTACAACATATGCTACATTTATCACTAGAGCTAAATAATGGAAGGATGAACTTACATTCTGAGGAAAATCAGTTTTGCTTTTACATTAAATTTGATTTAGTTTTCTGTAAAGGCAGAAAAACATGTTAAAATAAATATTCCTGTTGTCCCATCATGTCCCAACTTTATTGGCAAGAATCAATACCCCTCAGAGCATGATTTCTTCTCTGAAATTGATCATCACACTGACAGGGATCTCTTTGAATGCATTTTAAAGCATCCACATTCCAGCAAAAATTTGCTTCAATATGTAGAAAATGCCATAGGAAATATACAGAATTTCACGATGCTGCTGTTACATTTTTCTTACATGAAATGGTATTCTTAAATATTGAGCTTAGCACAAAATATGAAAATGCAAATAGAGTTTACCAGCTGTGCATATGAAAAGAGAAATGCGATTCATGTTTCTCTGGCAGTGTGCGAGCTACACTTCTCTCCTAGGAATGCCTTTCTTCCTCTTTCTTGTCAAAGGAGCAACTGGCCACTCCAGAGAGTGCTTGTCCAATTCCATTCTGCCGTGTGTCTCTGAAAAAACTCCCAGTCATGTGCCTATGGTTGCCTGCGGTGCCTTGCTGTCTCTCCTCTGTGAGCTCTGCAATCCAGTGTACCTCTAGGACCCCTAAGTCCTATGAATAAAGCACTGCGGTGGCACCATTTTTCTCCCTGTTTTAAACAGGTCAGGGGAAGCAGTTAAGCTTAGCTCTCCTAATTAAAGCACTTTGTCTAGACATAGTGAATTAGGATAAACAATGTCTGAGCTAGGAAGTCTACTCTTTATTTGGTTGCATTTTCTTTTGCAGGTCTTATTGCACTTCAGGCTTGTCTGTTGGGTGGGGGCAGATGGAAGAGGGGTGCTGGTGAGTGAGGGAGGACACGCTTGCCAAGCATTAGGATATGGGTGTCTACATCCATAGTCCCACACTTTCTTAAATGCAAATAGTATACTGTGCCTAAATGGAAAGGAGTTTCTAGAAAGCGTTTATTCAGTGCTTGGTGTACAGAGCTCAGCACATGCTGGCGATGTGTAATGGAGCATTTGATTCGTGTCTTTCTGTGCACTAAGTACTATAAATATCATTTGATAACAATGATATGTGAAAATAATTAAGACTTTTCTGAATTTGAGAGAACAGCATAATACGTGATAGTAATTTTTGTCTTTGCAAGTAGTAGTACCATGTATTTCTAAATGCTAAATTTAGAAATTGCTCCTATAGAAATGTTACTCTAAATTTTCCACTCACTTTATTTATTTTGCCCTGCTTAAGTAGCAGGAGTGCCTCTAAGTGAGCCTTATAAATGCCTTGCAAAAACACAAGTCATGACTTTTATTTTTCCTGGAGACAAAAGCTATAGTGAATAGGGTCCAATAAGCACACGAGAGGCCATCTACCACAAATGGTTCTCATGGAGATGGATGCAAGAAGACTTGAATTTGACCCCTTGACTAGGAAATACCTGAAGCAACTGAGATTTTTCTTGCCAGTAGATGGAAGTCATTGCTAACCATGCAGGGGTTTCTTGTGAATACTTAATTGATATCCCTTCCAATTGAAACTTGCTCTGAGACCTAGCCAGGAATGACCAGGTAAGTGTTAATTGTATCTGTCAACTGGGAAGGTGTTTTGGATGAGATTAACATTCACATCAGTAAACTCTGAGTAAACAAATTACTCTCATAATGTGGGTAAGTCTTATCCAGTCAGTTGGATTCAACAAAAAGACCTGCCTCCCCAAGCAGGAGGGAATTTTCCAGCAACTGCCTTTGGAGTTCATCTGCACCATCAGCTCTCATGGATCTTCACCTTGATAGCTCATTCTGTAGATTTTAGACTTCTCAGTCTTCATAATTACATGCATCAATTTTTAAAAATAAATCCCCCCATCTATGTAAATATAGATGGATATAGCTAGATTGAAAGCCAGGTGCATAGAGCTCCTTTGAGCTCTGTTTTTCAGGGGAATTCTGGTTGATATGACCAGCATGTGCCTGTGAATATTCCTCCCTGTGACACCAGCAGAAGTAATGGGTATCTGGGAAACTGGCTGGTTGATGCAGGAGACAGGAAGGAGGAGGACGGGTATTGACAGCTGTGGATTAAAACATGCTCTTGTAATGTTTTGACTGGGCTAGTTATGCAAATTGCCAAAGTGATTGGCCTTTCTTAAAACATGTCTTTGAAGTTAAAACTACATGGACTATGAGAGCCTAGAGAGATCAAGGATTAGTCTCTGATCACTTATTTCCCCTTTACTTTATTCCCACTGCTTATTGCTCCTGACTGGCCTCTGTCAAGATTGAACCTTAACTCTGTCCACAGTTAATTTAGTAAAGATAATTTGACAGTATCACTCCTCTGCTTAAATGACTTTGATTACTTCCCACTGCCTTATTCATAAATATATTTTCCTTGTTGTGGTATACAAAGTCTCTTTAATGATCTGATTCCGAAAGATATTTCTTCTTCCCAGCTCACTGGAGTCTTTTTAAAATTCTCTGGTTGCTGTGGAATCATTGATCTACTCATCACTGCCTGAATATACAACCACCCTGATATATTTCTCTTTTCCTGGATTGTCTTTTCCTGTCTCTGGTGTTTGGTTCCTTAAGGCCCAACTGAAAAGGGAAATCAGCTGTAGAACATTTTCCATCTTATAAAATCTGAATAATTTTCTTCTTTGTGCTGTCTGAATACTTGTTTCACATTTCTGCAATCAGACATGTGCCAGTTTTTGGAAGACTTTGCCGTCTGCTTGACTGACTCGCCTGCCGGGGGCTAAAGTAAACCAACCTGTCTTGGAGACTCAGCTGTGCTACTGTATAGCTATGCGGCACGGGGCAACTTATTTCCTCCCTAAAGCCTTATTTCTTTATTTGCAACATTGTGAAACTAATAGTAGTAAGAGGAAAATTGAATGTTTTAATACGTAACAGTGCCTGACATATGGAAAAAACCCTAAAATATAAACTTCAATTCATATTGCCTCTTCAAGAAATTGGATGACTGTTACGTGCCAATATTTACTGAATGCCTTTGATCATCATCACCCCCACTATTGAATTCCCATTTAGTTTTTAATGCTGAGCGTCTAGCCCAATAAATGTTACATAGATATTCATTATATGTTCACTGATGAAAGAATTGCTCTGGTCATTAGGCTTAAACACTGTGAAATTGGATGCTTTGTTTTTATTCTATTTATTAGGTAAAAATTTACGGCCTATAGCTATGAAAAACATGCTTTATATCCTAAAGCTGTTTTGCTTACAGTGGGGAATTTAAATAACCTAATTACAACAAAATAATATCTTCCTTATATGCAAAATAACTGTGTTTATAAAGACAATGCATTATGAGACTACATTGGAAAAACCAGTTTATAAATAGTAAGATTATGCATTTTGTCTTAGTGTAACATAACAAATTTTAGTATAATTAGATATAAATTCAACCTCTGAAATATTAATAATCTCAGCTCTTTGAAATAACATCAATATTACTTCACAGGAGCTACACCCATGACATTAGCTGCTGTTGTTAGCCCGTGGCATCAAATACCAAATATACTTACATTTTATAATTGTTATATTATTGTGTCTATCATCTCTCAGTCTCTGGTATATCATAAATGTCACTCAAAATTGTGAGAAACACAAATGAAAGTATGTCTTTTTCCTCATAGAGATAATACACACATTCTTGGGTATGAAATCTAAAACTATTGGGAGACTTTACCACAATCTGCATTGTGTGTGCCACTTCAGTAACAATGTGTGCTCATTATGTATTCCAGTTCTGTAGTTTCTAGATGCAGGAATCTGTCCATTTGGAGAGAACTGACATAGGTCAATTTGGTTTAACTGTGTAGTTAATCTTTTCAGGCTAACAATGCATATATAAATTCAGGGCCATTTTAGGGGTGAACATGTCAACTATTTCTGATTTTAAAAAGTCATATACAGTAGGGCTGGAGAAAAAGAAAGAGCTAAGTCTGGGCCCTTGATGCTACTTATGTCAGTCTTCTCCAAATGGACAGATTCCCGAATCTGGAAACCACATAAATGGAATACATAATGAGCACATATTGTTACTAAAGTGGCACACATAGCACAGATTGTGTTAGAGTCACCCAATAAGTTTTAGATTTGATACCCAAGAATGTATGTTCTATCTCTATGAAGAAAAAGACATACTCTCATTTGTGTTTCTCACAATTTTGAGTGACATTTATGATGTACCAAAATTCTCTTGTAGTATTTTACAGTCTTATTGCCTTAAAAGACAGAAGTGAAAGAAATGCAGCCTCGCCACAAAAAACCCAGACTCTGGACTGCCCAAGTTCAGTTCATTCACATACTTATTCTCTGTTTTATATATATATATATTTTATACCAATTTCTTCATCTGTAAAATGGAGATGCTGAAAATAATCCCTACCATGTGGAATAATCATGAAGAGTCAATGAGCTGATATAGGCAAAGTGCTACGTCAGAGTGTTCAGAACAGTGTATGTCTGGCACAGTGGCAATCCTATACTTGGGCATGACAGTCCCTAACAAGAGAAATCCCTCCCCTATTTGAATGGAGTGCTTAGAATCTCTATAGTTTGAAACAAACTCTCAACCTTCTTACTTGTTTTCCACGAGTCTGTGAGTACTTGGAGAACTATTATTGTAACCTTTTAATCATTATTTCCAGTTTTACCTAACATAGGTGTATAATAAATATCTCCTGACACCTATTTTTTTGGTACCACTTAAAAGTCTGATATTGGTGTTTCATTTATTTTCAGTTCACAGACATGATTCTTAAACCTGTCTAGAACCATCGCCATGTAATGCCATAGCAAAACTATCAATAATTTACACTTCAGATTGACTTTAATTTTACTTTAAAGTAGTTGGATACCAACTATATATGTCAGGGACAGTGTTGGGCATTGCTGATACAGGAATAATATCAGCCTAATCTAACCTAGGATGTGCACAAAGTTGATCATTTAATGCGAATTCCTGAATTCCAGCTGAGGCAATGGAAAAAATGTAGCATGTGTTGTGAACCTGGAGGAAATCCTAGCTGTGAAGGACTAGATGGAGTGGTTCTGGGAAGGTAGAAATGAATCTGAAGGCTGCCCCTGGAAAGGTGGTAGACACAGAAGTCGTAAAGGAAAGAAGTGGGGATGAGAAAATGAGCAGAGTAGGCACATTTATTTGACCTGATTTATAGTTTTTTGTTTTTTGTTTTTTACTAAAAGTCCTAGAAAGGAAGGCTCTGGTGTTATCGTAGCCCAGGGTTCTCAAAGTGTGGTCCTCAACCTATAGCATCAGCATCACCGGAAACATGTTAGAACTGCCAATTGTTGGGCCTATTTTAGGCCTTCTAGATCAGAACCTCTGGAAGATGGAACCCAACAATGTGGTATTCACAAGCCTTCCAGGTGAGTGATCATCATAACCTAACTCAGACTGTGTAGGCTGGTAATTATTCACATTCTATTTATTAAGTTAATGACAGTGAACCTTAGCGTTTAAAACATAGTCACTGTGATCTCTAAATAATTACTGAATATGTAAGTTATATTCTTCTGCCAGGCATGAAGATGAAAAAACAAAAAGGTATTTCCTGCTATCTCATTAGTGATAAAAAAGACATAAATTAAAAGCTAACAGTTCACGACAGTATTTACAAAATGTCAAATGATTCCTTGTAATAACAGATGCTATCGATATTTAAAGAAAGTGGCAATAGCCACTGGTGCTGGTGATTGTGAATGGATCAGGAATAGAATTTGGGAGAGATAGGCTATTGTCCTGTTAGATCTCTATGTTCCTAGACAACGCTCTGCTTATGGATTGCTGAGTAACAAACCGCCTCAAGCTAAAACAATTTATCATCTCTCATAGTTCTGAGAGATCCCTGGGCCCGACTAGGAGGTTCTTACATGGTGTCTCTTTTGCCCTTGAAGCCTGATTGCAGGTAGGATTGGAGTTCCCTCAAGGTCTGACTAGGCTGGCTGTCCATGATTCCATCTTCATTCACATGTCCTGGCCTGTTTCTCTGTTTTGGTGTCTCACCCTCCAGGGTCTTTCTGTAGGACTTGGGCTTCTCAAGGCATAATAGTGTCAAGGTAGCTGTTCATCCTTTGATGAAGGCTAATCTTTGATTTCTCTAGGCTCTGTCTCTTTAGACAGAGGAAGTGAAAGTTCCCAGTCTCCTGAAAAACCTAGAACTAGCACAGCATCAATTCTATGTTACTTTATTGGTCAAAGTAATCACAAGTCAAGTTCTGATTTGAGGGAAGCAATAAATGAGTATGAATGCTTGGAGGTAGAGCCATCTTTGGAGACTAGCTACTATAAGTCACTGACAGTCTCTGGAGAATGTTACGATGGCTTAATGATCTCTGGAGTATTCTTACATGTAACTTCAGCTTTCCATGATCCACAAAACTTACCTTTATAAATTGTAATTCACCAAGGAGAACATTAAAATCTATCTTAAGTCAGTTATCATCAGTTTTCTATTCCTATGGCATTTCTTTTTCAGCTGGCTAACAGCATGGTCTGTTGAAAAATAAAAAGAAAAATTCTTCTTTGGGTTGTTAAAGTCACCATCAACTTCTGAGAAAAATGTATTTCTTATATTAATGAAGCATTTTTGCATTAATTTAATCTCTAAATGTCAGAGTACACTAATGTTCTAGGTTACATCAGTAGGTTATATATATATATCTTATAAATAACCAGTATATTTGTGTATATAAGTTTATAAAAGCTAGCAGTACCGTATACATTTATTTTAGTGGATTTTTGGAGCTTTTATTTCATTAAAATCATGATTCCTTGAAAGCATAATGATTCTATTCTGACTCAGATATTTGGAAAACAAGGTTATATAGAGAAATGCAGTACCCTCTAGGAAAATCTACTGAGTGGAAATAAATGTGAATACTTTACAGAATGTCTTGAATTTACAGGCTTTGTTGCTCAGAGTATTTATGTCATGGGATGAAACCAGATGCCCTTTCCTAATATAAAAGTCATTAAAGTGTTACCAAAGAAGCAAAATAAAATTCTAATTATTTTAAAAGTAGCTTATTCCCTAAAAAGTAGTAATGAGTTTTTAGAAGATTTGAATTTATACTAAAATCCTTATAAAACTATTCTTCACTATAATGCCAGAAACATCTTTTTCTAAATATATTACTACAGTATTTAAAATCTTGAAATAGCCGGGCTCGGTGGCTCAGCCTGTAATCCCACGCCTTTGGGAGGCTGAGGTGAGTGGATTGTCTGAGCCCGCGGGTTCGAGACCCGCCTGGGCAGCGAGACCTCATCTCTACAATAAATCAAAAAATCAGCCGGGCGTGGTAGTGCATACCCGTAATTCCGGCTACTCGGAAGGCTGAGGTGAAAGGATCGCCGGAGCCCAGCAGGTCGGGGCTGCGGTGGCCGGGAGCAGCCACTGCACTCCAGTCTGGGCGACCGAGTGAGACTCCAACTCAAAAATAAATAAATGAATAAATAAATAAATAAATAAGGTTTTGAAATTAAGGAGAATGGACACACTTCCATTTTATGCCTTAAACATGTTTCTTCTTTTACACTACTCAGATTTGGATGCCTAAGCAGATTTTTTTTCTTCATAGTTGTAGTGCAAAACATACATATAATAAATTACCTACTATTCAAATTTAGGTCATAATCATAGCATATTTTTAAATCATTCCCTACACTAGTTAAATAAGGGCTATGGACCTATTAATTCCCATAGAAGTAATTTTGCTTTATCTTTCTTATATAGTCACCTCTACCTTAAAGTTTTCCTGACCACCCTAAGTCGTCAACCATGAGCCCCACCTCCCCTCCACACCCTACCCTTCCCCAATCATCTTGTTGCATGCCAGCACCTAGCTCAGGGAATGAGTAGTGAAGGTGTGGAACACATTTTGGGTGAATGAATGCAAAACTTCGTCCTTTTAATTGAACGGGAAGCACTCGTTGTCCCAAATGATGTCATCTTGCACCTTGAGTTTCTAAGTGCACCTGGAGTATGTATGAATCTAGTATTTTTTTTAAATTGCAGCTGCTTGTAATTGAAAACTTTTCAAGGTTTAGGCTATTGGCATTTGGGGGGATATTAGAAAACATTTTTGTAAATAAAATTTAACAGAAGAACTAGCAATTTATATTTACTATTGACTTAAAATATTCTGTTTTTACAGGTTACAGTGTCATATTTTAAACATCTTAACAGACAACTCTTTCTTAATTTTAAAATAAAAATGTAAAAAAGGAACTTAAAAATTTTCCACTTTGCCCTCAGAAAACTGAGCTATACACAGTAAAATGAATGAAACAAATACAAATCATTACAACATAACGAAACTCTTCTACAAAATAGTATATTTGGCTTTCTTCATGGAGTTCCAAGTATACTAATGAAAATTAGTACAGTTATCCTCAGAGCATCAGTGCCTTTAGCCTCACTGTGTTTCAGAGGAAAGAATTTTTAATCTTATTTTTAACTTTGGGGAATAGGAGTCAAAGGGAAGTTGCATGAAATTTCAGATCAGAAAATATCAAAGGCATTTGCTAAGAAAGAATAATAAGCAAGTCTGTCGACCATGACAGCTGAGTGTCCCTTTGATCATATAATGCTGCTTCAGCTGATGGCAAACTGCGGTAGAATAAGAGGCTTGTTGTGGAGAAGGGTTGCACATGAGAAGATTTCAATGCGTGGCATTGTGGTGCCAGCTCAGATAAGTCTTCTTTATTGTTTTGCTTCCATTTAAGTGAGCCAATGATTACAAAAATCAGTAGTACTCAGCCACTCTCACAGACTGACAGTGAAGGAAGCATATCTGACTTTTATCATTTGAAATGAAATCATTAGCACTCGTTTAAAAATAAGAACTAGAGATGTCACACATGTTAGTTCTCTCTAGGACTATTTATGCTCAAGAGAGAGAGTGGGCACCTGTATTATATGAAAGGTCAGTATGGGATGGAGTTATGGTTACTTGACAGCTGTTCTGCAGATGATGTATAGGCTATCAATTGTTGCTGTTGTAGACTGAATTGTGTCCCCCAAAGTGTTTAGTCTGAGGCCTTAGCCCCTAATGTGACTGTATTTGGAGACAGGTTCTTTAAAAGAGATAATTAGGATTAAATAAGGACAAGATTCTAAGCCAACAGGATTGGTGTCCTTATAAGAAAAAAGACACCAGAGAACTCTCCACATACACACAGAGGAAAGGCTATGTGAGGACACAGTAAAAGGAAGACATCTGCAAACCAGGGAGTGAGACCCCTTCAGAACCAACCCAGGCAGCACCCTGACTCTGGACTTCTAGCCCCTAGAATTGTGAGAAATAGGTTTCTTTTGTTTAAGATACCTGGTCTGTGGTTTTTCATTATGGTAGCTTGAGCAGACTAATACAGTTGCATAATGAACCACTCCAAATTTAGTGGCTTAGAACAACATGACTGTGTTTGCTCGCAAGTCTGAGTCAGGCCTTTGTGTACAGTTCAGGCAGTTCTTCTCTGCTCCATGTGGTGTTGTGTAGAGCAGATCAGTGGGGGAGATTTCCAGAGGGCCTCACTTACATTCCAGGGGTCTTTGTACTGGCTATTGACTGGTGAGCCTCAGTCTTTCTTCAAGTGGTCTTTCTTTGTCCATGTCTCTAATTCTCCAGTGAGAGGGCATGACCCAGACTGCTTTACATGGCAGACAAGTTCCCTCTTTGTGAAAGTAGAACCTGTAAATCCTTTTAACATATGGAATCAAAAGTTCTAGGATGTCATTGTTCCTGTTATTATGTATTGGTAAAAAAAGTTCATCCCAAATGGACTGAAATTACTGTGAGACTTTGTGCATAGCAAAATAAAACAGAATGTATCAAGAATGAGCTCTCATCTTTTGAATAATTTCAGCTACATTTTAGATTACAGTAGATTTTAAAAGACCAGCCAAGGTAACTAAGCAATATGAATAACATCAAGCAAGAAAACAGAATGAAGAAAATGTTCTTAAAATTGACTGAATCTCACTTTTTTCTTAACACAGGCTTAACTTTATCTGTTATGTGTTGTGTAACCCCAGGTTGCTATTAATATTGCTAAAAGAGTCAAGAATCTTGCTTGCATAAGGCACCTACTTTTAAGTATAAGAAGTGAAAAAAGGACTGGGCTCAGTGGCTCACACCTGTAATCCCAGCATTTTGGGAGACCAAGGTGGGTAGATTGCTTGAGCCTAGGAATTCAAGACCAGCCTGGGCAACATAGCAAAACCTCATCTCCACACACACACACAAAATTAGCCCGGTGTGGTGGCGTGTGCCTGTAGTCCTAGCTACTTGGGATGCTGAGGTGGAAGGGACACTTGAGCCTAGGAGATCGAGGCTGCTGTGAGCTGTGATTATTGTGGTCATGCCACTGCACTTCAGCCTGGGGGTGACAGAGTGGAACCCTGACCAAACCAAAAAAAAAAGTCAAATAAGAAATATTCATTCATTCATTTACAAAACTAATAATTATGTAAATATTAAAAGCCTATTACCTTCTATGTGTCAAGCTTCTGGACCCTGGATACATAGTGGGAAACTACCAAAGTCCCTAAGCAAGTCATCATATCTTTACTTTTCTAGTAGACAGAGATAGAAAATAAACAAATAACTATCTATTAAGTCAAATGGCAAGTACAATTAGCAAATGCACGCGCGCATGTGCGTGCGCACGCACGCACACACACACACACACACACTTAGAGAAAGAGAGAGAAGAAGGAAAGAGGGAGGAAGGAGGGAGGGATGGCAGGAGGGAGGCAGAGAGGGAAGAAGGGAGAGATCTGATTGAAAGACAACTGGGAAAGAGAATGCTTGCTATAATCAGTAAAAATTGTCATAGAATGTAAACATCTGAATATCTGAAGAGAGTGAGGTAGACAGACATACACAGATGTGCAGATATGGAGAAAGGTCTTTCTGTATAAAGGCCCTAAGACAGAAATGTTCTTAAATGTTCTGGTTCAAATGCTGAAACATAGTGAGGAAAATGATAAAGTTAAGTATCCAGGGCCCAGACATGCAGAATCCTTCAGGCTATTATAAGGCTCTGATTTTTCTTCTAACTGTGATTGAGTATATTCAAATGTTTTTAAGGTTCTCTGGATGCCGCATGGAGAAGAAACAATAGAGAAACATGAACTGAACAGGGAGTGTGTTGGAGGGACATTGCAGGAGTCTGGGAACACAGGCAGCAGCACAGATCAGTGCCTGGTGTGCTTGAATATGTGCAGAGAGCTGGGCAGGGCCACCATACACAATGGAGGTAGGGTGAGTCCACTTACAGAGTGAAGGTTGGGTGTAAGGAGTATAAATCATCAAATGACTTCTATTTGCTGGCCTGAGCAATTCAATGACTGACAAATAGAGCTATTTCCTTAACATAAAACAATGAAAAAGAGTAAGTTTCAGAATAAGGGAAACCAACAATGCAATTTATATGCAGTGTATTTGGCACATATTTAAGTACTCAATTTGATAACTCCTGTCTCATCTCCATCACTTTTTTGTTGTCCGAACACATTAAAAGGAATTATTTAACAAAATAGGGGAAAAAAAGCTAACTCAATAGCAGAACAGAGCATTTTGGATATTTCATATATTCAAAGCAAATTTGCTATCAGTGGGTGGTATAGTTTTCTGGGCAAATCACTGCTATCCACTAAGTTTTATATTAGTTTGATTTTTGCTGCATGTACTCAACATAAGAAGCCCTAAAACCGCTGTTAAGATTAATTTTTTTAGCTGGGTGCAGTAGCTCATGCCTGTAATCCCAGCACTTTGGGAGGCTGAGGCAGGAGGATTGCTTGAGACTAGGAGTTTGAGACTAACCTGGGCAACATAGCAAGACCTCACGTCTTCAAGAAGTTTTAAAAAGCTGGATGTGGTGGTGCATGCCTGTAGTACAAGCTACTCAGGAGACTGACACAGGAGAATCGCTTGAGCCCAGAAGTTGGAGGCTGAGGTGAGTCATGATCATGTCACTGTACTCCAGCCTGGGCAACAGAGTGAGAACTTGACTCAAAAAATGATTAATTTTTCATTACAGTTACTAATTTAGAATTTAGTATCACAGTTTAATTAAGCAGCTATAATCTTTTTTCGACAAAAAATTATTGGTAGCTGTAACTATGAAATTTCTGTTGGTAAACTAAAATAAAAATGTGTTAAAACATGCAGATTCTGTTATTTACTTTTATACAGTTCTTTACCAGTTAAAATAGTTATTAAAGTAGTAAAAGTCACATAACGTTTCTATGTTTGGAAAAATAAAAAATCATTTTCTGAAGGTTCCAACAATATACATATAATGCGAAGAAATCTTCTGGGCTGGGTGAGATTGGGTTAGCAACTAGGATTCTTGTTGGCTGAACACTTAGCAATTTTTGGTTAATGGAGTAAAAGTCTATAATACTCAGTGATCTATCATAGAAACAATGATCTGATGTATATTCACTGTACTCATAAGCGGACCCTGAATATTTATCATAATACTATAAGAAAGGGGTTGGCAGTAGGGGGACACATAACATCAATTAGGGTACTTGATCTCAAACCAGGATAAGTAGGGACCAAAGGAAGGCCCAAATTTTATCTGTACAATGACCACTTATGTACCTAACCCTGAATTGTACCCCACATCTTTAAAATTAAAAAAAATAGAGCCACCACAATACATTTCAGTTTTGTAGTCCTTTGATGATGACACAACTTTATAAGGGCTTTTATTTCAAATGGAAAGATAAACACGCTATTTAAATACTTACATAGATTTACTACAAAAAGGAATATTACTACTCCATGTCTGTTTATTCATTTCCCCCAAACCACTTCTTAGTTATCTCAACACATAAACTATACTATTCACTTAAAATAATTTTGTATTTTATATTAAAATCTATATATAATATAGTCATTTCACTAACATGCATCTTATTTTGTTGCCTGTATAGAAAATGTTCTCTTCGATATCTTTATCTGTTGCTTAAAGGAACAGCTAACTAGCATGAAAATCTTGGCACTAATTTACAATTGGGCTAAAGAGTTACAATCCCATCTGCTCACTGAGACTGTGACATTCTGGAAGTGCTACTGGCTTCCTTTGTTAGCCAATTCACCAGTGACTTCAATGATGAATGTCCAAGAGAGGGTCATCATGTGTTGTGTTATTCATGTATCAGGGGTTCATTTGAGAAGTGTTTCTGAACCCTTACTGTATGTTAAACATTTTCAGTAAATATTTATTGAATGACTAAATAAGTTTAGGAAATCTAAGTGTGGACTCCATGATACAGGCAGTGAGAGTCAGTGACTTGTTTTTTCCTAAAAGCAAAGCCTGTAAAACTCTTGTCCCATATTATGTGACAGAGCTTGCTATAAGATCATTATATCATTTTGGAGATTTACTCCTAACCTTTAGACTTTTATTCAGAATTCTATGCTTCTCTTTTTTCTTAATGTTTAATAAGGATTAAGAAAGCCTTTAGAACTGAAGTTATTGTTCATAAACATTTTTAGAAGCTCTCTTTTGCCAAAAGTAAAATTTAGCATAACAAATGGAACCATGCAGTATTCCTTTATTATCTGAATTCCCATATTTTCTGAAGACAAGAAATATGATGGATGTGGATGGAATCAAGGACCGTGGAGGAACACAGGAATTTTACTAAAATGTGGAATTGGTTTTCTGAATGCAGAAACGGTGTTACATTTTTAAGGTTAACATTTTAAAATACAGACAGTCTAACAGTTTATTGAAATCTTCAAGACAAGCATCAGATGAAGCAATTTCATTCTGAATTGATACAAGGTGCAAAGGACAGAATTATAACTTCTTTTTTGAAGAAAGAAAAAAATTATTTAAAAAGAGATCACTTCCCACATGTGACCGTCTGGGGTGTGATCTGATGCCACATGGAAGATGCAAAGAATTGCATAGAAGTTAGATTAAAAAATATAGTTTATTTAAAAGTAAATTAGAGAAAGAAAGTTCACCTCCCCAAGGTGGGGGAGGGGGCCAAAGCCAGGAAGCATGGCGACAGCCATAGCTCAAAGAGAACTTGGCCACACCAGAGTCTAACGGGGCAATGGCAAAAATTTTAACCCTTAGAAAGCATGACCATACTATGTTGTGCCTCTGTGTGAGAAGCCAGTACTATTTAGTCCTTGCTACTCAGTGTGTGATCAGCTTCACCTGGGAGCTCTGAATCTGTATTTGCATTTGTAACAAGGTCCCCGGGTGATTCATACACACATTCAAATTTTAGAAGCACTAATTTAAGACCTTGTTTATTAGATTTTAAAATTTGTATGTAGTATGAGATAGCCATAAATAAAATCATAGTTATAATTTGCTTTAAAAGAAGAAATCATGTTAAGATGACATAAGCATGCTAAAATTCTAGAAAGGAAAGAGCATTGCATGTAAGTATGAATCTTTTAAAGCATGCATCTTATTTTTACCTAAGAGTATGCAAGGGACAAATGAGAAAATTGTCTTCAAGCAACTAAATGTCATCTCATTATATTTCACTCCTTCTGATTATGTGTTCTTAACGACTGAATGAAATTTATCATATCAATCTTACAAGAAAGTTTGAGATCTGGAACTTTAAATGCCGAATTCTTTAACCTAGCACTTAGATATCTGGATTTATTTTAAACCAAAACATGACTTTAAAAAAATTGAATTTATTGGGAATTTAATGATGACGCCTTAATATGCTATGTGAGTTGTACAAGAACTATAATTTTCTACTTTATTTTAAGTGTAATTTTAATAAATGAAAGAAACAATTTACCTTTCACAGGACCTATGTCCTTTACTTAATTACTTTCCTAGATATTTTTAAATGTTTACTTGGGACTTATTATATTCAAACAATTGTCAGGGTTACAGTAGTTTTTGCCATCAAGAAATCACCAAGCCGGGCTCAGTGGCTCAGCCTGTAATCCCGTGCCTTTGGGAGGCTGAGGTGAGTAGATTGTCTGAGCCTGCAGGTTCGAGACCCGCATGGGCAGCTAGACCTCATCTCTACAATAATCAAAAAAAAAAATCAGCTGGGCGTGGTAGCGCATGCCTGTAATTCCGGCTACTTGGAAGGCTGAGGTGGAAGGATCGCCAGAGCCCAGCAGGTCGAGGCTGCGGTGGCCGGGAGCGGCCACTGCACTCCAGTCTGGGCGACAGAATGAGACTCCAACTCAAAAAAAAGAAAAAAGAAATCACCAAAATCTGGGACACTAGCTTGCTCATAAACAATGTTAATGCAGTTTTCTGTTGGTATTAATGGAAGACAATAGTCAGCAAACTTTTTCTGTTAAAGGCCACATAGTAAATAATCTAGATTTTGTGGCTCACATGGTCTCTGTCTTACCAACTTGACTCTATCACTGTATTATAAAAATAGCCATAGCTAGTATATAGACATGTGAGCATGAACATGTTCCAGTGAAATTTTATTTATGAGCACTGAAATTTCAAGTTCACATGGTTTTATTATTTTTTTTGATTTTTTTTTACCATGTAAAAGTGTAAAAGCCATTCTTAACTCATGGACTGTACAAAACAGGCAGTAGGCTGGATTTGGAATGCAGGCTATAGCTTACTGACATTGAATATGAAACATTAAGTATATGAATATATATTGGCAGTGGTTCACTATCAACTATGTATTTAATAGAAACCTGGTCACTTTCTAGTAACTAAACTATGACATTGGTATTAGGTTTTTTATTGTTGTTGATTTGAGAAGAAAAATAAGCTGAAAGAGAAAGAGATAGAACCAGAGAGAACTAAAAATAATTGTGAATCTATGGTGTACCAAACTCTACTATTTGGTATTTTATGTATTTTGTCTTATTTAAACTTCATTACAATTTTTTGAAATAGATGCCATTTTATATATGAGACAAATTGAGGTTTAAATAACTTTTCATGGTGTAATGTAGTAATCCCAAATCTGAGAGTTCTTGTGCATAAGGTTCTTTGCTTATCCCAAAGAAGTTACCTGAAAGGTCAGCAGGAAAAGACATTGGATTAAATAGAACTTACAGGAGGCATCAGTGAAGAAAGAACCTGCACCCACAGCAAACAGCTTTATAGGCAAGCAAGTCAACTAATCAGATTTCTATCTGATGTTTATAATTATATTGATTACACATGATGACCACATTGCTTTCAGCTTTGCTTGGGCATCTGAGTTCCATGGCTCATTTTTGGGACTATGCATGTCCTTCAGAAACAAGCCTTAACCAGAGGCTGCTCCCTGAGAGAAGGGCAGAAAGAAGCCAGAAACAGGGGGAAAGAGTCAATGTCTGGACAGTTACCTCCCACAAGGTCATACAGCAAGTAAGTGGTTGTATTAATTCAAGTTTGACTTCAACTCCTGATATATTTGTAGTGTATCACACTGGTCACAGTGGCTCACTTAATAGAAATGCATGTTATGTACTGAACAGATGTATTTTTAGAGAAAAATGAGGAAGAATATCACAGATAATGAAATATTTGTTTAGAACCTAGAGGTGGAATTCTGGCAGGTAGCTGGAGGGTGCAGGATTTGTATTTGGATGTACCGAAATACAAGGGAACAAAACTGAAGAGAACATAGTTGGAGACTGTAAACCAGGAGATAGATGCCCATTTCTAAACTTCCATGGACAAGATATAGACTTTTGTTTCATTTCCTTTGCATGTATCTTTCCCTTTTGCAATTTTTAGCCTTTCTGACCTGAGGAAAACGGATTGGCTCACATTCCTCTTTTACTTATTTGTTTCTGTTCTTGACCCAAATTTTCAAAAAATAAACTTAGTGCTGCTCACCTGACACTTCTGAGTCCCCAAGAAAAATTTCTGAAGGAGCAGTCTTTGCTTTGGTTATTGTCATATAAGCCTCTTGAGTAATTGCACTTAGCAGTGTGCAGTGATAAAAGACAAAGGAGATCGCTGATAGGGCTTGTGTCTTTCATACACCATTGCCTTTTGTACTTTCACAAAGCAGGTTATAGCCACATCACTATGTAGATGATATGCAAATTATAACTGGTCACAGTATTTGAGCTAGATAATAATTACTACATAGGTGGAGTGATGAATTTTTCATTAATACAAATACTGTCTGTGCCTTATGGAGACTCTATTTTTGTTGTATGGAGAGCATGTTGAGAAATAAAATTCACCTGTTCTTAATGACCCAGTCTCATATTTTGTTATGTGCTTAATTTTAAGGCACTTAAACTGTTCTTTGTTCACTAATCCCTCATAGTCCAAAGAACTGTGGTAGGAAAATAAAGATGTTGGCACAGAACCTTTGCAGTAGAGTCTAGAGTAAATGCTATAAAAATGATATGAGAGAAGTTACATCCTCACAGAGATTTTTCATGTCCTTGGGTGAACATTTTCTACTATGTGCATTGTTATGTAGGAAAAATAAGGAGTAAAAGAATGTGTGAAAGAATCTCTCATAGATGAAATCTGTATTAGACAATGTTCAACTTTGATTCAGGAATAGAAAATGTAGCTTACGTTTGAAATATCAAACTCAAATACATGTTTCTCATCGCCTAATGCTTATTCAGGGAAAAACAAGCAATTTTCATGGAGTCTTAAAGAGTAAGAGATCAATAGACTCTGTTGCTACTAATAACTATTTCGCAAGATTTAAGAAATGTTCTGTTCTTTATAATGTCAAACTATATCACAAAATGAAAAACAGGGAAGCACAGTCACATTTATAATTTTATAAAAGTGTTGACTTCTGTAATTCATAGGATGTAGCATATTTGAAACGGTACTCTGGGGACTGTCTGCTAGTGGAAGTATCATTCTCAGGCACCTTTATAGAGTACTGAAATAGCAAATATTTAGAGAGCTACAGGCATGAGTAACCACTCTTACTTCCATAGGTATACTTTCGGTTTGTCTACACTATCCCTAGCTCTTTAAAGTCAACCAACTCATCCACAAGACCTTCCCAGGGAGGTCACTGAAAGTAAGCTGTGACCTGTAGTCCAGCACTTGCTTTTGACCGTTACTCTGGTCCCCTTTTTAGTTTTGCCTTCCTGGTTTTTCTCTCTTTCTCGGTTTCCAGATTTGAGTCTTAACTTCTTTGGAGACTTCATTTGAGGGCGATCTTCAATCAACTGGGCCTTTTCTTCCTCTCTCTCTCTCTCTCTTCCTTGATTGCCTGTACTTCACTTATTTTCTTGGTTTTAGCGTTGGTTTTAATTTCACCTGTGGATCCTCTCTCAGGAAGAATCCTGTTCACTCAAATAGGCATACTTTTTCAAACTCTACTAACCCTAACTTCACTGTGTTCATGATTATGTACAACTATATAGCAAATCTACTTTATCAGTGAGAGTTCAAGACAAGGGCTAATTTAAAGTGGCAGAGGAAGCACAGGGATTGTTGATAAATGGATTTAAAGACAAAGTTACAGATATGGTTAAGTGCGAGGGCAAAAGTAGTTTATTTGTGGAGGTAATAAAGGTTTTTCCCTCACTTCCTCCCTTTTTTGGTCTCTGTTCAGAACATTTTTTTCTCATTTCATCTAACATTGTTTTAGTGGAAGTTTAACTCATTTTTAGGCCTTACATCAAAGTGAATGAAGTGATATTTCCGTGTACTTTCAGTTTTGGTAAGTGACCCTGTTGAGTCTATATGTGCTGACTCTAAGACTATGACATTTCATGCTTTTGCAATAACTGTGGTGGTCTCTAAATTATTACAAAGTCTCTTGGTTCATTACTTCCCTGTACTGTGTCCTGTGGAGCTGATGCCAAGGTGAGATTCCTTTTAACATCAAGGATAAGAAATTGGATCAATTTCTTGAAAATGTATTTTTTATAAATTACTTTCTCAAATAATATAAATAACCCAGTAAATTAGTATGTTTTGTTGCCCTAAGGAAACACTTATAATACTTAAACTTCACAATGTGGACTCTGAGAACTTCGTAATGTCCTATGTGATAGTACCCTTGAATGGGTCAGATAGCTCCTGAATTAAAATCTTGCAATCCATCCACAACCTCCTAGACATGGTAGTTCTGATTTTGGCTTTCCTCACTCTTCATCCAGTATGCAAATTACTGCCTTTTTAAAGCCGTCTTCACTTCACTTTCTTGCTCAGGTTATCATGATATCTCCAAGTTGCTGCTGATTTGCTCCATTAAATATGAGTTTTTCTTCTTGTTCATCCTTATTTTCATATTATATAGCCTTTGCAGTTTTCCACTTAGTTTTCTTCTCGTCTTTACTCTTATTGTTTGTTTACCTTAGAATGGCCTCTCTACTCGTCTGTGTTTAACTGTATCCTGCACATAATTGTTAATTCAACTTGTCCCATCCACATAAAGACTTTTCTGAGAAGTAACTTTCTTGATCAGTCTTTAATTTTCTTTCTACATAATCATCTTGACTAGAATAACTGGGAACTAATCACATACTGCTTTTTTCAATAACCTGTGCTGATTTCCCATCTTGGCTGTCAACTTCACATAGGTTAGGGAGTAAACTTTTGTATTACAAAGTCTTAAAATGCTGGATATGTCATAAATTCATAGAAGACTGCTTTTTCTAACAAAAATAACGGTGCTCTCTGTACTATATTAGGACATCTACAATTAGCTTAACCTCCAAGAATTTGGAGGATCCATGGATCTGTAATGTGCTATAGAAGAAGGCACAACATGGCAAAGAAACAAAGTAGAGTTGTGAGAGGGCAAGACATGGGACTGAGGGAGTAGTAGTGGCCGGGGATGAAAAGTAGAGAAGTCTACACTGGGGAGTATTACTCCTTACAGTTTTGCTAAAAGCCAACAAAGTGGAAGTGTTACATTATTTGGTTCTTTTTCTTCTAAGAAACTATAATAACTTCAAAGCAGTTTTTGGTACTTAGACATGAAATAGACAAATAAGATATGTAATGATAGACTAAAATTATCTCAGAACATACACAATAGGAAACTAAGTTACCTGAAAGGCAGATGACTTCTAGACAATGTAAATTTCTCTGCTAGTTTCTCACTTCTTTTAAAAATTACCACAAATTTTTAAAAGAAATGGGGAAACTAGCAGAGAAATTTCCATTGTCTAGAATTTGTCTAGAAATTTGCATTGTCTAGAAATTGACATTGTCTAGAAATTTACATTCCCGCTTCTTTTAAAAATTACCACAAATTTAATAAGTTAGCACAACACAAATTTATTAGTATACAGTCAAAAATCTAGAAGTGTTGTCAGAACTGACAACACTTTGGGAGGCTCCAGGAGAGCACCTATTTCTCTGCCTTTTCTGACTTCCAGAGGCTGTGTGCAATTCTTGGCTTGTGGCTGCTCATCACTGTCTCCTCTTTTCCATTGTCACTTGGCTTTCTCTGACTTTGACCCACCTTCCTCCCTCTTTCATGGACCCTGATATGATATTTGGTCCACCTGCATAACTCAAGATAATTTTCTCATCCCAAGAGCCTTAACTTAATCATATTTTCAATATCCCTTTCCTAGGTAAAGTAGCATATTCATGGGTTTCAGGGATTAGGACATGGCCTCTGTGGGGGACAATATTCTGACTTTCATAGCTGCTAAGAGTATTAAGACCATAGCTCATCATCTTCCTACTTTAAGAACCTCAAAAAGAGTAACACAAAAAAATTAAAAATCTTATATTTTTAGACCATAGCGTTTGGAACTAAGTTATTATCATATAAAGTGAAAAACCTTTTTCTAAGTGAATTTAGATTGAAAATTTCCACAAGGCACAATTTTCTAGTGTATTATTCCTCATTTACACCATTTCTTTGTGCACTTGCTGAGTCAAAAATATTCAAATAATTATTCATTATTTGCTGAATATGCTGTGTTCATTTGTATTCCACAAGAGTATATTAAAAGGCAAATCCTGTTTATTTATAGTTTTAAAATTCTGTAAATGGAACTCCTTTATACAGATCTGGAATTTCCTTATTTTTATAAAATTAGATAAAGTTTTCTTATGATGTATAGATAATATCTCAAAATGTTGCCGTGACATTTAAGGGGTATTTTTATAAATAATGCAGATCCACCCCATGAAAAACAGATGCTGGAAAATTGAATCATTTCTTAATTGCTGAGAGGTACTATTGAGATGTCACTATATCTTCAAACACATGGTTACAGTCATGTAAAGTTAGCAACTTTACTGAAAAAAATTAATCAACGTTGATTGTTTTTAACTTTCTGAAACCTTTTGGGGAACACAAAAGGACTGTAAGCATGATCTTTTCTGCCAACCTGTTTGAGGAAATTCAGGAAGTATTAATGCAAACTAATTTACTAGAAATTGGGAGATAAACATGATTATCTTAGATTAATTTGAACCAAACAGGTGCATTGGATGGGTGAAAAAACACTATGGACCAAGATATGAAATTGCTAAGAAAATGAATAGGCTGGAAAAAAACAAAACAAAACAAAACAAAACCCTCAGAACTAAAGTGGGATGATATTATGGAGTCTATTTTGAATAGATATAGTGGGATCAGTTTAAAAGGTTCTTTTAAGGACAAATAGAGGAATTTGGACTGGATAATACAAAGGACATTTAAAAATCAATCAAATAAGCAAAATCCTAAGATGTAAGTCTCCCCACATGCACACACTAGAAAATATACTTTGGGATGTCGAGAGAAAATGGTGAGAATTTTTATCTTTCTTTTCTTTTCACTGATATACCAAGTGCCCAGATATATATGTATTTTAAAAATACATTAATTTAATTTATTTTCCATATAATCTTTTTGTAACAAGTCAACTTTAAAATTAGTGTTTTCATATACATGGTATAACAGCAACTTGGTGCTATACGGAATTAGGTATGTGTGTGTTTTTAAAGTATTAAAAATATAGATTCAAGAGCTGGATTTCATATTTTTCATAACAGAGATCTAAAAAGTAGGGAAGCTGTGATATCGCAGATTCTCCACTCAGCATTAGAAAGATGACTCTGTCTAGGCTCCTCTCCAAGGCTGCCAGAAATGTTTTCTTGATAAGAGCTTATTTTTTAAACTCACTAAGAAGCAGGAGTACTCTAACAATCTTCTGTGATAAAGTTGTGTTTCCCTTTTGTATTTAAAATATTTTATCCCTTGAAATATCAAGATTACTCAATAAATGAATTAGATATGCACAGGGAAAATGCAATTTTCAATTAAATTCATATTCAAAATATTGAGATGCTAACAATAAGCTAGCTTATGGAACTAACAAAATATGTGACTGATGTAAAGATATGTAGTTGTTACATTGCAGAAACTGAGTTCAATAATTCAAAAAGACCTAGGCTTTTTTTTTCCAATTTAACTGTTAAACATGCTAATTTAGGAATATTGTTAGTGGTGATTTTTGATATCATTTAAAAATTATCAACCGGGCTTGGTGGCTCAGCCTGTAATCCCAGCGCTTTGGGAGGCTGAGGTGAGCAGATTGTCTGAGCCTGTGGGTTCGAGACCTGCCTGGGCAACTTGGTGAGACCTCATCTCTACAATAAATCAAAAACTAGCCAGGCGTGGTAGCGCGTGCCTGTAGTTCCAGCTACTTGGAAGGCCGAGACGGAAGGATCACCGGAATCTAGCAGGTCGAGGCTGCAGTGGCCGGGAGCAGCCACTGCACTCCAGTCTGGGTGACAGAGTGAGACTCCAACTCAAAAAAAAAAAAAAAAAATTATCCTACTTGTACCTACCAACCATCATCATCATCAATCCCAAACAGATTGACAAAAATGGATTTTACACTTATTGTAAAATAAGTATCATATTATAGGACAGAAGAAATTTTGGGTTACCTTATTTACTCCTTGTAGTACCTACTTTTTCAGTCTTCAGTCAGATACCTAAAATAGCCCCCAAAGTCTCATGACAAAGTAGCCTGGGTTGGGGAGGAGGGGAGGAGTATTATTCAGCCTACAACCAGGATTTCAAAGAAAATTAGGAAAAGCACAGACATTTCTGTTACCTTTTTTGACTAGGTATTTTTTGAAATACTTGGGAGTAGAGGCGAATCTAGGAATTATAGGAATTATCTATAGGAATCTAGGAATTATCTCAAATCCCTGAGACTCATATTTTGTGGGTATTACTTGTGTGTGTAAGACAATATCACTTAGTATTTTATCTGTACTCTTATGGCTATACCTTCAGTTACTTGGCTTGCAGAGACAGAAGAGTGAGCCAGCAATTTATGCTTGGAGTTCTTAGGTCCCAGAGATATGAATGGTCAATGAACAAATGTGCTTTTATGATTTTCATCATGTGACTATACTTAATCACTTTAGATTGATACTAATCTTGTAAGACTCAAATCACAAATTTGTCATGAATGTCTTTGAGCATGAGGCTGAATGGGAGAGCAGAAATTGCACTGGATTTCTGGTCAAGAGATACATGTTGTAATTAAATCTCTGACTAATTATTGTGACTTTGAGCAGCTTGCATTACTGGTATTGCCTCAGTTTTCAAGTTTTACAAGTTGGGTTTTCTGGAGAAGGTGTTAAGATGAGTTTGGGGTTCAAGATATTTCTTAGAGATTAATAATTGGGAAAAAAAGTAGGAGGAACTAGAAATTGAGCAGAGGAAAAGTTTTGAAGTGCAGCCTTGTTCAACCAGGGTGGAAGTTCACAGAAGAATGTTGCACTTAGAGTTACCCCACAACTGACTGAAATGTCTGGGCCTTTATCCCCTTGCTTTGTTCACTTAGTCACTGAATGTGGGCTGCCTCAGAACAGACATGACATCTGGCAAAGGAGCTTTGGATAGTTAAATCGAACCTAAAAATGGTGACAGTTAGAGACTGGGGACCACATTCATTGCAGCTAGACAACTCCTTCCTTAAAGGGTAGTGTATTTCCTTGTCTGTCACCCTGAGTCAGTAAATTGTGTGCTATAGAGAAGGGTTGGGGAAGCCACGTTGTATTAATGGTAATGTGTGTGAACAATTCAATGATAAATAAGATTTAAAATCCTTTGAATCTTGTTTGACATCTTAAGTTCAGGATGAAATTCCTAGGAAGGCTAGAAACAACCCAAGGATAGAGATATAGTCTTAAACACTGTAGAAACCAAAGAACACAAATAAATGCCAGCACAACCTTCAGTGAACTGCTATGTATTTTGTTTGTCTAGAATCTAACTCCTCCTCTCCCTATGAACAGAACATTTATTTGTCTATGGGAAACCACTTTTCTTCTACTATTGTGGTCAAATGTTCTGCCTTCCTGGTCTAAAGGCACGCATATAAACCTAACTCAGTCAATGAGTTGAGATGTTCCTAGAATTTGGATTCTGAGAATAGTGATAAGATTAGGAAAGGAATTATCAGGCCGATTCAACTGCCTAAAAGATAGCTCTCAGTCCTCAGTGTTTCACTGGCCCCTGCCCTGCTTGAGATCAAAGTATTGAACTTTTGTTTTGATTCTGTGAGCTATGCAATATTCCAATATAATTCTTTTTTTTTCCTTACAATTAACTAAAATTGGTTTGCGTTGCTTACAATGAAAGGGAGAGCAGAAATTGCGCTGGATTTCTGGTCGAGAGATACATATTATAATTCAATCTCTGCCTGTACAGATGTTACCCAAAATAATCTATAATAATAATAATAATAATAATAATAATACATTGAGTTGACTTATGAGATGAGAATGCTGAAGGAACTCGTGTATCCATTTTACTCTTTATTTAGAGGAGAGATTTTCTCCAAATAAGTACAGTTTCACATTGAAAAGTAAGTAAAGGTTGGTGGTGCAGAATCCAAAGGAATTAATGGATAAGAGAGAGGCAAAAGATAAACTGAGATAAATTGAATTCAACTTATTATAAGGGAAAATTTTTGATCAAACAGAACTGTCCAGAAAATATCTGGAAAGATAAGTCCTTATAGGGAGGAAAAAAATAGAGGAAAAAAAAATCTTGTTTTCAATACTACTGTATCCCAGAGGATGGATTTCCCTTCAGTTCTCTCATAAAAGTATACTCCATCATCACTGTACAATTACTTGACATGGACATTATATATGGAATTTAAACAGATGTGTATTCAAAGTAGAAAACCATTGATGTCCTTTAAAATGTGAACTGTTAGGGTTCCCTGTGTTCATGGAATTATTTAGCTATCTCATTGGCTAACATTCTTAGGAATACTGGCTCACCAATATGCATAGCATGAAGTCAGGAAGCTGCCCAAGAGTTTTACAAGACAGTTTTCCTTACCATCTTGATGTAAGTCTTGACAACAGCTACAATTAGACAGGAAAATGCTGTCTTCTTATCCAAACAGTTATGCTTCTAGAACTCCTGAGTAGGAAGGGGAGAGTTGAAAGCCATGAACAATTCCTTTGCTCCACTTGATGCTACTGAACTTTGAGGATGATTTCCAAATTGTCTGTAGTGGATTTTCCAGGGGAATTATGATGTTGAACCTTACAGCTTTATTGATATTTCAGAAAATCAAACTGCAGTTTACAAAAAATGTAATATAAAGGAATACGGAAAAATATTTTAATATTCTATTTTATTGTTCATGAAACCAAATGTAGCAGTTTTTTTTTTTACCTAAATAGTATTTCAAGATTAACCATCTCTTCACACTAAATTTAATGTATTGTATATTTGACCAAAAAGTAAACAAAGAAGAAAGTTCTTTTGGCTTGAAAAAACATAATATGTAAAGAAGTGGGTAGGTTTATTTCATTTTATTTAAGTGAATTATTTCTGAGTGAAAGTTAACACTTTTTTTACAATTGAAACATTTATGTAGCAATTTAAAAACATTTTAATAGCACTTACTATGCCAAGCACTGTTGTAAGTACTCTGAATGTGTTAATCACTGCAATATCTCTATGACATAGACACTATTATCTCCTTTTCACAAATGAGAAAACTGAGATACTTAGGTGTACTGTTTTTCAGGGACAAATTAAAAAAAACAAAAAACCTGAGTAACCAGCTATCCATTGGACAGAACTCAGAATAGTGTATTTTGTTATTTGTTTTGTATGGCCTGAGAAAGACCCAAAAAGTTCATACAGAAAGTATTCATCAGGGCCAGGATTTGAAAGCAGGAAGGACCATTCAGAATCCAAGCATTTATCCTTTACTGCTATTTCATGTGCATAACTAATTCTAATCAGATTACTATATTTCCTGACTAATGCCACATCCGCCATGTTTATTCCTGCCCCAACATTTGCTCATGTTCTTTCAGTTTTATAGTTTCCTGGAATGTTCTTTTTCTCCCTTTAGCTTGCGTAGCTCCATTCAGGGTCCTATATACTCCTAACTTTTTCATAAAGCTTTTTTTGACAACCACAACTTAAGTCTGGGTTTGCCCTTCTTTTCATTCTTAAAACTCAGTGTTTGTATCACATAACTCACTACTTGCAGAAATATTTGAAATATCCACTATTATTTATATTTTAGATAGCATAAATGACATTTAGAAAAATTAAGTTGCCTTCACAAGTCTACATAGCTGGTTCACCAGAGTAGGATTCAAGCATAAAACTTGTAAATTTAAATAGGTTGCTCTGTAATTCTTGAATTATTTTGTCTTTAGCTGAATTAGAAACTTACAAAAAGAAAACATCTCTCGAAGATATAATGCATCATACATTGTATCTTTATGCCTCCCCCAAAACTATAATGTTTGATATAATAAATGAAAGCCATTATGAAAACAAGTATTTATTGAGTGTTTCTCTGTGCCAAACTTTCTATTTTTGTCTCGTATAATCCCTTCAGCAAACACTATGAGACATGCACTCTTATCACCCGTTTCCAAATAAGGAAACTTCCTTTGAGAGATAATTAAAAAATGGATATATACTGTGTATTTTTTAATTTTTGATTTATTTTTGCAATGCAAATTCACTTTTATTGTATCTTTTCAAGAGTTCAATGTTTATTTTAGATTTTTATTGACATGAATATTTTATAACACTAAAAAGTATCCCAGTAACCAACTGTATGATTTGTGTTCTCTATGAACATAACACTTAAGTCTTTGATGTCACAACTGGTGCATCTTCTAAACTGCCTAAAAATCCAGTGGTGGATATGGAAGGACACATATGAAATATTAATGTATACATAGCTTATTATTCATATATTTAGCATATACATATGTATTTAGGTATAAGCACGTATCTCTACTGCCTCCCTCTAGTATGTTTAGAGATATTTTCTGAAACAGATAAATACTTTCATACATATATCAACACCAGTGCAATAAAAATAGAATATTTAAATAAATAAGACAGAAGACACAAATAATTTGCATGAACAGGTGGCTTGGACTCCTTGTCTTAGTTCTGGCTTCTATAACAGAATGCCATAAATGGAGTGGTTAAAAAACGGAAGTGTATTTCTCACAGTTTTGGAGTCTCAGACACCCAAGATCAAGGCACCAGCAGATTGGCAATGGCACCTTTCCCCGTTTGCAGATGGCTGTCTTCTCATTGTATCTTCACATTGTAGAAAGCAGAGAGAAGAAGAAAGCTCTGTCATGTTACTTCTTATAAGGGCAAGGGCATTAATCTCATTCATTTGGGCATCACCCTCATGACCTAATCACCCCCAAAAGCCCTACCTCCTAATACCATCCGCATTGGGGGTTAGGATTTTAACATAATTGTGGGGAACATAAACATCCAGTCCATAACACTCCAACATCTTTCTCTGTTGCATTGAATTCTCTCCTCAGTTAAAATATGTGATATTATAGGCAGTTCCTTAGGATTGATGGTTATATGTGTTATGCTGATATTAACTGGAAACAGACTGTGGCATAATTAAAATTCCAACCACAATGTCCCTGAAAATCAGTGGTAAAAGGCCATTCTCCCACTGAGCAAAACTATAAGTAGCATATTTTGTTGGCTACTTTGGCTTAAGAAATACCTAAAAACAAAGAAATCTATATTCTCATCAGTAGTTGCTAACAGTGTGGTCTGATAGGGTTGCAAACAAATGAAAGCCTAGGATTGGTAAATTTGTAACAAAGAGGAATAGAGAAGAACTATGTGGATGAGCTTTCCAAAATGAGTGTGAGGAATAATTATCAAAGACCATTCACTGCAGAGGAGACTTCCAATAATGAAATAAAAAGAAAAATGTGTTCTGTGAATGCCGGTTAGACTTTTCTACAGTGAGCTAACACACAAGGTTGGATTGTCAAATTAGAGTCATGTGAATCAGATATCTTACCCGCTACCAAGATTTATTAAATAATTTTCAAGGATACAGACAAAAGACTGCCAAAGAACAGATGAGGTGTCTATATGAGGCTGTGTAATTACTTTAGATAGTGGGCACCATTTGAATTGCAAAACATATTTGTTTTATAACCCAGTGAGTTACCTGGTCTTTAGGGAGCTATGCCTCAGAGACTGTGGTTCTGTTTACTCTAGGTCACTTTTAGCCAGGGACATCCTGCTCAGGGCATTTCAAATGTCAAGTTTCTACCTGTTGGTTTGTATCATTAGTTTTGCTTACCAGAGGTTTAGTCAGAAAGGAGCTTGGAACAAATCACCTGCCTTCCTGTCTTACCTTGGGTGCATCTCCCAGGTGAAAGGAGTAAGTGGACTATTATTTTTCACCCAGCCATTTAGATACTTGTTCGGTGTGCCAGGGCACAATGTGGTCTTGGTGGCAAAGATAGAGGCTATGTTTTTGGACTCCCCAGTATATACTTTCCCTCATCAAGCAGATCGGGTTGTCCTCACGTATAAATGCCAACCCTTTTAAGAGCAGAGATCAATGGCACCTTTCCAAGAGGAACCAGCTAGTCACCTCATGTCTGTGTGATTACATTGAGCACCTTCCAACAGGCAGAAGAAAGTAATTTCTCCTCATAGGAATAGAATTGTGTTCTGGATATACATTTGGTTGTTGTGCCCCAAATGCTTCTACAAGCACTTGTATCTTATTTACCTTCATGTTATTCCACACAACATTGCCTAAACATAAGATCCTCATTTCACACCGGAAGGAGTATGCCAAGGGGCCCATACTCATAGGGTTAGAAACTTGATCATGCTCTTCATCACTGGAGAGCAGGTGGCCTGACAGGATGGTGGAGTTGCCTATTGAAAACTTAATTACAGTGCATTTTAGAGATCATGTCCTTTAAAAAAGTGAGATTTTTATCTTATATTATGGACAATATGTCTTGAATCATTGACTAATATATGATGTCATGTCTCCTATAGCCTGAATATAGGAGTACGGGTATGAGAATCAAGGGGTAGCAGATGGAGTTGCATTTCTCATTAAAACAATAATCCATTGAAAAGCTTTGGCTTTCATTTGCACAACTTAGACTCTGCTGGTTTCAATTTCCTCCTAAGGAAAAACGCTTTCACCAGAAGACACTAAAATGGCTTTAGTGAACTATATGTTGTAACTGCCACTTGGCAATTTTGTGCTTCTCTTGCTATTGTACCAACAGGCAGGTGATTGCACTGACTGTCCTGATTGATCCTGATTACAGGGAGAAATTGAGTCACTACTACCAATGAAAGCTGGAAGAATATGTCAGCAAACCCAAGAGATTATCTGGGATGCCTCCAAGTCTACTGGAAAAGTAAATGGAAAATTATTTATGTGTAGAGTCATATGAATCACACACTCACTCACACACACACACACACACACACACACACACCTACATATATATATAAAACCACTGATAATTCAGACTTTTTAGGAATAATGATTTGGGTTTCCTAACACCCAGTATGCTGACAAGGACAAAGGGCACTTGGAATTGAAAATAGAAGAAAGAAGTCGCAAAAACCAACTACAGCTTTGTGATCAACTAAAAACTGAGAACTGTATCTACTATGCATATTTTCACTATATATTTGGGTATGTGAGTATATATCCATGTGCATATATATTTGTATGTGTGTATTCATTAATTTTTTATTGCCTTCATTATTTTATTTAAAACTTGATATAGTGATTTACTTTAAAACTTAACCTTGAGGGTACATAATATTCCAGTGAGACTGTGACTGAAATAGAGGAGTAGTGAGTATCACTAGACAGGTAAAAACAACAGTTACTTAAAGATGAATACATGAAAGTTTGGATGTTGTACCTCCCTGTAAGGAGAAGTTAAGAGTGATTTCATTTGTATGAACTATGTTTGTAGCTTGTTATACGGAAGCATAAAATTGGTACTGCTGTGAATGGTTCAAATCCATCTTCATGATTACTATGAATGAGGTATGCTCCAAGCCACTTTTATGTATTCTTCTTGGAGATGCTGAGTCTGAGACTTTTAAAACTACTCTTTCTTATCAACAGATTCTTTGCTAGTTTTTCCCAACTAGGGACACTGAGGAAAACTGAAAGGTAGGGAGAAAAAGTGTTGTTTATAGACGGATGGTGTCTCATGCCTGCTATTCCAGCAGTTTGGGAGGCCGAGGTGAGAGGATTGCTTAAGCCCGGGAGCTTGAGACCAGCCTGGGCAACATAGTGAGACCTTGTCTCTGCAAAAAATCAAAAATTAACCAAGCATGGTGGCACTTGCCTGTAGTCCAAGCTATCTGGGAAGCTGAGGCAGAAGGATTGCCTGTGCCTGAAAGCTTGAGGCTGCAGTGAGCCATGATCATGCCACTGCACTCCAGCCTGGGCAACACAGTGAGCCTCCCCTCCCCACCCTCCCTAAAATGATGTTGTTTCTGTCAGCATCATCCTAGTATAGTGGGTTTCAATCAACAGCAGTTGGTTTACATCTCTATAGTCATTTTCAGATCCAACCTTAAAGTGCTCACACAGTTACGAATAGCGGCTGAGTAGCTTCTGCTCCCCAGAAGCTCCAGGCAGCAGTGCTCAGACTCCCCTTAGCCTGAAGTACCATCGTTATCATTGATATCACATCCTCCTTAGGGATCTGAGCCTAAGCTCTTATTGCCCCCTCCGTATTTCTCAGGTACAAAAATTAGCCAGATGATCAGTCAGGGTTCTCCCGAGGAATAGAGCTGACAGGATATGTTAGGCATACCTCATGTTATTGTGCTTTGTTTTATAATGCTTCACTTTAGTTCATTTCACAAAAATTGTATTTTTTTTTAACAAATCAAAGGTTTGTAGCAACCCTGTGTTGAGCAAGTCCATCATTGCCATTTTTTCTTTTTTACACTGTATTTATTTATTTTTAATTTTTATTATAAAGATGTGGGGTATGTTTCAGGGTTAGGTATATAAACATTGATAATTCAGGTTCCCTTGTTGATGAGGTATGCCCCTCCCTCCCCTTGCAGTTTCCTTCAACTGCCAGTTCCACCTCCCTCCCCTGACAGTTTCCTACTACTGCCAATCACTTTCTTATAGCATTAAAATTGTTCAAGGTCCGTTTATGAGTGAAAACATAAAACTCTGTTCTTTGTTTCTGTGATAAATCACTCAGTGTGATCGACTCCAGATCCATCCAAGTTGCTGCAAAGTCCATGTATTTGTCCTTCTTTATGGCTGCATAATATTCTATTGTGCATATGTACCACATTTTTTAAATCCAGTCCAGCTTCAATGGGCAACACGGTTGGTTCCATGTTTTTTGCTATTGTGAATAGAGCTGCAACGAACATACGTGTGCAGGTATCTTTTTTGTAGAATGATTTGAGTTCCTCCGGGTATATTCCCAATAGGGAAATTGCTGGAAGGTCAATTTCTAGTTCTTTCAGGAATTGCCACACTGTCTTCCAAAGAGGTTGTACTAGTTTGCATTCCCACTAGCAGTGTGGAAGAGTTCTTTTTTTCTCCACATCCTCGCCCGCATCTGTTTGTTTTATTAATGATGGCCATTCTTACAGGGGTTAGGTGGTATTTCAATGTGATTTTGATTTGCATTTCTCTGATGATGAGAGAGGCTGAGCGCTTTTTCACGTGTCTGTCGGCTGCCCGTATATCTTCTTTTGAGAAGTGTCTATTCATGTATTTTGCCCACTTTTTAAAGGGGCTGTTTGTTTTTTTTCCTTTCAGTGCGTTTGAGTTCCTTGTGGATCCTAGATGTTACGCCTTTGTCAAATAAACAGTTGGCAGATATATTTTCCCATTCTGTGGGCTGTCTCCCTGCTCTCTTGATGGTTTCTTTTGCTTTGCAGAAGCTTGTTAATTTGATGAAGTCTCACTTATCTATTTTATTTCTTAAGGTATGGGCATTTAGGGTTCTGAATAGGAATTGGTTCCCAGTTCCAATTTTCATAAGGGTGTCTCCTGTGTTTTCTAAGATTCTTATAGTTTGAGGTTTTACATTCAGGTCTTTGATCCATTTTTAGTTAATTTTTGTGTATGATGATAGATAGGGGTCCTGTTTTAATCTTCTACATGTGATCAGCCAGTTTTCCCAGCACCATTTACTGAATAGGCTCTCTTCTCCCCAGAGGTTGTTGTTGGAGGCTTTGTCAAAGATGAGTTGGTTGAGGAATTGAGGCTTTGCTTCTGGAATCTCTCTCCTGTTCCACTGGTCTGTGTGCCTGTTCTTATACCAATACCAGTATCATTGCCACTTTTTCAACAGCATGTGCACACTGTATATCTGTGTCACATGTTAGCAATTTTCATATTTAAAACTTTTTCATTATTATAATATCTTTTTAATCATTATATATTATTTAATTATTATATTATAATATTTCATTATTGTTATGGTGCTCTGTTATCCGTGATCTTTGATGTTACTCTTGTGATCATTTTGGGGCATCATGAATCGCTACCATATAAGATGGCAAACTTTAACTGATAAATGTTGTATATGATCTGAATGCTCTACCAACTGGTTTTTCTCCTGTATCTTTCCTTCTCCTTGAGACTTTCTCTTCCCTGAGTTACAGAAGTGTTAAAATTAGGCCAGTTAATAACTCTACAGTAGTCTCTAAGTGCTAAAGTGAAAAGAAAAGTGAGACTTCTCTCACTTTAAATCAAAAGCTAGAAATGATTAAGCTTAGTGAGGAAGGCATATTCAAAGCCAAGATAGGCCAAAAGCTTAGCCTCTTAAACCAAACAACCAAATGGTGAATGCAAAGGAAATGGCCTTTAAGAATACCAAAAATGCTACTCCAGAAAATACACAAATGGTAAGAAAGTGAAATAGCCTCACTGCTGATATGGAGAGAGTTTGAGTGGACTGGATAGAAGATCTAACCAGCCACAACCTTCCCCCAAGCTAATGCATAATACGGAGCAAGGTCCTAACTCTCTTTAATTCTGTGAGGAGTGAGAGAGGTGAGGAAGCTGCAGAAGAAAAATGTGAAACTTGCAGAAGCTGGTTCATGAGGTTTAAGGAAAGAAGCCATCTCCTTAACATAAAAGTGCAAGGTAAAGCAGCAAGTGCTCCAGAAGATCTAGCTAAGGTCATTGATGAAAGTGGCTACACTAAATAATAGATTTTCGGTGTGGACAAAACAAGCTACTATTGGTAGAAGATATCATCTAGAACTTTCATAGCTAGAGAGAAGTCAATGCCTGACTTCAAAGCTTCAAAGGACAGTCTGTCTTATGGGCTAATGCATCTGGTGAGTTTAAGTGGAAGCCAACGCACATTGCCATTTCAAAATCCCAGGGCCCTTGAGTTATGCTGAATCTACTCTGCCTGTACTCTATAAGTGGAATGAAGCCTGCCTGGATATTCAAAGGCTCTAATAGAGATGTTTAGGGAGATTGATGCTGTTACCTTTTCTCTCTCTTTTTCTCTCTCTCGACATTTTAAAATGTTTTATTTGGAAGTAATTTCAAATTTACGGAAAGTTTGCAAGAATAATACAAATAATATTTGCATAACTTTTATGTGGATTAACCTTTTTTAAACATTTTGCTTCGTTGCATTAGTGCACATGTTTCTTCCCTCTCTCCCTGCCTCTCTCCCTCTTCCTGCATCTCCTTCCTTCCCTCCCTCCCTCCCTCCTCCCTCCTCCTCTCTCCTCTCTCTTCCCTCCTCCTCTCTCCTCCCTCCTCCTCTCTCCTCTCTCCTCCCTCCTCCTCTCTCCTCCCTCCTCCCTCCTCCCTCCTCCTCTCTCCTCCCTCCTCCTCTCTCCTCCCTCCTCCTCTCTCCTTCCTCCTCCCTCTCCTTCTCCTTTCTCCTTCTCTCTCTCCCTCTCCCTCTCCCTCTTCCTCTCCCTCTCCTTCTCCCTCTCCCACTGGAAGTGGGTGCACACACATGTGGGTAATCTTGTTGTTTCTTTTGTAAAAAATGTTAGAATCATGGGGTACATGCGAGGATTTGTTACAGAGGGACTGTATATTGCATGAAGACAATGTTTGGGCTTCTAATAAGCACACTTCCTCCCAGTGGTAAGCATGATACCCAATGGGTGGTTTTGCTTCCATTACTCACCCTACCTCCTTCCCCTCTTAAGCATTTCCTATCGTCTATTGGCCCCATCTTTATGCCTGTCTGTGCCCAGTGTTTGGTACCCACTTATGGGTATCAACATGCAGTTCATTTCTTATTTCTATGATAGTTCACTTAGAATTGCCTCTAGCTGTATCCATTCCTTTGGGTATAATCCTAGAAGTGGAATTGCTGGATTAAATGGTAGTTCTATTTTTAGTTCTTTGAGAAATCTCCAAACTGCATTCCACAGTGGTTGAACTGACACATTCCAGTGTAACAAGCTTAGCCTCTTAAACCAAACAGTGTACATAGCCTTGCCAGCATATGTTATTGTTGTTTAACTTTTTAATAATAGACATCCTGACCAGTATGAAGTGGTATCTTGCTGTAGTTTTGATGTGCATTTCTTGATGATTAGTGAAATTGAACATTTTTCATATATTTGTTGATTTCTTGTATCTCTTCCTTTGAGAAGTGTCTGTTCATGTCATTTTTGCCCACTTTTAAATGGAATTATTTGTTTAAGTAGTGTCAATTCACTGGACTTGTATATAGATTCTGAATATTAGGCCTGTATTGGGTACATAGTTTGCAAATATTTACTCTCTTGTTCAGTTTCCTCTTTACTCTCTTGATGGTTACTTTTGCTGTTTGGAAGTTTTGTAACTCCATAAGGTTCCACCTGTCCATTTTTCCTTTTGCTGCATTTGCTTCTGAGAAGTTGGATATAAATTCATTGCATAATTAAAATACATTTTAATGTTCAGGAGAGTGTTCCCTAGGTTTTCTTCTAAGATTTTTATAGTTTGAGGTTTTATGTTTAAGTCATTGATCCATTTTGAGTTAATTTTTGCATATGCTTACAGGTAGGGATCCAATTTCATTCTTCTACATGTGGTTAGTCAGTTTTTCCAGCACCATTTACTGAATAAAGTTTTCTTTCCCAATTTTTTTTTTGTCAGTTTTGTCAATGATGAGATGGTTGTAGGTCTGTGGTTTTATTTTGGGGTTATCTATCCTGTTTCACTGGTCTATGTGCTTATTTTTGTACCAGTGCCATGCTGGTTTGATTACTGTGTGATGGTATGATGTCACCAGTTTTGTTCTTTTTGCTGACAATTGCTTTGGCTATTTGGATTCCTTTTCTGCCTTCATGTGAATTTAAGTATTGTCTTTTCTAGATCAGTGAAAAATATTACTGGTAGTTTGATAGAGATTGTGCTGAATCTATACATTGTTTTGGGTAGTATAGACATTTTAACAATATTTGTTCTTTCAATTCATGAGCATAGAATAATCTTGCATTTGCTTGTGCTATCTTTGATTTTTTTAAATAATGTTCTGTAGTTCTCAATGTAAAGATCTTTTACTTCTTTGACTAGATGAATTCTAAAGTATTTTATCTTTTTTGTGTGACTATTGTGCATGGAGTTGTGTTTTTGATTTGGTTCTCAACCTCCATGTTGTTACTCCTGATGAAAATGCTGTGAACATTGTTAAAATAACAACAAATAATTTAGAATATTCCATAAACTTAGTTGATAAAGCTGTGGCATGGATTGAGAGAATGAACTTCAATTTTGAAATAAGTTCTACTGTAGGTAATATACTATCAAACAGCATCACATTTTGTAAAGGAATCATTTGTGAAAGGATAAGTTGATCAATGCAGCAAATCTCATTGTTGTTAAATTGCCATAGCCACTCCAACCCTTAGCAACCACCACCCCGATCAGTCAGCAGCCATCAACATGAAGGTCAGGGTTTGAATTCCAGGTCTCTGGTGTCCTTCTTTGAACTTGTAAGGTTTGGAAACTCAATATCTTTATTTTTATTTTTCCACCCAAAAAATGAGGGATAATTCTTACAGTTATTGTCTAACAGTGTTCCCTGTTTGCTTTTTCCATAATAAATCCCCCTTGTTAAATTCTCCATATTAAAATACCTGGTGGGATTTTTATTAATTCATGGCTAATATGCCATAAGCATTATTTGCTTGGGAGAATACTAATTTATATATTTTTTTCCAGTGTGTTTTTAATAATGTCTTCTTTTATTCACAAAAGTGTCTTAGTTGAACAACATATTATAATTACCATGCCCAAAATATGGAACAGTGCACTGAAAACCAGGATTCATGAGGTTTAGTCCTAGATTTATACAAAATTATTCATGTGGTCTTGAGAAAATGATTATTTCTACCATTAACCACAGCTCCCAAACTCTGATTTTATTTTCTATGATGCTGTCATACAATTTACCCATGTATACTTAAATGTGTTATCATTAAGATATTGACCTATGTCTGGGTAGTATTAGAAGGTGCCAGAGATAGCATGATTTTTTAACATGTTCTGAAGGGGAGAAAACAAAATTAGCAAAAATGAGTTGGAAGAGCTTTTATGAAAAAGGATTATTAAGTCAAACTGATCACTGTAACACCAAATTATTGCACCAGAAAATGATAAATGTATACAATAATTTTAGTGTACACACAACTATAGATAAAAATCAGTGCTGACATTCATTTTTTTCTCTGCATATTACAAATAATTTAACCTTAACAGTAATTTTGTGAGGCAGATATTATAATTATTTTCATTTTATATATGAAAGACTTAAAAGTTTAAGTAATTTGTTTGACTATATATAGCAAAGAAGTAGGGATCCTGATAATTGTACCTAATAGTCTAACTTCATAACTTCAATAGCAAAATTTTAAAAATCAAGGTCAATATGGATAGATGTAGAAGAAATAAAAATACAATGCAAGTTTGACTAGAGAAAATCTTATGTTTAAACTCTGTTAAAATATTTGGAGTGTTATTTTTCAGAATTTTTAGAACTTGTTTTAAATCTCAAATATGTTCCACTTTGGACAATAATTTATGTGGTCTCCCTATTTAAAGATTGCAAAACTTCTTAAATGAAGCACATAGAGCTCCCTGATTTTCTCCCTCTGTCCCATTGATATCTTAAGGACAATTAATATAGTATAGAAGGTAATAAACAGTGAAATTTAAAAAATTATGCTAAGGAAGTAATATATTTTGATTGTATTACAGTTTTCTAGACTAAAATCTAATGAAAGAAAAATTTAAAAAGCAAAGTGTTTAAAGAGATTTTACTCCTTTGTATATGTCCAGTTTTCCTTAATTTTATTACTTAAGCAATTACTTCTTTATATTCAATCATTTAATAACATTGATTTATAAATTAAATTATAACTTACATTTTTGTTTAAAAAATGTCTACAAACTTGATGAAATGCCATTTCTATTCATAGTTCTCAATCAAAAAAGAATATAGCAACTCACATTCTGACGTTGTGATAACACAATTAAGATTGCTTCAAGTCAATTAAATTCTCTCTGTCCTAGACTCCTCATATATAAAACGCAAGTCATAGTGCCAACTACCCTAGGATTATAAAACTCATAAGGTGTTTTTTTGCTTTTTGTTTTTGCTGATGATTGCCTTGGGATTCAGACTCTTTTTATGTGAATTTTAGGAGTGTTTTTCTAAATCTGTGAAAAATAACGTTGGGAGTTTGATAGGTATTACGTTGAATCCGTAGATTACTTTGGGTAGTATAGTCATTCTAACAATGTTGATTCTTTCAATCCATGAGCACGGGATATTTTTTCATTTGTTTGTGTCTTTTGCAATTTCGCTCATCAGTGTTTTGTAGTTCTCTATCCAAATGAAAAGAGGTCATTATTACAACAAAGATACCTAAATAATGAAAATGTAATGCATATTATATATATACACACACACACTGTAGAATGTTACTTAGCTATAAAAAAGAACAAACTCACATATTTTGCAGTAATGTGGATGGAATTGGCGACCATTATCCTAAGTGAAGAAAACACAGGAATGAAAAACCAAATACCACACATTCTCACTTATAAGTGGGAGCTAAGTGAAGGGTCTGTGAAGACATATAGAATGGTACACTGGACATTGGAGTCTCAGAAGGAGGAGAGTAAAAGGGAGGAGGAATAAAAAAAAAATCACTTACCAGGAATAATGTACACTAGTGGGAGGTAACCCGTACACCTGAAGTTCAGAATTCTTCACTGCTATGCAATACATACATGGAAGCATTTGTACCTCCAAAGCTATTGAAATTAAAAAAATATATTGTGAAGTCCACATCCATGCTAAAAAGACTTCTCTGCCACCAGGCCTAGCACTTCTTCCCTGTCATGTGTCTCATCGCCTATCCTCTTTCACTTGCCATATTGCTTTATCTGGCATTTTTATTTTTTCCTAGCCACCAGGTGGTTCACATCGTGAGGCAGAGGCACTGGATTGGGATTGGTGTGTGTGTGTGTGTGTGTGTGTGTGTGTGTGTGTGTGTGTGTGTGTGTGTGTTATCCCTTGGGCTCAGCAGAATAATTGCCATATAGATAATACTAAGTAAATATTAATGAAGGGAAGAGTTAATAACAAAAATAAATGAAGTTGATAAAGGTATTTTCTCTCCATTTTTTATTCTGTAGAGGATTACATAATAGAATTATAATAAAGGATTTCTCAAGGAATTGAACATCTAACTGAGGCTTTTCTAACATGATTAAACTATATATACCCCCATTCAACATCAAATAACTAATTCAGAAGTAGGCAATCATACAAAGAAGGAAAATAACTTAGACAACATCTAAGAGAAAGAAAATGTGCATCCCTCATTGCTCATTTACCATACTTCATTTGAAAGTGAGAAAAAAGCTTAAATGTTGGTATTGTACAAAAGCCCGTTACTCATGCATCTCTGCTAGCATGAGTGCACATGTTCAATGTTCAAACAGAATGCTAATCTAAACAATAAGCTGTATATTGTCTTTCATCTTATAATGTTTACAAAATGGATTCACATTAACTCCAGGGTGCATTTTAGATTTTACCAAGAGTTCATAGGCATTCTTCTATCTCTCTTTGTTGAAGGAAATTTCTATAGTGTTTATTTTAAGTGTGTTTGTGGTCCACACTAAAATTACTCTGCAAGCTAACTGCCAACTTGTTTCATTTTAGTGCTGGAAAAGTTATTTATTCACTTGTTAGGATCATTTAAAATGAAGTATCAGAATCATGAAGTCATAAAAATCTCCTACTGACATTGAAAATATAAAAGAAGCAGTTCTATGACTTAAAATTTGCATGACTTCATTGATATAAAACAACCCCATAATGCTTTTTTTTTCCTCACGTGGAAGTGTTTGTTGGCTGAATATAATATGCAAATCCCCACACTAAACTTTAGTTTCAATGAGTACAACTATTTTTGCCAGTTCTTCACAAGGATAATGCCAGCAGTTTATTTAAAATTAAAATTTCTCCAGCTGCAAGACCTGAATTATGAATCGAGGTAGGCTTGTCTTATTTGTAGTCATCTGAAATATGAAATATGACTAGCAGTGGAAATGACATAGTTTAAGAAGGGAACACTAATTACATCAAGTTGCCCTGTCGATTTTAAATGTCCAAATTGTAAAACCTCATTATAGAATAGAAAGGAAAGACAAATATTTAAGTCTTTCTCAAATACAACTAAATTGTGATATTTTAAACCTTCTTCCTAGTTTAAAATTTTTAACTAAATTTAGGGTAATTGGCAATATAGTATTTTGATAGCTTAAAATTAGCATTAATTAGGCTCCAAAAAATTAAAATTGCTATTTTTATTTAGTATTCTGTGCTGTACACCTTCTGTTCTATAGCTTTGTCCATTTGATATTGTTAGAACTATCTGAATAAAACTAAAGTCAACCATCTCTCTTGGGAGAAACACTCAAGGATTGTCAGGAGTTATCCTGATACTTGTTCAAGTTTTGGGTTATAAGTGGCAAACTGCTCCTTGATTTAAAACTTCTTAAAATATAAATATCTTAGTGTCAGAGAAATGCAATTTAAATCTCAAACAAGATTCTATTCCTAATACATACACCAGAACACATCACATTTAAAAAATACTGATAATTCTAAGTATGTGTGAGGATGTAGAGCAACTGAAACTCTCATGTGGTAAGACTGAATTGTAACTTGATAAAACCATTTTGGAAAATGGTTGGGCAAGAATTACTACAACTGAACATATGCATATACCCTTTTTCAGAAATTTCACTCCTATTTATGTGCCCAACAGATAAAAATACATATGTTCGCTAAAAGACATGTATAAGAATGCTCTTAACAGTTTTATTAATCATATATCTAGCTAGAAAGAACCCAAATATCCATTAACAATTGGTTGATAGATAGATATATATTCTTACGATGCAAAAATAAAAAAAAACTATAACTACTTGCAAAAGTATGAACAAACTTACAGAATGTTAAGTGAAAGCAGTCAGTCACTAAGATGCACTTAATGTATGATTCCATTTATATGAAGTTCAAAACCAAAAATAGCGTATGGTTATCTGAAGTCAGAATATACTTAGATTTGTGTGTGGGGGGAGGTTGTTTACTAGATGTTCTACATTTTGCTTAGATGGTAATTACATAGCTGTGATAATTTATTATATCTAACAAGGCATATAATTAAGACTTTTCTACTTCATGTATATGATACCTCAATTTATAAGTATAAAAAATTATATATGACTTGGCTATTATTTGCTACTGAAATTGAAAGGAACTAAAAAAGCTCAGAATATTTTGAGGCTAAATACTTCTTGGAAGAGAGGAAACTCTGGGCAGATATTTATAAATTTTAATTATTAACTTTCATTTTTGAATGAGAACTTTAATTTTTCCTCCATTGCTGGGATGCATGTATTAATGTCAGATTTTCCATTCACTTAATTCATAAGTAAGTAGCTTGTTTTAAATGGATAATTAAACTATATTACCCCAAATAAGCAGTTACTCTAAAGAGATTTGGTCCAGTAAAGGTCAGTCCTACTTAAATTTCAATCTTTCTCATCTTATTCTTATGTTCTACGGAAGTATTTATCTTCTATTTTTATAACAAAAGTATTTGATGTTTCATAACATTTACTCTAAGCTTCTTTGGACTTGTGACAGATACAGATTTTCAAAGGTAATTCACTTTGTATAAAATTCTGAATGTATCTCCTTTGAATTCTTTTATTTTTAAGGATCATGTTGAATGCAAGAAGTAATTTAGCAATGGGTTGATTTAGAAAAAAATATTTCCACTGTCAGGCAACTATTTCATAACAGTAATTAAAAGTATTTCCTAATCGTCAATATTTACAAATTATCAAAATTACTAAATAAATTTATGTTTATAAGCTCATAAGAGAAATTTTTGCTTTCTTAAGTATGGAGGAAAAATTAAATTTCTCATACAAAAAAGAAAATAATTAAAATTTATAAATACTTGCCAAGTATTTATAAATTAGAGTGCTGATTAGAGACAATTCCACTTGGGAGTACATATATCATCAGTTATTGAGTTATTTGGAATCTCTGAGGAATGATTCTTTTTGTAGGTAAGGCAAACTTGTAATGCCTGAGCCCTCAACAATTACTGTGTATCTGGACTTCTCTAGATGACTTCATCTGTGAACAAAATCTTGTATTGTTGCATTTTCTCATAAATATTTCCTTCCCTCTCTGGAATAGAATTAGTCTGGCAAAAAATCTTTTCAGGTAAATAGAAAAACAAGTTTCAACAATAACTTGACCAACCTCATTCACTTTCTATAGCAAAGTCTTTAAAAAATTTATCAGTGATTACAGTCCTTCTTGGGGAGACCAAACTCAAAACTATTGGAAATCAATGGTGACTTTGGGACCTTAGAAAATTCTTTAATACTTAGGATTCTGAAGAGTTTTGCCCATGACTAAAATCATTGTCATGTCATTTTATTCCTGTATCCACAGAGCTGGATCAAAAATAAGTTCACTCATGAAAGTGAAAGAGTATAAAAATGCAGTTTGTATAATTATTATGTTGCTGCTTAGTTTTCTCCTTAGAGTTTATTACAATTATTAATTAATTATAAACATGAAAAAAAAAAGAGCGGCAGTAGGGCAAAGTGGTTAGAGCTTGAGCTTTGAAATGAACTTTTCTAGGCTTGATATCTAGCTATGGTACCTCTTAGTTTTGCACCCTTGATTCCGTTTCTTAACCTCTCTCTCTAGATTTTCCTAATCTGCAATATTTACAAATTACCAAAATGACTAAATAAATTTATGTTTATGAGCTCATAAGAGAAATTCTTGTCACGCTACATACTTTCTTAAATAAACGAGCCAAATCTGGAAAGAAATGAAGTAAAAGAGAAAGCACCCATGGCCCCACTACTGAAACACCTTGCTCTTTGTTACTGTCTTTTCTATCACTATCCCTTCTTTTAGATTTCTTCTATGCTTGTGAACCTGAACATATTATGCTGCCCTTTATGAGATATTTTGTCCACATTTTATATGCACATCTGCCTCTTCTCCTTAGCTCATAGTTTCTCTTCACTTGTAAAGCTTGTTCTTATTTTCACATGTTCAAAGTCCAGCCAGCCTTAAAATCTTAGCTCAAATGTGTTGACTCCTTTGATGACTCTTTTAAAGGGGATCTTAATTTCTTCCTCCTCTGAAATTGGAAAGCATGCTGTGCTTTTACAGCATTAAGTACTTTCCATCTTGCTTTTGCAGCTTCTTGAATATGGCACTTCATCTCCTAGAATGTGCATCTTTGGAGATGTGCAAACCTTTATATACTACATGCATAAGCACAATTCTTTGAATAGGCTAATTAATGCTCAAATTAAATACATTGTAACAAAACACATTGATTTAAAATTCAGATAGCCTAAGAATATTTATTGATAGGTCAAAATGCTCATAAATGTTAAACAATTTAAAAATTATATCATTTTACTACTTATAAGTAATATGATTCAAACTGTTTAAATAATAAAGCTATCTATTCATCTGTTTATTTCTTCTCTCTCTCTCAATCAGAAAAAGACTGGAGGGAAACTTCCTAAATATTCACAGTATTTATGTCTGAATTATAGTATGGTGATTTAAATATTCTTTCTTTTTTTTGGTAAAATGTCCACAATTTTAGTATATCACCTTTATTACCATAAAAGCATAATATTATAACATAAATGGTTATATTAAAATAGAATTACTTTAGACTAGAAATATAAGAAATGCAATGATGACTTTGAAGAGTTTAACTTCAGATTAAATAAATGCAAATGGATTTAATAGATTTACTTACTGGCTTTCAGTATATTGATCTTAGGCTCACTGGAGTGAGAGAGCATATAAAATAGTATCCTTTCCCTTGCCTTTTCTTAGTATGAACTAGTTTATAACAAAAACTGGAATGTTCAGCTTAGAGTATTAGAAAGGAATTTTAATAAGAAATCTTAAAAGAACTACTGAATATTTTTCCAAAAATTCTTTTAATTGTAGAAAACAAAGTATATTTTTAACTCACTTTAAACATGGAGAAAACAAAAAGTCATGTAGAAAGAAATTAAGAAATACTTATAGGGAGCTGAGAAAGAATGTGATGATAGTTATCTTTTAAATGTTTTTAATGATTCATTTTGAAAATGGATTTCATAGTGGTACACATGTAAAGGAATAATGAATAAAAATTTTGATGATTTGAAGGGCAAGTATTTGTTATTTCAGGAAAGCAATTAGAAGTTAGTTCAATTGATCTTTCAAAATGCATTTCCAAGGGATTACATTAAGTATAATCTCCTTGCGATATTAAGCAACTCTGAATCACCATTAGTGTGCTTTTCAAATACATATGTTTACACCTTTTCTCAGTAGGACTCTCTTCAAGCACTGTGCGAAGTACACGTCTGACATTTGTTAACTTAACGAACTCCTTAATTCTTTCACAAGTTTTCCTCTATCTCTTTAGCTTTTCTTAGGATAAAATTTTCTTACGTTTTACTTGGTTGAGTTGAATTTGACTTTATTGTTGGTTGGTTTTTTTTTAAAATAGCCCTTAAAATTTTAGTTGAAGAAGCATGCATTTAATTTCTTAGGTATGTCTTTTGAACAAAACAACCTCATAGTAATAAAATGGAAATAAGGGAGTTGTTTGCTCAATGAGGAATATCTATTGACATGTGTCATCTGACATTTAAAGGAGAATTAATTGCTCTTCGTGAACTTACTTTATTTAGCTAAAATCACTAACTAATGTAACTATGAAAATACATTAGAGCGACACATTTGAAATTCAAATGATACAAAACCAAACACCACTAATTCAACACCTAAGTAATCAAAATTGCTCATGGAATTGTAAATTACAATGGCTATATGTGAGTAACAGATGGATGAATTAAATGTGTTCTACAGGCTTTCTGTATGTTATGAGAAGCTTGACTGCCAGAGAGATATTTTGGTAAAGTACCACCAGTCTGTGTGATTCACTATGGAATAGGCAAAGGAAACTTATTTTCTGCTTAGTACAGAACATTGGTCTAAAATGAAAAAGCCAGTGTTATTGTTCTTTCAAACTACCTTTGCCAACTTTCAAGATTACTGAGAATTTGTCCCAGCTTTAAAGGAAATTAACTAATTTAGAATAATAAAAGAAACAACAATCACTTTTTCTTCCAACAATTTAATCCTAGCTTTCCTGAGAATTAAACAGTTCTTATAAATCTTCAATTAATTTGTTTCCTTATCATGGTATCAGCTTTATATCTTTTAGAAATCCAACATAGCTGTAATAGTCTGAGAAAAATATGAAACCACCGAATAATCCTTGAAGTATGTTTGTACGATTTCTTACCTAACTAAAAATGATTTCATTGCCTTACTGTGCTTTCTCACAGTTTTGAGAGAGTTCTACTAATGGTTAAACTGTTTATGAACACCAAAATCCACACTTCTTCTTTGTTTTTTTTAGAATCCATTACACATTACCCTGAGGTTGAAAGTAAAAATGTCATGTGACTATAAGAATCTACATCTACTGCCTTCTTTTGAAGTGATTACTTAAATAATTTCTCACAAAGGCTATAATAATCTAAGTGTGATAGCTTGAGAAGATTTTTAGTTTTATTATTACGCAGGGTGAACAAACTCCAAATTAATAGTGGTTTTCTCTGTTTCTGAACATCTACAGAGAAATTAAATTCTATGACAATTGATTGCATCATGTGTTAAGAATGTTTTTATCAGGCTATCTTTATTCTCATTTAAGTTTCTCATCTGGCATCTTAAATTTAGTTAGCCTTAGTTTGTTCACTGTAGAAAAAAAGACATTCAGTATCAGTTTCTTTGGAGAAACATGCTTTGATACAATTCAATTTGAACATGCTAAATCTCTAAAATTATATTTCTTTTCAAATTTTACATTATTGAAGACAAGTTTTATTTTATAAATTAAAGTTAGTTTGCCTACAATCTTTTGCTTGAATTCTTTTTACTTTTTATGAGTTTTTGCTAGTAATGGGTTCTCACATTGTTCAGATTGCACTGCTTTGGAATCTGTTAAGACCTAGAAATTCAGCTGTAAAAAATAGAGACATAATACTTTTTAGGACTTATTTTTGCAAGATTTCATAACTGAATTCACTTAACATATTCTAAAATTTCAATTAAAATATGGTATTATGCAAAAATGCTTCCCAGCTCTTGACCTATCCCTGTCTGTCCACTCCATAGGCATCAGGATCACAGACAATGCATGTCGAGCTCAGAGGGCAGTACACAGAGTATGCTGAGATCCTAGTGCACAGGGACCTAAGATCACACAGAGAGAGGCACACTGGTGCCATAGCAGCATAGGGCTGGTAGTCTAGCTCCAGACAACTGTCAAACTTCATAAGGCACAACCTCATTCTTCAGAAATCTGCAAAGTCTAGAGTAAGTACAGCAAGACAGGCTTTAGAAGGCTAAGGGGAGACTTGTTATTAAAGATTTAAGTGAAGGGTAAAACTGATAGAATAACAACAAGGACCTAGCATCAATGAATGGCGATGCCAAGCCTTCCATCTCTGATCAACCAGGAGAGTTTTTATACAACTAATCTCTGCAAGGAAGTGAACATATTCATGGGTATCTTGGTACTTACACATGAACAGTTTTATTCTATCTGGAATAGGGTGTTTATGTTGGGAAAAGAAAGCAGATCTTGACCTCAGATTATTCTTAACTATACCATCAAACACATTATATATGTGGTTGTCTCATTTTAAATTAATTCTTCTAATAATCATTTTTAAGAAGATCATAAAATATTGCTCATCTTTTTTATTTTAATGCAAAGAAATGCAATCAAGAAGATATAATTACTTGCCAACATCACACTCTAGTGAGGGGAAGGAACTGAATTCAAATCAGGTTGTGTTCTTTTTATTCATGAGTAGGACATAGGATTTATTCCTTCCTGTAGATTGTTAGATCTAATACCATCCACTTACTAATAAAATGTAAAAATGCCATTAAAACAGAAGTGTCCTTAAGACACAGAGCTGAAATTTATTTGCTAGTCCAAAGGACTGTTGAAATATCTCTGAATATTTTAAATTATTGAAACATTTTACTAAGCTCTTTTGAAAGTAACACATTGAGATAACAGAATCATGCTCTTATTACATAAAATTCACTAGTGTGAACTATGTAATTGGGTGTAATAATAAGAAAAATGAAAGTCCTTTAAAATTCATCTTTTTAAAATTAATTAAATAAAAAATTTAAAAATTGTATCCTGTTTATTTGCAATTATAAATTATATGTATATACATTACAAATAAAAGGAGAAACAGAGTAAAATATAGAGAAAGAAAAAATACATGTGAACTCTACAATTCAAGGTATTGACATTTTTATATCCATCTTAGTTATACAGGTTAACTATTGACTTTTTGTTAATTTGTTGTTTTCAGTACAATAGTTCTAGTGTTTCCTATTTTACTTCCTTTTGGTAAACAAGTTATTTGTATTCATTGTTTTACTGTTATCTTTTTTTCATAATGAAAATGATTACTCTTATCCTTCTTGAAAAATCATTCTTCTTCTCCCAGAAACTCCAGTGAGCTCTAACATCCTTTTCCAATATTTTCACAACAGATTTTAAGCAAACAAAAAAAAAATTTTTTTAACATTTTATCTTCAAATGAAATACAACTTATAATAGTCTTGCTAGTCATGGTACCTCTCTGGATTCCTGTTTACAATCTTAAGAAGAAATCAATATTATCTCATGGATTATGTGTCAATATAGTTTCTTAAGTGAAAGAGAGCAGATTTTTGCTTTGAAATGTCTATGGCCTTGCCAAAGAAGAGGCGAAAACAAAACTCAAACTCAGAAACAACTTCTCAGGAGTATATGCTACAGTAGGAAAGGACTTAGGGATATATATATAACAGACCAAGCCATTATATACATCCATACATAAATTCCACACTGAAGAGAAAACATATATAAATTGGCACAGACATGTCTTTTATTTTTCTCACAGAACTTATTTTGAAAATATAATGCATTTTTTGCTTCTTATTGCTGATTTCTAGTCAATTAACTGTCAATTAATCCATACACTAACAAAAATAAAAACAATGAATAAGTAAATAAATATATGAAAAATAAATAAAATAACTCCAGGGATTAACATTTTTATAATTATTGCCTGAAAAAAGAAAATTTTTTAAATGCCCATTAAAATGGACAAAACACTCATAATTATGAAGTAAAGTATGATGTTACAAATGTTTTCTTATCACTTTACTACCATATCTCCCCCAAATCAGACCAGATTTTCCACAATCAATGCTACTTCTCCTTTTGCCCTCTCTTTTTTTTTAATACCCTATCAGTCCAATGGAGATGTCTTCATGCATTTCTCCACCTAACTTCTAGAGTGGACACCATAAAAAGTATAACACAGTCAAAAGCATGGGAAGATAAACCATGGGGAGGGAGGAAATATATGCAAAACATGTGATAAAGGACTCATATCCAAAATATTCAGAGAACTCTTGAAACTCAACAATTAGAAAATAAATAACCTGATTAAAGATGGTTCAAATACCTTCCTGTACAGATACCTCACCAATGAAGATGACAAATAAGCATATGAAAAGATGGCTCATCCTTTTATGTCATTAGGGAATTGCAAATTAAAACAACGAGCTACCACTCCGAATCTACCAGAGTGTCCAAAATCTGGAACACTGGTAACAAATGCTGAAGAGGATGTGGAACAACAGGAAGTCTCACTCATTGCTGGTGGAATACAAAAATAATAATGTCTTGTAGTTCTAGCTACTTGAAAGACAGCGGTGGAGGGATCGCCTGAGCCCAGCAGGTCAACGCTGGGGTGGCTGTGAGTGTATCACTGCACTCCAGCCCGGGTGACAGAGTGAGACTCTGACTTAAAAAAAAATGATACTGTGTTGGAAGACAGTCTGAGAGTTTCTTACAAAACTCAATATATTCTGCTATACAATCTAACAATCAAGTTTCTTGATATTTGCCCGAAGGAGTAAAACACTTGCATCCAAACAAAAATCTGAACACAGATGTTGATAGCAGCTTTATTCATAATTGCTAAAAAGAAATGATCTATGAAGCCACAAAAATACATCAAAAACTGTAAGTACATCTTACTGAATGGAAAGAGGCAATCTGAAAAGCTACAACTGTATGATTACAAATATATGACATTCTGTGAAAAGCAAAATGATGGAGACGGCAAAAAGGCCGGTGGTTTTAAAGGGCTGTGGAGAGAGAATAAAACAAGAATTTTTCGGGAATTAAAACTGGTCTGTATGATAATACCAAGGTAGACACAAGACACTATACATTTGTCAAAACCCACAGATACACAACAGCAAGAGTGAATTCTGATGTAAAATGTGAACTTTGGGTGATAAAAGTGTGTCAGTGTTTGTTCCTTAGTTGTAATAAATGACCCCTCTGGTGTGAGACGTTGATGGTGGGGGAGGTTGTGCATGTGTGGAGGAAGGTGCATATGGATAATTTCTGTACCTTCTGCTTAGTTTTGCTGTGAACCTAAAACTGCTATATAAAATAAATTCTGTTAAAACATGTACAAAACACAGGGAAGTTACCTGTAATATTTGTCTGATAGTGTCATAGGGAGGTAGCCCATATAATATTTCTCAGACCCTACTAAGATAATTTCTGGGACTCATGAAACTATCAGGAAGGCAGGAATCACATCTCTGGCTATTTGGAGCCATGTCTTCATAACCAGAGATATGACCACTGCCTTCCTACCTGCACTCTTCTCCCCTCTCATTTTCTCACACACCTGTACTCCTGCTACTTGTCTCAGATTCTGGTCAACCATGATTCTTAAAATAACTTCTGTTGTGAGTGGGATAACCCCCAGTTTTGAAGCCAGGTTTTGTCACCTTTTGTCAATATTTTATGTCATTAGGGAATTGCAAATTGAAGTAAGAGTGAGCTACCACTACACATCTATCAGAATGACCAAAGACTGGAACACTGATAACAAATGCTGGAGAGGATGTGGTGTTAACCTAGGAGTGGGTTAAAAAGGTCCCTGGGTTAAAAAGGCTCTGGGGCAAATGTATTGGGGTGGGGAACAAATCGTGAGGATCTGTTTTATGAAAGACTGAGGGAAACCCTCATTAAATCATGAAAGTAATTTCTACTTTCTACCTGCTCTGTCTGGCTAGTCACTGTTAATGTACTGATGTATATTATAGATATATAAGATTTATATATAGATATATAAAAGATAAATAGAGAGTATACTCAGTCTGCAAATAATGTGGACGCCTACAGGAAACTGGTATGACAGATATCTATATACAGATATATAAAATTTATATAACATGTACATATTTTTTTCCTCCTGTCAAGACTCTGTGTACTGACCTCACTGGGATTGGTTACACTGATTCAATGCAGATTCTCACTGAGTTCAATGGAAAGACCTAACTGTCTGGTGGTAGGGAGAATTACTTTCATCCTTAATAAACCACCCAATTTGGTACTAGAATTAAAATCTTGATATTCAGGTTCTTAAAATGTTTTTTGGATCAAGCCATTGATCAAGTAGGAAATCAAGTAAAGCTCTCATATACTAGTAATCAGCAAGCTCTCCGAGCCAGATCGACGTTGAACGTTCCTGTCACCTCATAAAGTTAGGGCAGCTGTTCTACCAACAGTGTCCATAAATATGCTTCAATAAACCATGTATTTATTCTTTATTGATAGACTCTATCATTAGAATTGTTTTAGATTTATTATTGATAGACTCTATCATTAGAATTGTTTTAGATTTATAGAAAAATTGAACAGATAGTACAGAGGATTGCCACATGCCATTCCCCAATCATAGTATCCTCTGTTATTAAAGTCTAACATCAATAGAATGCATTTAGTACAAGTAATGAGACTACATTATTATTAACTAAGTTCACAGTTTATTCAGATTTTCTTCATTTTACTTACTTTTTCCATTCCAGGATTCCCTCCAGGATACCGTGTTGGATTTTTTTTTTTTTTTTTTTTTGTCATGTCTCCTTAGTCTCTTCTTGGTTGTGGTAATTTCTCAGGGTTTCTCAGTTTTTTGTGATCTTGACAATTTCGAGGAGTTGTGGTAGGTTGTTCCTGCTCCTCTCCTGAACATTTTGTATTTTCCTCATGATTCTGTTGGGATTACAGGTCTGGCAGGGGAAGATCACAGGGGCAAGGTAAAGTGCCATTTTTATCACATCATATTAAAGGAGCATCTAATTCTTTCTTTTTGGATTTCAAAATGTTCTAATAATTTTTTTTAATTTTATTTTTTCCTCTCCACAAAACTTGTCTTCTCAAATTCTTATCTTTACATAAGAGCTAAATATACTTTTTTCTTTAAATAAAGCAATGTATGTTCTTGATTAAAGCCCCCCAAATGCATTCTTGCTCTTAGAATAAAATATCTGAAGACTTAACCTTGGTTTGCAATGTGCTGCAAGTGCTCTGACCCTGCCCTGCACCTGCCTTATCATGGTTACCCTTGGCCCCAGCCACACTGTCTTAACACATCGCAGCTCAGAGCATTCAACATGTTATTACACAGTAACAGGTGGGGGAGTCATTGATAATACCTTGAGTACACTCAGTCTCCAAATAATGTGGAAACCTACAGGCAGCAAATATGACAGAAGCTGTGAAAAAGAACTGTAGGGTAAACAAGAAATACCAAGATCTGTATGTTAACATGTGTATTATCTACCAGCTTCATGCTTATTACTTTTTTTTTCCGTTCAAAGTTTTTTGGTGTTTTTATCTACTTATTTTCAATATAAGCTTTAGAAAATTATCACTTCTCAAAAAAGACACTACTAGTATTTTTATTTGAATTACACTATATTTATAAAATAATTTGGAAATATTTGACATTTTGTATTATACTTGCCAAAATGTTGTATATTTTGTATATAAAAAAGATTCATCTTATTTATTTTTCTTTTATTTTTTTAAAAATGAAACGTTTCTCTTTTTTAATTTTGCTTTCAATCTTTAATCTTTACTTATACCTTAGACTTACGCCTAGTTTTTTGAAATGAGTATTTAATTTATTGGCATTTATTTCTATACATTTAAAAATGAAAAACTTTTTTCTTATTTTTATTTTAGATTCAGGGGGTACATGCACTTTTTTTATGAATATATTTTGTAGTGGGCATTGGGTCTCTGGTGGCTCATTTCCCAGATGGTGAAATTTTACCAGTAGGTAATTTCTGAACCCTAATCTTCCTCCTTGCATTTCCCCTTAGTCCCTGATGTTTATTATTTCCATCTTTGTGGCCATTTATCTTCCTCATATACATTGAGAAAATGTGGCTTTTGGTTTTCTCTTTCTGTACCTGTTCACTTAGGATGATGATCCTAGCTCCATCAATGTTGCTGCAAAGAAATGACTTTATTTTTATGGCTGTGTAGTATTCCATGATGTATTTTTTTCTTTATCCAATCAATTATGGTGAGCACTTGGTTTGACTCCATGATTTTGCTATTGTGAATAGTGCGGCAATGAACATACGAATGCAAGTATATTTTATATATGTTGATTTCTTTTCCATTGAGTAGATCCCGAGTAGTGGGACTGCTGGGTCAAATGACAAGAAATTTACATACTATTTTTCATAGAGATTGAACTAGTTTACAATCCCATAAACCAGAATGAGATTTCCCTTTTCTCCATCACCACACCAACATCTAGTGTTCTTTGACTTTTTTTTTTAACTTTTAATTTTTTTATTTTAAAGATGAGGGGTACAATTCAGGGTTAGGTATACAAATGTTAATTATGCAGGTACCCTTGTTGATGAAGTGTGCCCCCCCCTTCCCCAGGCAGATTTCCACTACTGCCAATCCCGCCTCCCCACACTCCCACTACTACCAATCCTTTTCTTGTAGTATTATGATAATTTTTCAAGGTCCACTTATGAGTGATAACATGTGATACTCATTCCTTTGTTTCTGTGAAAGATCACTCAGTATTATAAACTCTAAGTCCATCCAGGTTGCTGTGAAGTTCATGATTTTGTTCTTTATGGCTGCGTAATATTCCATTGTGTATATGTACTACATTTTTTTAATCCAATCCTCTTTTATGGGCAGCATGGTTTGTTCCATGTTCTTGCTATTGTGAACAATGCTGCAATAAACATGTGTGGGCAGGTATCTTTTTTTATAGAGTGATTTGAGTTCTTCCGGGTATATTCCCAGTAGGCGGATTGCAGGATCCTATGGAAAGTTGATTTTTAGATCTTTTAGGAATCGCCAAACTGTTTTCCACAGAGGCTGTACTAGTTTACACTCCCACCAACAGTGTAGAAGTGTTCCCTTTTCGCCACATCGTCTCTAGCATCTGCTGTTTTTTGAGTTATTGATGATGGCCATTCTGACTGGAGTTAGGTGGTATCTAAGTGTAGTTTTAATTTGCATTTCTATGATGACCAGTGAGTCTGAACATTTTTTTTTCATGTATCTGTTGGCTGCTCGTATGTCTTCTTTTGAGAAGTGTCTAGTCATATCTTTTGCTCACTTTGTAATGGGATTGTTTTTGTTTTTGTTTTCCTTTTCAGCATGTTTGAGTTCCTTGTATATCCTAGATGTTAGGCCTTTGTCAGATATACAATGAAAAATATTTTTTCTCAGTCTGAGGACTATCTCCCTGCTCTCTTGAAGGTTTCTTTGGCTTTGCAGAAGCCTGTCAGTTTGATGAGGTCCCACTTGTCTATCTTATCTCTTATGGCATGGGCACTTGGGGTTTTGATCAGGAATTGATTGCCACTTCCAATTTCCATAAGGGTGTCTCCTGCATTATCTAAGGTTCTTATAGTTTGAGGTTTTATGTTTAGGTCTTTGATCCATTTATAGTTGATTTCTGTGTATGGGGATAGATAGGGGTCTTGTTTTAATCTTCTGCATGTGGTCAGCCAGTTTCCCTAGCACTTTTTACTGAATAGGTTCTCCTTTCCCCAGTGGTTGTTGGTGGAGGCTTTGTCAAAGATGAGTTGATGAGAAATTGAGATTTTGCTTCTGGAATCTCTGTCTTGTTTGTTCTTTGACTTTCTAATTATAGCCATTCTGACTAGTGTGAGGTGATATCTCTTTGTGGTTTTAATTTGCATTTTTTTGATAATCAGTGATGCTGAGCATTTTTTCTTAAGATTGTTGGTTACTTATATGTAGTCTTTTGAGAAGTGTCTCTTCTTGTACATTGCTCATGTTTTGGTAGTGTTATTATTTTTTTCATGTTGAATTACTTGAAATCCTTATAAATTTTGAATATTAGTTATTTTGTGAAGCATAGTTTACAAATAATTTCTCTCATTTAGTAGATATTTTTGCTCACTCTGTTGATTATTTCTTTTTCTGTACAGAAGCTTTTTAGTTTAATCAAATCCCATTTATATTTTTTTGTTTTTGTTGCAATTGCTTTGGGGGTCTTCATCATACATCCTCTTCCTGGGCCAGAAGAATTTTTTCTATGTTTTCTTCTTGGATTTTTATAGTTTCCAGTCTTGCAATTAACTCTTTGATCTATGCTAAGTAAGTTGTTTTTTTTTTTAATATGGTGAGAGATAGGGGTCCAATTTAATTCTTCTGCATATGGCTAGCCAGTTTTCCCAGCACTGTTAATTGAATAGAGTGTTCTTTCCCCATTGTTTATTTATGTCAGTTTTATGAAAGATCAGTTGGTTGTAGGTATGTTGTTTTAATTCTGGGTTCTCTATTATGTTCCCTTGATCTCTTTTCTATTCATATGCCAGTACTGTGCTGTTTTAGTTGCTATAGCCTTATGGTATTATTTGAAGTCAGGTAGTGTAATGACTCTGCTGGTGTTCTTTTTGCTTAGGATTGCTTTGACTATTTGGGCTTTTTGTTTTTTGGTTCTATATAAATTTTAAGATGATTTTTCTAGTTCTGTGAAGAATGAAGTTGATATTTTGATCAGGATTGCATTGAATCTATAAATTGCTTTGGGCAATATGGTCATTTTAACAATATTGATTCTTCCAAATCTTGAATATGAGATGTTCTTCCATTTTTTTGTGCTATCTATGATTTCTTTCATCAGCATTTTAGTTTTCCTTGTACAGATCTTTCACCTCCTTGGCCCAGTATAGTCATAGATATTTTATTTTTTGTCACTAATGTGAATAGGATTGAACTCTTGATTTTGGTTCTTGGTTTGAACACTGTTGGTATATGGGAATACTACTGATTTTTGTACATTGATTTTGTATCCTGAGATTTTACTGGAATTATCAGGTCTAGAAGTTTCTTGGGGGAGTCTTTAAGGTTTCCTTGATATGTAATGATATCATTTGCAAACAGGGATAATTTGACTTTCTCCTTGCTTATTTGGATGCCTCTTTTTTCTTTCTCTTGCTGGATTACTTTTGCTAGGAATTCCAGTACTATGTTGAGTAAGAGCAGTAAGAGTGGATATCCCTGTCTTGTTCCTGTTCTAAGGGAGAATGTTTTCAACTTTTCCCAATTAATTATTATGTTGGTTGTTGGTTTGTCATATATAGCTTTTATTATTTTGAAATATGCCTTTTTGATGCCCAGTTTGTTGAGGATTGTTAACATGAAAAGATGTTGAAATTTATCAAATGTCTTTTCTGCATCTACTGATATGATCTTTTGGTTTTTTTTTTTGCTTCTGTTTATGTGGTGGATCATGTTTATTAATTTACAGATATTGAACTATCCTTGCATTCCTGTAATAATACCTACTTGGCTGTAATGGATAATTTATTTTGATATGCTGTTGAATTCAGTTTTCCAGTATTTTGTTAGGATTTTAGCATCTATATTCATCAGCAAAATATACCTGAAATTTTCTTTTTTTGTTATGTCCTTGCTTGATTTTGGTATCATGTGATATTGATTTCATAGAATGAGTTAGGGAGGAATCCCTCCTCCTTGATCTTTTGGAATAGTTTCAGTAAGATTGGTAGCAGTTCTTCTTTGTATGACTGATAAAATTTGGCTGTAAATCCATCTGGTTCTGGGATTTTGTTCTTGTTGTTGAAAGATTGTTTTTTATTACTGATTTGATTTCATTGCTTGTTAATGGTCTATTCAGGCTATCTATTTTTTCCTGGTTCAGTAATAGGAGGTTGTATGTTTCCAGGAATTTATTCATTTCCTCAATGTATTCCAGTTTGTTGCCATAAGGATGCGTCATAGTAGTCTCTGATTATCTTTTTAATTTCAGTGTTAATAGTTGTTATGCCACCTTTGTCATTTCTAATTGAATTTATTAGAGTCTTTGCTCTTTTTTTCTTGGTAGGTCTAGTTAATGGTCTGTCATTTGTGCTTATCCTTTCAAAAAACCAACTTTTTGATTCATAAATTATTTGTATCTTTTTGTTGTCTCAGTCTCATCTGGTTCTCCTTGGATCTCTGTTATTTGTTTTCTTCTGCTAGCTTTAGTTTTAGATTGTTGTTATTTTCCTAGTTCCTTGAGGTGCAAGGTTAAGCAGTTAATTTATAATTTATCTTTTTGATGTAGACATTTAATACTATAAACTTTTCTCTCAGAACTGATTTTGCTGTGTCCCAGTGATTTTGGTATGTTGTGTCACTATTTTCATTTGTTTCAATGAATTTTTTAACTTCTGCCTTAATTTCATTATTTATACAACAGTCATTCGAGGCAAATATTTTTGTTTCCTTGTAGTGGTGCAGTTTGGGGAATTCTTTCTGTTCTAATTATATTCCTCTGTGGTCTGAGGAGATACTTGGTATAATTTCAATGTTTTTAACTTTATTGAGACTTTCTTTATATGTCTATTTTGGAGACTGTTCCATGAGGAAATGGGAAGAATGTATATTCTGCAGTTGTTGGGTGGAAAGTTCTATAGATGTTTGTCAGGTCTGTATGGTTCATAGTCCAGTCTCCATCCAGTGTTTCTTTGTTAATTTTCTGCTTCAATGATCTGTCTAGTGACAGATGTGGTGTTGAAGTAACACACAATTACTGTATTGCTACTAACATGCTTTCAAAGGTCAAGGGGTAGTTTGCCTCATGAATCCAGTGTTTGGTGCATATATGTTTAAGATAATTAAATCATCTTGTTATGTTGTACTCTTTATCATTGTATAATGCCCCCCTTCCCTTTTTATTGTTTTTGGTTTAAAATCTGAATTATCTGATATGAGAATAGCTATTCCTACTCATTTGTGTTGTCAATTTGACAGATATAATGTTTTCCGCACATTTACTTTGAGTCTGTGACTGTCTTTGGCCAATAGGTAGGTCTCCTTTAGGCAGTGTATGGTTGGGTCTTTTTTTTTTTAATCCAATTCACCACTCTGATTCTTTTAATTGGGGCATTTAGACCATTTATGTTCAGTGTTAATATTGATGTGTGAGGTTTCATTCCTGCTCTAGTGTTGTAAGCTAGTAAGCTAGTTGATTTGGGGATTCAAATGTACACTTGTTTTATAGGCTCTATGAGCTTTGTACTTATGTATTTATGGTAGTGAGAGTAGTCATTACATTTCCAGGATTAGAACTCATTTGAGCATCTCTTGTAGAGCCAGTTTAGTGATGACAAATTCCCCTAGTGTGTGTTTGTTGGGGATAAACATTATTTTTCCTTTGTTAATAAAGCTTAGTTTGACTGTATATCAGATTTTTGACTTTTTTTTTCTTTAAGGAGGTTGAAAATAAGCTTCCATCCTCTTTTGGCTCATAGGGTTTCTGCTGAGAAGTCTGCTGTTAGTCTAATTTTCTTTCCTTCATAAGTAATTTGGATTTGGTGCTTCTCTTTTGCAGTTCTTTGGATATTATCTTTTATATTGACTTTGGAGAATCTGATAATAATATGCCTTGTTTAAGTTATTCTTTTGATGTATCTTGTAGAAGTTCTTTGGGCTTCTTGTCCCCAGATGCCTAGGTCTCTCTCAAGGCCAGGGAAGTTTTCTTTAATTATTTTCTCAAATATGTTTTCCATACTTTTTACTTGAAATTCTTCTCCCTCTGGTATGCCTATGATTTGTAGGTTTGGTCATTTTTAATCTTCCACTTCTAATAGACTTTGCTCATTCTCCTTAATTGTTTTTTATTTCCATCTGACTGGTTTAGTTCAAAGAACATGTCTTCCATCTCTGAGATTCTTTCTTCCAGTTGGTCTAGCCTACTGCTACAACCTTTTACTGTGTTTTGTATTGCCATCATTGAGTATTTTTCTTTCTTTTCTCTTTTTTTAATGCTGTTAATCTCTCCTTTCACCTCCTGAACTGTTCTGCTAATTTCTTTGTGTGGTTATCAGCTTATCTTGCATCTTGTTTAGCTTCCTTATAATCAATTTTCTGAATTCATTATCTGACATTTCAGGGATTTCATTTTGTTTAGGATCTGTTGTTGAAGAATTGGTGCTCCCCTTTGAGAGGTAACATTGTTTGTGTTGTTGTTGTTGTTTGTTTTCAAACTTTCAGAGTTGTTTCTCTGGCTCTTTCTCATCTGGATGAACGATGGCACCTAATCTTTATGTGTTCTTTTGACATAGATAGTGTGTATGTACAGGCTTTCCCAAGTGTTGGTTATAATAGCAATAGAGGAATTGTGGGCTGGCTTACTGCCTCCTGTGAGGCTGTGGGGGAGGGGCCTCAGGAGACTTAACTTGTTCCTCAGTGGTGTGTGCCACTCTTAGCAAATTATCTGTTTTGTTGCATCATTCAACCTCCAGGTCTGCAGGTGGTGCCTATGGGTAATAGCTGTCTACTGTCGATGGAGATGGATGTTTACTTGATCCTTATTTATTGGAAGAAGTGCCCTATTGTCTGAGTAGTGAGCTCATCTGCAAAGCACTATGGTCTGGGTTTCCAGTTCATACTTATCTTTGTCAAGCACCATTATGGGGCAGTTTGCCATCTCCTCCTCTGTGAAATCTGGAATGACCTTTGCTGTTCTGATGAATATGTTATCTTTCATGAATCGAAGTTCACTGTGTTGAGTTTTCCACACTATTTCACAGTGTTCTGACACGTGAGGCAGCTGAAAACGTCTAATCTGCCATCTTGTTAAAAAGCCAGTGAAAAATTTTTAAGAAGAGAAATTTACCTCTAAATGTAGCTTGAAAACTTCTCTTATGTTTTATTTGTAGTTTTTCAATGGCATAATTTTCTAAATAACATTTATTTATAGGTTTTTCTATGTCTCTAACCAAAAAATTTAAATGTAATATAAACTTCTATTTTTGCTGTATTGCCAAAAATATTATACCTGAACAATTTCTGATTCCGAGAATATTTTTAAGGATTTTTAATGGTTTAATATCTGAGTATGTTTCATAAATATTTGGCATGTGCTTGAAGTGTAATCTCTATAATGCACAAAGCTCAATTTTTAATTAGTTTAATCTTTATTATCATAATATCCATTTACTCTATGGTTTTCACTTTCAGTTTTTAGTTTTTCTAATGTTGAAAAAGCAGTCATGTTTTACACTCTACCCTATTAAATTGTGTTTTTGTAACCATCTCATTTTATTACTGATAATTTACTTTGTGTCTGTTTGATAGTTTGTAGGAAAATGGTTAATGCTGTAGATGCCTATTTATAGGCAACTTCTATCACACACATTGTTTTCTGAAAACATTTGTAAAAGTCAAGCAGGTTTTTCTTCCCCTAGAGAGCTTGAAAACCCTTAGCAGAATTATGTGGGAAAATACTATTTTTTCAAAAGTTTATCATGATTATGTTTATTATAAAAAGTGGTTATAATGTTCATGAAATGGTATTTTACCAAATGTTTTGTCTGAATATCTGTTAAAAAAAAGAAAGAAAGAAAATCAGTCCATAGTTGAGAAACAATTTAGATAATATTTAAGGAGACTGTTAAAAGTCACTTTTAAATGGACTTTTTCATAAATCTTGACACTGATTTCTCCTAAATGGAAAAAGAATCAAAATTTTTCCACATGCTGTCTAAATTTTGTAAAGCTTGAATAGTAACTGTCAGAAGAGATTATGTATTTTGTGAATATACAAAGAACATACTAAAGGATGAAGGTCCCTGTGCTGCCACCTCCCTGGTGTGACTCATCCTCACACCCTCTTTACAGCCTGCCACCCAACTATGCAAATGTTAAAGACACATATATCCAGGGTAGAATGAAATCTATTGAGACTCATCAGTTAATGTTTATTAATACCCAAGATACACTGGGTCTGTGCATGCAGACTGCAGTGACAGGTACAATAGGTGACAGAAAGCCAGAAGAAAGAACACCAGAGAACTGGTGTCCAGAAAGCAGTAGAACTGGTATTATGATAGCTTCATGTGTCTGAAAACAACTGTGGTCATTCAGGGTAAAATCCAATGTCTCTTTAGTTGTCTTGCTCTTGTATCAATAGCATACTGAACATTGTCTAGCAAGTTGCACAGGCTTAAATTCCCTAATTTTTAGTGCAAAATGTGGACAAGGGAGAGGGGAATTTCCTGATGTTTTCCCATTAGTAATATAAGATTCCACAGAAGTAGTGGGACTTTAGGACTTATATGCAGAGAAAATAGAAAACAGAAAGTTTCTTTGCTATAGGAAGAGGGCTCTAGACATGAGAGTATAGCACTGAAAAAAGCTGTTAATATTTTTACTGTAGGGAACCAAAGAAGTTTTTATCACTAATTAAAACACAAGTAGATTTATCTTTAGGGTCACAGAAAATTAATCAGGAACTTTATCATAATAAAAAATAGGGAATTGAGCATCAAGACCTTTATGCATGTGTGTTCACACACAATGCAGAAACATAAAGGGACATTTAACACTGTGTTGCACTTCGGTTAAGGAAAACAAAATAAGTAATAAGACCTGCCATCTTTCTATAATTCTGTAATTTTTGAGAATGTCTTTAAAGTTCTCAAAAATCTCTTCAGATACTATCAACAGACTGAGTTCCACAAAGAAAAATTATATTTCATTGCAAATTATAATAAAACATTTTAACATCCATATGTATAATTTTTCTAGGAAAAGCCTTTCTGTGACTTATTTTAAATTGTGTTACTTGCTTTATAAAAATGTATCTTTCAATTTATAGAGTTCTTCTTATTGGTCAAAGTAGCTTTATTTTATGTGAAATTATTCATAGTAACTTCCTAAATAAATTTCTCATATTCCTGCATCATTGCATTTTGGTTTCCATGGTTTTTAGTCTAGAGTTAGGGCCACTAGACAATCTTGAAAATGCCACTCTGCAGCTGTCAGGCTATAGGATTGCTTTGTTTTGTTCTGCTTTGCTTATTCCACTATAACAAACAAGAAGAATGAATGTTAACTGTCTTAATGATCAATGTGGATCCCCACATAATTGAGTAGAAGCTTGCAAAGGGTAATAACCAAGAAAATGGTAAAAACAATCAAATCAACCATGCTTAAATCCAATTCAAAAGTCAGCTCTGTGGATTTCAGGGATAATTTCTTACATGCAAATATCTTTTTCTACTCACATCTGTCTTGAAAGGCAATCCAAAGTGTTCTTTTACCCCCTATTCCATGAAGCTATCTACAGTGCTCTAGATAAATCTATGTTTAAAATTTTCTAACTCTATCTAGGGGATAATTATACAATTCTTTCTTCCTTTCCCTGTTCAGATCCAACTGGGAGGCAGTTCTTTGTCTGTCAATATCTATTGTCCCCTTCTTCAGTAAGAGAAGCTCAAGTTTTTAGCTGGGCATAAAATAATGATTGCATTGTCTAGTTCTCCTCACAACAACTAGCTGTGGCAAGTATCTAAATTCTGCCAATGACTACATAAGCAGAAATGGTCACATCAGAAGGCGTCTCTTCATCTCTGTCCCATGTTTTTCTTCTTGCTGGCTGGAACAAGGCTTGTTTTAAACCCTGCTTTGGTTAAACCACTCTGTATGAGTTTGCTAGGGCTGCCATAATATAATGCCCCATACCAGGTAGCTTAAACAACGGAAATTTATTTTCTCACAGTTCTGGAAGCTGGTAGTCTGCGATCAAGGTGTTGGTGGGATGGATTTCTTCCGAAGTTTCTCTCTTTGGCTCGTAGATGACCTTTTCTTTCTGTCTTCATGTGGTCTTTTCTCTATGCATTCCTGTGACCAAACTTCTTCCTCTTGAAAGGATACCTGTAATTATTGTATTAGGGCCCACCCATATGGACTCATTTTACCTTAATTACCCCCAAATACAGTCACTTTCTGAGGTACTAGAGGTTAGTATTTCAACATGAGAATTTTAGGGTGACACAGTTCAGCCCATAACACACTCTTTTAAAAATTTATAACCAAACATATTCCTAACAGATACAATGGCTACATGATTACAGCTCAAATGTTAGGATTACTAGATGGCCTGGCTTAGATATGTGGACCCTTAGTCTTCTTAGGATGGTTTTACTCACTAATACTGAGTTCCCACCTAAACCTGTGCACACACCTCCCCTCTAAGTGAGAAAGCCTGCCCTACTAAGCTAATTATTGCAAGGCAGAAAGCGAAACAGAAATTGTGCTTCTTGTATTCCAAGAAAGAGATCAAACCTGGAAGGTACTAAGCCACATGTGTGCAGATTCTTCTTTAAAACCCACCTAGCAGATTACTCATTCACCCCATCCTCTGATAAAGTGATAAAGCAATGAAGAGAGGTGGTAAAACCTTGGATATCCACTAATTGACAATTTTCTACATGGAAACATGAAGTCAGGGGAAGTGACATTTTCCCTAGTAGCAATGCTGAATAAACTACCTCTCACATGCTTGCTATTACTGACATTCATTCATGTTAGTTTGCAATTATTTTTCTATTAAGGACTGATCACTTATTGCATATTGGAAGTCTTCAGCATGTAGCATGTGTATTTACCGAAGTTCTTACTGATATTCAAACTGTTACTTATAGCAGAGACTTTTTTTTTTTTTTTTGAGTTAGAGTCTCACTCTGTCACCCAGATTGGAGTGCAGTGGCTGCTCTCGGCCACCGCAGCCTCGATCTGCTGGGCTCCCGCGATCCTTCCGCCTCTGCCTTCCAAGTAGCTGGAACTACAGGCGCGCACTACCATGCCCGGCTAATTTATAGCAGAGACTTTTAACCAGGCCCTTTAAAAGATTACTATTTGGGAAACTTAGTAAAATTGGGAACACCTGAGATGGTGTATTAGAGGACTAGGCCCTAGTGCATAGGGAGCAGAGCATGTAAAGCCACTTGGAAATGATGTGCTCTCAGAATTTAGTTTATCTGTTGGTATAGGCTTCAGCTTAGCCAACTGTGGCTGCTGTGACCAATCCAACCTTCTGCCTACTTTTGCAAATGGTTTTAGTGGAATCTTTGTCCATGTAGTGTGTATAGTTGTTTTGCACCAAAACAACAAAGTTGAGTCATTATGAAGAGATGGCTTATCCAGAAAGCTTGAAATGTTTATTCTATGATTGCATATAATTTAGTTATTCATAGAAAATTTGAATGGACTATTTCAGATATGAACTAATGCATTCTACATTTCTTCACAAACTATTTTGTTCTGATATGTAAAATGTTTTGCTATGCCTAGAAAATTGTAAGATATCTCCTCATCCAGGCTAAGAATCAGTGTTCTAGGTGAGATACTATTATATCAGTTTATTTCCTGTGCACTCTGGTGAGAAAAAGGTATTGATATATTTTTTAAGTGAGCCAACAGGATAACTAGTGAAATATTTTCTCAGTGTATTGTTTAGGATACTTATTCACTAGCATGTCTCAGTTTCATTAATATCACGTACAAACTAACTCTTAGACATCTGTCTTTTAAATATATATTTATGAACATAGCCTAATTGTTTTCTAGTGCATAATAAAAAACTATGAAGTAATTTAATTTGGATTACTCAATTTTATTTTATATTAAATTAAAGTTCTTTAATTCTTCAAAATCTATTCAGAGTTCAGTCAGTAGTATTGATTATGAAAGATAAGCCTTCATTTTTAGTTCAGAAATCTGAATAAAACTTCTGATTGCTTCTTAATGAAATAAAAATGAGATTTAGTGTTGTGCTGGAAAGCATGCTCCTCCCACTGGACTGGAGAGTGCAAACATTTGTAATTAGAGACACGAGAGTCTTTCTCATTCTCTTGAACATATTTTGTGACATTACATGGTAATTATAATATGAGTGTGGATTAAACATGATTGTAAGTGTCATTTATATTTACCACAGTAGGATACAACTTATGGGCTTGCAATGACAGAAATGCTTATGCTTATGCATATGTGACAATGTTAAGCCTCTGAAACTAGAATCCTGGAGTGCTGTAAGAGTTTATTATCATCTCACATTCAAATACTTACTTTTTCTATTATCACTGGTGATTTTCCATGGTAACCACTACCTGAACACAATTTAATTACATTATTCAGCAATTTAAATTAAATTAAGTTATTCCAAGATGGGTTGTTTAAAGAAGGATATCATGCTGCAGTGTATCAATTAGCATATTAAAATAATTTTTAACTCTAGAAGTCCCACAAGAAACTATATTACTGGGAATAATTGTAATGTGAAAAAAAAGAAAAGAAAATGAAGTGTGTTATTGATTTTCTTTCCCTGTTGTTATATTCTGGCAGTATAAGATAAACTTTTATTGATCTACTGGTTTTCTATTATCTATTTTCTCTATAGACTGTTGTATCTTTACTTAGCATGAGTTAATAAAGCTATTTAAGAAAAAAGTGGCTGGGCTTAGTGGCTCAGCCTGTAATCTCAGCGATTTGGGAGGCCGAAGTGAGTGGATTGCCTGAGCCAGCAGGTTCGAGATCCGCCTGAGAAACTTGGCGAGACCTCATCTCTACAATAAATCAAAAATCAGCCAGGCATGGTAGCTCATGCCTGTAGTTCCAGCTACTTGGAAGGCTGATCCAGAAAAAAAAGAAAAAAGTGTATAGCCTTTAAATTAATTAATTCTCTTTTTTAGGACGGTAAATGCAAAGAGAACACAGAAGGATGACTATCACAGATTATTATTATTATTATTATTTATTATTTTTTGAGTTGGAGTCTCACTCTGTCACCCAGACTGGAGTGCAGTGGCCGCTCCTGGCCACCGCAGCCTCGACCTGCTGGGCTCCGGTGATCCTTCCGCCTCAGCCTTCCAAGTAGCTGCAACTACAGGCACACGCTACCACACCCGACTAATGTTTTTATTTATTGTAGAGATGAGGTCTTGTCAAGTTGTCCAGGCTGGTCTCGAATCCACGAGCTCAGGCAGTCCACTCACCTCAGCCTCCCAAAGTGCGGTATTACAGGCTGAGCCACTGAGCCCGGCAACAGATTATTAATGGTAACAAAAAATTTGCACCTGTTGGTCTGCTTGGGGTTCTTGATTTTATTGCTGAAAATACTATATTGTGAACCCGTTTGATCACCAGAAGATACTTTTGAGATAAGTCATATATCATCTGTGTATCCAATGTGCCAATTTACACTAGAGAATCATTGTGTTAAATATATCTGACTGGAATCCAAACATTTCTGGTTGGTGGTCCAATCTCAGCTGGAGAGTTGCTCACAGGATTGCTTTTTGACCCTCAGTCTAGACTTCAGGGCTCACTAGCAGTCTTCTAACCCACAAGACTCATGTTTGGTTGCCTTATGAGAAAATCTTCCATTCTGGGTAAATGAACTCAATTAACTTCTCCTTTATCAGACTTCTTGGTTTCAGCCTTAGTAATTTGGCACAGAAAACTCTATTTTCCCAGAATCTTCATCATCTAATTTACATTTTAGCCCCCTTCAAAACCCAGCACAAATCTGTTAACCTGCAATAGACACCACGACCCATTTTAATTCATTCAGCATTTAATGAACTTGGAATTTTATTGATATGTTGTCTGTGAAATATATTTCAGTTTTTAATGCATTCTTCTTATTCAGGTTGTAAGTTTCTAGCTCTGAAAATATGAATCAGCATAATATCTACCCCATTGATAGTGCCACTAAAGTATCTTTAAGAAATGCATGAAGCAAACATTTTGCTTTTCATAGGTACATGATTAATGTTGTTGACTGAAACCTAGTATCTGTTGCAAGGTGAATTTTCATTTTGATATATGCAGAAGATTTTGATTATTTTGATATATGATTTCAGATTTTCATATTCACTGCTGATTAAAATCTTGTGTGTAGGTACGATGTAGGCTGAGTTTCCTTGTCATAATACTACCAACCTATAGTGCTGAGCTCATCCTGTGAGATGAGCTTTTACAATGCACGTCTTCTCACATGTGTACCATCATCTTGTAGTAGTATCTGGATAAGTACCTCGAGAATGAAACTTTGTTTGTAGCCACATGAGTGGAGACTTTCAGAGGGGTGTAATAATGTGTTCCAACGCCAACCTCCGGGACATTTGTCTTATTCTCAAGCTGTCTTATTTCTATTGGTGTTAGACTATATGTATTGGATGAGTTAGTAGCTAGGAACTCTTGCATGAAATTTTCACATGTATCATCCTAAATTAATAAACCTTGGTGAAGTTATAAAGGAATCAGACTTTCGTAGTAACTGACAAAGTTCTGTTTAACTTAGTGTCCAGGAGGAATGAATGAAAATGAACAGGGCAGACTGACCATATCAAATAAGAAATTGCAATTCTAATCCATTCCAGTCATTTGGCTCATCTAAACTTTCATTTATTACCTTATTTGATGAAAAATGCAATCTAGAAGTTAAGGTTATTGCAGAACGTTCTGATGTAAAAACTCTGGACAAATAAGTGACTGACTGGTTTAGAATGAAATGTTCTATTCTGTTATGACTTGGCTACTTTTAGATGGAACCAGAAGAGGTACTAAAGCAGGCAACATCTTCTAATCTATATGTTGTCCTTCAAAACATTACTGATTTTAATATTGTAACCTGTTACTATACTTACAATTTATTTGTCTCCTGTTTATTAACTACTTTTTCTTAGCCCAGACAAAACAAAATGACACAAACATGCCCAAAAAACCAACAGCATTTTACTGACACATAAAATGTATACTCCATTAATTTGCAGTCTGTTTTGTTAAGAACACTATGAAGCAGAGTTTACAATAAAAATATGGAATAAAAATTATATAAAATGGAAAATGCAGCCGGGCTCGGTGGCTCAGCCTGTAATCCCGCGCCTTTGGGAGGCTGAGGTGAGTGGATTGCCTGAGCTGGCGGGTTCGAGACCCGCCTGGGCAGCGAGACCTCATCTCTACCATAAATCTAAAAATCAGCCGGGCGTGGTAGTGCATGCCTGTAATTCCGGCTACTCGGAAGGCTGAGGCGGAAGGATCGCCGGAGCCCAGCAGGTCGAGGCTGCGGTGGCCGGGAGCGGCCACTGCACTCCAGTCTGGGCAACAGAGTGAGACTCCAACTAAAAAAAAAAAAAAAAATGGAAAATGCAAATATATAAAAATATAGTTTATATGATTGAGCATAAAACTTAGCTCTGAGCTTCTGAATATAAGGCAAGTATGGAAAAGGACTGCTGTGTAATTCTTATAGTCAGATCTTATGAAACATAAATCACTGAAGAAATGTTGAAGTTTCTGGCACTAAAGTTTAAAAAGGACTATATTACAAGGATCCAAAAACAAGCGTTGGGGACAGTCAAAAGAATAAAAACAAGAGTTAGACACAATAAATGGTAATATCTGAACAATGGATTTGTGAAAGATACAAAAAAATTCTTCATAAATATATTTTAGCTATTGATTTGTAATGAAAGCTAAAAGCATATGATTACATTAATACTGAATGAAAGCATGATATTGTTTGGTGTGTGTGTGTGTGTGTGTGTGCGCGCGCGCCACCTGATACCAAGATCAAGCCTTAGAAACCTTGTCTTTAACAGACAAGAGATAGTGTGTTTTAAAATCACTTTGTAAATAGTACATGTTTTCTTGCTTAGGCCTTTGGCAGGTTCTAGAAAGAAGTCAATTCAAAACTTCCTATCCATAGACTAAGGTGCAAACAAAATGCAAGCCTGCTATATTGCTGATAAGATGAGGTGATAAAACGTTAATGGAATAGATTGTGGTGATTGTCTCATCTTCAGACTCATCAAGTTGTCTACATTAATTACATAATACTTTTTGTATGTCAAAAATTTAAATAAAAATGTTAAATTTGAAAGAACATATTTACATTCTAGTCAGATCCATCACAAGCCTTTTATTCACTCTTCTAAATCTTATTTCCATTCTAGTCTTTTTACCCCATCAGCCTGAGCAGCATTCTAGTAAATCCTAATAAGCCTGGACATTTCTCATATTCTTCCTCCATGCTCCATCAATTTCCCCAGTTACATATACATATTAAGGCCCAGGGAAAATGCTTAATTTTCCTTGAGTAGAGGATAATGGAAGGAGATGAGTAAAAGTCAGTGGTTTCCAATAAGAAATCCCCCCGTAGGAGAGTGAACAAAGCTGTAACTATCATACATTAGCACTTTTGAATTAAATAAACAATCTATCATTTTAATATTTAAGAGGTAAAATATAGTGATATTGCTCCATGTATTCATTAGATAAAATTTAAGTGTTTTTTACAGAATACTGGGCATTTGACATCCTAATATATATATTTTTTCTGTATGAGAGACATGGAGTTAGTCTGAGTTATTAAATCACATACATTTTTCAGGGAAAAGTATAGAAAACACTTTTTAACTTTTTATGTAACTTTGAAGATCCAGTAATAAAAATTTGTATGGTAACTGTTTCAACTGGAATACACTGTCAGTGGAAGAAATTCATTCATTATGTCATTATTATGAGGCTGCTCTTCTGAAGATCAGATGAAGAAGAAGGCATTGGTAGATGGGGACCTTCCTACCTGAAGGATTATCTTAAAAGTCTCATCATTATCTTAGCGTTCCTACACCTCACTATTAGCATCAGAAGGTGCTTAAAGATAAAGCAATAGTACAGGTTGCCTAAATCTGGTTTGTAGCAACCTAAAGAACTCAGTGGCAATGTCTTCAAGGATTTAGGTGGGTATCAGGTGCATAGCAGAACTTTTCCTGCTCCTAGTATCAGCAGAAATTCCTTCTTTAAATGCTTTACTTCCTCTCTTTTCTGGGATATAACCTAAGATACTTACCTTTTTTTTTTTTTTTGAGTTGGAGTCTCACTCTGTCGCCCAGACTGGAGTGCAGTGGCCACTCCCGGCCACCGCAGCCTCGACCTGCTGGGCTCTGGTGATTCTTCCGCCTCAGCCTTCCAAGTAGCTGGAATTACAGGCATGCACTACCATGCCTGGCAATTTTTTGATTTGTTGTAGAGATGAGGTCTCGCCATGTTGCCCAGGCGGGTCTCGAACCTGCGGGCTCAGGCAATCCACTCACCTCAGCTTCCCAAAGGCGCGGGATTACAGGCTGAGCCACCGAGCCCGGCTGATACTTAGCTTTGAAAATATATGCAAAATAGACTTGAGATTAAAGTGAGCACAGTATTGAGATAGCTATATTCTATTTCAAAGTTTAAGTTTCAAAGACATAGAAAAAAGACTCAGAGAGGAATTATTAGCAAAGCATGAGGTTTGTTCCAGATTCAGTAGATGGTACAAATAAATAATTAGCTATGTTAGTGGATGTTCATATCAGACATACAATAAATATTTGTTGAATGAAAAGGGCATTTATCATAGACTTGCCATTTAGGATTGTTTTATAGTTTTCTTCACCTTTTCAGTCCAAAATTACAGTACAAAAACTTTCATTATGCCCCAGTTTCTTCATTTGTAGTATTAGAAGTATCTGTTTCCTCTAATAGGTGATTGTAGGTCTGTCAAAGTTCAATGTAAGGCATCTGGGAATTATTACTGAACATAGTTGACATATTTGTTCTGAAACAAAAAACATAATTTTAATTAACAATATACTTTAAATAAAATATAAAAAATATTGTGAAGCATAATATAAACAATGTTTTTTCTTTTGTGGCAGAATCAGGTTTAGTTATTGTTTTTCTTAAGCAACATGCAATACAATTTAGAATCACATGTAATGATCCACTGAATGACTTCATGTATCTGTTTACACCAAGGCAAAATAACTAGAATTGGTAGATTCAAACTGATTTAAAAAGTGCACACACACACAAACATGGAATACATACAAAGAAAATAATACATAAACTCTTCAAGGAAGAAGCTTAGAGTGGGACCTACTCATATACCTGCTAAGCAAATATTTGCAACTTTGGAATAGAGATTGCTACCTTATAACTGAGTATTCCTAATATCCGCTGTGCCAAGGGCTGATGTCTGAGTATGGGTTGTCTTTGCTCAGTCTCCCCAGAAAATCCCCCATTTTTCTGGTTAGACTTTCCTACTACCTACAGGCTGTCTTATTCTTCCCTTTTGACTGAACTTGCTCTAACATTCAGCACCTGCTCTAACAGAGTAGAGGCTTCTCACATTAAGATTCCTCAATCTACTGTCCCTCCAAGGATCTTAAACATCAAGTCTAACCCTGCCCCAATGTAACCAGATAAAACTGATTCCCACAAGCTAAGATGCAGGGAGCATTCTAATTTAACAGAAACTTAAAGCAGTTGGTTAATTGCACGTTAACTTAAAATTGTTCAGCCTGTCTTTTGGGGGGATTCTGTGATTCAAAGTAGTTTATTTTATAAGATTTCAAGGCCTAATTCTAAATGAGTTACATCTACAGGGATTAGCTTGAAAGCTATATTTTTCATATAATTTTAGAACAGAAAATGTTATTAGCCAAGTACAAAACAGTTAAGTGATTCTTATAAGCATGAAAAATACTAAATGAAAAATAAATGTAGCTGATATTATACTCGTTAGACTATCCATATTTGCACTTTTAAAATAGGACAGATTTGATTTAAGTACAGTAACTTCAAACACTGGTTAGGCAGATGTTTAAATCATTACACAGGATACATTTTTAAAATTTAGAATAAAAAAGTTTAGGTAAATTAAAAGTTTGTTATTTTATATAGACTTTCTATTCATTACTAGTATTTGGAAGTTTTAAGTTTACAAGGTATGATTCATTTATTTAAAATAGTTATCTTCTTTCAACTACAATAGCAAAATTATCTCCTTTTATTTGAATGAGTCAGACAGATATTTCTGAAATAATCATCAACTAAGCCTTCTCTAATTCACAGATTAAGTAGAGATAGCTTTTGATAAGCTAGAACTTTGAACTAGAACTTTTAAAAGCAGAGACAGTGTGTGTAAACACACCCTCCTTCCCCACACTCGCAGGATGAAAGGAAGCAATAAGATGAATGAAAAACCAGAAGTTACCCTGCCCACACAAAAGTTAAATACTTGGGACATTTTTTTCAGAGATATCAAGTAAATCTACAAGATTATGTGATTTATCTGAATTTATAATAATCTGAGTCTTCTGCTCTGCAGTTTATTTTAAAGAAATGGTTGTTACCAGGAATCATGTTAGAAGCGGAGAACATTGGGAACCATCTGGAGAGTATGAAGGGAAGAGGTGCGCTTGGAGGTTTAAGTGTGGAGGGAGTGAATGGGATAAGAAGGCGTACCTCTCAGCAGAAGGGAAAGCAACAGGTGCTGAGGAATGGGGAGCCCATGGAGCAGAAGGTGGGAGGGATAGAGTCCACAATAATTTTTGAGAATTTAGCTGCAAATATAGCAAAGAATTAAGACCGACAATGTTTGAAGGCTGAAAAGAGCATTTATTTGCAAAAGTAATTTGCAAAAAAGATGTGTGTTTGTTTATTATGATTGACAGATGGATGCTTTCTAGAAATAAAGAGTCAATCATGAATATTTCTTTTTGATAGAAAAACTAAGCTACAGTGACTTTCTCTCTGTCAGAATCTGGGTTGTGACAGCTTTGGCTTTTCTAGGACAGTACTCTGAGAATTTCCCACCTGAATCTCTTTGTTTAGGGGAGGAAAAAGCCATTAAAGATGCAATAGGTGGTTTTAACAAATGTATGCAAATTACATTATGATGAAAATTGTGTCTCAAAGATTTTCTCATTAAGAGAAGGGCCAACATCAGTAAGTATAAAACACTTTATGTCTGCAGTTTGATGTATTCACTGTATTAGTGCCACTTAAGCTACCCTGTGAGCTAGCGATAGCATTCTCTTGGTCTGTGTGATCAACTGTCTCTAATTATGGTATCAAATCAGCAGAAAGGATGTGCACTGCCTTCTTAATATTTAATTAGATTTTTAAAATTAGCATTCGCTGATAGCAATGTAGGCATATTACAGCTGCCAGAGCTAATCAAGAGACCCTGTGGGGTCTAAAGGTATGCTTGACATTAGCCACGGTGATCTGTTTGGATATCTCTTTACCAATGTCTTCTTGTAGAGTGTGTCGAGTACATCTAACAATGCTTCTAATGTGTGTTACTCCCCACCTCCAGATATTTTTCATTGCCCCTTTTTTGAGGGGGTACTTGGGGATGTGAAAAATGCTAGCAAGCAGGGTTTGCTCCTTACAGGCACCATTTTCATGTTCATCCAGCAATTTTAAAGCAGAATTTCTCACTTAAGTGATGTGCTATAATTCTATTTTCCATGAGACTTGGAGTTTATTTGATATTCATTTTAAAAAGCTGGAGTTTTTAGACAGGAAGACAAAGGAAGGCAAACACTCAAGGCAGAGCCACGTTTGTACTGTTGTTGGTTCTGAAGTTCTCAAAATGAGTACTTCAGTAGATGGGATAAAAGGGGAGACTATAGAAGCCTTGGTTATTCCCATAAATTTTGCAAAAACTCTGAATATCCGAAATGGAACACAACAATTGCTCTACTGGGGAGAGAAATGCCATTCCTGCTGTAAATCTTTACTGTCCAGATCTTTGCAACCTGTTTGTCAGTCTATTCCTTTCTATAACAATTTTAACTCTGAAAAAATATCCCCAGGGCTGAAAACTTATTAAAACTCTCTGTGTGCAGTAAGTATGCTACCTTGGGTGCTCTACAGAGCTGCAGAAAAGCGAGGAGGCTGCTCTTACCTCTGGGGGCAGTAAATCTAATGAGAGCCACAGGGAAATGAAAGGGCTATGTGTATAAGACAGGTTGACCACACATTAATAAAGACACCAGCATTCATAAAATAGGTTGAATGAAAAGTAGCTGTGTTACACCAAGAATCAGACATATGCTAGCCCTGCTACCGCCTCTAATAACTACTGTTCAATCCCCTGTGTTCTCTGTAATTTATTTGCCTTATTCTATTAAACTGTACCACTAAGTAGTATAATCATCAATTGCCAGAGAAGAAAGATAAGATTTTTAAGGGCGTTTTCACTTAACAAATGTCACTTAGCTAGTTTATCCTCAAAGCTGAATTTGAACCCAGGCTGTCTACTGACTACGGAATAATGTTTCTACAGTATGCATCATTCACAATCAATAAATATAAAATATACACCAAGGTGGTTCTTGTCAATTCAGGAGAAAACTTTGTGAATTAAAGGATGGCAAAGTGATGTCTAGCTTGTTTTATGGTAGACAGCCAGGACCTGCCAGAAATATCTTGCAGTACTTAAGAAGTTTAATTAATATTAATGTCATCTTGGAACCATTCTTAATAGTAAATGTTAATTGTTACATGCTATATTGGCATTTGTGATGTCATTGGTATTTTAGTACACATGATTATGGTATGTCTAGCTTTCTATCGAAAGTGCTAAGAACTAGCATGTCTATAGTCCCTCAGTGCCTACTACAATACTGAGCACAAAAAAGTTCCTAATACATGTTGCTAGACCAAACTGAATTGAAAACAGAATGTTTCAAAAATCTCTAATTCATACAGCAACAGCAAAGTTAATTTTGGTATCACATAGAAATCCTATGTTAACTCTCTATAAGCAATACATAATAATCATGATATTAAAAATATGTTTACCTAATAAATTTAGATCAGTAGTGATTAGTCTGGATTGAACAAAGATCTTTAACTCTCTCTTTATCATTGACCTTCTTAGGCTTATTGCCCAGTAGCCAACTACCGGACAAGTCCCTAGGTGCTAGCTTTTAGGCCTGAAACTATATGTGGGTGTTGAATTTCCAGGGTCAGAGGTTAGAGAAGCAAGATCAATTGTAAGATAAGAAAGGTCATCATGTGTAAACATTGAAAAAGGTTTTAATAAGGAAATATACTCTGTAGGTGGGAACATACTTGCCAATTCTCCCTAAATGGTTTTTTAAAAAATTTAATAGAGTAGCGGTCAGATTTCATTCATTCAACACATATAGTTATATGGAGACTGCTGTGTGTTGGTCATTATTATGAGTATGGGGTTTTGCAGAAAACACAACTTCATTGAGTTCATGTTCCAGAGGAAGTAGATAAGTGATAAATGTTAGTATTAAAAACTTACAAGTAAAATATTGATCAGGCAATAGATAAAAATAAACAGGAAGCAAAATGATTCTTGAGTAAGGGATCAGTGAGAGTCTTCTGAGAATGTGACATTTGAGCAAAGACAAAGGACATGGGGAACAAGCTATGTTAACATTGGAAAACAGACTGTAGGACTAGGAAAGACCATTGCAAAGGCCTGACTTGGCAATATGGCTGGCATGTTAAAAAAATAGTATAATTTGCATTGCTGCAAAACCCACTTTGTTGCTATTGACTAAGAAAGAGAAAACTGTGGGAGAAACAGAGGTATGTGTGTGTAGTGGGTGAGACTGGGAGCCTGTTTTTGAATGTGTTATAGTTGACCAATTATTGGACATCCCAGTAGAGATGTCAAGATTCAGTGGTAAATATAACTCTGGATGTCAGGTGAGGAGAGAGGCCCAGGTTATGGATACTTGGGAGTCATAATGATTTAGATGGTTAAAGCAACGAAGGTGTTGAGATCAGTCAAGATAAAGTAAAGAGGTCTGAGAACAGAGCCTTGGGCTATGCTCATGTTTAGAAAGAAAAATGAAATAGAATTGGCAAAGGGGATGGAAATATGGGACAAGGAAATAGGAGGAAAATGAGGAGCATAATGTGTTTTAAAAACCAAGTGAAGAAAGTGCTTCGAAGAGAGAAAGGATAGTAACAATAGGTATGCTGCTGATGAAGTGAAAACTGACACCTAGCCATTAAATTTAACAATAGGCAATAATTGGTAACCTTTACAAGAGAAGTTTTAGTCAAATAGTACAAGTAAAAGTCTAACTAGAGTTGAATATTGAAATAAGAGGCAGGGAGTACGGACAACTTTTTGAAAGTAGGAATCAAGGAAGTAGAGTTTGCTTGACTGCTAGCAGACAGTTTATTTACTTAATGCAAGAGAAATTAACGCATATATATATGCTGATGGAAAGAATAAAGTAGACAAGAAGACACTGATATCAGGTGCAGTTTGCTAACAGGTGTTGAAATGATGTACTAGGCAAGAGGAGACGGGTGGTTTCCAGCACCATGTATAGAAGTAGAGAGAACAGGCTTCCATAGGAGCAAGGATAATGTGTCCATAATAAAGCAGGAAGATAGAGGTCATGGACAGAGATGCAAGTTGTTGAGAACATGAAATAATGGAAATATTTGCAATTTTCTTCTAATCTCTTGTAGCTTCTCAGTACAGTAGAAATGCAACTCATTATATGAACAAGAAGATGGGGAGGAAATACAGTGGGATTGTTGAGTGCACATGAAATAAGTTGTCTTAATTTAAGTGGATACCAGTTAACATGATTGTGTACTTTTTCCAGCATGTACAGGTAGGCAAGTACTGCATAGACATCAAGATGAAAGGAACCAATGTTGGAATTTTCCAGGAACGAAAAATCATGAGAATGCAAGGAATGTGAGGGTGAGTGGAAGGAAGTGAATATAACAATGGGCTATAGAACTTAAGTTAGGTAGGGATAGAGGTGAGAACATAAGTTAGACAAGGAACAGAAAAAGATGGTGGGTTCATAAAATTGTATATCTCAGTGGGGCTGAAAAACTGTTAGAGTCAGATTCTTAGGATAATGAGCTAGAAAATTATGAAGAACTAGCGGAAGCTATTTGATCTTGAGATAAAGAATGTAATACAGTTATTGATAATGATAGAGTCTATGGTGTGACTCACTAAAACTTGGCAATAGTTGAGTGAAAAGATGAAATCAAGATTCACAGGCCACAGTGTTAAAATGGTTATGTAGAAATTAAAATTGCCAATAATTACTCAGGAGAAGTGAAAAGAGTAAACAATGAGATAAGAGTTCAGATATTCAAGAAATGAGGGCAGTGGACCAGGGAACAATGGGCTGAAACTGAATTCATGTAAGTGGTGTGATTTGGGAACATGAAGAGAAAGGAAGAATTGCTTTATAAATGCTGGTGCTCCTGTGTTGGGTGCATATATGTTTAGAATAGATATTTCTTATTGATGGATTGAACCTTTTATCGTTATGTAGTGTCCTTTCATATCTTTGTTAATTTTTGATAGCTTAAAGGTTGTTTTGTTTATATTAAGATTGCAACTCCTGCCTTCTTTTGTGATCCCTTCACCTGGAAACTCATTTTCCATCCTCTAACTTTGAGTCCGTTTGCATCCCTTGTAGTGAGATAGTTTTCTGGATGCAGCAAATTATTGAATCATGATTTTTTATCCAATTTACCATTCTGTGTCTTTTGAGTGGTGCATTTAGTCCATTCGCACTCAGACTGACAATTGAAATGTGATTGTTTATCCTCATCATGTGGTTCTTATGAAGTTTTTTCTTTGTTTTCTTTTAGCTTTTGTGTTGTTGCGTGTGTATGCTTTCAAGTTTGCAGTTGCAATGTATTTTCTATTGATTTTGTGTTCTGCTATTCTCTTGGGAAGTGTGTGGTCATTCTTTTTATTCTCTTTCTCTATGCTTAATGCCTATTTAAGCATCTCCTGTAGAGCTGGTCTGGAAGCTGCATAATCTCTTAGGGATTAGATGTCTGGGAAGGGTTTTAATTCTCCACTGCTGGTAAAGCTGAGCTTGCCTGGGTAGGAAATTCTTGGCTGAAATTGTTTATCTTTGAGGACTTTGAATATTGGACTCCAGTACCTTCTAGCTTGTAGTGTTTCTAGCTTGTGGGTCTGCTGCTATTCTGATTGGTTTTTGCCAGTAGATAGTCTGACCTTTTTCTCTTGTTGCCTTTAGGATTTTTTCTTTTGTGCCTATTTTGTGCAGGCAAATTACTATGTGTCTAGGGGTTGGTCTTCTCATCTGATGTATTGCAGGGTTTCTCTGTATCTCTTGTATTTGAATGGTCACATTTCTGGTGAAATGGGAAAAGTTATCTTGGGTAACCTCCTGGAATACTTGCTCCAAGGTGTTCTCCATTTTCCTTTCTTCTTCTATGATACCAATCAGGCATAGTTTGAACCTCTTGATATAATCATTTATTTCTTGGAGGCTTTGTTCTTTCTTTCTGAGTTCTCTTTCTATGTTTTTTACAGATTGGATTAATTCCATGTTTTGGTCTGCAAGTTCTGAGATTCTTTCTTCTGCTTGATTAATTCTACTTTCAATGTTTGTCATCTTGTCATTTATTGCCTGGATGAATTTTTTATGGCCGAAATCTTTGCTACAAGTTATTTCAGCATTGCATCTTGTCTTTATTTCCATCCATTTTCTAATCCCTATTATGTACCAGTCATGGTGACTTCCATTGTTTGGGTTCTGGGGTCTGATTTTTCAGGCATTTTCTGTTTGTAACACTGGGAATTACCCATGTTCTTCCATTGATTTTTCCTAATTTGTGACTGATCTCTTTCTTTTTCCTTAGTTCTGTTATTCAGTGACAGTGTGGGAGAGACTTTCATTTCTGATGTTTGCTCAGTCCTCTATTCTTGCTTGATCAGGGCTCTGAATTTGTTCTATTTTGAAACAGGGCTGTGATTGGGAAGCTTTGCTGTCTCTTATAATTTTGAGAGTCGAATAAGGTGGAAGAGGGGAGCTAGGATTCAGAAACTACTTGCAAATAACAGTGTACACTGATTGTGGTATGAGTTCCCTGAGATCCACTCCCCACCACCACTCTATATGTTAATGCAGTGGGTAAGTGTGTGTACCCCCTGAGTCCAAGATACAGTAACAGCATTGAGGAGAACAAAGAAAAGTAGAATGAAATAAGACTAAAATTTAAAAAATAATGCAAAAAAAACCCCAGAACAGCAAGAGCAGAAACCAAAGAAAAAAATAAGTCAACACACACATACATGCACACACACACACACACACACACACACCCCAACACTAACGCACACTGGAATAACATCAAAGCAAAACAGAACAAACAACAAAAAACAGGAAAACCAAACACACACACATGCCCAACCCAAAATGAAAAGAGAAGAAAAAGAGTAAAGAAAAGAAAAGAAGCAAAAGAAAGAAAAAGTATTACAATGGAGGCTTCATAAGTGTATTCACACACACATTAACCTAAAAAAATAGAATAATAAAAAAGCAAAAACAAACAAAAAACCCTGAAAGATGAACACTCAATCCTTCATATACACACATAAACAGAAAATGAAAAATGAAGGAAGAAAGGAAAAATAAAAGAAGAAGAAAGGAAAAAAAGGGGTGAGAGGGGATGCAGATAGAACCCCCTTTATACACATTCATGCACAAAGGAAAAATATTTAAAAATTTAAAAACAAACAAAACCTGCCATCTTATGACAAGTTCTGTAATTGTTCCTCTCAGCTGCCTCTCTGGTGTTTCCTGCAGAACTTCAACCTCATTCGCAGTCTCCCTAGTGTCCGGCCTAGTGAAGGAGGGAACAGTCAGGGTGGGTGGGGCTTCAATCCTCCCCTCCAACTCTAGTATGGTCAGGAGGATTCCCTTTGGTGGGATGGTGCAGGACTGTCTCTTCCCCAGGTACTGGTAGGGGTTGCCCCAGCCAGATTTATCCTGGAGTAGAATCCTCCTATCTGGCTGATATCCAGGCTCTGCCTAGGTTTGTCCCTCTCAGTCGTGTCCCAGCAGTGTGGGTCTGACATTCAGAGGATTGCTGGGGAGGAGGGAATTGGGTCAGCCCTGGACTCACCATTGATCTCTTTGGAGTTCTTTCCTTGTCCTTTTCTGGCCACACTCTTTGTCTCACAACTGAATTAGGGTATGGGGTGGGTGCCTGAAACTCAGTACTCATCCTGTCCCTCTAGATTTTGTGTTTTCAGGATATTCCCTCTGGGTCACAATCAACCCCTGGGTAGTTAATCTGCCAGTCACAGAGATTGGGTCGGGTCTGTTGCTTTGTGATAAGCAAGCTGCAGCACTTTCCTGCCCTATTTCCAAGATGGTGGCAGAGTACCTCTTTCATCTTCTCCAGTAGGGCCCTGCCTCTGGGCTCCCTCACTGTGCTCCCTCCACAGTGATGAGGCAGAACCTGGAACTGGCAGTCTCTCCTGATAGCTTCTTCCCAGAAAGGGCTTTGTTGATTTCTAAAAAATGGCACTGGGCTTCTGTACCCTGGGAAGAGACCAAGTAGAGTAGTTGTGTCACCAGCCACTTCACCAGGAGAGCCCTGGTCACTTGCTGCTGAGGCCCTACTCAAGCACTCACACGCCCACTTACTCACTGACATGAAGACAAAATTTTTTATAATTCAGCTGGCTCCACTACCATCTCCAAGAATCTCCAATATATGCTTAACAGAAATTCAACTGAAAGTGAAAGGACATAATCAAAAAAGAAAACACACAAGTGTAATCAGAGGACAATGTTTACACATGATATTTTATGATTGGTTTTAGAGCATTAGTTTTATTTCACAAAACAGCAGCTTAAAGGTGTCTATTGGTGCCGCTTGCAATGAGGTAATGGAGCTGCTTTGCTGAGATCCATTTCCACTTTTATTTGGTTGATTGTTGGGCAGTGGGGTCATGCTTACTACATGACTGAGCAGTGATGGTAGACAAGATAGTCGTGGTTAGGCCTTAGGGTAGCCAGGGCATTGTCTGTGTGTTGCCTGTCTTGATGATAGCCCGGGTACTCACTGAGCACTTCCAGTGTCAGTGTAGGCCATTACAGCTTCCACTTACAAATGAGTAAGCTCAGAAGAAAAAGAGCAAATGTTAGCTCCCCCAGTCCTCCTGATGAAACCTGATCAGAACAGAACATCATCTTCCACAGTGTTAATCAGTCTTGCTAAATTTGTCAGACAATAGCCTCAAGAGAAGAAAGCCCTCTAATACATTACCTGTCCTTTCTGCCTTCACCACACTATGTACCTCAGACCAGAAGAACAGTGGCTAACCACATGAACCATTACCGGTAGAGAAATGTGTTTAATGTGACTTCTGTTTCAGTTGGCAGGGAGTTATGCTGCGATTTAGACAGTTGTCTTCCACAGCATATATGGTACTCATCGCCTGCCAGGCATCACCATTTGAGCCCATTCATCAAGCACCCAGGAAGTGTATCTATCTCAGGAAAGTAGCTAAAATGATTTATTCCTGTCCAGAGGAGAATTTAATTGGCATTTTGAAAGAGGTAAAGAAGTGAGGGCAATAATGAAGCTTAACAATTCCAAGTAACTGTTGTTCTAATTGCATAAGTAGACATCTTAATCATTGAAACTGCTGGAAACTTACTGTTGCAAACTTTCTAGACATTGCAAATGCAGTGTAATGCACACACATGTCTTATATAGGTATATATATTTGTGCTTGCATATAGGTAGAAATGCATATATATGTGCATATGTACATGAGAGTATTTCTTATCTTTCAGCAAAATAATTTTGCAGTGACTTTTATATTTAACTGTGTCACCTTCATTCTTATAGAGGCTAGTGTTAAAGTTTATCTTTTTTTCATTAATTGATTACTCATTCATTCCTTGCAAATATAATTATTACAAATCTATATAGCTTTGTACTAAGCACATTGGGTATGTATCTATGATGATAGCTTAATTCTTGTTTCTATTTTCTTATATCCCTACTTGGTGACTTAGACTAGTAAAGGGACAACTACGATATCAAGTACCAAATACTAAAATCAGGATGCTATGATAACATACAGGAAGACAGCTAAATTGATCCAATCTTGGGGGAAGGCATCTTCTCACAGTTAGCTGAGTCCTGCAGGATGAAGGAAGTTAGCCCACCATCTCTAAGAATAAATAATATTACTTTGTTCCTCAGACTTTGGTGGCCTTGTGATTCTGAGTCATCATTTTGTACTGCCTTATTTTCTGGGATTACACCAAGAAAATAAGGAAATGGATAAGCAATTTAATTGAGGTTTCATAAAGCTAGCTCTAATTCACTTTATTGGGGAACATTGACTGTTCCTGTTCTGCTTCACCAGGATCTAACTTTGAACAGGTGACTAGTTGCCTATCTGGCCTCGTCTCTCATGCCACCTATGAGTGCTGCTTAAATGTGTTGATTTCCAGATGCATAACATGTGGAAGCCCTACAGCTCACTCTTACAGGCTACAGTGAAATGTCTGTGAATGTTTCAGGTATGCTACTAAATGTCTCTTCATCTTGACTTAGAGACATTTTTAGTATTAATTCATACATTTATTCAAAAGACACTTATAAAACTTCAACTTTATGTCAAAGGCTCAATACAGCTCCTTAGTGTTTTGTCACATATATCTCAGAAATGGTAATTAGCTATTCAAAAAATAGATAGAGTATTTTAATTTTTTTTTTTTTTGAGTTGGAGTCTCACTCTGTCACCCAGACTGGAGTGCAATGGCCGCTCCTAGCCACCGCAGCCTTGACCTGCTGGGCTCTGGCGATCCTTCCGCCTCAGCCTTCCAAGTAGCTGGAATTACAGGCATGCGCTACCACGCCCGGCTGATTTTTTGATTTATTGTAGAGATGAGGTCTCGCTGCCCAAGCGGGTCTCGAACCCGCGGGCTCAGGCAATCCATTCACCTCAGCCTCCCAAAGGCGTGGGATTACAGGCTGAGCCACCAAGCCAGGTTGTATTTTAATTTTTAATAGCCATTTACTCAAGGTCTTTATGGCCACCCTGTATCTCTGCACATCTTATGAGTGCCTGCCAAGATGTTTTTATGGCAAACAGCCTTGGAAGATAGAGGTTATGTCTCCCTCTGGAGTAGAAGGAGGTTGTTTGCTACCCAGATTTAAAAAAAAAAAAAAAAAAAAAAAAGAGGAAAAAAGATTTCTCCAGGGCAAAGGTCAAGCAGGATTACTATACTTTCCCTAAGCCCCAGGTCTTTTTTCTGTAATGCTACCAACTGTGTGCAGGCATCGCCTGGCCCTCCTAGCATTACTTTGTGGAAATATGGGTTTGAAGAACTGACGGACACAAATGTTAACTCTCTGGCTACTGCTATTTTCATGGGTAATAAAGCCATTTGTCCTTAATATTGGAATCTCATGTCAGCATCCCTACCTATGACAGTTTCCCCTAGCTTTCCAGTCAGATGAACTCTTAGGCTTGTCCCAGTTTTTGACATAATATCCCTTTAAGTAGCTTTTATCTATAATCATAGTCTTTCCTTATGGCAAAAAATAAATACATAAATTAATAGCTCTTTAAAAATACCACCTAATAAAATTATTTTCCTTATATATGTATTCTTTAGAACAGAGCATTGACTACAGAGCATTGATAACTACAGATGTTTGTCCCTCCCAACTCAAGCAGCATTTCTTAAGTTGTAACTTTTAAACTAAGTTACAGAGTGGGCCATTTCAAACACAGTAGCTGTACTCTTAAAGTTTCTGAATATCACAGGTCTGTCTAAAGTTTTAGGAAATAAATACATAAATGAAGGCACAAATGAATAAATAAAATAATACATGAGTAAATGTTTAAAGCACTGCACTAGTTTATACATTTAAAGGATTTCTAGACTAGTAGAGAATTTGTTTGGTGTTCATGCTTTATTTCACCTTTGCTAACATAAAATATGAACCTGTTTAGTAGATTCAGCTATTTTAACATTATTATTTTTCATTTTATGCATATTTAAAATTAAGTTGTTACAATGCCAATGAATGAGCTGAGATTTTTAATTTGTTCTTTTTTTAATTAAATCTTTAAGACTCATTGAAAAGACAAGTTAATAACATATAGTATTATTTGATTGTGGAATACAAAGAAGGACACCATTTTGTACCAAGATCACTTGCTAATAAAAGACCCATCATATATGTTATTAATTGCCTCTAGGAAGATGAGCACCAAGGACTATACATGAGAAGAAGAGAAAGGAAAGTCCAGGTCAATTTGTTGTTGTTGTTGTGCTTTCCATAGTAACCTGTTTGCTCTATTTGGATTAACCCTGGATGATAAAAAGAATTGATGCTCTGTCACTTCACACTCATGCTAAAGTCTCGAGGAAAGAGACCCAGATCCCTGGGGTACAGTGAAGTCTGATGGGAGTGCGCTGGAGCCCTTCCTGCCCTGTGCAGTGGCAACAGCTTTTTTAGCTTTTTGTTTTCTTTCATTTTTGTGAGTTGAAGGAGTTCATAAATCTCTGTAGGCAAAAGTGCTCCTCTGTGAAACATATTTCAGAAAAAATGCTGTGAATCTGTATCCACTGGAAATTTATGTTAACCTTTAAAAATGAGAAAACAACACAAAGAATTGTGTAAATAATTTAATTGGAAATCTGTTTTCTGTTCTTTAGTTAACACCTTTTATTCTGGATTTTTCTCTTACAAATTCAGGTGTTAAAATTATTCACCATATGAACTTGTAAAGTCATTTATCTCCATGAGACCTAAGTAAGAAATCAGGAAGACAATTACTTACCTTCTCAGGGTGAAAATTTAATTACTGTTTGTATGCTTCCAAGATAAAAGCATGGAGATAATTATTACTACAATATATACAATAGAGCTCTTAAAATTGTGACCTGACAAGATTTTGGTGACCTTTTCTTTCCTTACATGGTATCCCCTGAGCTTTAAAGCTTATTTTTGTTTCTGGTGTTTGAAATATAAGTTAATTATACTAAGTAGTATAAAGTCAGAAAAATAAAGTGAATATGAAAAGCAATAATATATTTCAAACTAGCCTGACATAATTCTTTGAATATTAATGTATTTATTAGACATTAGTCTGTTCCTGGTGTTGTACTAGGAACAGAAAAGAAAAAACTCAGATTTGAGATCCAGCAGAAATTTTACCAGTGAAACTGGCTCTTGCCAGGTTAATAATATTTCCAGAATTTAAATACTGTAAATCCAAAAATGCACAATTAGTATAAAATCAAAGTATATAATGTGAATACTCTAAAATCCAAAAATTCCTAAATTTGAAACACTTCTGGTCCTGAGCATTTTGAATAAAGGATACTCAACCTGTATTCTCCCATCTGATCTTTCTAGCAACAATGAAGTGGGTGTCAATGTCACTCATTCTATAGATGAAGAAACTGAGGCATAGCGAGATCAAGTAATTTGACAAAGCCGTTGCTTGGAGAGCAAGGGCCAGGGTTTGATCTCAGTCAGTCTGGTTCTAAAGTCCATGCTCATATTTCTAGCATTTTATTACTTCTTAACAAACAAAAACAGAAACAAATTAGCAAAAAGAATAAAATGGAAAGGGGAAGGAAAAAGCCCATTTTAAAATTCCAAAACAGCCTGAGTATTTTGTGAAATAAGCATAGAAAATGCATTTTACTTGTTAATTCTGGCATAGAAATATAAAAAATTACAACATACATTCTTACATTTAAAATGTAATTAAATAGTATATATATTATATGAGAAGTTTTGTTTTTGTTTTTTTTAAATTTGCACATAGTGGTTTAGCACTAATCACTCAGGAAGATTTGTTAGGAAGATATATACAAAAGTGGAACAAGAGAGTGGTGCAGTGGTCAGAGCCATGAGCTCTACAGTGTAGCTTCTGGTCTGTAAACTGTATTAGAAAAGGGAAAAAGGGATCAAGTCATGATTCCCATTGCTCAAGCAAGATGAGCAAATCCTTTACATGAGGGAGGCTCAGGCAATCCTGGGACCACAATCTGAGAAATTTAATTAGAATCCCTCTTCTCAATCTTTCATCTATTATTTTTACTTCTGTTCTTCCACCATGTAACATATGTTTATTGACCATGTTTGGCTATACTACATGATGATGGAACAATATCAAAGAATACAACGCAATCTCTGCTCTAATAACATTTATAATTTAGCAAAAATGCTCTAAAAATACCATAGTCTATTAGTGAAGGACAAGACCCTGGATTTCCCATTGCTGGCATTTCAGTCCTGGCTCTGGAATGGTTACTTTTGTGACCATGAAGAAGATATGAATGTTTCTGTACTTTCTCATCCCAGGAGTGGAGGTGAAAAGAATATCTACCTTGTAAGATAATTAAAAGATTAAATGGTTTGGTATAATACACACACACACACACACACACACACACACACACACACACACACACACACACATATGTATATATAAATGTTAATCTACTGTGATCCCTAGGAGATAGCATTCCATTTCAGATCTCTGTTTACTGTATTTTTTTCTTTCTTGCTATGTGCCATTCCCTGATTCCTCATTTTACTACTGCTTGTTACTAAACTGGAGATCAAACCAGAACTCAAATAGCATTTATTATTCCATACAATAACAAGTGATACAATGCTTACAGGAATCATACTGAACGTTTTTGCATCCTCGGCTTTTAGCACAGTGTCTGGCACCTAGTACAGAAATTAAGCAACAATAGCAAAACATTGTTTGCCGCACACAAAACAATGGGGACACAGGAGGCACGTTGTGCTCTCCAAGAAGAGCCTCGGCTGCTTCCCAAGAAATCTTCAGAGGGCTTGTGTCTTGATAGATTTCCAAAGGTCTCTCTGATCCTTTGCTTCACAGACTTAGAAAATAATTTGGCTGGCACACCAATAGCTGATCTGTTTCTCAGGAGGGGACTCCAATCTCATTAAACAGATATGCAAAGTCACACTGCAATTTATCAGTTAACAGTGAGAAATGACTCTCATGCAGACAAGAATACTCAAAATGCAAATGATCAGTATGTTCTCTTGCTAAAGACAGAACTGCAGAAGGAGTTAAAAAGTATTGGAACATTGCTTTGGGAGTGTAGAGCTCAAAGCAGGGGAATTAAGTAGTCTAAAATGTGTCGAGATTACATTTCCTCAAAGTAGTGATGGATTTCCCAATTACACTAGAATTCTGTAAGATTTGCCTTTGAGATTTTATTTCCATATCTGATAAGCCTCTGTACCTTCTCCACCCTCTACCTATGTTTCATACTTCCTTTCTTTAGTATATTCATTCATTTCATCAGGTTTCTTTTAATTCTTTGGCTCTGAGAGCCATTTTTTTCTCCCCTCCACTGTGTATAGGTTAAGAGTTTTGAAGCCCAGGCATCCTATTTTCACAATTTCAAAGTATAAGTCTGTACTTTCCTAGAATCCTTGTGTCACATCACCCAAAATAAGCACTGATTCTTGTAGAATGAACAAAACACCTTTCCATATCTTTGTGAAATTAGGAACCAATTGAGCAAAGGAGTACTAACTGGAAATGAAATCAGGGATAGATACTTGAGTTATTGTTAGATACTTAGAGTTATACTCTAAGAATATTGACTTGACTGGACTCCATAGCTACTTGAAAGTGGAACCAAAAGGGGGAAGAATTATAAAACGCGGAGTTTCATTAAGGAAAGAGCACAGTGTAGTAGAAGAAAATATTAAGAAGGAAAGGTGTTGACTTAAAAATTGAATGTCTAAATCTGTGTGTTGGTGATACAGCCAGGTGCTTTTATTGTATAGAAGTGTTTCTTACTGACCAGCCTCATCTCACACCACTCTCTCCCTAAGCGCGTGTTCTAAGACAACACTCAAACTTTAAAGTGCATGCGTATTACTGGGACACCTTGTTAAAGTGCAAATAATGATTCAGCAGGACAGGAATGGGAACTGAAAGTCCATGTCTCTGACAACCTCTGGATGATACTGATACTGGTGGCACTGGTCTTTGAACAGCTCTGAGCCACAGTCTATAGGACACTCAGCTCTTTTCTGCTCTTTGGAAACAAAATTCTTTGTCAGTTCAGGAAATTTCCTCTAGCAATTCTGTACTCCTGGGATACTTCCCCCCAATCTTTTCAAGTAACTGGCTCAATCTCTTTCCAGATTTCAATAGAACATTCCCCAGAGAAGCCTCCCTTTTCTGCCTCATCTGAAACACTCCCTCTCCTCCACAATCATACCTCCGTCATTCATACCTCACAATTCATTATACTCAGTCTTATCTACCTCTTTATTTTGCCCACAGTCATTATCACAATCTGTAATATTTTTATTTATATGATTATATATTTATTGTCTGTCTTTCCTACTAAAATGTGAGTTCCTACTGGCAGAGAACATATCACTTTCGTTTATTCCATGCAATAAACGTATGTTGAATAAAAAATGGATCAAGGTAGAAGTACAAGGTTACAGTTGGAAATGGGGTTCCAGAACTCAAGGAAGAGACCAGGTTAGGATGTGTAATATTAAAAGATATTGAAATGGAAAAGTGTAGACAGAAGAATTTAGATGGGAGGATAAGAGGATGAAGGACAAAATCTTAGGGAACGCCTGATTTTGTCATCCTGTTTTTCAAAAATGCCTCTTCATTCTGTACAAAGAGAGTTCTTTGTGCTTGAAGCCTGGTGTTGTTCTTGGCTTTGCCCTTATTATTGCTAAGGATCTTTAAAGATTCTCCTGACCCAAATACCCTTCCTTCCTAAACCCTCACCAAATAAAATGCAGTACACCTTTTCACTTTGAAAGTGAAAATTCCTTTGCAGTTTCACAAAGGTCTTTCTATCCTCCTCCAATTATATTTGCATTTTCTGCATTTGTCTACATGAGCAGGAGAATTTCCAATCCTCTCCTATTTTCTGTTTACTGTGTTTGAGTTATTTGTGTTAATGCCACTCCAGAATTTATTTTCTTTACCAAATGCCTTACAATAACTTAAACTAGGACTCAACAATTTTTTAAAATGCTTTATTAGCTTAAAAAGATTATTATACATTAGCCAACATATTTTGTTTTGCTATGTTTACTAATAAGCTGTATATAATAAGTCATATACTGAGTCATAATACTATACAGACCATAAAGCATACATAAAAATAAAAATTCAAGATATATGTAATAACTTTATACAATCCTCGATTAACACCACAAAGTCCAAACCACATAGCTGAAAAGGTCCCCCACTGATGGTCCTTTTGCTTAGATCATGTTAAATGGATTTTAAGATTTGATGATGCAGTTTAATAAATTAACATTCATTCATTAGATAAGTGGATTATAGTTTTCTTAAAAGATATCACAGACTGAAGGTTAAAAAGTAACACAAGGCACAACTAATAGAGAAAAGGAATAACAAGCTTTTTATCAAGGACATCTCACATGCAAAATGATGATGTTTCAATCAGATCTTAAAAGTGGTCACAAACATTCAAGAAATGATTTTTTTTTTTTTTTTTTGAGTTGGAGTCTCACTGTCACCCAGACTGTAGTGCAGTGGCTGCTCCCGGCCACTGCAGCCTCGACCCACTGGGCTCTGGCGATCCTTCCGCCTCAGCCTTCCAAGTAGCCGGAACTATAGGCGCGCGCTACCATGCCAGGCTAATTTTTGATTTATTGTAGAGATGAGGTCTTGCCAAGTTGCCCAGGCAGGTCTCGAACCCGTGTGCTCTGGCAATTCACTCACCTCAGCCTCCCAAAGCTCTGGGATTACAGGCTGAGCCACCTAGCCCAGCTAACTTTCTTAACTTATTTTACTAACTAAGACTTCTGGTATCATGTTGAATAAGAGTGGATAGAATATGTAAACATATTTTTTTACTCCTAAGTCCTACCCACCGCCCTATTTGCTTATTCTACTTTGGAGACCACTGAATTAAATGAAAATTTTTTTCACATTTTATCCTAAAATGTCACCAACGCAGAGAAGAGGAATTCACATTCCTGGAGAGTGAATGATTGTATTTACATTTTTCTCTTTAACTTCTAAACTTTTAAAAGCTTTCTTGATATGTCTTTAAAAATAAAATAGATTTAATATTTATCCAGCCATATCAGTATTTAAACTACTGTTTTCAATTACTAACCATTTTCTAAAATGGGTGTCATTTTGGATGTCCAAAGTGGATACCAGGCTACCTCCTCATATTGCACTATAGTTGTATCAGCTTAAGAAGCAAGTTTGAGAATTGCAATTTGGAACGAAGATAAAAAAGTTCTCATTGAATGTGTTTAGGATATTTTGAAAATAATCAGCTCTGTGAGGATTGCTTTGAAGCCCTGCTGAACCCAGCAAAACCTGTGAACTTTCTAGGTCCCAAAAGATCCTGGAATTGGGAACTTGGGGCCTCTCATTCAGCGTTATAGAAACAGGAGAAAGCAGGATTGGTGGCAGTGCTGTTGTCTCCATCTTTGTCCCCAGAACCTCTCAGAGGTAAAAGAAGTTGGGACTCTGTGATTTCATTTAAAAGCCTATACATTTAGACAATGAAGAAAAATAAATGACAAAATATAGTCATAAATTATAGTACATTTTTGGATAAAAAAGAAAACATCAGCCAGGCTCGGTGGCTCAGCCTGTAATCCTGCGAATTTGGGAGGCTGAGGTGAATGGATTGCCTGAGCCTGCGGGTTCGAGACCCGCCTGGGCAGCGAGATCTCATCTCTACAATAAATCAAAAAATCAGCCGGGCATGGTAGCGCACGCCTGTAATTTCGCCAACTCGGAAGGCTGAGGCGGAAGGATCGCCGGAGCCCAGCAGGTCGAGGCTGCGGTGGCTGGGAGCGGCCACTGCACTCCAGTCTGGTTGACAGAGTGAGACTCCAACTCAAAAAAAAAAAAAAATTAAAAAGAAAACATCTTATATTCAGATGACACTGGAGATATATTTTATAATTATGACATTTACTTACTATGAGACTTCTTGCTCTCTTTTCTCTAGAGATAACTTAAACAGGTATCCGGTCCTCAGGTCCAAGGGGATATGTTACCCCTGGAATGGGGTCTCTCAGAAGACTACTGAAGCTGGACCATTCTACAAAGCTAGTTTCCTGGATTATCCCACTAAGTAATTCAGACACATCTGACAATCAGCTATCAATCCCTTTACTTAGAAACCAGTTTTCAGACACTGTTTATAAAGCTACATAAATCAGAGATTTCTATATCATAGAATTTATGAAGAGCTGTTTTCTTATCCTACTGTTGTAGTAGCCAGAGGAAATGCTCAGTAATCTCTGTACATGCAATTCAAAGACATAGTTATAACTTCATCTGCCAAGCAAAGATCTACGAACATCCATTTGCTATTTTGTGATAGATTTATTGAACACCCCTAGATTTGACTCAGACTAGAGCAAACAAAGGGCTCAATATGGTGGTGTATAGACTGAATATTTGCCGTCATGATCTGTGATCAGGTTGTTAGACTTGGCAAATAAAAATACAAAGCACCTAATTAAATATGAATATCAGATTTTTAAAAAACTTTTATAATAAACATGTCTCACGCAATGTTTAGAGTATATTTATACCAAAATTGTTTCTTTGAAATTTAAATGTATTTGAAATGCAAATTTAACTCGGAATCTTGTATTTTAACTGGCAACCATATCTGTAAACTTCAGGGAAAATATATTGTAACCATAATACCCTTCTAAAATCTCAAGTATTGACACTCACTACATGTTTCCACATTGTACAATATCTGATCTTTTTTCATATCAAGTGTTAGGACTCCTTAATTAAGAGTTGGGTTTCCTACTGGAAATTTTCAAAGAAAATAAAGATAATAAAGAATATGGTTAAAAGCCCTGAATGACTAGGTGATTATGAGTCTCTGTTTCTTCATATGAAATGGGCAAAAAATGCCTCTCTATGTAATTTTTGTATGTCTAATAAGAGCAGGTAATAAATTTAGTTAAATGGAATTTATTTATATTTATAAGTATAATATAAGATTATTCTGTCTATATCCTGACAGATATAATAACATTAATATCTGCTTCCCTTTTCCTATCTCAGTTCACAAACAAGGGTTAACATTTTAAAATATAGAATGAAATGTTCAGTAGACCTTCCTACCTCTAGTCACATGGTCTATGATTTGACAATCAGTCATTTCTAACTAGATATCCTTCCAAAGCATCTTGAATATGCTTTGGAAAGATATTTAACTTTTAAAGACATTTAACTTTTGTTATATCTATAATACTCTGAATCTATAATCTTATAATTCTTAAGATCTATGAATGTTTAAGTATCAAAATGCATTAGGTAAAATAAGCATGCTGTAGTACATCCCAAAAAGTTGGAAAATGTATTATTTGGAGAAAAACAGTAGAGTTAACCTACCAGATTTCACAGGCATCAAGTTCTCATGTAAAAGCAACAGATAAGTGGCCAAGTTCCCGATGTTACAGAGAGATCCATTAGACTGGAATCTAGTGAACACAACAAAACTGTATTAAAAACAAATGCTAGAATTGTATACATCTCTGGGAATCTTGGTTTGTGTGGATTATATGAGGTTGATCATGCCTCCTCTTATGATCGTTACCTTCTAATAAATTAGATACGTGTGTTTATTTCCAATGGTGAAGAGCTGTGTAGGCAGGAGCAAATGACAGCAAAGGGAGTGACTCCCATGCATCTAGGACAACCAGGTAGAAACAAAAGTATGAGAGAGGAGTGCCATGGGCCTGTTTTTAGAACAACTGTCTCCTAGGTGTTGGGTTATATATATTTCATCTCCTCTGATGTCTAAAAATGAATGTATGGATTATTTTTAAAATATTTTAATGTGGTGTTGATTGGGCATTTCCTATCACAGTGAGAGGAAAAAGAAACCCTATGCAAAGAAATGAGCTAGCAGCAGTCTTTAAAAGACTCTGTGAGATGTCCTAAGAGGGATAAGGCATAATCAAAGGACAATATTTTGATAACTTCTACAGAATATAAAACTTAAATATAGGGGAATATTATACATTCATAATCTCTCTAATAATATCATAGATACTTAACTGACTAAAATGGCATCCCTCTGCCTAAAGGCAGAAATCTGGATTAAATAGCTTTGAAATTTCCATCTTCCCTGGGACCCGGAGCTTTCAGGCTGTCTAAGGACTCTGTGATGGCTTTTTGCATTATGGGTGAGCATTACTGCTCACCTACATGTTTTTGGCTAAAAGAGGTTAAGTGAATTAACTGGCTCAATTATTGCTGCCAAGTCCCAGAGAAACAATCTTGTGTTTATTTCTGTGACAAATGCTGTGCATGATTGTGGACTTTAAAAAGGCACTTTCAAAATCAGATATCCAAAATGTTCTCTTTCATCTCTGCTCTGTGAGATACTGTATTTCTTCAAATTAAAATGAGAAGCAAGTCTCTTGTTCTATAGAAAATGAAAATAAAGTAGTAAGTAGGAGCTGATGCTGCAGACAGTACCCACAATTCACTATTTATGGTTTTTTCTTCATGAAGTGACACAGAAGTTTATGGTTTTATTTATAGAAGTTTCCACTGGGGCAGCCTCATGATCAAGATATTTTATTTTCATGACATTTTCTTCTTGAGGGAATGACAGCCAGGAAACATTAGACTATCATGTCTGCTCAGGTACAAGAAGAATCCAGGCTGCTGTCAGGTATAATAAGTAGTACCCATCCACGCACCTCTGACTGTTGTTACTGGGGTTATGGGCCCAAGTAATGTTCATAGATGTGTTTCCATTATTATGTCCATGGATTCCTTAATAGCGTTTTCTATATTCCATATTTTCTTATCTTTTCTCCATCCTGATCCCAACCAGATTGACTCTGTTTGGTTCATTATTTCTCTTCCCCTTTCCATTATTATACATTCAATTATTTTGTAGACAAGCTACCTTGAGTGCAGGAAACACATCATGTTTAGTTTTGCCCCAGAGCTTGGCAAAGATCCTGGCACAGAGTGGGTGCCAAATATACGTTTGTTGGATGATTTTATTCTCTGTTCTTGACAATGTGAATTGGAAACATCCCATGTGTTTAAATGTGCACTTGTGATCAGGTGCACATTTAAACACACGGGATGTTTCCAATTCACATTCACATTCACATTCACAAAGATGAAGCTGCAGTTGTTTCCAGAGCCCATGTGTCTTACCCTATATTGTTGCCAGTAATGATGCTGGTTTGCCAATCCCCTCAAACCTTTTTCTATCACTATTCCTAATTTTCTCTACTTTAAAATTCTTCTGTCTTCTTCAGACTCTGTGAGTGTGGAATGATGGAGACTTGTTGACATGTGCATGAACAGAACAGAATGCCTAGCGCAGGAGTTCAAGTGGAACCTATGAGATAGATGTCAAATACTTAAGTTTTAAATCAAGTATATTTTAAATAAATATACTCTACGCACCTTCACTAAATAAAGGAGTAACTTTATGCAATAAATTGTCTTCAGAATGTATATAGCTATGTTTTTAAAGTACAAATTGATGAAAATTCAAACTTAATGTATTTACTACTGCCCATGTCTGTGTCTTGATAATGGACCAACAAAGTTTGGTAGAATCATTAAATAAAACTTTTAAACTTATATATTATTATATATTTATTCACCAAACGCTATTTTCTTGCTTTTACTTCAGCAAAATGAGGAATCCTTTTGTTATAATAATAGTAAGAAAAACAAAATTTCCAAATAAGCCCTATATTAAACCCATTGCCTTTTATCCTCAGCTTACATACCCACAGACACACAAACCATTTCCTTTCTATAACCTGTAAATCCTTTCTATAACAAATGATTTTGAATTACCAAAAACAATGTTTATTGTATAAATTCAAATGTCATGTAATATATAAAGTAAAATACACATTTCCCTTCAGTAATCCTACCTCCTAACATCGTCTACTTTTCTAGTTATCATTGTTAGTAGTTTGATACAAAATTTCTCAGCTTTTGCATGAATGTGTATGTAACAAACATGCATGCATGTGTGCACGTGTAGCAATTTGTTTTTAAATGTAGGAAATGACAGTGTATATATTAGCCTCTGCAACTTGCTTTTCTCATTAAAAAGTGGGCTGAAGCCAGGCTCGGTGGCTCAGCCAGTAATCCCGCGCCTTTGGTAGGCTGAGGTGAGTGGATTGCCTGATCCCGCAGGTTCGAGACCCGCCTGGGCAGCGAGACCTCATCTCTACAATAAATAAAAAAATCAGCCGGGCGTGGTAGCACGCGCCTGTAATTCTGGCTACTGGGAAGGCTGAGGCAGAAGGATCGCCGGAGTCCTGCAGGTCGAGGCTGCGGTGGCCGGGAACAGCCACTGCACTCCAGTCTGGGTGACAGAGTGAGAGTCCAACTCAAAAAAAAAAAAAAGTTGGCTGGGTTAGGTGGCTCAGCCTGTAATCATAGCACTTTGAGAGGCCAAGGCAAGTAGACTGCTTGAGCCCCACAGGTTTGAGACCAGCCAGGAAACTTGGCGAGACCTCATCTCTATAATATGTCAAAAATTAGCCGGGCATGGTAGAGCATGCCTGTAGTTCTCGCTACTTGGAAGGCTGAGGCAGAAGGATCGCTGGAGCCCAGCAGGTTGACGCTGGGGTGACCCTAAGTGTGCCACTGCACTTCGTCCTGGGTGGCAGAGAGATACTCCAACTCAAAAAAAAAAAAAAAAGTACATCATGGGCATCTCTCCAGATTAGTATATAAAGGCCTTCTTCTTTGTTTAAATGTAAAAACTGATTTAATTTTACATCCATGAGGGATGTAAAAAATGGATATAAATTAAACAATCCATGAGGGACGTTTAGTTTGTTTCCACTCATTTTATAATTATGAATAATGTTGCCATAAAAGTTATATTTACATAAATGCTATATATATTTAGCAGGAATAGATAAGGACAACAGCACTAGTTGTCAGCCATACTGATGTTCTGAGAACCCCCAAACCCAGGAATTGATCCCTGTATATTGCCTTAGTTGCCCCAGTGTGCCCCCAGGACTCTTCATACCTCCCCACAATAGACGATCCCCAGGACTCTTTTACAATGTGCTCAATATATATAAAATCTTAAGAAATATTTTTCTTCACAATATCTCATTCAAGATCACCTGAAAGTAATTTTACTTCTAAAATTTAAGAAATCCAAAATATTTCACTGTTAATGATTCAGTGCTTAATCTCTTAATATTGTTTTACTGTGGGAGCTGGTTGCCCTTCGCCAGTTATATTTCCGAGAGGACAGGTATTTTGGACTTTCTATATTATGCAGTGCCCACAAATGAAGACCCTAACATTCACATCCAGGCCTGGTCTGAACATTTAATGAGTGAAAAGAGACATCCAGGTAGCATTCAGAATAAAACTACCTAATTATTCCACAATTGCTAGTATAAGAAACTGACTTTAGATGACACACAGATAATGGTACCAACAATTTAGTTTTTAATTCTACATGAGCCCCAAACTACTGAAGATAGTTTATTTTGTGGCTTAGGGGGAAAGTCCTTCAGCTACTTTAAGAAGGAAACCCCTGCATTCCTTCTCACTGCTCAAGAGAGGAATGGACTCACATACACTGTTGCTGCTAGCTTCAAGGTCATGCACTCAGTCCTAGCATAAATTGCAGAATAACAAAGGGATGAAGTGAGATTAGATCTGTGGAGGGACTGAAGACCTCTCAGATCCTGAGTTAGGAAAGCCATTCTGGCAGGGCAAGATGTTGCATTAAAATCCCCAAGAGTCTTTCAAATCTCTAAAACCCAGGCAACCTAAGAGCAACACCTCCTTGATTGACTAGCAGGACATAGATTGAGTCTATTCATGGTCTAAGCACAGATCAGAATCAGAGCAATGACATATTCATATGCATGAGCAAATGTCCTTTTTTCCCATAGTAACACCTTTTCCTTCTATTGCTTGCTTCTACTGCTTGTCCCCTTCTTTAATGCTCTACAGGAAAAAGAGGCTGGTGTTATGCAGATACAAACTGGTATATGGAAAGTGTCTGCCAAAAGTGTGTATGACTCAAGGCATTTGGAAGAATTCCTACCAATAGGTACTAAATGAGGTCAAGAGGAAAGAGGACAAGCAAAGGGACAGGGACAGAGGGCTCTTTGTCCCCAGACAAACGGCTGGAAGACAAAAGTGAGAAACAGAAAAGAAAGTCCTCGGATATCTCAAAAAACTTCTCATTAATCCACATCTGAAAGTGCGCATCTTGTTCTCTAGTTCTCATCTTTCGCTTTCATACCTATGCACATATGCACACAAAAACGCACAGGGCTTGCACAAGCAACATAGAAAGGCCATGGGAAGAGATTTGGCTTTATTCTAAGTGTTACTGAGTTGTTAGAGAACTTTAAGCAGACATCATTCAATTTTTATTTTTATTTTATTTTAGATTCAAAGGGTACATGTATAGGTTTGTTACATGGGTGTATTGCATGATGGTGAGGGTTGAGCTTCTGTAAAGTCTGTCACTCAAACGGTGATCATGGTACCCAATGAATAGTTTTTCAATCCTTGTTTCCCTTCCTCCATCCCCTCTTTAGGAGTCTCCAATGTCTGTTGTTCCCCCATTTTTAAATGATCCCTCTGACCTCTCTGTGATGAATATACTGTAGGAAGACAAGGGCATAAGCAAGGAGAGATCAAGGGTGGTAGCAGTGAAAGTAAGACATGACAAAATTTTTTTTGTATATTTTAGGTGTATGCAGGTGAGTAGTGAATTAGAATGAAGCAAAATTGTGGGGATATGGTCAAGAGTTCATTTTTGGTCTTTGTTGAGATATTGAATAAGTATTTGGATATAGTAGTTTATAAATAAGGAAAGTAAGAGGTTGGGGTGGTAGAATTTGAGACTATATAGGCAATTTTTCTGGAATGAGAGCAAGTTTAGCTTAGTGATTCTCAACCATGTCTGTTCATTCGGGGAAAAAAAAAAACGACATGCCCATGCCTAAGTGATAACTAGTCGAATAGAAATGTCGGGGATGAGACTGAGACAATGACAATTTTTTCAAAGCTCTCCAGTTGATTCTGATGTGTAATGAAGGCTGAAAACTTTGCAGGAGAGAGGGAAGAAGACCAAACTCTGGATGTGTACAAAGAAAAAAGATAAACGGTGAACATATTGAGATTAAATCATGGATGTCTCCGTCACTGAGACATTTCATCAAGAACATTTCTGTAATGATGAAAATAACTGATCTTGATATCACAAGTGATGACAGATCACAAGAGCTTATAATATAAGGCTGTCATTATCATTTACACAGTACAATTCTGAATACGATCTCCATATAGTTAAGCATGTATAATAGCTGTTATTCAGAAATCTGTGGAGTTTTAAAATACATTTTTGGGCTACTTTATGCTTTTTAAAACTTCCAAAGAGTAGAACTTATTAAATAATAATTTAACATAATTCCATTTATGCTTGAGTTCATAAAGCTATTTGTTTTGTTATGACTTATTAATCATCATGTTTATTAGCTTAGCATTTTTCTCAGCGTAGCTTTCTCAACCTCCAGTATTTCCTCTTGTAATTACTTGGAATATCTGGCTAGTTAATTTCTGACTCAGTTAGTAAATTAATAAAAGGAATATTCTATATGCAAGATTGTAGAAAATCCTCAGCAGGTAGTTTATAAAATAGCAAAGGACATTCCTTTAATATTTCAATACTCATCCCTTTTCCTTTTCCACCCTCCTTTTCTTGGGAATTACCAACTTTTTTTGTGATTTCTAATAGTACTTATATGCTAATAACTACCAAATTTGTTAACTCTGGTCTGTACTTTAATCCAGCTTCACAAAAATACTTCCAACTTCTGACTGAACATATTTATATGAAAGACCTACCAGCATCTCACATTCTGCATGCTGAATGGGGAGAACAATGAGTAAGTTGTGTTAATAATTCAAACGAGAGTTGAACACTTTGAATTAAGCCAGTTCTAGAAGGAGATGGGGAGGAGAGACTGGATTTGAGATACATTCTAAAGTCAATCTTCATAATCTGGTGGTTTCCTAAAAGTATGAGGAAGACAATAATGATAAGTGACATCCAAGTTTATAGTTTAAGAAGCTAAGTGGATGGGAAGTCTTAAGAAAAAAAAAATCAAGTTTTAGATGATGGAACAAATTTTGAAAATAAGTTTCATTTTATTTGTTTTTTTTAATGTATTAGTTTTTTTATTTTTGAGTTTTAGAGTACATATAAGTATTTACTACATAAGCAAATTGTGTGCTGGTGAAATTGAGTGAGGAGTTCCATTAGAAAATAGTAATTTTATGCAATTTGTGCAGTATATTGAGGTGGATATAATTGCAGCTAGCTGTTGAAAATATGTCTGGGTTTTGAAAAACAGGTTAGGACTACATTTTAAAATGTGGTATTCAAGTATCAATTTTTGCTGTCTAGGGTTTGTCAAGATACAGTTTTCTAGAATTTTCTTTATCTTTAAAATGAAGAGATTCTGTCTAATAATCTAATAAAGATTTTTTATTCTAGCTCTAATACTTTTTTAAAAAATCTATTCAACACACCTGTCCGTGGTTCTGTGTTCTCTAATTCTCTATCATTCTCTCTGCCTGAAATCTACTTTCTTCTCTTTTCAAAATATCCATTTATTACTCAGTCTTCAAAGGTTTGCTAAATTGTCTGTCTTTGGTATCCCTGATCAGCATCCATTAATTGCCTCTCTCTATCTAGAGCAGTTTACTTTAAACAGCCTATTGAGGAAATGGATTAACCTGACTCTGTAGTATTGCTGTATGGGAGTTTTAGCAATTTACAAAATACCAATTAGGCAGTTCATGTCTGTAAAGATTTTGTATGGTTTGGCTTAAATATAGAGAAACTGAGTTCACTTTCCACATGTAAGTACTTGCGATAAAGGGAACAAATAAAGATTTCAACATTTTATTCAAAGCAAAATTCCTGAGCCTGGTTTCCTCTGTCTGTCAGTGAGCAGGCAGTCATGCTGTGGGTTCTGAGCTGTTCTCAGCTCGTGTTGTGGTGGGGAATGCAATTAAGGCAGTGAATTTTCTTTTATGTTGTGATTTTAATCATCACCAATTTAAGGTTATTTGGGAAGAAATTGTGACAGATAGTTGGAATTTAGTATATTTTATTGCCAAGACCTGCTGGGCTGCTTTTTCACATCAATGACCTTTTGGAATTAAAGAGTTCTAAATAACTAAAAATCATGGCCCTCCCAGGGAATCACTTGCTGTGTCACAAAGCAACCTGAACACATTTCACTAAAGACAAACTGAAGAGAAATTTTCAAAGCTGGCATTACTGATGTCAGTTGGGATCAAAAAAGAAACATAGGCACTACATTAAAATTCAACATGTGCTTTGAACTGAGGCAAATAAAATTGAGCTAGTTCAAGAAACAGGCTGAGCAACTTGGCAAGACCTCATCTCTACAATTAAAAAACAAAACAAAACAAAAAACATTAGCTGGGTGTGGTGGTGCACACCTGTAGTTCTGGCTACTTGGAAGGTTAAGGAGGAAGGATCACCTGAGCCCAGCAGGTCGACTCTGGGGTGAGCTTACCACTGCATTCCAGCCTGGGCGATGGAGTGAGACTCTGACTCACATACACACACACAAAACTCACACACACACACAAAATGGAAACAACTCTACAATCATCAATTGTCCTGCACTGACCATAATTACAGAAAGTGGGAAATTATAAAGATGATTTACAGACAGGAAGTCAAAATTTCCAAATTGATTCATAGATTTAATTGTGTATAAAAAGTACTTTAAGTCATTGTGGTTGAAGTACAAACCTCGGAGTAAGAGTGTGCAAAACGTACTTTTTTTCTATACATTTGAATTTATTTCAGGAGAAACAGGTAAAAATGTTAGCCTCAAAGAGGGCAAAATGTCCCAAAAGCAAATGAATAAAGTCTAGAGGTTTTATGAGCATTTTAGTAATCCAATGCTTTTATTCATCTCAAAATGTATGCTCTTTCATAAACTTTTGCAAACTTAGCTGAAGTGACTCAAAGATACAAAATTACAATGAAAATATAACTTTATTAAATAACACATATGTCACTGAATATTTTCTCAACATCAGTCCATCAGTCTGATGTATGCCTCTAGTCATACAATTTTATATAGTGTTAATTTAATTTTTAAACTTGATTTTCTGCTGCTACAAAAAAAAATTAACACTTAAATAGCTAGCTTAAAAGCCAATTGTGACAGAACCCATAGCACCAGATTCTGACTTTGTGACCCACTAATAAAAATCTAAGTCACTTGGATACCTCTTCGTTGAAGCCTCTTTGGGACTTACAGTTTTTGGTTTGCAGAGTGGATAGTCAACTGCTACACACCAGAACTACCATACCAGCCTTTACACATAATAAATCATGGCACGTTTAATTGGCAATACTAATTCAGACTCTAACCTTTTGAGTGTACTTCTGCCACCTGGCTGCCCTAGCATTGCTAACAATCCCAGCAACCATAATGGTAACCAATCTATTGCAATTTGTTAGTGTTCATGCCATACTGGTTGTTAAATATTGTATTACCTGACTGGTTACTATTGTTTTAATGCCTCTATCTCTTTTGCTAGATTAATATCTCCAGCAGAATTAGTCTAGACTATATGAGTGAGGATTCAAAAAACCCCGAATTTATTTATAAGAAATTGTGTTTATTCTTGCACGTTTAAATTTCAGTCACCTTCAAAGTACTCTCTATTTGATGCAATACGCCTATTGAGACATTTCTTCACTGCTTAAAAACAGTTTTTGGACTTGTCTATTTTGAAGTATTTTAGTGCTTCCACTGTTTTTTATTTTGCCTCTTCCACATGGGCAAAACATTTCCCTTTAATGACTTTTTTCATCTGTGAGAACAAAGCGAAGTCACTCAGGGTGCACTTGTGTAAACAGAGAGGGTGGGGCATGAGGGTCATGCAGTTTTTGGTCAAAAACTGCTGAACAGTCAGCATACTGTAGGCAAGTGAGTTGTCAGGGTAGAAGAACTGGTCATCTGTTTGCCACAACTCTGGATGATTCCTCCGCAAAATATGATGCAACTTTCTCAAAACTTCCAGATAAAAACTTTGGTGGACCATTTGATCCAGAGAAACAAATTCCTAGTGTACTAAAAAGGGGCCCGTCCTCCAAAAGATAATTCTGCATTTTGAGGGTCCCCCTTGTATTCAAGTTTACAGTCTCCCAATGTCTCTGACATAGAAGAGAATGCTTGTTAAAATAAATGTTTCTGTTACATTTTTTTTAAAGTAAGAGTTGAACTACTATTCAGGTTCCAATTACTGTCTTAACCCAGCTAGCCAGAAAAAAAAAAAAAAAAAAAAGAGGTGGAGGCAAGGCTTATGTGTGAATGCTTTATTAAGGGTGCAATTCTAGAGTAGCTCATATGAGGGAAAATGGGAAAATGCATAAAGATTCTGCATTACCTTTCTGCTTACAGTTTCATAAGAAAACATGTCCAGTCTTGGACAAAGAGGACATGTCCAGAGAGAACATTTAGAACTACTGTGCCTCAGAACAGTCCACGAGCTGAGAGGAAGGAAGGGCAAAAAGTTTTTCATTATTTTTTTCCATTTTGCACCTCTCATTGAACTTAGTTTTCCACACTCTGTGCATTAGTTCTCACACACTTCTGTATTATGTTACCAAACCACTGAAAGCCGATGCTGGGGAAGTCAAAATTCCTACAGATTTACAGTCAGGTAGCGCAAGGCTGTTGAGCGGCTGCAGCTCCCCTTACGAGAAGCCAGATGGATGCCAAGTCCAGTTCTGCTGTAAGCCCGAGTCTTCAAAGGAGCCTGAGATAACCAGAGGTGTTAGACAATGAGGCAACAGCAGGGGCAGCCACGGCACTCTGATGTGAGTAAATGGCCAAGGTCCAAGAGCTGAGGAAGTCTAAAGTTTCCTCAGGCTTTCCTAAATGGCTTTTCATTTTGTAAACTTAGTCCTCTCTTCTCGCATCCTATACACCACTACTAGTACAATGAGTTGTGAACTAACTAGAGGAAATTAAAGGGAAACTTCACTTAGGCTTCAAGCTTACCAGTCTGATTAAAGGAGAAAGACTGTTCACTTACTGAAGAAGAACCTTAATAAATTGATTGTTTTTCCAATTTCTAATGAGTGTGAACTTCCCAGTATGACTTTATCCACACATGACCACACACACTAAATTAATTAATAACAAGCTCTAGTGTCAAATATCTTTCATTGGCTAATAAAAATTATTTGGAGCTGGGCTTGGTGGCTCAGCCTGTAATCCTGCGCCTTTGGGAGGCTGAGGTGAGTGGATTGCCTGAGCCCGCGGGTTCGAGACCTGCCTGGGCAGGCGAGACCTCATCTCTACAATAAATCAAAAAAATTAGCCGGGTGTGGTAGCGCGCGCCTGTAGTTCCTGCTACTTTGAAGGCTGAGGCGGAAGGATCGCCGGACCCCAGCAGGTCGAGGCTGCGGTGGCCAGGAGCGGCCACTGCACTCCAGTCTAGGTGACAGAGTGAAACTCCAACTCAAAAAAAAAAAAGAATTATTTGGAACATTACTGATCATGAAATTAATAATTATAATAAAGTATCTAAAACAAATTTTCTTGGTATTTGATTTTGGATTATTCATCAAATAGGAATCCTTGGGATCAAATATTAAGAAATGAAGAGACATTCCACAGAACTACATAATATTTGAAGAATATAATTTTCATATAACGTAAATGCACATTCTGTGACCATTATTTATATTTGGTATCATAGAGTAACATACATATATTTCAACATAATAAACCAAATGTGATATATTTATTTTAAAAATGTGTGTGTCTTTCTGCAAGTCAATTCACTCTTGGGTTCCACCTTTCACTTTTCTATCCTTTTCACAATGAAGTCCTCCAGATGACAAAGACTTGTATGGAAGGTACTCTGAGCAAGCCCCATGCAGCACTGTGACTGACAGGGTACTTAATAAGTAGTGTTGATATTGGGATAGATGGTACTAGGAATAAGACAAGCTAAATGCTAATCCCCCTATTATACTCTACTGAGACCGTTGTTTTTGCTCCCAATTAGACCTTTTTAAAAACACCCTGACTGTGCCAGAGCATGTACAAAGTGATGCTCTTTTGTAGCAACTCTTCAGATATAATTATGAAGGAGAATTATGTGGTAATACAAAAGGAAAGCCCATGCTTTATGTTTCACTTTTTGTTTTATTTGGTTTCCATCCTTCTTAATCTTATTTTTTGCTTTTATTGTTATTTTTAATTGACACATAATGATTGTACGTATTTGTAAGGTACAAAGTGATATTTTGAAACCTGTATACAACGAGTAATGATCAAATCATGGTAATTAGCATACCCATCACCTCAAACAATTATCTTTTTTGTGTTGGGAATATTCAAAATCTTCTCTTCTAGCTATTTGAAATATGTGATACATTGTTGTTAATCATTATCAACCTATGGTACTATGTAGCACTAAAATATTTTTCTATCTAACTATAATTTTTTTAGACATTAATTAACCTCTGGAAGTCCTCTCCCACCCTTCCTAGCCCCTAGTGACCACGATACTACTCTCTAGTTCTATGAAATCAACTTTTTTAGTCTCCACATATGAGTGAGAACATGTGGTATTTGTCTTTCTGTCACTGGCTTATTTCGCTTAACATAATGTCCTCAAGCTCATCCATATTGCCACGAATGACAGGAATTCATTCTTTTAAAGCCATTCTAATCTTTCTCTGAGCTACAGCAGAAAAGGCAATGTCTCTAGATTGACAGTTTCTCTTAAGTCATCTCATTTTGCTTTCCTATCATGTCAAATAAATGTGATAGCAATCAGGAAAAAATGTACAATTCAGATTCTTTGTCATATAAGTTAATTAATTTTAAATATGTGTCTTTTCTGCAATATGTAAAACACAATTTATAGTATGCTGACAAATCAAACCAAACAAAACAAAACCAAGTATTTGTGTACCTGGCAGAAATGCCAAATCTCTGCTCAATTTTTTTCATACCCTAAATGCATTTGGACAAAGGCAAGAGTAATGGAAAAATGAGATCAGTTTGAATGATAAAACTTTTCAAATGGGAAATGTTTCAGACACATCCTAATGACAATAGTCATTTGGAACAACTAGATACTTGGAGTATAATACATACATTTTAAAAAAATTAATATAAAGACTTGAAAAATAATTCCAATATGAGTCATTATTTTTTCCCTTACATTGCTGTATTTAAACAACATAGAAATCCTATTTAGGCAGAAAATTAACTGTTAAATGGTGTGAAGTATTATATATTAGACTTTTGACTCTGTAACTAAATCGAATCCCAAATTCCCAGAAGAAACCCAATATTTAAGCATGCCCATTTATTTGGCTTTATATTTCTCTTGTATTCAAAGGCAGTCTTGGGGGAAATTCACTATTTTGGAAGGTGCCCATCTCCAATATCATTTCCATCAATCTGTTACATTTTGACTAAGGTATCAGCTTGAGTACACAGGGTCATGAACAATATATTAATGGCAAGAGTCTTAGTTTGTAACAGAAATGTGGACATGGTATTATATAAAGTTAGCCTAAATCTTAAGGTGATTAATAAATATAGCTATATAACATTATATAATAAGGAATAGCCATTGGTCTAATATTATTTAACAGCTTTAGTGTTCCTTATCTTTAAAAGTAGGTTTTTATAATGCTCTTTAATAGGTAAACTGTTCAAAAAGGCTCTCTTCAGCATTTTTTGATCTCCTTTGGGTTGTCTGATAGACATTGTTTGGAAGGAATTTTTAATAGTAGCAACATATAAAATGGAATTTATGTTTTTATTTGATGGTGAATTTGGGGGTCAAAGAAATCAAGACATTAGTGGCCCTGAGACAGTTTTACACCTGTTTTGGGATTGGAGTCCTCAGGTCAGGGTTTTATATTGGCAACTTACTGGATGTGCAAAATTGAGTCTGCTCATCATCTGAGCAAATCTATTGGGATGCTCTTATTATTGGGATTTACCATTGCCAAAGGTCATGGAGCATCTTTATAAAGAATTTCCTAAAGTATAGCCTGTTTATTCCTGGCTTCTCAGATGCCCTAGTCAAACTTATATAAATCTCCAAGTTATCAAAGAGTTAGATTAGGCTTGGAGAAATTCAGCTTGATACCTAAATACTACTGAACTCACTCATGCAATCTCTGAATTATACCATTCATTTCCAGTTTTCTTCTGCTTCTCTAGAAATCCCTTTTCATTGGCTAGTGTAACCTTACTCATTCTAGACTATTGTTTAAGGTTTCAGACATTTCTCTTTGTGCATTATGAATTAAACTTTAGGAAGCTGCTTAGCACATTGCAAATGGCCTATTAAATGTTACTGAAAATAGTGCCATCAGGAAAATGGCAGAAGAACATGTGCTATGTTATAGCTTCCTGCCTATTTCACATGGCTTCATTAATTTATTCTAGAAATAATCATCCTTGAGGTTCACACAGGCAATCCTCACTCGCCACACAGGCAATCCTCAGAACAATGTGGAGTCCAGCAAAATCTCTTTTTACTTTATTGTGTCAAAAGACAAAGTCTTCTTCTTTTATCACCAGTTCAACTTTTTTCTCCACAATGAAACAGAATACATTTTAAATGTCAAGCTTATCTTCAGATGGATCTTCACAGATGCTGTTTTAAAAGTTACTATTCACATATCCAAATTTAGCCCTCATGGAATCAGCTCCAAAGTACACACTTGTTGCGTGTGTGTGTGTATGTGTGTACTCATATATATTCTCATTTGTGGTGAATTTAGTAAGGTTAGAATTCTTTAAAAGCTCCTAATTTGTTAATACATTTACATTATGTTTTATTTTTCTCTTTTAGTGTCAACCACTTAATTGTTTTTCATAATGTCTTTGTGGTTTTTGTCATATCCTTATAAATGACCTTTTCTCTGTATGCTTTCCATTTTAATATACTTTTTATAGCATTATTACACATTTTTCATGTAGGCAGTGTTAAAAGAGTACTCTCAATAGGTCATAAGTTTTTGTTTGTCATTAATACATGGAACACGTTTTATTTATTTTGATATTCTTCATTTTTTTCTTTCTAATTTGATACTTTAATGTTGAGCATTGTTGAGTGCCATGATCTGGTCTTGGTCTTGGTCCTGGGGAGGTAAGAGACCCTGTTTGAAAACACCCCCTCCCCTACCTTTTCTTAGAGTACTCTGAATGCAGGTGGGAGGCAGACAATGAACACTAACAACAATCCAGTGCAAAAGGAACTCTTAGGATGGCATAAATTTACTCCCAGGTTCACATAGACAAGGAGGCAGGCGAGCAACCAGGCAAAATATCACAAAATTGTCCATGAAGTGGGTTAGCATAGACAGCATGACAAGCGAATGAGAGCAGACAAGAGAAATCACAGGGAAATGAGTATAGAAGAGGAGATGACAAGGAGCCTTACCAGAATGATCTGCTTCTCGGGGAGGAAAGAGGAAGTTAGAGAAAGTTGAGATATCTTTTATCACTTTGAATTTTGGATGTTTATGAACATTGAATTGTGATATTTTGTCCCTAGATACTAAGCAGTGTCTGCTAGTATTTTTGAAATTTGAATTTGGATGAAGGAATTTTGGGGAATAGCAAAGAGTAATATGTGACAAATAAGCCTTGGTCGTCACTATTGGAATCAATCACAGTAAAACAAAAGTCTTGGTTGTCACTATCTGAATTATTATTCAGGTAAAGTTTCTATGATGAGAGGAGACTGAGTATGCAGTGTCATATTTGCATATTTCTACAATTGAAATTAGGTCATAAGCAATCATTTTAATGTTGAAAATAAGTAAATTCTACTATATTATGGCTATGGTTGTGTGTTCTATCAAATTCATATATAGAAGGAAATCCATAAGTAGGCCTTCATGTTTACTGTTAAGAAAAATTTAAGAAACTTATACCTATCATGACTATTAGTAGTTATTTGACAAACTTAAAGAAGTCAGATGGCAAGACTAACTGATAAAACATTAGAACTATCTGTCTTCTTTCAAGTGTCATAGTTGGAAACTAGATAGGGAGAAATAATGGTGATTTATTATAAATGAGCACTAAGAATTTACTGATTCTTGATATAAAAGAGCAGAAAAATATATAGCATCTTAGAAATATATTTATCTGAATACAGCATTTAAAATTTCCAATAGAAGTTTGAGGGAACTACAAAGATTTATTTGGAGTGTTAGGTTAAAAATAGGCCAAAAATGATGAATACCAGTGGTTGATGCTGTTCAGACACTAACATATGCTCATGGTTACACAAAGTGTGTAAGAATATATACCAGGAACATTAGAAAACAATAATTATATTGGTAATTGATTTCTGAATTTGCTAGAGGTCAAAGGAAATAGGAAAATATATAACTCTTTTGGAAGAGTTACAGTGTCAAAAGATAAAAATATCTCTTTGATAATAAGATATTTAGTAGAAATTTCAGCTGTTAATGTGGGAAAGGTAAGAAGCAGAGGTCCATAGCACCATAACATATGCAGAACAGAGAAAATACAACATGACATCTTTGAGCCTTTTGGGTTTTGCAAACTTTTTAAAAAAAACTATTCATATAAATGATAAAGGTTTCCAAAATAAACCTAGAAATTCAGGCAAGTGTGTATTTACATTCTCATATAATTTTTTCATGTGTAGCATTCATATTTATATTAAATAATTAAATAAACTAGCTGTTGTGGTTTTAAGTGGAACAATAAAGAATGTATAAAATATTTTCTATGAAATGTTCAGTCACATCTATCTGTTATAAATGCTTAGGCCTGTCATAAATTACTTATAAATCATGAGCAATGTAATCATTCTGAAACTGACTCAAAGAACTCAAGAGATAGAAAGGAAACTGAAGTTCCTGGAAGCCACTTTTTGGGGAGGACTCCATGTAACGAAAAAGACTATACATTAGAAATTTTTATGCTGGCCGGGCTCGGTGGCTCAGCCTGTAATCCCGCGCTTTGGGAGGCGGAGATGAGTGGTTTGCCTGAGTCCGCGGGTTCAAGACCCGCCTGGGCAACTTGGCGAGACTCATCTCTACAATAAATCAAAAAGTTAGCCAGGCGTGGTAGCGCACCTGTAGTTCCAGCCACTTGGAAGGCTGAGGCGGAAGGATCGCCGAGGCTGCAGTGGCTGGGAGCGGCACTGGGCGACAGTGTGAGACTCCAACTCAAAAAAAAAAAAAAAAAAGAAAGGAAAGAAATTTTTATGCTAAACATCTAGCCACTCCAATGACTTTTAAGATGTAAGACATAAATTCCTGGGATGGATTATAAAATTGTTACAATCAGAGCTTAAACCATGGCAATGCATTTTGTCCATAAATCTATATCAAAAATACACTTATTATTAAGTCAAACTTTTGCCAAACTTGTTACAATAAAAAGCCATTGCACATTGTAAAAAATTGTAAACCCATATTTTATTTGAACACCCTTAAGTTTGTTCATAAAGAACTACAAGAAAACCCATTTTATTTCTTAAATTCTTCTTATAAACTTAGTTTCATGCATGTGATAAATAGAATCTTGAGAAAGTATGTATGTCTTGTGCACATAACCAAATGTATCCTTCAAAGGCATTGCATTAAATTCTATGAATGTAATCCTCTCATCAAATTCCCTCATTTCTAAGAGAGATGGAGTTGGAAGCTGGCTTACTAAGTTCAGAGGTAATTATTTTGTTAAGTTTAATAAAATTAACTTGGTCACTTTGAGTCCTAGCTCAGTAATACATTCTCTTCTTCCAATCTTCTTTGTCTCTCATGAAGATAAAAAATAACTTCACTCAAAATTTCTAACTTTATCTACAACCTTGTTCTATAATAAATGCCTGAACCATATAATTTAGAACAATTTGCTCAAGTTATTAAATTAGCCTTTAGATATGTACACTTTCCTACTGGTTATTGCTTAGAAAAACATATTAACTTAAGATTAGGCTTTCACAAACCTGAAAAGTACAATTCACATTTCAGTTTTTAAAAATTATACATATAATTTATATATACTATATCATATAGATAATAAATATATATTTAAATTATATGAAATTATATATATAATTTTAGAGTAGATGTAGATTTGCAGAAAAAGTCCAAACTAGACAAGGAGGTCCCATATACCCTGTACCCAGTTTCTCCTTTATTAACAACTTAAGTTAGTATGGTACGTTTGTTACAATTAAAGAACCAATACTGACACATTATTATTGATTAAGTCCATACTTTATTTATATTTTCTTGACTTTTACCTAATATTCTTTTTTCAGCATTTCATTCAGGATATGTTACATTTAGTCTTTATGTCTCCTAGGCTCTGCTTGGCTTTGACACTTCTTTAAATTTCCCCTGTTTTGGATGACCTTGACAATTTTGAGGATTGTTGGTTAGGTTTTTTGTAGAACGTTTCTCAATTGAGATTTTTATTATCTTTTTTCTCATGAGTAAACTGGAGTTATGGGGTTTTTTAGAGAGAAACCCCAGAGGTAAAGTACTGTTTTCATCACACGTACATCAATAAGGCCTATCATTTTGACTGCCTGGCTAATTTGGGTTTGTCAGTTTTGCCACTGTAAAGTGACTTTTCTTTTCCATCTTTCCATGTCGTATTCTTTGGAAAAATGTTGCTGTGTACAGTTTGCAAAAACATGGAAGTTATGTTCCCTTTCACTTTTAAATATAAAAATGTGTAATTCTGCACAAAAGACTATTCTCTTCCATCTATTTCTTTATTCAGTCACTCATCTTATTGGTATAGACTCATGAATATTTATCTTATACTTTGGATTATAATCTGACACTATTTTGTTGCTCAAATTGTACCAGCTTTGTCATTGGGAGTTTTTGTGTTTGGTTCCTGAGGGTTTTTTTTTCCCCCCACAAAGAAATTGTGTTTGGTTTGTCCTTTGTCTTATTTTTTTAGCTTTTCCTTACTTTGTGGCACTACATGTTTCTCCAGGCTCTTCTTATATTTCTCCTGCCCCATCATCCCTGGTTCCTTTTATTAGAAAACTAGTATTAGGAGCCTAGATTTGGGTAAAAGGTATATTCCTTACTACCAGGGTATCCTTACTCTAGGCCTTGTCAACTGACAAAGCAGGGAGATTATATATATGTATACTCACCCATGTGTACATACTAAAAACATTTTTACATGTAATCACATGTACGTATGTCAGATTAAACATGAGTTCATATTGATGTCTTCAACTGTCCATTAGCACATAATGTATGCCTCTCCACTTGTTTATCTGTTACCTCCTACTCCAACATTGAAAGACTTGGCCATTACTATCTACAACCATGTATATATTTGTTCAATCCAGTATATATTTAGTGATATCAGAATTGTTAACCCAGGCCTCCATAGGTAATATTTTTACGAACTAGAGAACAGTGCTTATGAACAACATCTTTTGCCTCTAACTTTTCACACTTCACTCATTTCTAAAGATGTTTAGCTTAGGTCAGCACACTTTCCCTCCCTCTCTTCAGTGAGCTTGTTCCATACATTTGTAATATACGTAGATGGCCATTTTCACAGTCTGCATTCCATCCTGGGATCCCTAGCCTCTTAAATGATGTGTTTTAATTTTCATAAAGTTTTCTTTTTTTCTTTTTTCTTTTTCTTTTTTTTTGAGTTGGAGTCTCACTCTGTCACCCAGACTGGAGTGCAGTGGCCGCTCCTGTCCACTACAGTCTCGACCTGCTGGGCTCCAGCGATCCTTCTGCCTCAGCCTTCCAAGTAGCTGGAACTACAGGCGCGTGCTACCATGCCCAGCTAATTTGATTTGCTGTAGAGATGAGGTCTCACCAAATTGCCCAGGCGGGTCTTGAACCCGTGGGCTCAGGCAATCCACTCACCTCAGCCTCCTGAAGTGCTGGGATTACAGGCTGAGCCACCGAGCCCGGCCTAAGGTTTTTACTTTGTGCTGTGAGGGTCCATAGATTTTCACAAATGCATAGTTTCATGTGTCTCCCATTAAAGTGTCACACAGAATAGTTTCACTGCTCTACCTTGATCGTTTTGCTATTGCTATAGTATTGGCTTTCCAGAAGGTCATATAATTAGACTCATACAGAAAGTGACCTTTTTCAGCTGACTTCTTTAATATAACAAAATGCATTTAATATTCATTCATACCTGTTGTGGCTTGATAGCTCATTTCTTTTTATTACAGAATATGCCACTGTATGAAGGTACCACAATTTGTTTTATCTATTCACCTATTGAAGGATATATTTATTGCTTCCAGTTTTTGGTGATTATGAATAAAGTTGTCATAAACATGTGTGAACATTTTTATGAAACATAAATTTTAAAACCAATTGAGAAATAGCTATAAGTGCAATTGCTGGATTGTTTGATAAGCCTATGTTTACCTCTGTACAAAACTACCCAATTGTCTTCTAAAGGTGCTGTACCATTTTTTGTTCCCATGACTAATCGATAAGAATTCCTGTTGTTTGGCAGCAATAGATTGTTAGTTGTTAGTATTGTTAGTTTGTTGGATTTTGGTCATTCTGATAGGTACACAGTAGTCTCTCATTGTCATTTTGATTTGCAATTCCTTAATGACCTATGATATCGAGCATCTTTTCATACTCTTAGTTGAGATTTCCACTCAGATCATTTGCCCATTTTTATTGGGTAGTTTATTTTCTTATTGTTGATTTTTAATAGTTCTTTGTTTATTTTGGATACAAATTCTTTATCTGATTTGCATTTTGCAAATATGCATATCAGATATACACTTCTCTCAATCTGTCAGTCTGTGACTTGTCTTTTCGTTATATTAAAAGCTTTTTTCCCCCACGCCTTAGGAGGCTGAGGTGAGTGGATTGCCTGAGCCCATGGTTTTGAGACTCACCTGGGCAACTTGGTAAGACCTCATCTCTACAATAAATCAAAAAATTAGCCAGGTGTGGTAGCACGTGCCTGTAGTTCCAGCTACTTGGAAGGCTGAGGCGGAAGGATCACCAGAGCCCAGCAGGTCGAGGCTGTGGTGGCCAAGAGCGGCCACTGCACACCCGTCTGTGTGACAGCGTGAGACTCCAACTCAAAAAGAAAAAAGAACTTTTTTATAGAGCAGAAGTTTATAATTTTAATAAATTTCAGCATATCAATATTTCTTTCATGTATTATTATTTTAGTGGAGAATCTAATACCTTTGCTAAACCCAAGTTCACTTGCATTTTATTCTCTGATTTCTTGTAGAAGTTTTGTAGCTTCACAATTTATATTTAGGTCTATAATTCATTTTGACTTAATATTTGTGAAATGTATAAGGTCTGTATCTAGATTCATTTTTTGCATGTGGATTTCCAGTTGTTCCAGAACCATTTATTGAAAAGACTATTCTTTCTCTTGAATTGCTTTTGGTCCTTTGTCAAAGGTTAATTGACTATATTTATGAGCCTATTTTGGGACTTTCTATTATGTTTCATTGTTTTATTTATCCTTTTTCCAATACCACACTTTCTTGGTGACTCTCACCTTACAGTAAGACTGTGTTTTTGTTTTTGTTTTTTTCAGTTTTTAGCATGCTTTGTAATTTTGTTGCTGTTGAAAGCCAAACGTGATGCATCAGACAATAGAAACTGAGGTAAATACACAGTTAGTGTGAGTTTTTGTTACTCTGGCTAGGAATTGAGCTGTATTCAGTTTCATGTTGGCATAAAATTCTTGCAGTGCCCTTTTGTTTGTCCTGTTGATTGTGGGTTCCTAACTACTACTCCTCAAAGAGAGTATGCTTTCTGTAGTTTTGGCTATAATTCATTGCTGCTATCCTGAAGCCTTGTTGGTATGATGATAAGGTACAGTAAAGGGGAAATATTCTATACTTTTATGATTAAATATAAGTTTTCTAGTTAGCCTGTGTCCCTGGGCTTTGGCTTTCACAAGTGTTTCTTGGCTTCTCTCCCTACCTTAGGCAAGGTAGACAAGTCAGAAAAACCTGGAGTGGGAGAAATGCCCTTTGTTCAGGCGTGTTAATAAAACTCTGCTAAGATGTCTTCCCTTGAAGAATAAGTCTTTGTTAAAGGAGTCATTTCACCATGGTTACTGTCTCCCTCCCACTGTTGGTACCATAGTGGGATCTTTCTCTGCTCTTCTCATGAAGTATAGGTAAGTTGCCTGGCAGTACAACCCAGGACAGTATGGCGAGTCCTCACTAAGAATGTAGCCTCCTAGAAGTTCTCAGCTCAAGCTGATCCCCACTGAGCCTCCAATCTTACATCAGTTATTGTGACCATGTTACCCCACTTTATGGCCCAGCAGCTTCTCTCCATGTATCATAAAATCCACCATGATTATCTGCATTTCTATCTCTCCACCTTTTGGGATGGTGATTTGTTCTGCAAGGTTAGAGGACTCACTATTGTTACAGTTTTTCAAAATTGTCTACCTGGAAGCTACTCCTTCCTGTTCCTGAGGGTCTCTAGTGCTGTGGCTCATATTCAAAACTGTTTTTTCAAAGAACTTCCCTCTTGGCTGGGCGCAGTGGTTCATGCCTGTAATTCTAACTTTGGGAGACCAATGCAGGAGGATTGCTTGAGACCAGGAATTCGAAACCAGCCTAGGCAAAAAGCAAGTCCTCATATATATAAAGAAAAAAAAAGAAAAGTTATCCAGATATGGTGGTGTGTGCCTGTAGTCCCACTCGCTCGAGAAAAGTTGTTTCTTTCATTTAAAAAAAAAAAAGCATCTCTCTCTGTTGGAAGGGAGTAACAGTCCTACTTTCTTTTGTTGTGCCATTTCCTTTTTCACCACCATGCCACCTTACAAGGCAAGGATAGCTCATCCTACTTCACAAAAAGGCTGGTCCCTTTTTAAAGCAGTTACAAGGTAGAGAAATAATTTTTTAAAATAATACTATGTATTAAATATTTCTTTCAGATATTTCCAGCTAAAAAGACCCAAAGAATTTATACCTTCAGTATGAGTCATGTTATGGTTGTTCAAAAAAGAACAACTCTTCTTTATCTCCTCATTTACTATATTATCAACCATTGCTTTTTTGCGTTCAATGTCAGTTATTATTTCATATTCTAGAACACACCTGTGAACATCTCCCTCCATTTGAGAAACCCAACATTTTACTCATAAAAATCAGAAAGACCCTCAGGGCACATCTCCATTACATGGAACAAATTTAACAAATACTGTTATTTGGTCTAAAGACTTGCAGAATTTTCTTTTTTTTTTTTTTTTTGTTTGAGTTGGAGTCTCACTCTGTCACCCAGACTGGAGAGCAGTGGCCGCTCCCAGCCACTGCAGCCTCAACCTGCTGGGCTCCGGCGATCCTTCCGCCTCAGCCTTCCAAGTAGCTGGAACTACAGATATGCGCTACCACGCCCGGCTAATTTTTGATTTATTGTAGAGACGAGGTCTCGCCAAGTTGCCCAGGCGGATCTCGAACCCGCAGGCTCAGGCAATCCACTCACCTCGGCCTCCCAAAGCGCTGGGATTATAGGCTGAGCCACCGAACCCAGTCGACTTGCAGAATTTATCTCTGCTAGAAATCCTTGGTTGTTTTTAGCATTCCAAGTCTTCAAGAACAATCCATGGCTTTGAGTTGTAGGCAGTTTACTGTGTATTTAGGGAGTAATTATTAGACCACATGCACACTTCCAAGAAACAAATCTTAACTCTCAGGATATGCAATCTAACAAGGGAGGAAAGCCTATTCCTATCTGTGCCATCTTTTTATTTGCAAGTTGTTTATTTTATAATGGAAATTGAACTTTATTATTATTCTCGGTTTGGGAAGTGTTCAGTAGTTAAGACTTATGTTTCTTTTCTATTCTTTTTTTTAAACTTTATTTTGTTATAAAGATGTGGGGTACAAGTCAGGATTAGGGACACAAATAATATATATACCAATGACATTTGGGCCTCCAATTGGTCTTCGCTTCTCCTGATTTAGAATCAGGTACCCTTCATGTTGTTACATGCCCCTACTTTTCTCCCTCCCCTGACAATATTCCCCAACTGCTGATCTCTCCCTTGTGCATTTGTCATTAATGTATGGGTCCCACTTATTAGTGAGAACATGTGGTATTCAGTTCTTCGTTTCAGTGATAGATAGCTAAGAATGATTGTCTCCAATTTCATCCAATTTGCTGAGAAGTCCATGATTTTGCCCTTCTTTATGGCTGCATAATATTCCATCATATATATGTACCACATTTTCCTCATTCAGTCTACTTTTGATGAGTCTAAGGGTTGGTTCCATGTTTTTGCTCTTGTGAATAGTTTGGCAATGTGTGTGCAGGTATCTTTTTTGAAGTACGATTTGTGTTCCTCTGGTTATATTCCAAAGAGGGACATTGCTGGATCATATGAAAGGTCAATTTTTAGTTCCTTTAGAAGTTGTCACAACAGTTTTCCATAGAGGTTGAACTAGTTTGCATTCCCACCAAAGTGTAGAAGCATCCCCATTTTTCTACAGTTGCCCCAGCATCTGCTGTTTTTTGATTTATTAATGATGGCCATCCTCACTGGGGTTAGGTGATGTCTCAGATTGGTTTTGGTTTGCATTTATCTGATGATTAGTGAGGCTGTGCATTTTTTAATGTATCTATTGGCTGCTTGTAAATAATTATATTATTAAATGCAGACAAAAGCTTTCAACAAAATTTAGCACCTCTTCTTGATAAAAACCCTTGAACACCTAGGCATAGAAAGAGCATTCCTCAAAACAGAAAGAGCCATCTATAATAAACCTGCAGCCAGCATATTACTCAACGGACAGAAGTTAGAAGCATTCCCCCTGAAAACAGGAACAAACCAAGACTGCCCATTCTCACCCTCCTGTTCAACATAATGTGTGTTAAAAGTTCTTGCTAGAGCAATTGGGCAACAGAAGGTAATCAGGAGTATCCAAATAGGGAAAGAGGAACTTGAGCAATCCCTCTTTGAGGATGATATGGTCCTATACCTGGAAAACTCAAGGGAGTCTGCCAAAAATCTCTCTGTATTGATAAATGAGACTTGAGTTTCTTTTCTAAATTTAATTTAATTTCTTTCTTTTTATTTCTTTTTTGGGGTACAATTCAGGATTAGGTAGATACATGGTCATTGTGTAGGTAAAGTTTGGGCCTCCCTTTGATCCCCACTTTGCCTGGCTTGAGATCAGGTACCCTTACTGATGTTATTAATGTTATGTGTCCCTGCTCCCCTGCAGTGTCCCACTACTACCAATCATCCCTTCCTTTTTTTTTTTTTGAATCGGTATCTCACTCTAACTGTGAGCAAGCCCAGGCTGGAATGAAGTGACATGCTCCCGGCCACCATAGCCTCAACCTGCTGGACTCAGGTGATCCTTCCACCTCAGCCTTCCAAGTAGCTGGAACTACAGGTGTGCACTATCACGACTGACTAATTTATTTATTTATTGTAGAGACAAGGTCTCACCATGTTTCCCAGGCTGGTTTCGAACCCCTGGGCTAAGGCAATCCTCTCATCTCAACCTCCCAAAGTGCTGGTATTACAGGCTTGAACCACCGCACTAGGCCCAATCCCTTTCTTATAGTAATATGATTAATATTCAGGGTCCACGTATGAGTGAGAACACGTGGTACCCAGTTCTTTGTTTCTGTGGTAGGTCACTGAATATCATAGAGTCTAAATCCATCTAAGTTGCTGTGATGTCCATAGTTTTGTCCTTCTTTATGGCAGTGTAATATTCCATCTGTATATATCTTAATGACATGTTAACTAAACAAATACACAGTCAAATCTCTGCAATTTTAAATTGAAAAATTTCTTTAAATTCTTAGTCCAGGGTCATTCTGAAGTCTCAGATTTGAGCATGGGGAACACCTTCTCAATTATATGTATGTAATGAAGAGAGGTAACGTTTAGCTCAGCCATACCATACATTACTGGACATTCTATGGAATGGGAAAATTGGACAAAGGAAATGGTTGAGGAGATTGAGAAATAAGTAGAGGCAGGCAACTGCATTTTCCTGTGGCAAACACATTTTTATACTCACCTTATTTTACCCCAGGTCTTATGTAATTTAATCTTAAAATCAAAACCTGGGGTAAAATAAAGTGAGTATAATAAATTTCACTTGTAGAAATTAGCCTGTTAGGACTTCCAGGTCATACACCTCCAGACACACTATGCACATGATGCTTAACATAAGCACAGCACCATTTATATGGCTTTTAATGTAGATGATGCCCCTGGAGTTGTGTAACAGCTTGTAGTGGCAGAAAACTTTGGAACAGCAACAATTTCATGTGAATTGCTTTTACTTTTACTTTCTTTGGAAAGCTTTCCAAAATCAACCTTCTCCTGCATGTAATGCCAAGCTAAATGTCTTTTCTCAAAGTTTTCACAGTGTTCAGTATACCGAAATCATTGCTCTTGTCACACTATCCTATAAAATTCTGTACTTTTCTGTTTCCCTTTTTAACTCTAAGCTCTGGTTGTCTTCCTTCTCTGTACAGGAGCACAGTGTCTGGCACAAAGTAAATGCTCAGTTAATATTTCCTGAATTAAGAATAGATTATTCTCCATAAGATACACCTAATTGCCTTGCATTTTTTCCCTAATTTCAATTTGTTGTCATTTTAGTTCACAGAGAATGCACTATGCTCCTATTTATTAAATTAAATATCTGCTTGAAGTAGCATATTAAAAATTAAGCTTAGTTAAATCTCAATTTCCTGTGATCATTATATAAGTTACTCATTGCCGCATCTGATATTAGCTTGGTTCAATGGTTAGATAGCAATTAACATGAATGCTTAATGACCACTTTCCCATTTTGATATATTACTAATGATACTTACAGTTTAAAGTGCTTTAGGGTTAATTATAAGTGCTCATAATTTGCCCACCCTTCTGGCTGACAGTACATTCTTATACCTAAGATCATGATGAGTACTCCAGTCCTAGTGAGGAAGAAGACTGCTCTGTAATCAACATTTTAGGCTTCTAGTTCTTTCAGCTCACCTAAACTATTTCTTGGGAGCCCTACTTTGGCATCAGTGATGCAAAAAAAGAAAAATTCTTTGAATTGTGAGGCAAAATCTAAGTGGTTTGTGATAACAGAAAATAAGATATTGTCATTAGGCACTGATAACAGTCCCTCACCCGCAGGGATGTAAGAAGTGAGGCAATAGATTCTCCTTTTATAGTCTCCATCTCTCCCTTCCCTGCACACATGTTGTTTCTTTTCAGGTAACTTAAAAATTGACTTCTTCAGAGGATGATGCTTTGATTCTAAGGTAGTCAACAGAGTCATGATACAGAGCAAGTCATTAAACAAAATTCTCTCTTACAATATGATATGGATGTCTAGATGTAGTAGTGCAACCATCACAGACCTTTTTAATGTTCTCATATGTTCTGTATTAATACAATAAACAGTAGAAGTGAAGCTTTCATTTCATAATCTTAACTTTCCTTATAAATATTTCTGTGGATATGTTCAAATTAGATTATAAACTTTACAGTCCATAGCCATGTGTCATGTGTCTTTTCTACTTCTCATAAGTCAGTACAGTGTCCATGATTAATATTCAGTGATTTATTATTAACACATCATCTATATAAAAGTATGTATTTTAACTTTTTGATTATTTAGCCTAGCTAATTATTCTGAAATTAAGTTAATGACTGTTACATGCAATAGAAAACTAGAATGCAGTTGACATTTTACTAATACTTCAGCAGGTATAGTCAAAATTTTAATAGCTTTTGTCATGATGACTTGTTGACAGCAGTTCAGCAAAGCAGTTTAAAAAGATGATTTGCAGAAGCCAGCTTCAGGGAAGACATCTAATATTAGGAGGAACAGGCTGTCCTCTTGGAGCTGACTATTGTGCTGAGCCCAACACACGTCATAAATGAAAGTTATCCTCAATGTATAGCTCTTTCATGTTTACTTCAGTACCTACAGTTTAGAAGGGTCTCCACAAATATGTATAAATTAATGTTGAATGAATAAGGAGTGACACAGCTACCACCACTACAACATCAAAAAGAATCTGAATGGGAAATAAGTTCTTCGCTACTTCACAAAAACATTTCAGAATAGACACCGATGGTATCATAATACCGAGGGCTACACTCTGATGCTTTTTATTCATACATGAATTCACATTTTATTATAAGTATTGAAGTGATATTTACTTATGAAGTTAAAATTGGAAAAATGGTTAATGACTTAGAACATTTGTTTATACTTGATTAAACTGTTTTGGCCATTATGTATCACTTTACTCCTTGCCTTTGAATAAAGATACTCATTTTCATTTACTCCTAGCACACTTCAAGAAATGCAATGAAAAGATGATGAATAACCAAGATAGTGTGTACTGAGAATGTGGAAATATTTACTTTCTGTGGAGTGCAAATAACTTGGATATGCAGATTTCATATTAAATAGATAAAAGGGTTTTCTATAAAATCTATAGCGATGTGTTAAAAAAGACAAGCACTAATAATCTGCTGCCCATTCAAACAATTGTTTTCAAGCTCTTCCATGGATTCTCTGTACCCCAGTTGAATGATTCACTCATAGTAGATTGCCAATCCATTCTACTGGATATTTTAGGCTTATTTTTTATAAAATATCTTTTTATCAGCTCCCTATTTACATTGTTCAGATGCATTTAGCTTGAGTATTTTGTCATTTAGAGTAATAACTCATTCATCAGTTAGTGCAAATGCACTTTATGTTACTTTTCTTAGTGCTATGAAATGTGCAATTTTGAATCCCTGAAATGTTATAAACCACCAGATTGCTAATTGCTTTGAATGCTGTGAAAAATAATTACTCCACATTATTTCTGATATTTAATTGACAGTGTAATGCATTTAACTAAAGACTTGCAATAAACTATTTCTAATTACGGAGGGCGGTGGAGTGGAAAAGTAGGCTGTAAAACTTTACAAGGGAAACAATGTTTCTCCATTATGTTAAAAGTCATTACTGATATGACTTTTTCAGAAACAAAACATTTTCCCAAATAGAAAGTTCTAGAAAGCTAGAAAGAGTTGTGGAATATAAATTCTACTCATGACAAAATAAGGAGAATGTTTAAACTGTTATTTTTAGATAGATTGTACTGGTGATGTATGTCATATACTAAATTTACTATACTTGCAATAAAATGTTTCCTTTTTTTAGTTGGCAGAGCTTTATGAGAGAGATAATCATGGCATTGCCAGAAGGCATAATCTCTGTTACTGGCCTGTATTCAGTTTATTCTGCTTCTGTAGGCCATTCAGCTGAAAAGCTATGCCGAATTGTAGATGTCATTGAAATATGTAGATATTAGCAGGTACTGGGTCTGTTCTTAATTCTCAAGGTAAGACCTTCTTGTTGCAAAATGATCCCTGAAAATCATACTTAGAGCCTGGCACAAGGAATTTCCATTGTCTGCAAATGTCACAAAGAGAGACACAAAATATGTTAGGCCCATTGAAAAGATGAATGCTTTTTCCATTGTCCTGGGGCTCTAGGATATTGTTATTTATCAGTATATTTTTCTTTTCCTCCCCATAACCTCTGGCTTAAAAAAAAAAAAAAAAAAGCCTCCATTGATATTTTATTCTATTGTTGATTTAATTTTAATTATGCTTATTTTCCAAAGCACAACTAAAATACATGACCTGTTTCAGGGAATGTAAATTATTTTCAGAATTTCAGAAATTGAAAAGGGATAAGAGGAAGGAGAAAATGCTGGGCTGGTGTGAAGCGATAGCCCGTAACCCTCACAGAATCCCAAACAACACGCGAACACCTGAGATCTCAGGGGATTTGGCTGACACTTCACAAACCTCCTCTACACTGGTGAGTGGAAAGTTATTTTACCTCAAAATGGCTTGTATGTAAATAGAATGCTAAGAAAATGGGGAGAACATTTATGTGGCCTTCTAAGTAAATGTTATTCTTGTTTACAATAGTATTTGCATTTGTATTATATTGTTCTTAGAGACTTAGTTTAAATAATAGACATTAATGTCATAAAATATTAAAATTTAGCCGGGCTCGGTGGCTCAGCCTGTAATCCTGCGCCTTTGGGAGGCTGAGGTGAGTGGATTGCCTGAGCCCGCGGGTTCGAGACCCGCCTGGGCAGCGAGACCTCATCTCTACAATAAATCAAAAAATCAGCCGGGTGTGGTAGCGCATGCCTGTAATTCCGGCTACTTGGAAGGCTGAGGCAGAAGGATCACCGGAGCCCAGCAGGTCGAGGCTGCGGTGGCTGGGAGCGGCCACTGCACTCCAGTCTGGGCGACAGAGTGAGACTCCAACTCAAAAAAAAAAAAAAAAAAAAAAAAAAAAAAAAAATTAAAATTTAATTCAAACTAAAAAACTACTTTCTTACTGTTACTTTGATCATTGTCCTTTTCTTATACTAGTAACTTTAAGGAAATATTTAAGTAAAAGTTCGTTTTGTTTTTTTTTTGAGTTGGAGTCTCACTCTGTTGCCCAGACTGGAGTGCAGTGGCCGCTCCCGGCCACCGCAGCCTCGACCGGCTGGGCTCCAGCGATCCTTCTGCCTTAGCCTTCCAAGTAGCTGGAACTACAGGCGCGCTACCACACCCGGCTAATTTTTTTTATTTATTGTAGAGATGCGGTCTCGCCAAGTTGCCCAGGCAGGTCTCGAACCGGCGGGCTCAGACAATTCACTCACCTCGGCCTCCCAAAGTGCGGGATTACAGACTGAGCCACCGAGCCCGGCCTAAAATTCATATTCTTTGATTCTATACTGTATCATGAAATCAGTGAAGGGAAAGCAAGTATAGAGTTATCTAAAGTTGAGATAAAAAAATCAAAATCATATCTTCTGTATTTTTCTATATTTTTTCTAAAAATGAGTAACAGAATTAAAAATAATAATTTTCATAATAAATTAATAACTGTAAAAGTAATTTGAAGACCAAATCAATAATAAAATTTTTCAGCCAGACTCGGTGGCTCAGCCTGTAATCCCGCGCCTTGAGAGGCTGAGGTGAGTGGATTGCCTGAGCCCGCGGGTTCGAGACCTGCCTGGGCACTTGGCGAGACCTCATCTCTACAATAAATCAAAAATTAGCCAGGCGTGGTAGCGCGCGCCTGTAGTTCCAGCTACTTGAAAGGCTGAGGCGGAAGGATCGCCGGAGCCCAGCAGGTCGAGGCTGCGGTGGCCGGGAGCGGCCACTGCACTACAGTCTGGGTGACAGAGTGAGACTCCAACTCAAAAAAAAAAAAAGTTTTGTTTAGATTTAGCTGCAACATGTTTCATTTTGATTTAAAGAAGGAAAATTCCACTCAGTCTCCAAGTTTTAAATGAATGTTAGATATATTTTAATTATTGTTTTACCATTTTGTAACAGCGTTTTTTGGGGGGGTTATTTTTTAAATGTGGGATGCAATTTAGGGTTAGGCACATACGTGGTTACAGTACAGGTAAAGTGTGGGTACTCTAAGACTGTGTTTTTATTAGTCTGATTTATTAGGAATTAAGCATAGAATTAAATATGAGCAAAGAATCATTTATTTTCTTTTTTACTTTAGTTTTATTTGATGAAATCTACTACTTGATTGTCTTAGTATGTTTGGACTGCTATAACAAAATGCCATAACCTGATAACTTATAAGCAAGAGAAATTTATTTTTCACAGTTCTGGAGGTTGACAAGTCTGTGATCAAGGTACTGGCAGATTGATCTGGTGAGGGCCTGCTTTTCTGGTTTGTAACTGGTACCTTTTTGCTCTGTCCCTACAAGGTAGAAGGAACAAACAAGCCCTCTAAGGCTTATTCTGTAAGACACTAACACCATTCATGGAGGCCCCACCCTTATGACTTAGTCACCTCCCAAAGTCCCCCCCCCATATCATTACCCTGGGGAATAGGAGTCTAACGTGAATTTTGGAGAACACAAGCATTCAGACCACTGCACATACAGAGAAATAATGACCTTGAGTAAACATTAGTGAATGGATATCAAGAGAAACCATCTAAAGGAATAAGCTTTCAGTTGACAAAATATAGAAATAAAAGTGGGAATCCTGATTAATTCCATTATCTTAGAATGTGGGAGAGGACGGAGAGATGTGTGTTACACTGCTGAATATTCAAAGCTCTAGGAATGGATTCCTTTTGAAATTATCATCTGCATTTTCTCATCTCTAAAATGATCTTTAATAATTTATCATTTTTGATAAAACTGCTTGGCATGAATTAACACCACTTAAACATTGTGTTATACAATATTTATACATGTAGCTGGACTTTGTCAGGTATCATACAATAGCTAAAAATTGTTTAAGTAAAAAAAATTACTTGTATGCTTTTGTTAGAGTTAGGATTATTTCATAGATTCGTACATCAAAAATCTTAAAAAACCGTGAGCAAACTTTTGACCTGGCTTTCCGCCTATAATTGGATCACCTAATAATAGCTTCATTTTACAGATATGTACTGTGGCCTAGATGAAATAATTAACTTTCCCAGTGCTGCTTACTTAGTAAATAATAAAAAAAGGGTTCCTAAGAATCAGATTTCTCAAAGAAACATTTCTTCTCTGATACCTCCTAATCCCAATTTTTTATGACAATTTGTTCTTATTCAAATAATTTTAATAGAAAAAGACATCCAGTTATTATCAATTTAGCTAAATTCAGTAGTTTATGCTATAATGTATAACCCTCAAATCTGTTTCTTAACATAGGACATAAAAATATTTCTTTCGTGTGTTACGTCCCAATGAATATTAGCCAGCTGTCCTTGGAGATTCACTGCCAAATGATGATTTAACAATGCAGACATCTGCCTTTTTTTTTTTTTTTTTTTTTTTTTTTGAGTTGGAGTCTCACTCTGTCGCCCAGACCGGCGATCCTTCTGCCTCAGGCTTCCAAGTATCTGGAACTACAGGCGCGCGCTACCACGCCCGGTTCATTTTTTAAAATTTATTGTAGGGATGAGGTCTCGCCAAGCTGCCCAGGCGGGTCTCAAACCCGCGGGCTCAGGCAATCCACTCACCTCAGCCCCCCAAAGGCGTGGATTACAGGCTGAGCCACCGAGCCCGGCTGACTTCCGCCATTTGATGCTGCGTAAGCAATTGGCCTCTTAGTTCACCAAGGAATAGTAAGAGACTGTGTAGAACATCGTGCGTGGGCCATTATGGATGAGTCTTGAATATATGAACATCCTTCCATCGGCCTAAACCTAATCTATGGCACCAACTGAACTGCAGGGAAAGCTGGTTAATGTTGTGGTCCTTGTGGCCAGGAAATGGAGATAGAAATTAGTGAGAGTCTATCCCATTCCCTAGGGGCCTCAATCTATCATTCTGGTCACCAAATATTCATGTCATTTTCCATCCTCTTATGAAAGGGGATTATTACTCTTCTAGAGTGACAACTCAAAATTCCTCAGTAACTGGATTCAGCTCAAGTTCATGATCTCTGCGTAGCCATGGTCCTCATCAAATGATTATGATGGTGCATTACTCATAAACAAATTTTCTACAGTTTGCATCCCACTTCCACACACCAGAGGGGACCCATAAAAATCCAGAATTTATTTGTTAAAAATTGCGTATTAGCCGGGCTCAGTGGTTCAGCCTGTAATCCTGCGCCTTTGGGAGGCTGAGGTGAGTGGATTGCCTGAACCTGCGGGTTTGAGACCCACCTGGGCAGCAAGACATCATCTCTACAATAAATCAAAAAATCAACCGGGCGTGGTAGCGCATGCCTGTAATTCCGGCTACTTGGAAGGCTGAGGTGGAAGGATCGCCAGAGCCCAGCAGGTCGAGGCTGCGGTGGCCGGGAGTGGCCACTGCACTCCAGTCTGGGCGACAGAGTGAGACCCCAACCCCTCCAAAAAAAAAAAAAAATTGTGTATTTATTCTTACATGTTTAAACTTCAGTCGCCTACAAAGTACTCTCTGTTTGATGCAATACACCATTGAGATGCCTTTTCCACTGCTTAAAACAGTTTTTTAACACATCAATTTTGATGCCTTTAGTGCTTCTGCCATTTTTTGTTTCACCTCTTCCCTTGGCAAAACATTTCCCTTTGACGACTTTTTTCATCCAGGGAAACAAAAAAAAACATCACTTGGGGCAAGATGGGGTGATTAGAGAGGATAAGGCATGGGAGTCTTGTTGTTTGGGGTAAAAAAAAAACACAAAAAACTGCTGAACACTCAGTGTGGTGTGGGCAAGTGTGCTCATAAATCACCCATCATAAAATAGGTAAATGCATTGGAAAATTTCCCCCCCCAAAATGAACAGAGCCTCTCATAACAATGCTAGCTGGTACGCTGATGCTGATAGGTTGGTACCTAGAACACTTACCTAGGCGGGAAAGCCTGTACTACAAGGGGCCCACCCTCTAAAAGATAATTCTGGTTTGGGGGGGGTTCTCACCTCATATACCTAATTTACAGGAGAAGAGTAGGAAGAGGGAAGCCACACAAAATAGTGATGCTTGGAAAGAGAAAGAATCAGATACACATGACCCTCATAGGTAAAATCCTGCTGTACAGACCTATAATGTCTTCCCAACCTAGATAGAGGTCAGGGTGGATCCTTGAAGAGGCTCAAACCTAGCTTCCTGGGATACCTACTTTGTCTGTAGTTCTCTCTAGCCTCTAGATTCACCTTCTGAGAAGTTCTTCCTTTTCAGTGTGTCTCCTTGTCCATGTTTGAAGTGTCTATTGTGGGTTGGATAGTCCTAAGATATCTTTTTCTTGTTTGAGGATGATTATGAAACCAAGAGTTATTTTAGATTTTAAATATTTAAGCTTATATTTCTGGAATCATGGTATTTTAGTACTATAACTCTCTGAGATCTTAGTAGGATTCTGATCTGTTTTCTTCCTGACAGTCCATGTACCTGAGAAAGTTCCTTTTAGGTGCTCTTAACTTCTTCTTCTCCCATGTCTCTCTCAAGTTGATACTGTCTTGAAAAATAGGTGGAATCACCACATCCTTAACTTGATCTTATTCCAGAAATATCTTACTGAGCTGAGAAGTATTGCTGAGTTTTGGCTCTCACTCATTTTATATTTGCCTTGACTTTAGTCAAATGAAAATTTTTATCAAGCCTTTGTTGCTTATTGTCATATCCCACTACTTGGGCTTTAGAATAAGCTAGCCGTTTTTATCATAAGCCCCCAAAACATCTGTGATTTCTCTATTTCTTTATATATCTGCCCTCACACAAACCACTCATATTTCTTTTATAACAACTTGCCAAATATTGCCAATAATAGTCAACATTCATTATTAAGTTTTTGTTTTCCAATATTTTTGAGTGTTGCCAGCTCTACAGATTGACTGTCTCTCAAGTTAAATCGAGCAACAGTTTTGCCAAAGCATTGCACTGACAGATAGCTTCTACCTCTGAAAACATTTTCCTTGTTAGCCATTGTCCAGTCATTAAGGAAATGCCACATATTTTAGACTTTTATTGTGGTAATATAGGCTTTGCCTTTAAATTTCTGTTTTGAAAGTATAGAAATTGGGGTACAGGCAGAAAAACACAAACCACACCAGGAACTGTAACAGAGAAAATATATTATGAAGAAGTATTTTATCTGGTATTGAAAGACAAAAAAAAGTCAGAAAGGTACACAAGTTTCATAAAGTAACATAGGAAGGAGGCTGGAGTTTTTAGAACCTGAAAGGATGGAGGGCAGGCCCTTTGGAACAGTGTCCTAGGCCTCTGATGAGAAACACTTCTAAGCTTGATGCAGGTATCTCAAGAGCTAGCGGAGGCACCCAGTGGATCTAGGACCCAGAACCCAGAAGGAGATGTCCTTCTCTATTTGTATATAAGCAGGGAGAAGCAGGGTGGGGGATGGTGCAAAAAGACAGTTCAGAGAATGTGAATAAAACTTAGAAGCTGGACCCAGCTTGTACTGCTGACTTAAATAAACATTGCTGGAACGACACTAACAGAACAAATGAGGAGTGAGCCCTTTCTCTCCGCTCCTGACTTTTAGTTGTCTTTAGCACTAACATTGGCAGAACCTAACCAAAGAGTTAATGGCAAAGAAGAAATATGGTTTGAAGGCTCCCAGCTCCAGGTGCAATATGGAAGAATGACTGTTGGGCTGAAAGGTAATAGCTTAGCAATTAGCATAGAAAGTGAAGGATAGGAGATTTAACAAATACACTCAAAACTTTCAAACATGTTACAACTTTGCTTTTGCTCATAAATCAGTCAGATGTGGATAATTTGACTCTCCAGCAAAGAAAGCAAGAGTCTGTTGCTGCTTGTACTGAAAATATGGCTTATGAGCTTACCAGGAAAGACACAGAGTGAGTGAGTGGGTGATCATGGAGCCATATGATCAGGCTTGGAAGTGATAGGCATCACTTTTACTCTGATATCCTTGGCTGGAAACCAGTAACATGGACTAAAGTATCTGTAGAAGTATGAGAAATATAGTCCTTCTACATAACCTGAGTAGGGAAAATGAAAACCTTAGTCAGCCTCTATCACAAGTGCATTCCTTCTTTTGGGGCATAGCTTCTTTGTCCTACATTTCCATTTTATATATTTGTGCTTTTATTATTACTATTTTGCTGTCATCCAGAGCATTTGAAACTTTCCAGTTCAAATACCCCCTAAAGATGATTATGATAATGGTGATGACAGACTAGATTATGTTCCAGGAGCTTTTCTAAGCATTTTGCACATATTCTCATGTTTAATACTTACAACTATCCAATGAAGAAGGTGTGATCATTACCTGTTAGGAGCCGGCCACTGAGCGTTAGGGATCAGGAAGGGCCGTTGACCCCGAGACCACTAGGATGCGTTTGGGAGCTATTGACCCCATTTTCTCCCCCTTTCTACTCAGCACTAACCAGATTAAGCTCCTGTGCGCTCAAAACATAAAAACTCTGAGACCGGGACGAACACAAGCTAACTTTAGAAGCTCATTGCTCCCAATCTTCCTCAAACTTCAGTTTTGGTTTTCACACAACTTATAATTCAAACTCGTGTCACATCTAAGAGCCTTAGTATTGGTCACAGGCTTCTGGGTCATGATCTTAGGATTGATTGAAGGTGTAAATTGTAGAATATAGTTTTAGAGGACAGCCATTTTGTTGAAAGAATGCGGCTGGGTTACTTGCAGGTAGCCCACTGTGAACTTTGGACTGGGCCACATTCCAAACATTCTGGGATGGGCCACTTTCGTTTGTAAAGTAAATACTTAACCTTCTATAGAATTGTTTAACTTGGCATAAATCAATCAGTTTAGTATAAAAAAGGTTTATAGAATATGTCAGTCATGGATTAGGTTATCCTTTGTTATGGGATTTTAAGATTATCATATGAAAAGGGTTTAAAGGCAATCATTGATTAAGTTTTCATGGATTAAGATTTCTGGTGGGTGGGGACACCCCTCCCGCATCTGACTTTGTGTATAAAAGACCCGTTGTAATTCCCAATAACACACATCGCTTCTGCACTAGACCGGAGTCCAGTCTCTTTCTTTCTCTCTTCTTCCCCCCAATCGCCGACGCTGTCTCCACCTTTGGGGTACCCTGAACCTGGCTGGAGCTGGTCTCCGGCAATTACCCCCATTTTATAGATAAAGAAAAAGAAACTAAGGTATAGAGAAACCTGTCCAAGTAACTTAGATGATAACTGATGAAGTTGTGATTCCAACAATTTAAGCAGTCTAAATCTAGAAAGCAGCTCAACTGTGTCTCTCTTGGGTAAAGGGGACAGTCACCATCTGAATTGCTTACATTTGGTTAAATACAATCTTGTAAATGAGATAATAATTCATTAAACTGTGGCACAAAACACAAATGGGATCTTTCCTTCATAATCCAAAAGATTATAGGTGTCTGCTAGATGCTTCTCTGCATTGACTAATAAATATGGACAATTTCGGTCTTGTTTGCCATCACATTCTCAATAACTGACCTGACTGAAAAGAATAGATTTTTCTTTTTTGATCTATAGAGAAATTTATTTTACCTGCTTTTTTAATTCAGAAAATATTCACTGAGCTTAAAATCTTTCAAAATATGTAAGAACCTTTAGGGATTTGGAATATTGCAGTTATTAAGCAAATATCCTCAAAATTATAACCTAAGATGAGGGAGGGTTCTCATCTTGTATGATAACCAGAGGGAAAACTCTCTTTTAAATGGAATTTAATGCAATTTACTTGTTAAAAACAAAAACAAAGCACCTTATACTGACTCTACCCTTAAGGAATATACTGAATCAAATCAAACTCAATATTACGTTTAAAATGAGAGCAAAGGAGATCATCAGAATCAGAAATAAGAGATGAAAGATTTTATGAGGATTCGAGTTGAAAAAAATCTCTGGAAGTCAAAATAGGAAGATTAAAAAATGCCATCTTAGATGGTCAGCAATGACTCCAGAGAAAATCACTCTCCTATAATCATAATCAATAATGAATTTTTGAGGCTATAAGTAGACTGTAGTTAGAGAAAAAGAACAAACTGTTGTTCTATATGTTTGGTAGAGGTGACTTCCACTTCAAACATACATATTCATCAACTCAGAGCACATTTTCTAGCCTTCTGTGTAATGGTCTCGGATGAGATGCTTGTTGCTCTAGAATAGCCTAAAGAGAAGAGGCTAGTTAAGAAAGCTTTCAAGTAGAAGTATGTAATTCACATGCATGAAACTCAAATGAATAATGATTGGCAATCAGGCATATATGTGGAAAACTTTTCAAGCAGTCTCTGTGTTCATTATTTCACTACAGCTCACAACCCTACAGAGATGCACCCAATACAGACTTAATGATTCAAATGAGTGCTAAGTGGAATTATTAAGAGTTTAGGCCATTCCCTTCTAATCATGAGAAGCCAAATCCTCTGTCTTCTAAGTTATTTATATGACAAACACATTCTGAGAAGTTAATACTGTTATTTGTGTTTTACAAGTGAAAAAACTATAACTCAACAAGATCAAATAACAGCAGTGTAGCAAGTAAGTGGGGAGCATTGATGAACCTGGGTTCTGTCTAATTTTAAAATCTGAGATTTTTCCAATTCTATATAAATGCTACATGCTTTATAAGTCAAATTTTCAGCTATTGAACCAAATACTTTCTTATGCAGTCTAAGTATTTATTAATAAAACATGCAGCTAAATGCATTCATGTTTAATTTTGTCATATATAGCCTTCTATTTTCAAAATAGAACTATTGTTTTGAAAGTTAAAATTCTATACTTATGAAACATAAAAATCTAATGAAAATTATGTGCTTTTCAATTGGCATTAGTGGGAAACTGTCGGGGAGGGGGATGGGATTGGCAGTTGAGGGAAACTGCTAGGGGAGCGAGGGGCATACCTCATCAACAAGGGTACCTGCATGATCAATGTTTATATACCTAACCCTGAATTGTACCCCACATCTTTATAATAAAATTTTTTTAAAAAGAAAATTATGTGCTTTTATTTTTACTTTTAGAAACATATAAATAGATTTTATGTATTGATTGAGGAATCTTATCATTATCAGCTTTTTGTTGTTGTTTTTCTTGTTACTCATAGGCTGTTCTATTATTTCCTTTGTTTTCTGCCACCTGGGCAGAAAGCAGCCCCTGAACTTGAGACTTCTTCTTTTAGAATACTAGTCTTCATGATTTAGCAAACGCTGTCAATCCCTCGCTGTCATACAGAAAATAGTCTGATTTCATGCTTTCTGCTCAAGATGTTTATGCATTCCACAAATTTTATTGTTTTTATTATGTTCCTTGAGCAGAGAGCATGAACTGAACAAAAGTGGGATTGTGTTTTGTTTATAAAGTGCTATTAAAAGCAATATCTCATGTACTAAATCCCTTCTGCCTATTAGAAATACCATATGCCTTGAAATATGAAAGAACAAATCTTAAAGATCAAACAATTCTGAGATGATTTCTGTGACCAATATGCAAAGTAAAAGTTTTAAAAACTCAAATCATGATTATAAAAATTACACTCTTCTATAATGACAGTCTGCCTTTAGTAAGAGTCTAGAACATTGCAGATAGTTTTTCCAATGCATATGATAATGAAATGCAAATTTGTTCTTACAAAGCTATCGTATTTACCAGTTAATATTTACCGGAGACATCCTCCTCTCTCCCTCCCCAGTTATTTCATTTTCTACCTTTCATCTGTTGCAAGGCTAAAGGAAATCATGCATCTGCCTACAGCAAATGGATCAGGATAGTCCCATAAACATAGCCCCTCTTGGAAGACAAATAAAAGGTATATAGAGGAGGTTGAGTATATTAAATTTCTCAGTAAACTTATTTTCAACAGGCGCACCCTTATTTCTTTTAGTCTCTGAGCAAGTGGCCAATTGTTTATTGCACAGTGGCTTTCACGCATTTTGAAAACAAATCAGGTCAGGGCAGATGGGTTTTTACTCCCCTAATTTTCTTCCTTCTTTTAATTCTTTTTTATTTGATCATGTATCAGTTACTGTTTCCAGTCGCTATTACAAAACCTTTACTAAGTACTGCCAAAGGAAATGGTGAATGAAATCTAAATTTTTATTAGAATAACTATCAAAAACAAATGAGGGAAATTAAGTAAAAGATGTAATGCCTTTTAAGAGCTTTGATTTTTGTAAGAAAGTAAAATCTTTAAAAATATATCCCAATGGTTGTTATGGAAACAGATAGAATTGTAGAATGCAAAGGGGAAACTGATGCTTTAAACCTCACACCATGAGGAAAAAATTACATTAGCTGTGCAGCTTAAAGTATTGTATTAACTTTAATTGTATAGTTACTGAGCAATGTCAAAACATGATTATTCACAATAAGAATAATTGATCTAAAAATGCTCCTTACATGAAGAAATCTTTTCCTCTAAGGAGTAAAGTCGTGAGATCATGTTCACAGCTGCTCTTTGTCAAAACGTGTCATGTCTGTCTCCTTAATTTAGATATAAAGGAAATTGTGAGCTCCTCAGAAAAATGTTTTAATCGTAGTAGTTGTTTAATTTTACTGTCTTTATAATGTTTAGCACACATTGATTTTTAAATTTCCTGATTTCGTGATCTGAGTAGGTGGAATTGTGTGTATATATATATATACCCAAATAGGAGAGGACTGTGTGTGTGTGTGTGTGTGTGTGTGTGTGTGTGTGTGTGTGTGTGTTTGTGTGTGTGTGTACATTGTTTCTCCCTATTCATAGATGACAGAGATAGCAAAGATTTCTTCTTTGCTGCTGGTTTTGTGGGAATGTTGTTATGCTTTATGAAAAGGGAGCACGCAGGACAAATTGACCTGATATTTATCAAGTCAGCTTGGTTATGCCTTAGAATAAAAATTGTAACTGGAAATAAGTAGAACCTGCCAGAATAGGACTGAAGACTCCAGAGCCATTTCTGTGCAACAATCTTATTCCAAAGACAAGTGAAATACATGAATTCAAGTTCTCATGGAAATGTATATCTTAAAGTGCAAATATTAATAATCCAATGATAGCATTTATAATTCTTATTCCATGCCAAAGAATTTAGAAGTAGATCTCAACGTGCTGTGGTAACTCTAAAAGTGAGTATTGCTGTTCTCCTTATACAAACAAAGAAATTAAGATCCAGAAAGATTAGAAAGGTGGCAGAGCAGGAATACTGAGTCCTATATATTTTCAGTCCTATATGCTGCATCATAGAGAAAATTTTTTTCAATATTACATATTTGTTGGTGCTAAGTAAACAGAACCATCTCCAGAATTGCATTAGAGAAATAGGCTTAGCTACTATAAGATCTTATTTTTTACAGGTAGGAGAAGTAACATAGTGTGTTTGATTTTAATGTTCAATATGTAGTTTTGCATATGCAGCCTTAGCAACACATCTCATAATTTAGTGGCCACGTGAAGGTGGGCTCTATTGAGGAAAGAGTGGCTCTTCCAGTGAACAATGCAGAGGAAGCATATGTCAAAACACACTCTTGGGGACAAAATAAGTACATATAAGTGCATTTGCTCACTTGACAAAACCCAGTGTGAGAAACTAATACAATAAAAGCTAATATTGCCACATTTGTTGAATGTAAAGTATGACCCATGAACACCTGACATGTTGACAACTCATTTAATCCTCATGTTTACAGCATTATAAAAATGTTCAAACCCCCATTTTGTAAATGAAAAAGGTAAATAATTTGTCTAAGTTTGCCCTGAAAGTAAATCTGATTCTTGAATCCATGAGCTAAGATACTTTTGTATGGCTGCAAAGAATATACTAAGGAAAAGGGAAAAATACTGACTTCATTCAAAATAAATTTAATTCAGATTTATATTTAACTAACCCTTGTTAAACATTCATCATGTATATAAAATATTCTCTAATATATACATATACATATGTAATTTAGAGGGACAAAATTCTCAAAACGTCTCTAATCTAGATATTATATTTTCCATTTCACAGATAGGAAACAAGTTTTAGTTAAACATCTCACCCAAGGTGATTCATGAGTATCTGATAGATAGATAGATAGATAGATAGATAGATAGATAGATATCAGGTATATCTAATATGGCTGGCTGATTATTTTTATAGATGCTGATAATTATTCACTACATTTTTGGAGGAAAGGATAAGATTGTTTAATGAATTCTCTTTTCTAGGCTTAATTTGTTTTCATTTTTTAAGCACAATGTAATTTAGCAGAATGTTCAACATTTGAAACAACTTCCTTAGGTTAAAAAACCAAAAGCTACCACTTAGTTGATAGCCCATTAAATTATTTTTATATTACCATAGTAATTGCCAACTGTAATTATTAGGTGAAATAATCCATAAGTACAGCTTTGCAATTCCACATTAGGAAACCAGCAACTCAAATGTTGATATGGGAACTCAGACACCTGGTTTCTGTGTGTTTGATGCAGCCTACAGGAATAAAATTTAATTTAACAATCCAGTAATTCTTTAAAGATAAAAAATGAAATAGCTTTCACACTGCAGTTACCAAGTTGTCAACTTCCACAGACACATTGTCATACCAACCAAATTTTATTACACATATTGCGAAGAGACTGCAAACAAAAATTGATTGTCTTGTTTTCATGGGTTGAGTAATTTCACCTATGGAAATTAGACCAACTAGCACTATTCAATAGGCATAACATTACTGATGTTGTTATTGCCTCTCACTATGTGGGAATAAATTTTAAAAATTAGTGCAACTATATGCAGAACTGTATTATCAAAACCTGGAACCATATCATTAACTATATTCTGTGTAATTTCTTATGATTAAGTTCCACTGCTGCTGGCTTGCATTAATTTGTTTTAAAAAGAATTTATTTTTTATAGCAGTTTTAGGTTTGTAGCAATATTAAGCAGAAGGTACAGAGATTTCCCGTATACCTCCTGAACTCACATACAAGCTTAGTTTCTCCCACTGTCATTGTCCCTTACCAGAACATACATTTGTTACAACTGATGAACCTACACATTATTGTCATCCATAGTCCATAGTTGACATTGGAGTTCACTCTTGGTATTGTACACTCCATGGGCTTGGACAATTTTATGATGACGTGTTTCTACTGTGTGTCCTATGGAGTGTTTCACTGCCCTAAAAAGTACTCTTTTCCTCTCTCCCTTCTCCCTGTTTTTTCTTCCCTCCTCCCTAACCTGTTTATTAAGTATTTTATAGAAACAAACTTAGTGGAAGACATTTAAGAAAGCACATTGTCTCACCTGGTCATAATGCAGTGTGTTAGCTAATCTTTGGATTACTTTAATACTTTGAGTTTGTCATGCAAAAACAAATGCATTACAGAGATTTTTTTAAAAAACTTCTTGTTCATAGAAATGCTTTTTTCCTATTTATTGATATATAGTTAACAAATAAAAATTGCGTATATCTATTTAAGGTATACAATGTGTTTTTATATACATGTACAACATAAAATGATTACCACACTCATTAATTAACATAGTCATCACTTTACATAGTTGTAGAAGTGTGTGCGTGTGTGTGTGTGTGTGTGTGTGTGTGTGTGTGTGTGATGAGAACACTTAAGATCAACTCTCTTAGCAAAATTTAGTACACAGCAGCATTATTAACTAGAGGCATGCTTGCTTTAGATTTCCCAGTTACTCACCCAGCATGCCTGAGTCCTTGAGTCCTTTGATCAGCTCCTCCCCATTTCCTACCTCCTCTTTGGCAACCCCATTCTACTCTCTTTTATGAGTTCAGTGGTTTAGATTCCACATATAAATGAGATTATGCTTTTATTCTACCTTTTCTTTAAAAAGGGACAGAGTGATGTTTCCTTTTAATTAGATTAAAATCATCTTCCTTTCTCCAAATGTTTACTTCTCTTTCAGCATGATAAATTGAATATATCCCCTTTCCTTCCTGAGATCCCAAAGAAAGGAGTATATAAAAATACAAAAAGGAATACAATTGTAACAGTGAATAAAGATTTCAACAAATTTCAGAAATGTAAAAAGCAGAATGTATTTTATTTCTGTATTAGTTCTGATGTCATGTTTTTCTACACCTATTTCTCATCCAAATGATAAGTAGATTGTCAAATTTATTAACATAAATTTGATAGATCATATCATTATTGTCTATATATTCTATAATAATGTCCTCTTTTCTGCTCAGATATTTATATCTTTGCCTAGTCTCTTTATTATGCTCGATCTTGCTACTATTATCAGTATTTTTCAAAGAAAAAACTTTATGCTTTTTCAATTTTCTCTATTGCACATTTGGTTTTTTTTTCCCTTACAGCTCAATTGAGATATATTTTACATATCATTAAGTTGATCCATTTAAAGTGTACAATTCAATGGTTTTAATATATTTACAGGGTTGTGCAACCATCAGTAAAATCTAATTTTAGAACATTTTCAGCATCCCAGAAAGAAACTTGTACTCGTGAGCAGTCACTCACCAGGCCCTCTTCCACACCACCCAGTAGCTGCCTTCTCTACCTAGATAACTACCAATCTACTTTGTCTCTAGTGATATGTCTATTCTGGACATCTCATGTAAATGAAATCATACAATGTGTGGTCTTTTTTGACTGACCTCTTTTACCTGGAATATTTTTTGGGTTCACCCATGTTGTACTGTATATCAGTGCTTCATTCCATTCTATTTTTGTCCATAATATTGCATTGTATGAATATATCTTATCTTATTTTCTGTCCATCAGTTATTTGGGTTGTTTTCACTTCTTGGCTATTGAGAATAATGCTGCTATGAACATTCAAATGCAAGTTTCTATATGGACATATGTTTTCATTTTCTTGTTTGAATATTTGGGAGTGGAATCGATTGATCTTATGATAATTTTATGTTTAACAATTTAAGGAACTGCCAAAATGTTTTCCATAGAGGCTGCACCATTTTGAATTCCCATTAAGAATGTATGAGCATTTTAATTTATCTTCTTTCTCTCCAACATCTGTTATTGTCTGTCTGTTTTATTATAGCCATCCTAGTTAGCATGAAGTAATACTTTATCATGATTTTTATTTTAATTTCTCTACTGACTAATGATGGTGATCTTTTCATGTGTTTTTTAGTTATCCATCTATTTTCTGTTGAGAAATGTCTACTCTTTTTATTATTGAGTTGCCAGAGGGCTTTTTTTGTATTGTTTGTTTGTTTGTTGAATTTTGGATATAAGTCCCATATTACATATTAGATTTACAAATTTTTTTCTCTGAGTTTGTGGGTTGTCTTTTTCACTTTATTGATGACATCCTTTAAGGCACAACAGTTCTTCATTTTGATGAAATTCAGCTTATTAGTTTTCTCTTTCATTGCTGGTGCTGTTAGTGTTGTAGCTAAGAAATCATAGTCTCAACAAAGATTTACTCCTGTGTTTTCTTCTAAGAGTTTTACAGTTTTAACTCTCACATTTGAGCCTATGATACACTTAGTTCATTACTGTGCATTGTATGTAATAGGGATCTAAACTCATTCTTTTTCATGCATTCAGTTGTTTTAGCACCATCTGTCACTAACTAGAAAGACCATTCAGTTCAGTTACATCGTCCTTATACATTTGTTGTTAATTTAATTATTTTGGTATTTTGATTTATTATTTTCTTGCTTCAATTTATTTTAGGTTCAATTTATTGTTTATTTTCTAATTTCTTGTGAAAGATACTTAGGTCATTGAATATCAACCTCTTTTCTAATACAGTTTACCCTCCATGTCCATGGTTTCTGCATCCATGGATTCAATCAACCTTGGGTCTAAAATAGTAGGAAAAAAATTGCAACAATACCAAATTATGTGTACATAAGTTTTTGTTGTTGTTGTTTTGTTTTTGTTTTTTGAGTTGGAGTCTCACTCTGTCACCCAGACTGGAGTGCAGTGGCTGCTCCTGGCCACCGCAGCCTCGACCTGCTGGGCTCCGGCGATCCTTCCGCCTCAGCCTTCCAAGTTTTTTATTGTCATTATTTCCTAAATGATACATTTTAACAACTATTTACATATCATTTGGATTGTTTGGATTGTACCAGTGGGGACACAAAAAACCTGGAATTTATTTATAAACAAGATTGTATATTTATTCTTACATTTTAAACTTCAACCACCTTCAAATTACTCTTCATTTGATGCAATACACCTATGGAGACATTTTTTACACTGCTCAAAAGTTAATTAACTCATCAAATTTGATGACTTTCAGTATTTCTGTCATTTTTTGTTTCATCTCTTCCACTTGGCAAAACATTTCCCTTTGATAACTTTTTTCATCCGGGGAAACAAAAAAACAAAACGTCATTTGGGACAAGATTGGGTGAATAGTGAGGGTGGGGCACAGGGGTCATGCCGTTTTTGTTCAAAAACTGCTGAACACAGCATGGCGTGCAAGGTATGTTTTCTTGGTGGAAGAACCAGTCACCTGTTTGCCACAACTTGGGACATTTTTTCCACAAATTGTGACACAACCTTCTCAAAACTTTCAGACAAAAACTTTGATTGACTGTTTGATATGGAGAAACAAATTCTCATTGTACTATAAGGAGCCTGTCCTCCAAAAGATAATTCCGATATTTTGGGGGTCCCCTCTCTTATTAGATAATTTAAGTACTCTAGATAATTGAAAGTATATGAAGAGGTATGGATACACCATTTTATATTAGGGACTTGAGCATCCTCCGATTTGGTAATCTGAGGGAATTTCTGGAACCAGTCCCCCACAGATACCTAGGGAAGAAATATGAGCATTTTAAGGTTGTAAATGTTCACCCAGTGTAGCTGTCCCTATATCACCTATGTGATACAAAAAATATACTGCCTTTTAATTATCATTTGATTCCAAATACTTTTGTACTTCCATTAAGATTTTTTAAAACCCATATTAGAAGTATGTTTTCCAGTTTTCAAACCTAAGAGAATTTTTTAGTTTTAACTTTATTATTGATTTTAGTGTTTTGAACATTTTTCAGGTTGTTTTATATACTAAAAAAATGGTAATTTTGGTGAATTTCCTATGTGTACTTGAAAAAAGTGTGCATTTCATAGTTATTAGGTACAGTGTTTCATTTAAATCAATTAGCTCAAATTTGTTAATCATGTTTTTCAGATCATTTGTGTTCTTACTGATTTTTTAATTGCTTGTTCTAGTAGTTCTAGAGAGGTGTGCTAATATTTTCCAGTATGAGTACCACTTTTTGTTTTTAGCTTTTTCATATTTTGAAACTATGTTATTAGTTTTACAAAATCTTATTTATATCTTCTTTGTATGTATTGACTGTTCTGTCCTTGTAAAGTATTATTTTTATTAACAGTTATGCTTCTTTCCTTAAAGTCCACTTTGATATTAGTTTGGCTATATTAACTTTCTTTTTGTTTTATATATGTATATATATATATTTTTTACAAGTTACATTTTTTCTGTCATATTTTAGCTGTATTTCATACATGCAGCTTATAAATAATTGTAATTTAAAAATATACACTGAAAATATTTGTCTATTAATCATCATTAATATGGACATTTTTGCAATTGATGTTTAAGTCTACTATGTTACTTGTTTTATATATACCAATCGTTTCTTTGTTCCTGTTGAATATAGTTCTGACACTTTCTATTTGTGTAACCATAGACAAGAATGACTGAAAGTATTTAAATGGCTTCACTAAATCTAATAGTACTTCCTATCTAGAACTGATTCAGACTTCAGTTATTCTGGCTCCTAATATTGCCCTTAATTATGATGCTTGAAAATGATATTTTAAATTCTAAATCATCCAATAAGTAGTGGTGTGTCTTTATGTTGAATGCTTAGTTTCCCTACCACTGTAAGAATATAATTGTCCATTTATGATGTTTTTAATTTTCTAAAAAAATGTATTCTTATTTCTCCAATACCGTTTTATAGTTTAGAAGGCTTTAGTCACTTAAAATTAGACCACCTCAATTTTTTCTTCATTTCCTCTGTGCGGTTTCTGGGGGTTGAATTCATGTGGGCCCAGAAAGAATTCTCTCAGGTTCTTCTGTTGTAGTCCTGTTTTATTTTTTGTTCTTGTTTTTTTTTAATTTTTAATTTTAAATGTGTGGGGTACAATTCAAAGTTAGGTATACAAATATTCATTACGCAGTTGCCCTTGTTGATGAGGTGTGCCCCCCCCACTACCCTGGCAGTTTCCCACTACTGCCAATACCTTTCTTATAGTATTATAATAGTTGTTGAATGTCCGCTTATGAGTAAGAACATGTGATACTTGATTCTTTGTTTCTGTGATAGATCGCTCAATATTATAGCCTCTAAGTCCATCCAAATTGCTGCAAAGTTTGGAATTTTCTCCTTCTTTATGACTGCATAATATTCCATCATGCATATGTATCACATTGTTTTTTTAATCCAGTCCTCTTTCAATGGGTAGTACAGCTGGTTCCATGTTTTTGCTGTTGTGAATAATGTTTCTGATTTTTAATTTTTTTTAATGTAGCCCTGTTATCAAGCAGCTTCAGTGCTCTTTGCTGGCAATGACCCACTTGGTATTGCTGTTCATTGGGAGATCATGCTTTTCTCTGCTGATGACTTTGGTTCCTATTGCTCAGTTAGCTTTGGCTAAATGAACTCTTCTCTTTCTTTGTCTTTGTCTAATTTATTCCAAGGTGAAACTTCATTCATCATAGCAAAGTGATTATGGTACATTTTTTGTAACAAGTCCTGAAGTACAGAGTAAAGAGTAAATGTGTATTAGAAAATAAATTACAACTACTATGTAGACATGGATCTAAAGATGGGTGCCCATTATGCCAGCTCCTTCCCATTACATGGAAACTTATCACTGGAGACATTCTGGACACTAGGAAAATATTTCACCATTCTTATCTATGACCATTAGACTATCACCAGTCTGGGCCAACAGGGACTGTGTCAAACTGAGTCCAGTTCATTTTTATTTTTTCTTCCAAGGACTACTTTGTTATGTTATTTTCCCCATCTGCAGATAGAGAAGCTGAGATGAAGACATTTCAGGCAAAATTTCTCTTGCCACTAAGTCAGTTCATAATAAAGAATAATGAATGTTTTCTAATTAGAATATATTAACTCTGTATAAATTAATTATATATACTTTTGTAAAATAAATATGAAATCCTCACATATATATATATAATCTCCAAAATCTGTATATGAGTTTCCTTACTCATCTGCCTGCCTGTCTAGAATGATTTTTAACCTTAGGCTTTTAAGAATCCCCTAATGTAGTCTTATCTCTTACTATACATTTATTATAGATGATACTAAGAATGTTATTCTAGCAATTATAACGGGAATTACTCCCTAGAAATAGAATTAATATAAATATTTATATGCGTCTATAGTAATAACATAGGTCAATGTATCTAGAAAGCTGCACCAATCTGAGTAGATGCTTATGAGGGCAGGGGATAACTGTAGAGGGGTTGACTTAAGATCCGATACATGAAAAGCAGCTTTATTTTCTCATAACACTTTACAGAGATTGAACAAACATAATAAATTATGTATGTCTTATTATAGTTATAAATATCATTAAAGTGATTTTAGAAGAATTGAACAGCCTGCACAATTTCTCAATTAATAAGATTACTTGGCAGGTTTTTATCTGGCACCTGATTCCTGCTGCTATTTTCCTACAGTTACAATTTTGAAGTACCCAAAAACAAGGTGCTTTTTTTTTTCTCAGAAAGCTTTTATTTCTGTGTCAAACATGAAATTAACTCAGGTACTGATTTACAAGTACAATTTTTTTGTCTTGCTTTATTTTTAGTAAAGAACATATTGTCTCTTTCTCCTTGACAACAAAGGAAAGAATTACAAAACCATGTGGCAATTGCATCTTTTTTTTTTTTTTTAATGTAACAAGACAGTGCATGGAATGGCTCATGTCCACTGCCTTTCTGCTTGTCAGAATGGCTGAAATAAAAAGACAGGCTTCTCGATGGTCTCCACGGCTCATTTGTGGACATGGACCTGATGATGGACTTGTAGTGCACTGTGATCCCCTTTCTTCTAATTGCCTTAAAGATCTGACTGATGTTACACAAGGGTGTGCACAATAAACTGAAGCACATTATTCCACAGTAATTGTCCCCATTTCCAATGTAATCTCTGCATTACATCCACTTTATTCAGTTGTCCTTCTAAATAAAATGACATGCTCTACACCACACTATTCCTGTTTTTTAAACACAAAAGTAACCCAGAGCACCCATTCTGAGGCAATAACAATAAATAATATTTTAGATTCAACTTGAAACTGAGCTACATGAAAAAAACTAAACCTATTTTTAAGTTTGTTCTAGATATTCCTAGTTTTTCTAGACATTTCTAGTTTTTACCAAATGAGTTAAAATAAAAAAAATAAAAAAAACTTAATTTGGTGGCTTGAAGTCACACGGAGTGAGGTTCCTTAAATGTTAACAAATGCTTTAAAGAAACCTTTATTTTTCATGTCACTGTAACATGAGCTCATTTTATTTTTTATTTTTATTTTATTTTTTGAGTCAGAGTCTCACTGTGTCACCCAGGCTGGAGTGCAGTGGCATTATCATAATGATCATAGTTCATGGCAACCTCCTGAGTAACAGGGACTACAGGTGTACACCACCACGCCTGGCTAATTTTTGGTATATTTGTAGAGAAGAGGGCTCATTGTGCTTCCCAGGCTGGTCTTGAACTTCTGGCTCAAGCAATCCTCCCGCCTCAGCCTCCCAAAGTGCTGGGATTATAGGCGTGTGCCACTGTGCCCAACCCTAGCTCATTTTATATTCATGTGTTGTGGAAGACAGATATTTTGCCTCCATTATACAGAAAATATATATATATTCTTTCCTCGGGGAAAGAACACAATTTCAATCCTGGAATCCTGACTTTGACCTTACTGAGTCCTCATTTGTTCTTTATTCCTGTGAATCTGTACGTATTCGCTATCTCTATGAAAGACATCACAAGTTATCAACTTTTCCAAATGAGAAACTGCATGTCTTCCTGCCATGTACCTTTAATCCCTTACTCATTGCCTTATCACACTTGCCACAGATGTCTTTTCAATTTCACTGCAGTTCATGCTTTCGCCATAGTAGCCTCCTAATTTGTTTTTCTGCTTCCAAGTCTTACTGATTCAAATCTGTTTTGAACTTTGCTTGAAAGTTTTCTTTCCAAATGTCAGTGGACCCAGTACTCTAAAGCCCTCAACAGCTTAGCATGTCTACAAAAGAGACGCTAAGCTTGTAACACTGTGCATGTGTGTGGGCCTTCACAATCAAGCTCCGTGTTCACTGTTTATAACACTTTAAGTGGTTCAAGCTCTGCCACACCAAAGAGTTGCCACATGCACTGCAAAAATGAGGTAGGAGATACTGAATACCAGCTGACAGGTTCCTCTCTACCCTTTTCTATTATCTTTCCATGTCTTCATGAATTATCTTTTCTTTTTCCTGAAACTTTTCACCAGGCAGTTTGACTTTTGGTTTTCCTTCACATCTGTTTGGATTTGGACCTAGTAAATAGTCCAGCCTTGGACTTCATATGTGGCTCTAACATGTCAAATTTTTTTTAATTTTATTTTTAATTTTTCTTTCTTTTTTATTATAAAGGTGTAGGATACAATTCAGGGTTAGGTATACAAATATTGATTATGCAGGTACCCTCGTTGATAAGGTATGCCCCTCCCTCCTCTAGCAGTTTTCGTCAACTGCCAATCCCACTCCCCTCCCCTGACAGTTTCCGACTACTGCCAATCCCTGTCTTATAGTATTATAACAATTGTTCAAGGTTCGCTTATGAGTGAAAACATATGGCACTCTGTTCTTTGTTTCTGTGACAGATCACTAAGTATGATAGACTCTAAATCCATCCAAGTTGCTGCAAAGTCCATATGTTTGTTCTTCTTTATGGCTGCTTAATATTCCATTTTGTATATGTACATTTTTTTTATCCAGTCCAGCTTCTATGGGCAACATGGTTGGTTCCATGTTTTTGTTATTGTGAATAGAGCTGCAACAAACATACATGTGCAGGTATCTTTTCCGTAGAATGATTTGAGTTCCTCTGGGTATATTCCCAATAGGGGAATTGCTGGGTCATATGGAAGGTCAATTTCTAGTTCTTTCTGAAATCACCTGGAAAATTTCCTTAGTTCTAGTAAGGGAACATTTGGTTGAGAGTCATCTGGCTTTCACTTCCTTGATCACTCAGTGTTTAGTGCAGGAAACATAAAACTACGCTAGGTCAATTAAGAAAGGAGTTTAGGCCAGACATGGTGGCTCATGCCTATAATCCCAGCATTTTGGGAGGCCGAGGTGAGAGGATTGCCTGAGTTCATGGGTTTGAGAACAGCCTGAGCAACCTGGCAAGACCTCATCTCTACAATAAAAAAAGAAGAAGAAGAAGAAAAGAAAAAAATAGTCGGGTGTGGTGATATGTGCCTGTAGTTCCAGCTACTTGGAAGGCTGAGGTGGAAGGATCACCTGACTTACTGTGCTCCATCCTGAGCGACAGAGTGAGAGGCTCCAACAGAAAGAAAGAAAGAGAGAAACAGGGAGAGAAAGAGAGAGAGAGAGGGAAGGAAGGAAGGAAGGAAGGAAGGAAGGAAGGAAGGAAGGAAGGAAGGAGAGAAAAAGAAAGGAATTTAGTCACTGGAAGGGAAGAAGAAGTTTTTGACTGGGCTTCTTTGGATATAGTTCCTACTCCTAGAACTCCTAGTTCTAGGAGTAGGAACTATATCCATTGACCCATGAAGGAAAGAATTAACTCTGAGATCATGACTAGGAGCATGTTTGGAGCAAGAGCCCCACCTATACTCTCACATCTGCCTCTCAGCATCTGCAAGGCTAGATCACAGAGTGCTACTGCTTGTGTTGCTGCTGGGAACTGTGCATTTTCCCAGACTTGATCGCCAGCAGCAACTGCCACACGCACAGTGAAAAGCAGGCCTCATCCCAGCTTTTCTAAATCTCAGGAGAGTGTGTGATGAATGGGACTTAATTTGCATCTAGAACCCTGGCTACAAGGAAATTTGAGTAAAATCCTTTCTAGCTTTCCAAGTCTGGGAGGAAGGAAGAATGGGAGTCGGTGTGGCCAGCGCAGGGTCTTGAGCCTCTTTCCAAGTCAAGCTTCTGTGCTACTCCTCTGAGAGCTCAACGGTCCTGTCCTCTGCTTTCTGTACTTTGCTTGTTCTAAGTAGAGAGCGGCCTCCTTTAGTTCTACCTTATCCATCAGTGCACCAGGACTGCAATGATAAATTCATGTATGTATGTGTATAAGTATATAAATGATATATGTGGTTCTATGCATTTTATAAATATATATTCATCTACATATTATAATATGTATTTATAAAATTTATAAATATATAAATGTAGATGAATATATATTATAAATATGTAGTATATAAATATGTAATATGTATTATGAATATAAACAAATAAATATAAATATGTGCTATGGATAATATGTATTATATAAATTATATATATTAGTATACATTTATAAAATGTGCATAAACATATATATCTTTTATATACATGTTTATATCCATATATCATTTATATACATATATAATGATATATATTTAAAGGAAAGCACAAAACAAGAGAGATGAAATCTTCCTAGGTAGTCTATGAACAATTTTTTTTTTTTTTTTTTTTGAGTCGGAGTGTCACTCTGTCGCCCAGACTGGAGTGCAGTGGCCTCTCCCGGCCACCGCAGCCTCGACCTGCTGGGCTCCGGCGATCCTTCCACCTCAGCCTTCCGAGTAGCCGGAATTACAGTCATGCGCTACCACGCCTGGCTGATTTTTTTGATTTACTGTAGATGAGGTCTCGCTGCCCAGGCGGGTCTTGAACCCGCGGGCTCAGGCAATCCACTCACCTCAGCCTCCCAAAGGCGCGGGATTACAGGCTGAGCCACCAAGCCCGGCTATCTATGAACAATTTTAAGTACACCAGGCATTGTTTGATCTAACCTGCATTTATCCTCCAAACAGTAAAGCAAATAAGAAGCTGATGCTGAATAGGAGATGAATTCCAATCCAGAAATGCTCAAACATTTGAGTTAAGCTTTTGAAAGTTTTAATTAAATTTTTCGCAATGACTTACCCACAAAATTCTGACATTTCAACATTGCTCCTGGCTATACATGGTGTTTTATAAACTAAACCCAAAACTGGACTGGCCAGATAATATCTATCTGCTATTTGAGAAATTAGTTTCAGAAATTTAGGAAGTCGGGCAAAGCCAAGTTATTAACCTGCCTGCTGGGAAAGGTGAGAGGCTTATCTCCTATGTACAGTGGGACCTTTGGTTCAATTGTTTGCCTAATTAATTTATACACAAACGTTGTTGCTTACATTCCCCCTTCAGTGTGGATCTGTGAAAAACAGTGTAAATTCACAATATACATTTTCATTGCCAAAAGTAATGCTGGCAGAAAGTGTTTTCAAATGGAAAGTTGTTGTTGTTTTGTTGTCTGGGATTTTGTTTTACTTTATTGGTGGCCATGTGACCCAGTCTCCAGAAAGAGCATCTCTGGTGCTCTCTCCCTTTAGCTGTGGTCCTGTGTGCACGTCCCTCCAAATCCAAGGAAACAGGCCCATGTGGTGCTGAAAGAATAGTCACAAGACCTGGAAACTCCTGAATTGTAAGCTTTCTTGTTCTGTGGGTGGCTTAAAGTGGTATATATGAAAATGTGTACATCCAAAAGGATAGTCCCTCATATGCTAGTGGCAGAGGGTTTCTGTAATAGGTTTCATGAGATGATAGGCAGGTACCTTGAATTTTGGCTTTTGTATTAACTAAAACTGGTCCTCTAGTCTTTCTATGTCTCTATATTGCAGAATAGGGGTGAAAATATTACCATCCAACCATTTTCAAAATATTATAGTATTCTACAAACTGTTTTGAGCTTCTGTTTGTCAAATAAGTTCTCAGAAAATCCAAGGCATATAAGCACTGAGTGGATAAAGTATGCATCTAATGCTTACAAGTCTTGCATCTTTATTCTTGAGTGTTCCTTCCTCCTACCCTTCCAGTAGTTCTGGCTGTGATGTCCATCACCTTCCAAACTTGATGGGGTTGGTTCAGCTGCTCTAGTTGGCTGACCAAGTGCCCTTCCCTAACTCTTTTCCCCTAATACATCCCTCCTGCACTTCACGTTCCATAAAAGACAATGACCTTCCCGGGACTAAAGGGCAGTGCTTCTGACCTTCATTAAAAGGTACAAAATAGCTCTGCATTCTTTCTAGAACCTACAAAGACTGTCTTCTGCCTATATTTAACAGAAGATTCAAATGTAAAAATTATAAGTGTTTTAAATTCATTTACCTTTAAAAAATATCCAGAACCCATAGAACTTGATTTTTGCTCATGATTTTCTTTATAAACTACATAGACTTACATGGCCAGAATATCCAATGTTCAGGGTTGAGGAAGAAATTAAAATGGTGTTTTATTGTCCACAATGAGTTGCTTTGCCAACCAATAGTTTCTTTCTTATAAGCTGTATTTGAGGCTTTGTGTGTACATGTGTATAAAACTTGAAAACATCTTTTTTTACTATTTTTAATATAAATGCTTCCTTATTTCTCCTTTTTTTAAGCATTAGTGTTACTTGTTTTCCAAATATTTCAGTGAATAATTTTTCAGTTTCTTAAAAATATTCATTTTAGTCCCTTGAAATGGGTTTCCATTCAGCTACAGTTTTTAGAGGTCTTGTGTATATAAGAAAGCTAACCACAAAACAAAAGTCCGTAATGACTGAAGCACAGCCTTTATTGAAAAAATGAGGAAAGATCGATATAAACTTAAAATGGGCACGAAAATCAGTCGAATATCAAAGTTCAGTTATTTCTCATGCTTTATTTCACTCCTCCAGCATCAATCAAGATGCTTCTATAAAGTTAAGAACAAGTATTAAAGAGACAAGAAACATCTTAAAAGTAAACAAGGAGCTTAAGGTTTTTATTTGAATGGGCAACAGAATCACTAAGAATTAAAGTGGTGTAGATGGTGGTGGTAGTGCTGGCATGTGTGTGGTGTGTGTGTATGTTTGTGTGTGTGTGCTGAGAGGCAGGAGTCCCATGGAATCAGCATCTCTAGCAAGCAATCTCTAGCAAGCATTCTGTGAACACACTTGTATTGAATTTGATTTTAGTTTAGATTTGTGCATCCTAACTTGTTTGGGTTTAAAACTTCCCAGAAAAAAGGTCTTGTATTTTATTGGCAGCATGTTTCATTGTGAGGCTCATTCAATTTTTCAAAACTACAAAATAAGGTTCAATTTTTGCATACTGGATAAAGAATTAACAATATTATCTGTCAAAAAGTATTTCTGGAGTATGTCCAGGATTAACTTCATTGACTGTAACAAGTGGAGAAGAGTTTTTCTGTCCAGCCATATTGAATGCCAACCATGTGACAGACATTGGGCTAAACAGAAAGATGTACTGACTTTCTGAAGCCTTCTGCCTTAAAGGAACTTAAGTCTAACAGGAAACATTTAATTCAGTGTCAGAAAGAATTCACTAAGCACTATCTTGACAAACCTATCTATTCAACACATGTGTATATGTCAATTAAAATAAAAAATTAATCCAATTATCCAAAGAAATTATATAACCTTGATACTTATTTTCCTAATGTCATTGATTAAAATAATCTCCTACAGAAGTATCATGTGCTATAGTCTTCAGCTAGACTTCAGTCTTTGAAATGGCTAGTTCTTTCTCCTAATTTAGTGAAGAAGAAGTCAATATGTTGATTAAAAGAAATCTGGTGATTGAAACACAAAGTTGATAAGGCATCATCAGTATGCTTAAGACAGGTTCATATGTAAATGATTCTAAAACACTACAAATCTTACTTTCAGCCTAAGATAAAAGGAAATATTACTATTTGCTTCTTGGAGCTGTTATGAGAATGACTATCATAGTGAATGTTTTTAGTTTCTATTGGGAACAGCCACACAAAAAAATTAAGCTGGTTTTATTACTGATTTTTTTTTCATTTTTTAAAAACAAAAATGTTCATTTCTTCTATATGTAAAGGGAGCAATAGCTTGTATAATCTTAGACTGTAGAACAATATTTTGTCATCACTAACTGTACAGAGATAAGTTTAAGGAAACCATAAACTTTACCCCATTTTTTTGGGTAGGAATTATGGAAAATGCCTCAGCAATGTCATTGGTAATTCAGCTTTGCTAATATTATTATCTGTTGTAATTCCTTTGACCATATTTGTATCTCTGCTGGAGACAAACCTGTATCCTTCCTGGTCCCTCCCAGAATTATTCATGAACATAGTGTTAGGCATAAATGTCACATCTTCACAGGAGCCATCTACCATTTCCAAGTGACTCCTCTCTTATTAGACTGTACTTCTGTTGCTCTACACCTGGTATGCCAGTATAGCATTTATCATATTTTATAATTATTTAATTATTAGTCTTATTTGCTTTTATATTCTATGGTTCTATGAATTCTGTGGTTCTATGAATTCCGTAAAGCTGACTGTATGTTAGTTTTGCTAAATATTGTTCCTATTCTATAATTCAGTAAAACCTATGTTTATAGACAGCTTTATTATTATCTTCATGATTGTATAAATTTTGGGTGTCACTTTATGAAAAGTAAAAATTTGGAAGAAAATTTTTAAATCAAATAAAACAATTTTTAAATAATTAGTTGTGGTTATTCTTCTTATATTGACTAATAAGAAGGAGTGCCTTTATTAATCCTTACTGACCACTTAAACGCTCCAAAGATATCATAATAACCGTTAGATCTTTAATGGGCAAGTAAATTGCCAATGTCAAATTACAGTAACAATTACAAATTGTATTACAAAAGTTGTTACATTACTAGACAATAATCTAAATAAATAAAACTAGGAAAATTAATTTGAAAATTAATTGAGCAGACAATAACATGTCTTATTAGTTATTGTTAATGATGCTTTTTAAATTTTTTTATTTCAATGACTTTAAGGGGTACAAATTATTTTTAGTTACATGAAAGCATTGTATAGTGGTGAAGAAGTCTGAGCTTTAAGTGTACCTGATACACTATATACCTATTCTGGCTCTTTTTTGGTTCCCTATAAATTTTAGGATTGTTTTATCTAATTCTATGAAAAATGACATTGGTAACTTGATAGGAATTGCACTGACTTGTAGATGACTTTGGTAGTATGGCCATTTTAACAATGCTGATTCTCTCAATCCATGAGCAAAGGTTGTTTCTTCATTTGTTTGTCTCCTCTACAATTTCTTCCATCTTCCTTGTAGAGACCTTTCATCTCCTTTGCTCAGTACATTCCTAAGTATTTTAGTTTTTTGGCAGCTATTGTAAATGGTATTGAGTTCCCATATTTTATCCTCAGCTTGGTTGCTATTGGTACATGGTTATGCTACTGATTTGTATGTGTTGATTTTGTGTTCTCATACCTTATTTTTAACAACTCTTAAAACAATGTTATTTGTCAGCTAGTCTATTTATCAGCATTTGACATTTTAAAAAGTTTTGTGATGAGTTAAAGGCCTAACACTGTCTGATACATAGGATGGGCTCAAAGTATAATTATTTCATCCTCAGTCACAGACCAGAAATAGTTTATCATTTTTTGTGTGAAAACAGCCGATCCACTCCCATGCTTGGCACCGGGGGAATGGAGGGTAGTGCAGAAGAGTACATTCCATGTCTGGATAGCAATGAATAACTAGCTTTCATCCAGACTGTGTTCGTATAGGAACAGGTAAAAGATGAATTGCTAGTAACTGATCCATGTTAGCATTTCACTGAAATGCCAAAAATTTCTTTTAAGAAAAAAATTTTGATAAGAAATAATTAATTAAAATGATCAATAATTGTGTAAATATGAAGAGCTATGTGGGCATTTATATTCATTCAAGATTTTTTAAATCAAATAGTTTGTAAGTTGAAAAAGGACAAACTGTGTTCAAAGATAATTCCTTGATTTAACAAGTGAGAAGCATTACATAAATGAATAATAAGGCACTGAGGTAAAACTTCTAGGTTAAATTAACAATTGTGCTCTCTATGACAAATGAAACTTTCAGCCACTTGACACCTGTCTTAGCACAGGTGCTCATTTTGGTAATCATACAGCCTTCATTACCTACTAGGAACATATTCAAAATTCAATAGTGACTCTACATGTGACCTGATGGAATGACTGAAAAGGGAAGTGTGCTGGATTGAAGCAGCAGAGACCTGTTAGTGGGGATGAGTGCAGAAGATAGTCGAGCAAACAAATATAGAAAGAGAATACACATTGTCACAGCTCAAAAGGGAGACTGTTCTGAGTGAAAAAAATAAGCCTTTCTCCACAAAAAGACATATAAATATGAAAGAAATACACGTCTTTTAAATAATATGTATTGCACTAAAAACATATGAGATCTCTCCTCTTAACAGATGTTTAAGTGTTCACTACATTATTGTTAGCTACAGGCACAATGTTGTAAAGCAGAATGTGGGAATAAAAAATGTGGTATGTACAGACAATGGAATATTATTCAGTCTTAAAAAACAAAGGAAATCTGCCAAATACAACAACATGGATGAACCTTGAGGACATTATGCTAAGTGAAATAAGCTAGTTGCAGAAGGACAAGCACTGTATGATCTCACTTGTACGAGGAACCAAAATAGTTAAACTCACGGAAGCAAAGAATGAAATTGTGGTTGCCAAGAGCTGGGGGAGTAGGAAATGGGGAGTTGCTAGGAAATATATATCATTAATATAAAAATATATAATCGAATAAATTTGTTATAGATATAATAAATGTGTAAAAATCAAGTAAATTAGGACTTCAATTTATATGCATATATATATTTTTAAACCTTAATTTAAAATAAACATAAATGAAGGCATTAAAGTATTTATTGAAACTATGAGAAGCACATTATATTCATTAATTAATCCTAAATTGAAAATGCTTTTTTTGTAATAACTCCATTCCCTTAGGTCCAGTTATTGTTTGGTTTTATTTCTAATATTCTAGATATTGTGATATTACACCTTCAGTTTTTAAATGAAGACTTTAATTATATAAATGGATTTAGTCATTTCTAAATTTTTGTAGAAAGGTGCTATCTTTTCTAAACTGGCTATAATTTTTTTTACAATTTCTATGCTAAATCTTGAAAATTATTTAATTTTAAATGTATTTTTGTCCCAAGGTACATTGATTATGGTTTTATTACATTTAAAAAACTAAAATATAATTTTCCTAGAGGCTTCAATTATTTGATTATATTTATCATTAATTTTCTCTAAATTACTTTATTTTAGTATATCTTAATTACTTATTTTTATCATTCTACTTTGTAAGTGTGTATGCTCTAGCAGTGATAATGATAAAATATATGAACCAAGATGCAACTTTATCAACTCAGTTAATCATATAAGACTAATTGAATGACCACACATATGATGTTTAAAACAATAATGATTTATATGTGATAACCTGAATTTACCTAGGAAGTTATTTTTGTTGTAAAATTAGAAAGTTTTGGTTCTCTTAAATATTTAATAGTCTAATGAATACTTCCTATTTTTATTAGATAAAATTCAAGTAGTAGTCAGAGTTGATTAGATTTTATTAGTTTATTAGAGTAGATTTACAGATTCTGATTCTGCCACACATCAACTACCTGATCCAAGCGAAGTTGTTTTAAATTCTCTGATATTCAATTTCTTCGTGTATAGCATGATGTTAATAATACTGTTTTTGCTGGGTAGCTGTGAAATGGTCTAACAAGACACTTGAGACAGTAGTTAGAATTGTATTTGTTTATCTGACACAAATGTCAGACATCAGAAGACTTCTGGAGACCTAAATTAATATGGAAATATGAAGAAAATTCTGTATTCACCCTTAACTTCTTTAAATCTGGGTAGGCCAAAATGTTATTGGTTTTGTAAGTGGTATGAGTTTGGGTGATATGAGAGAAAACAAAGTGAGATTATCTGTGTGGTTAGCACAATGGTTTTAACAGCAGATGTGAAAAAGAGGAGAACCTTAAGCAGTTACAATCTTCGAGGCTATAGTTTATATAACAGGGTTTTTTCGCCCAGATCTATGAATGAAATTTCAAGCACTACAAATCACATGACATTTTATGCAAAATTGCAGGTGAGTGAGTACAAATACATACTTAGAAGAGATAAGACCTGGTATTTGATAGACCAATAAAGTGACTATAGTTAACATTAATTGATTGTGCATTTCAAAACAGGTCAAAGGAGAATTTGAATGTTCTTAGCATAAAGAAAAGATAAATATTTAATATGTATATCCCAATTACCTTGATTTGATTATATGAAAGCATTACATTATCACATATACCTTGAAAATATGTATATCTGTCTCAATAAAAAAATAAATTTACCTTTAAAGGACAGTACAGAATCAATGGTCAAATGATAAAACATTAAAATAGCCCCAACCAAAAAACACACAGAGGTCATACTTGTCATTGAGAATGTGATGGACTACATGGCTCCAATGACATGTATGACTGCTATGCCTCAAACAACCGGCTTAAATCTTAGCACCTCTTTTTTCCCCTACTATTCCTGTAATTGGCAAAGAAATAGATTGCAGTGGTATTCTTAATAATTACTCTTTCTTCTTTCTGTTTGCATATGCACTTTCAGAGAGTAGAAATAATTATAGAGCAGGTAACTTTTGGAATGGAAGCCTAATGAGAAGAGCTGAGTCTTTTTTGTAACAAATAAATCACGTGATTCAGTGCACTCTTGAAGAGAAATGTGAACAACTCTTGTCTCTCCAGGTATATCTTCCTTTAGGTTCTCAACTTAGAAACTAAATAACAAAGGAAGCGTCTCTAAGAAATTCAGGTTAAGGGAATGATTAGAAAAAAAAAAGGATAAATGAAAAGTTATTGTAACTGATTCCAAACTCGTTCTGCTCATTGCCCGACAGTCAATAAATTGAGAAACAAAGAGTTGGAGCAAGGAAAGCAATTCTATTTTCAGAGCGGCAACAAAACTGATGATGGCCGACCAAGATTCAAAAGAACCATCTTGAAATGATGTGGGCTTAGCCTTGTCTGTAGGTGAGGAGGGACTGACAATCACAGATATTTGGGTGCCAGCAAGGATCAGGGGAGGTTTGTGATACTTCTTTGTCCTTAAGTAATGGTCTCTCATGTGAAGATAACCGAGCCCCCTTGTTGCTACCATTTTTATTTTACAGTTTTATTTTATTTTAAAGATGCGGGGTACAATTCAGGATTGGGTATACAAGAGGTAATTGTACAGGTAAAGTTTGGGCCTCCCTTTGGTCCTCACTATGCCTGGTTTGAGATCAGGTACCCTTATTGGTGTTATGAGCCCTGCCATCCTCCCCTGGCAGATTCCCACTACTGCCAATCCTTTTATTTCTTTCTCTCTCTTTTTTTTTTAAAGCAGGATTTATTGAGAGAACAGCTCCCACAATGGGAGGGGACCTGAAGGGTTTTCCTCAATCCTTTTCTTATAGCATTATGATAAATGTTCAGGATCCACTTATGAGTGAGACCATGTGGTATTCAGTTCTTCGTTTCTGTGATAGGTCAGTGAGTATTATAGACTCTAAATCCATCCAAGTTGCTGCAAAGTACATCATTTTGTCCTTCTTTGTGGCTGTATAATATTCTATCATGTATATGTACCACATTTTTTTATCTACCCCACTTTTGATGGACAGCATCGTTGGTTCCATGTTTTTGCTGTTATGAATAATACTGCAATAAACATACATGTGCAGGTATCTTTTTTGTAGAATGATTTGAGTTCCTCCAGTTATATTCCCAAAGGGGGGATTGCTGGGTCATATTAAAGGGCCATTTATACATCTTTTAGAAATCACCAATACTATTTTCCACAGAGGTTGTGCTAGTTTACATTCCCACCAACAGTGTAGACATATTCCCTTTCCCTGCATTCTGTCCAGCATTTGTTGTTTTTTGAGTTATTGATGATGGCCATCCTAACTGGAGTTAGGTAGTATCTCAATGTGGTTTTAATTTGCATTTCTTTGATGACTAGTGAGGCTGAGCATTTTTTCAGGTATCTGTTGACTGCTCATATGTTTTCTTTTGAGAAGTGTGTATTCATGTCTTTTGTCCACTTTTTCATAGGCCTGTTTTGTTTTTTCTTTTTTAGCACATTTGAATTTCTTGTAGATCCTAGATGTTAGGCCTTTGTCAGATATACAGTTGAAAAATATTTTTTTCCTAGTCTGTGGGCTGTCTCCCTGTTCTCTTTGTGCCTTATTTTGCTTTGCAGTTTGATGAGGTCCTACTTGTCTATATTATCTCTTATGGCTTGGGTATTTGGGGTTTTGATCTGGTATTGGTTGCCTATTCCAATTTCCATAAGGGTGTCTCCTCTGCTTTCTAAGGTGCTTACAGTTTGAGGTTTTACATTTAGGTCTTTGATTCATTTAGGGTTGATTTTTGTGTACGGTGATAGGTAGGGATCTGTTTCAATCTTTTGCATGTGGACAGCCAGTATTCTCAGCATCATTTACTGAATAGGTTCTCCTCTCTCCAGTAGTTGTTTGTGGAGCTTTTGTCAAAGATAGTTTGGTTGAGAGAATGACATTTTGCTTCCGAAATCTCTATCCTGTTCCATTAGTCTATATTCCTGTTCTTGTGTTCCTACAAATTTTTTTGTTGTTGTTTTTGAGTTGGAGTCTCACTCTGTCGCCCAGGCTGGAGTGCAGTGGCCGCTCCCGGCCTCTGCAGCCTCGACCTGCTGGGCTCGATCCTTCCGCCTCAGACTTCCAAGTAGCCAGAATTACAGGCATGCACTACCACGCCTGGCTGATTTTTTGATTTATTGTAGAGATGAGGTCTCGCTGCCCAGGCGGGTCTCGAACCCACGGGCTCAGGCAATCCACTCACCTCAGCCTCCCAAAGGCGCGGGATTACAGGCTGAACCACCGAGCCCAGCTTCCTACAAATTTTTAACAAACATAGTTACTTATTTGCATACTTCCCCTCTAATCCCAAAGTTATTTTCAAAAACATCATGATTTCTGTTTTGCATTTTATCTTAGTAATCTAAAATTATCCTATCCTATGTACAGGAACAGGTAAAGTCTTCTTAAACAAAAATGAAGTTAGTTGTGTTAGTTTTGCTGTTTCATTATTACATACTTAAAAGTCTTAGCAAAGCATAAAAAATTATGTAAAGTAATGAACTTGTTAATTTTGTTTTAACTACACCGTCTCATAACCTCACAAATTTTCTTGTGTGTTTGCTACCAGTGTCAGAGGTGAAGTTATATACTTTCTCTGTGCTTTCTTTTGCCAAAGGAGCTTGCATTTTGTAATACAGAAACCACAGATGGTGTTTTCTCATGAAAGTGGGATTGTTATTGAGTAGTCCTGATTTCTAGCTAGTAAAGGACAAACTGTTTTCCCAGGGCCTTGGCAATAAATAAGATATTTAAAATTTGAAGCTGCAATTTTCCACCTTCATGGTGTTTTGGTCTACAAAAGACAGCTTTTTCTTGATTTGTAGAATTAGTTATTTCTAAACGAAATTGAAGAAGAAATGAAAAATTAGAGAAAATCAAAAACTAATTAAGGCAGTCACTTTATAATCCTACTAACAAAATTTTTATGACTAATTTTTAGTTACCTTCTTTGAATTTTAAAATTTTTATCCCATAGCATTTTTTGATTTGCCTCATAGTGTCAGTAATTTAACTTTCTCCAACTATATCAGCCTAGATGATGCTAATTAATTATACTTGTATTTTTATATTTATAGACAAATACTTGCTGAATGTCTACTATTGCCAACCCTATATAAACACTGCTCATATGTGGTTCTTGACCTCATGATCTAGCTAGAGAGACAGTCGTTCCTTAAATAACCAAATGCACAAAATATAAAATTGAAATTGCAATGGATGCTAAAAAGAAGTAGTAATTGTGGTAAAAATGCATATAACTAGAAAATAAGACTGTCTTAAAGCAGTGACCACTTGTGTTGTGATCTGAAGGGTAAGAGTTTGTTGAACAAAAAGGAAAGGAAAGTGTGCCCAGAATGAGGAGACCGCCTACAAGGATATGCACACTATAAGCAAAGATTATAATGTATATAAAAGCTTAGAGGGCTGGGGAGATTGGAGCAGAGCCTGCTGATTAAGTGCAGTGCAAGGTGAAGTTGGAGGGGCAAGGGCAGGACCATGCTGGACAATGCAGGCTGGTTAATAAACTTGCTTTTTTAACCTAAGAGCAGTAAGGAATTTTAAGCAGGTAGATGGCATGATTACATTATATTTGCATTTTAAGCAGCCCAGCTAGTAGTATAGAGAACAAAGTAGGATGAGAAGAGATGTGGGTAGAATACTTAGAAGTCTATCTCAGTATCCCAGGAAAGAGATAGTGAGCATAGACTAAAATGCTGGAGGGGTCTGAAGATGGAAAGAAGCGTTTGTGTATGAAAGGTGTAAAGGTGCTTTACAAGATTTACTGATGGATGGAATGTGGAATGAGAAGGAGAAATGTTGTAAACCACCCTAGCTTTCCAACTAGCAGACATTGATGAGTGGGTTACTAATATTAGAAGAACAGTGGAATGGAAGTAAGTCTGGAAGAATGTGAGGAAGATCTTAAAATTCATGTTAGCCTTTATGAGTTTGAGGCCTTCTGAATATGCCAAATAAGATGTCACTAGACTCTGAATAAAGGACTTGCAGCTTGAAGAGTGGTCTGAGTTGAAGATACATATTACGTCATGGACTCTGTGAGCATGAATGATTTTCCCAGTAACAGAAATAAAATGAAAAGGCCTAGAGTAAAGTCTGGGGGATTCCAAACCATTCAGGCCAAAACGTGAAGGATGGACCTCTAAAACAGACAGAGAAGGATTGACTGGAGAGTGAGAACACCAGTCAAAGGTAGTGACATGGACATTTATAAAAGAGAGTGCTTCAACAGGGAAACTGAGCCAGCATTATAGAGTGCTGCTGAGCAATCAGGAAAGAAGAATTAAGATATGTATCTACTGGATTTAGAGATGTACAGTCAACAAAGACCTTACAAAGAATTATTTCAGTGGAGTGTTAGGAATGGAAGGCAGATTTGCATAGTCTTGAGGTGAGAAAATGGAAATAATGGGTACAGAAAACTCCTTCAAGAAACTGAGCTGTGAAAGAGAGAGAGCATTTGATGGAGGGAAATGTAAAATAAGTATCTTTTTAAAATTATTGATTTAGGTTCGTTTTCATTTTTTGATTGTACAGACTTGTGCATATTTAAAAGATGATGGAAATAAATCAGGTGAAAGAAGGAGGTTGGTTATACAATGCAGTAAAGGAATCCTCTAGTTTATGATTTCCAGAATGCAGGATGAGATTAAAATTGTCATACAGATGGTGGGAATGGCTTTATCTACGCAAATGGACACCTTTCTCCATTGTAACAGAAGAGATGACAAAAAAGTGTAGGTGTATACAAGTTGGTTTGTAGTCATTTGTATGGATATCAGGAGGAGGTGCAGGAGTTGGAAGATGAAAAAATTTCTATCTGAGAGCTTCTATGTTTTGTGGGGTCTTTGGTTCTGTTTTTTGTTTTTGTAAAGTATAAAGTGAGATCATCTGCTGAATCTGAGGGACTTGAAGAGATAGAAGGTTGTCAGAGGTTTGATAAGATTGAAAAGTTTTAAATGATTATAGTGAATTTGAATTTTTTACAGAGACAAAGTAAAGTTTATAAAAAGTATTTCCGGGCATTTTAGTTTGGTAATCACTAACTTATGATGGAATTAATCTTACCTGCTGTGAAATTTTCTGATGTATCAAGAAAGGTTGATTCTTTTCAGGGAACAGTAGAAAGAATCAAGGACTGAAAAGTCCAAGTGTGTTTTTAAAACAGTTGTAGAGTGAGTCATTGAATGATAAGGTGGATTTGGAAGTGTGGTCAGTAGGAAAGTTAAAGGTGTGACTGTGGGTTGGATGGCTGAGATCTGGCAATCGAGAAGAGCACTGAGGATGAGGAGGCCATAGTGATGATGGATCCTGAAGATGAATATTGTCATTAGACAGGCAAATAGCACAGTCTGTGTTAGAAAAAAGACTGTGAGCCTGGTGCCAGTGTCTTCAAAGAAAAAGGAGAAGTAAGTAGGATGTCAACAGCCATCAGCAACAAGAAGGTGGTAAATGTATTTGTGTGAGCTTCAGAAAGAGAAGCAACAATGTGAGAGGTTTAATGGGGCAACCAGAATGACAATGTCTCATCTTGACTATGAAGTTCATGGATGGTGAGAAATTAGCCAACACTTGAGAGACTGGTGTCTGTAGAGACAAACCAGGGTTAGAAGAAAATATCAAGTAAAGGAATGCTTTGAGGAGAGGGAGAGAGAGCTTTCTGGATTTGGTGTGGCAGTTCCACTGTGTGGCATGGAGGGTTTTGAGGAGGAGAACGGGATAAGGATGGTCACAGTATTATGGGAACGATGGGCTAGACTTGAAATGATTCCATCTTATCAAGAGAGATCAGAAAACTAACTACAACTATTTTTTTTTTAATTATAAAGATGTGGGGTACAATTCAGGGGTGGGTATGCAAATGTTGATTATGCAGGTACCCATGTTGATGAGGTATGCCCTTCCCTCCCCTAAAACAGTTTCCCTCAACTGCCAGTCCCTTCCCTGACAGTTTCCTACTTCTGCCATTCCCTTTCTTACAGTGTTATAATTGTTCAAGGTCCACTTATGAATGAGAACATATGGTACTCTGTTCTTTGTTTCTGTGATAGTTCACTTTGATTTTGAGAGCAAATATTATGGCATGAATCTGTTATATCTGTCAGGATTCGTGAGACATGGACAAAAAAGTATAATACACAAAATCCCATAGGACTAACAAAGAACAAAACTGTTATCTTTACTTTCAAAAAGAAACATTAAACCATGCTCAATAATGAAATATGAAAAAGCAATTAAAATATAAGTAGATGAAGCAACCTAGAAAAAGCTAAAATATCCAGGTAATTATTTCATTCTAAGTATCTTTCCAAGGAGTTTTCAAAATGTATGTAAATCCTTAACAGAAATGCTACCAAATCCTAATTCATGTGTAAATTTTATTTTAATTCAACTGAATATACATACTATTTGAGTATTCTTATTAAAAATATTCTTGAGTGCTACAGATCATGAAATGTAGCTTATTCTTGTATAAAACTTTTATAAGATAGTAAAGAAACAGTGCAGTTGTATACCAAAGAAAGTCGGTGTACTTTCTGAAACATGATGGACACACAGAAAACTATGTGGTCAGGAAAGCACGCAGAGCTGAAGGGTGACAGTGAACAGCGGTAAATGGAGGAGAGATCATTTTATGGTACTGTTCAGTGAGTTGTATTTATGAAGGACATGTCTAGCATTGTTTTCATCTCATGGATGTTTCAAAAAATATTCTGGCATTTGATATCAGACAACTAATGTAAAATTGTTAAGAAAGTAACTAAGAAAGCCAAAGCATGGTAGAGGAGACAGTGCATAGGCCTGGGGTCTGGAGGGTCTGAGTCACAGTCAGTATTCACCACCTAGTAGCTGTGGGCCTTGACAAGGTTATTTAGGGTCTCTGAATTCCAGTCTTCTCATCTGTAAAATAAAGACACTCACAGCTGTTGGGAGGGCAGTTGGGAAGATGAAGTGAAATTATGTGGATAGTGCATGGCAAAGTACCCAACACTCAAGAAGCTGCTTAGTAACCCTACCAGAGGTTGTGCAGAGTGATCACCATACAGGGGCTCAGAGCTCTGGGTTCAGATTCCAGCTCTGCTGCTTACAAATTCTGTGACTTTGGGCACGTGCTTAGCCCTCCTGTGATCCGGCGCTCTCCTGTGTAAATGGAGTTACTTGTTACTTGTTCCAAAGTGCTGTTGTCAAAATTAAATCAGCCTGATGCAGAGTAAATATCTAAAAAAGTTTATTTGTAAAAATTGTATTAAAAGTATGAATTAATTATAAAATAGTATCATTAAGAATGTTTTCTTGGGTATCTGGTCAAGAGCAGACAATCTATGAAGGTAAAGAATTGTAGTTGAATCTGAATGCTCTTTTTAAAAATCACACTAGGGTACTGTTTCACTCATCTAATATGGCCTAAATGCTTATTTGAAGATCAATGTAATTTATGATTATGACCTGCCAAAAAGTTCACATAGGACTGTATGAAAAGCAATCTTCTGCCTATTGATCAGCCTCAGGCTTTATTTCCTTTTCTCAGCCAATTTTTCAATGGCTTCACAGCATTTTAGATGTAATTACAAACATCTGGTCCCACTGACATCTCCTTAATTTTACAGTTATTGCTCAAGCTCCAGACATTCTTTTTAGAAGTATCATTTTATTGTTCATTTAGTAGAAATGAGGCAACACTGAGTGCAATATGGTTGCTATGAAATAAGTAATTTCTGGTAACCCATAGAGACAATGTTTACTACTTTGCTCTTGGTAAATACATGTGCATTTCCCTTGAAAATATTACTGGGAGATGATATTTACTTTTTTCCAACCACAAAAAGAGAAAGTGAGGGAAATTATGATTTTCGACAAAAGATGTATACTGGTTTTTTTTTTATTTGGTTGACTTATTTTGTTTGCATTTCTGCATTCATTAATAAGCAAATAGTTCCCCAGTTTTTTTACTATGAGGGAATAAACAGATGATTTTCTGGAATATCTCTTTAAAATATTCTGGTATTTTACATAATCTGCATAGAATAGGCATTACAAATATTAACATTCTTGGAAGATTTATATATCCCTAAATCTTCTGATATCTTTGAAAAAAGAGGTCATACTGTACACAATAAGACAACGACAAAAAAAGACTAACTATAGCAGAGTGCAAAGAAATAGAGCTTTGGAGCCTGGTATATTATAGTTGAAATTCCAGCCCCTCCAGGGATGGCTGTGCAATCCTCATGGAGGGATTTCTTCTCTCTATAAAACAGCAATGCTGAAAATCACCAAGGTGTATTGTGAAGATTTATTGTAAACATGTGGATTATGCAACTAGTATAGTGCCTTACCCATAACACAAGAACAGCCCCCATTTCTTCCTTTCTTTATCAAAGAAAATGTAGCATGTAGCCTTGTTTGGCAGTGATCTGATCTGTATGAAAAGAAGTTTCCTTCAAAATTATAGTATGGCAGTTTTAAATAAAACTTCACTTTATAAATATATATGTTGATTATCACTAGTATGTTAGGACTTAGTTTAAGTGGAAAACTCATTGTAAAGACATGATAAAAGTGGCCGGGCGCAGTGACTCAAACCTGGAATTCCACCACTGTGGGAGGCTGAGGCAAGAGGATTGCCTGAGTCCAGGGGTTCAAGACCAGACTGGGTAACTTGGTGAGACCTCGTCTCTACAATAAATCAAAAAATTAGCCAGACATGGTTGTGTGTGCCTGTAGTTCCAGCTACTTGGAAGCCTGAGGCAGAAGGATTGCCTGAGTCCAACAGGTCAAGGCTGCAGTGGCCATGAGCGTGCCACTGTACTCTAGACTGGGCGACAGAGCGACAATTGTTCAAAAAACAATTGAAAAGTGAAGTATCTAAACTTTTTCTTGCCTTAAAGCAAAAATATTAAGATGCATTTATGTAGCATTTAAGGTAGAATGCAACTTGTATGTTACCATACTACTGTTGCCATTGCTATTTTACTTTCTAGACACAAACCAAACATATTTTCTTTTCCCATAAATATGTCTGAAGTTGACAATTATGGTCTTTCTATTCCCTTAAATTTTAAAAATGTTGCTGAACATTTACTAGCATAGATGCACTTATTCTAACTTCAAAAATCTTTAGATAAAATCCTCAACTTGTACACATGTACTTTAAACCACTGAAAGTAGTATAGTGGAAAGTTCTTACAATAGGTAATACAATTCTAAAAAGAGATACCAACATTTTGTGGTACTATACCTTTTAAAAACAATTTTTAAATTTTTTATGTAATTTCTACATCTCACAATTCTATAGTGTTGATATTTTGTTCTTTATAGACAAAAAAATGCTAGAAAAAAATGGTTTGTTCAAAGTCACATAACATGTAAGTGGTTGAAAGCATAAATGGATCCTAAGTTTTCTGACTTTTAGTCTGTATCAATTTCTAGTATATTACATGTCAAAGGTTTTTCACTCTAAATAACATGTAACTGTGGCAGACAATTTTATACTTGTGGCAGAATATTTTTTAAAAAATATGTTACTTTTAAGAGCATGTGTTTTAGACTCCAGTGCAGCTAGCTATCTTGTAGAGAAACAAAGAGTATTGGATACCCAAGGAAAGAAGGCAGAAGATGGAACTTGAATTGATCAGGATGAGAGAAAGACACATTTGTGGCTAACCTGAGTAGAGCTAAAATCATCAGGACAATTCTCCTTCCCATGGAATTCCTTAATTTATATGTCTTAACTGCAAACCATAGGAAATGATAGTTGCAAGAGGGAACTTTTGTTGCCTTTGTTTTTATTTTTTTCATTTTTATTTATTTATTTATTTTTGAGTTGGAGTCTCACTCTGTTGCCCAGACTGGAGTGCAGTGGCCGCTCCCGGCCACCGCAGCCTCGCCTGCTGGGCTCCGGCGATCCTTCCGCCTCAGCCTTCTGAGTAGCCGGAATTACAGGCATGCGCTACCACGCCCGGCTGATTTTTTGGTTTATTGTAGAGACGAGGTCTCGCTGCCCAGGCGGGTCTCGAACCCGCGGGCTCAGGCAATCCATTCACCTCAGCATCCCAAAGGCGCAGGATTACAGGCTGAGCCACCGAGCCCGGCTGCCTTTGTTTTTAACTCCAGGAATGGAGTTTAACCTACCATCAGTGAATGACTTGTTGCGTATTCTCATTCAAGCGTTCACCATTCCCCGGGCAGTATGCTCGTGATGACTGAAAGGAAACTCATGCCATTGTTTCTACCACCACTTTCACCTAAACCAAAGCACAGTCTTCATAATAGATGGAGACTCCTCAATTATGTTTGTTGCAATGGACATTCTTTGCGGATCAGAAGACCGAGAAAGTTCATTTTTGAAAAGTGACCTGAGCCGGGCTCGGTGGCTCAGCCTGTAATCCCGCGCCTTTGGGAGGCTGAGGTGAGTGAATTGCCTGAGCCCGCGGGTTCGAGACCCGCCTGGGCAACTTGGCGAGACCTCATCTCTACAATAAATCGAAAAATCAGCCGGGCGTGGTAGCACGTGCTTGTAATTCCGGCTACTCGGAAGGCTGAGGCGTAAGGCTCGCCGGGGCCCAGCAGGTCGAGGCTGCAGTGGACAGGAGCGGCCACTGCACTCCAGTCTGGGCGACAGAGTGAGACTCCAACTCAAAAAAAGAAAAGAAAAGTGACCTAAAGAGTGTGATTTAAGCAGATTTTAACAAGGCATGATGATTATTTTCATAACTACCGTTGGACCAAATCCAAGGAACTGGAATGACTGAGACATTATTGAATGAAGAAGCCAGGGTGATGGAATTAAAAGGGCTTCATGTCAGTGCTTTTATAACTATGAGGTACGTATATGTATAATTTTCACTTCTTACAGGGTAAATTTGAAACCAATTCACTAAAAATTATCTTTCCCCAAAAATCAGAGGCCATAGAATTTTGTGAAATATACTATCTTTACTTAAGTGCTCTTTTTTCTTTCTAATTCTACCCCCAATCTATTTTTTAGATAAACAAATCGATATATAAGTCACTTTTAGTAGGATGATATATTAGCTACAGATTTTTTTATGTAGTGAACTTGCTTATATATAAATATCAATTTGTCCAGTTGTTTTGTTGGAATAATTCCTATGGATTGGAACTGCTAGGGCAGAACATTTACAAAATCTACATTTTGAGCAAATATTCCATAACTGGAATGAGTGTTCCCAGTACATGAGAGGTCCCCACTTCCTAAAACTGTACAAACATAGCATATCAATATTTGTAATCACTGATAATGTACTATTACAAAGAAATTGACTTTTACATATTAATGTTAAATTACATCTACCAGCCGGGCTCAGCCTGTAATCCCGCGCCTTTGGGAGGCTGAGGTGAGTGGATTGCCTGAGCCCGCGGGTTTGAGACCCGCCTGGGCAGCGAGACCTCATCTCTACAATAAATCAAAAAATCAGACGGGCATGGTAGCACATGCCTGTAATTCTGGCTACTCGGAAGGCTGAGGCGGAAGGATCACCGGAGCCCAGTAGGCGAGGCTGCAGTGGCCGGGAGCGGCCACTGCACTCCAGTCTGGGCGACAGAGTGAGACTCCAACTCAAAAAAAAAAAAAAAAATTACATCTACCTAGAGTCTGAGTAGTCATTTGTGTTATTTCATTTTCCTCTGTTCTTTTTACTCTCACTTCCTTTGTAATAGTAGTTTTATTGTTACTAATTTCTAAGAGATCATTTATGATTAAGGATGTTAACATTTTGTCAAATGTTGCAAATGAAATACACCATGTTTTTTCTTTTTTTTTCTTTTTTACTGTGTTATTTAATTGCTTGGTTGTACAGATGTATTGAAGTGTATTCATGTTTTTATGTCTTTTGATTATGTGTTTCTTTAAAAATATCATGTTTATGCTAGTGTTATACATTTACTTGTATTATCTTCTGTTTTCATCAATTATTTTTATCGTTTTATATCCTTTAAAATAATAATTACTGTGATGTTAAAACATTAAATATTTAAATTACTCAGAAGAAAATATGTCCTAGGATATGTAGTATTTGCTGTTAATATAGATAATTTATAGGTTTATTTTTGACTGATACAACTTATTAATTAGAATCTTGTATATGACAAAATTAAATGAAAGTAATTTGTTTATTTAAATACAAGTGAATATAATACAATGTCAATTTTTGTTTTTTCATCTTTCATTAAAATACAATTGGCCAGAAGAAGCTGTGTAGAATTTCATGTGTATAATATTCTAGTATAGCATTCTGGTTATGATAGTAAAAAATGCATGCTGTGCATTGTCCTAGGAAATCTGGAGGTGGAAGGATAGTGTCATGAATAATAATTCTTATTTTCAGAGAACCAAACAGCATAAGAAAGTAGTTTAGCAGAATTGAGGCAATATATCAACTAGCATACAAAGAACTTGAAATAAATGTCTGAGAGTAAATTTTGGTGTTGGATAGGACGGGTTTGAACTTTGGCTCCTCCACCCATTTACCTCTGTGATGGGTACTGAAGATATAACTTTTCTACTCGGATCCTTGGATTTCCCTTCTTTGAAGTCACTGAAAGTAGTGTAGTGGCAGGTGCATGCATGGGCTGAAACACCAGCTCGACAGGGTTCAAGACTCAAATCTGCCAATGACCAGTCATGTAACTTCTAGCAGTGACATAAGTCCATAATTCCTAAAGCTCTAAAATCCCAATGTCTTTTTAAAAATTATATATACTTTTTATTTTAAAACTGTGAGTTACAGTTAAGGATTAGGTATACAAATATTCATTGTGCAGGTACCATTGTTGATGAAGTATGCTACACTTTCCCCGACAGATATTGACTATCATTAATCCCACCTCCCTGCTCCTCCTTGCCCAACCCCTGTAGTTTACTGCCACTATTAATCCTTTTCTTATAATATTACAGTAGTTGTTCAAGGTCCACTTATGAGTGAGAACATGTGATACTCAGATCTTTGGCTCTGTGAACAATTACTCAGTATTATAAACTCTAATTCCATTCAGGTTACTATGAAACTCATGATTTTGTTCTTTTTTATGACTGTGTAATATTCCATTATGTATATGTACCACATTTTTTTAAATCAAGTCCTCTTTTGATGGACAGCATGGTTGGTTCCATAATCTTGCTATTGTGAACAATGCTGTGTTAAACATACATGTGCAGGTATCTTTTTCATAGAGTGATTTGAGTTGTTCCGGGTATATTCCCAGTAGGGGATTACAGGGTCATATGGAATGTCGATTTTTAGAATTGCCACACTGATTTCCACAGAGGCTGTACTAGTTTACACTCCCACCAACATTGGAGAAGTGTTTCCTTTTTGCCACATCCTCTCCAGCATCTGTTATTTTTTGTTATTGATGATGGCCATTCTGACTGGAGTTAGGTGGTATCTCAGTGTAGTTTTTAATTTGCATCTCCTTGAGGATTAGTGAGGCTGAACATTTTTTCGTGTATCTGTTGGCTGCTTGTATGTCTTCTTTTGAGAAGTGTCTGTTCATATCTTTTGCCCACTTTGCAATGGGGTTGTTTTTTTCTTTTCAGCACGTTTGAGTTCCTTGTAGATCCTTGATGTTAGGCCTTTGTCAGACATGGATTGGCAAATACTTTTTCCCAGTCTGTGGGCTGTCTCCCTGCTCTCTAGATAGTTTCTTTGGCTTAATGAGGTCCCACTTGTCTATCTTATCTCTTATGGCCTGTGCATTTCGGATTTTGCTCAGGAATTGGATGCATTTTCTAAAGTTCCTATGGTTTGAGGTTTTACATTTTGGTCTCTGATCCATTTAGAGCTAATTTTTGTGTGTGGGGATTCAGAGGGGTCCTACTTGAATCTTCTGCATGTGGTCAGTCAGTTTTCCCAGCACCATTAACTGATTAGGTTCTCCTCTCCCCAGTGGTGGGTGGTGGAGGTTTTGTCGAAGATGAATTGGTTGAGAAATTGAAGTTTTGCTTCTGGAATTTCAATTCTTTTCTGATGGTCTATATGCCTGTTCTTGTACCAATACCAGGCTGTTTTGATTATTGTAGCTTCATAGCAAAGATTAAAGTCTGGTAGTGTGATACCTCCTGCTTTGTTTGTTGTTGTTGTTGTTGTTTTGGTTTTTTTTTTTTTTTGCTGAGGGTTGTTCTTGGTCGTTTGTGTTTCCATATGAATTTCTGTATTGTTTTTTCTAAATCTGAGAAGAATGTTGCAGGTAATTTGATGGGTATTGCATTAAATCTGTAGATTGCCTTAGGTAAGATGGACATCTTCACGATGTTGATTCTTCCAATCCATGAGCATGAGATATTTTTCCACTTTTTTGTGTCATCTTTGATTTCTTTGAGCAGTGTTTTGTAGTTTTCATTGTTAAGGTCTTTCATGTCTCTGCTTAGGAAGATGCAAAGATATTTCTTTCTCTTTTTTTGTGGCTATTGTGAATGGGATTGTGCTTTTTATTTGGGTTTCTGTTTGTTTATTATTGGTGTAAAGAAATGTGTTTGTCTTTTGCACATTTATTTCATACCCTGAGACTTTGTCAAAGTCCTTAATCAGTGCAAGAAAGTTTTTGACAGATTCTCTTGGATTTTCAAGGTATACAGTCATGTCATCTGCAAAGAGAGAGAGCTTGACTTCCTCTTTTCCTATTTGGATACCCCTGATCGCCTTCTCTTTTCTGATTGCTCTAGCCAGGGCTTCCAAAATTATACTGAACAGGAGGGATGAGAGTGGGCAACCTTGTCTTGTTCCAGTTTTCAGGAGAAATGGTTCCAATTTTTGTCTGTTTAGGAATATGCTGGCTGTGGGTTTATCGTAGATGGCTTTTACTATTTTGAGGTATGTTCCACGTATGCCTACATGTTCAAGGGTTTTTATCAAGAAGGGGTGCTGGATTTTATCAAAAGATTTTTCTGCATCTAATGATGTAATCTTGTGGTTTTTGTTCTGATGTCTGTTGATGTATTTAATTACATTTATGGTCTTACAAGTGTTGAACCAGCCTTGCATCCCAGGTATGAAGCCCACTTGGTCATGATGGATAATTTTTGAGATGTGTTGTTGAATCCAGTTTGCTAAGATCTTGATGAGAATTTTGGCATCTATGTTCATCAAAGATATTGGCCTGTAGTTCTCTGTCTTTGTTGGGTCTTTACCTGGATTGGGTATCAATGTGATGTTAGCTTCATAAAATGATTTGGGGAGAGTTCCATCTTTCTCAATTACCTGGAATACTTTCAGTAGAATTGTTATCAGTCCCTCCTTATATGTCTTGTAGAATTCTGCTGGAAAGCCATCTGGTCCCGACCTTTTTTTTTTTTTTTTTGTAGGTAGTTTTCTTGTTACATACGCAATTTTCTTGATTGTTATTTGTCTATTTAGGGTCTCGATTTCTTCTTCTTTCAACCTAGGCAGCTTGTGTGATGTCAGAAAGTCCTCCATTTCCTTAAGGCTTTCAAGTTTGTTTCCATACAAGTGTACATATTAGTCTCTAATGATCTTTTGTATTTCTTCAGGGTCAGTTGTGGCTTCATCCTTTGTGTTTCTGATTGTGTTTATTTGGGCTTTTTCTCTCTTTTTCTTGGTCAGTCTAGATAGGGGACCATCAATCTTGTTTATTCTTTCAAAGAATCAGCTTTTGGTTTCATTGATTTTTTTGTATTATCTTTTTGTCTTCTATGTCTCGGATTTGGGCTCTTATTTTGGTGATCTGGATTCTTCTGCTGAAGTTAGGGTTTTGGTAGTCTTGCTTTTCCGGCTTCCTTAGGTGACTTGTTAGGCTGTTTATTTGTGATCCTTCCATTTTCTTAGGGTGCGTTTGTAGAGATTTGAATTCCCCTCTTACAACAGCTTTCATGGCATCGCAGTGACTTTGGTAAGATGTTTCTTCATTTTCATTTGTTTCCAGTTATCTTTTAATCTCTGTTTTGATTTCTGTGTTGACCCAGGAGTTGTTCAACATCATGCTGTTTCGTGTCCATGTCTTTGTGGATTTTGAGGGAACCTTGTTGGTATTGATATTTATTTTTATTCCACTGTGGTCCGAGAAGGTGCATGGCAAAATTTCAATCTTTTGAAATTTGTTTATGCTTGATTTATGGCCAAAGATGTGGTTAATTTAGAGTACATTCTATGCAGTGATGAGTAGAATGTATATTCTATGGCCATTGAGTGGAGTGTTCTGGAGGTATCAATTAAGTCCATTTACTCAAGAGTCAAATTGAGGTTCTGGATCTCATTGCTGATTTTTTGTCCTGATGATCTGTCTAGGGTTGTGAGTGGGGTATTAAAGTCCCCAGCTATGATAGTGTTAGAGTCAATATCTTTTTGAGTTTACCTAGAAACTGCTTTATAAAAGTTGGTGCTCCTATGTTGGGTGCATATATGTTTAGGATGGATATTTCTTGTTGATGAATTGAAACTTTTATCATTATGTAATGGCCTGTTTCTTTTTAAATTTTTGATAGCTTAGAGGGTATTTTGTCTGAGATTAAGATCACAACTCCTCCTTACTTTTGTGTTCTGTTCACCAGAAATCTTCCTTCCCATCCTCTTACTTTGAGTCTATGAATGTCCTTTCTAGTGAGATGAATCTCTTGGAGGCATTATATTGTTGCCTGGTGATATTTTATCCATTTTTTCATTCTAGGTCTTTTCAGTGGTGCATTTAGTCCATTCACATTCAGGCTAGTTATTGAAATGTGAGAGTTGATTCCTATCATGAGGTTCTTATAAAGTTGTTGTTGTTCCTATTTGTTTGTTGTCTTTCTTTTGGTTTTGGGGTTGGTTCATGTGTGTTATAAATCTTTTTCCTGTACTCTTGTGAGGAACATTGTTGGTTTTTTTTCTTTTCTTCTGTGTTTAATACTTTCTTAAGTGTTTCTTGTAGAGTTGGTCTGGAGGCAGTGTAAGTGCTTAAGAATTGGATATCTGGGAAAGATTTTAATTCTCCCTCACTGATGAAGCTTATCTTGGCTCGGTAGGTTATTCTTGGTTGAAATTGTTTATCTTTTAGAACTTTGAAGATAGGGCTCCAAGCTCTCCTAGCCTGAAGTGTTTCTGTAGATAAATCTGCTGTTATTCTAATTGGTCTTCCATGGTAGGTAGTCTGACTTTTTCTCTTGGTGCCTTTAGAATTTTTTCTTTTATATCTATTTTGTTTAGGTGAATTATTATGTGTCTGGGAGTTGGTCTTCTCATTTGTTGTCTTGCAGGGGTTCTCTGAATCTCTTGTGTTCGAATTTTTGCAGCACCGATGAGATAAGTTTTCTGAATAATTTCATGGAATGTTTGTTCCAGGGTGGTCTCTGTCTCTCTTTCTGCCTCAGGAAGTCCAATTTCTCTTAGGTTTGGTCTGCTGAAGTAATCGCTCATCTCTTGTAGGTTTTGTTCAATCTTTTTAAGTTGCTTTTCTATGTTTTTGACAGTTTGGGTTAGTTCTATATTTTGGTCCTTAAGCTCTGAGATTCTTCTGCTTGGCTAATTCTGCTTTCCATGCTTATCAATTGGTTATTTATTTCATTCACAGTATTCTTTACTACTGTTATTTCAGTTATCAACTCCTTCCTATTTCCCTCTTGTCTCTCCTCAATTCTTTTTAATCTCTCCATTAATGTCTTGATATCTGGGTTTGTAGTTTGAGACCAGTCATTCTGGGGGCTCTTCATTATTTGCATTCCGAAGTCTGTTTTCTCAGTTTTTGACCTCTCAGGGGTCTGTGAGACACCCATATTCTTCTTTTGATTTTTCTTCATCTGTGTAGATTTTTCTCTCCCCTTTTTTCTCTCCTTCTTTAATTCTGTTTGTCAGGGAATGTGGGGTTTCTTTTACTTCTTTTTGTTCAATCTCCTGTTCTTCCTTATGAGGATCCTCTGGCTTTGTTCACTCTGAGGCTGTACTGTGGGTTAAGGGTTGTACTTTTTGCAGTTTTGAGACTTAATTGAGGGGAAAACTGTGATTCAGAATCTCTCTGCATATCCCCCTATCCACTGACAAGTGTATGGGCACCCTAGCACCCACTTCCCACTGCCTTACATTCTGTCCATGCAGTGGGGGTTTAGGTTTGTTCCCTGGGACAAAAGGAGGTAAGAAAAATGAAAATAATGGATGGAGGGTAAAGAAGAAGTTGGAAAGAGAGAAGAGTAAGAGGGTAAACACACATACATACCAACTAATGAATGAAAAGAGACACAAAGCCAGAAAAGAGTAAAAAACAAACATACAAGCAAAATTCCCTGAAGTATACCAGTAATCACACAAAGACAGTCCAATAAAATCATGCCTTTTGATTTATTCTTCCCCAACAAAAACAGATAGTCTAAATAAAAAAGCAAACAAAAGTGAACAAAACAAACAGTTAAGACAATAAAATAAAAAATCAAAATAAGTATCCAGACTAGCTCAGAGCTCTTTCCTGAATGTCTAAAGTCTCTTCAGCTCTGGTCTCTAGCCCCTCCCCTCTGCTCTCATTGCAGGAAGATAGGGTTACTCATAGCTTGGGTTAGTTCCCTTGGCTTGCTCCCTGACAAGTCTGCCTCACAGAACTGAGTTGTCTGTATCAGATTCAGCATAGGGGAGGGGCTTCTGTTTCCTGGTTTGGCAAGCTTATCTTATGCCAGAAGGTGGAGGCTGTGAGGAGCTGAGCAGAGCAATGGAAATCTCTGCCTGAAAAATGGCTGCAGTGGGCAGCTCCTCCTCAGGCCTGCTCCTTTCTAATGAAATTGTCTGGGCTTTACCTTCATAGATAATTAAATTCTCTTTCCCTCCCAGCATAGATTTTCCATCAAAACATCAGAAATTTGATTCCACAGCTCTCCCTCCTCCTTTCTGTTTTGGTTTTCTTAAAATGAAAATATTTAGAAACTTTTTTTTTTGGCAACTAGGGCATATCCAAGATAGCATGTTTAGTGATACTGAAAATCTTAAAACTTGGACATGTCTGAAGTATAAATGATAATGTTATATTGACAAATGAATAGAGTTTGTAAAATTAGGCAAAACACATCCTGAGACTTCAAAAAAGTCAAGAAAGTAACAGCTCCACATACGGACTGATTAAAAGCTTGAAATCTCATCTGTTGAATTCTGAAGAAGAAAATCAGGCAAAGACTGACAGGTTTTCAATAAGGTCTCCATTTACTGCAGTGAAACCCCTTTAAACTCACCCAAATGTAACACAGCAACAAGATGAAACCCTTAAGAACAGGGGCATTTTCCACTGCTCCCTGGCATCAACATCAGCACCTGAGTCACTGTTGCTTCAAGGCTTACCCATGTAAATCCTATGGTTTATTTGTCTGCTTTTTGCAAGGGGTTTGAAGAAGGATGGCTTTAAAAGTGACTTCTTGGCCATGGGTGAAATTACTTTATAATTGTCAGTAAGTCATATTTATATTCTACTAAACTATTGGAAAATATCAAAGACATTTCATTAAAATATTAACATTTCAGATTTATAAAAAACAATCAAAATTTTACTTATTTTTAATTTTAAATTTATGCAGCAGTTTGTGAAAAATTTTTCTAGGATGAGAACTTTAATTTTAATTTTAAAGTAGAATCATTGTTCATACTATCATAGAAACTATCGTTCTATGAATATTGTGCTGAAGAATTTCAGGAACCAGCTAGCCAGTATTAACCCAAGAAACTGTTGACGAGGGAGGCAGACATGGATTCACCCACAGACTTCCTTGCTGAGGTCCCGGTGAAGCAGTAGATCCTGATTATTTTTGGACAAAAATTTACATTTCCTGCAGCCACACCACCCTGAATGTGCCCGATCTCATCAGATCAGAAGTTTACCTTTGCTACTTTGTAAAATAGGGCAACAATGGACATCATAGAAAAATTTAAAATATTGTTGGACATTCTTAAGTTTATCTGTGATTAATAATTTTAAAAAATAATATTGAATTACAGATTGTGGATAGCACCATTATCATCTGAGTTTAACGCTGCTAAAGATCTGAAATCAGCTCAGCGTGGAAGCATCCTCAGATTTATACATTGAACTTTTTCCATTTCCTCCTTTTCACTTTTGTTTCATACAACCTTAGCAACCTCAGCTGTTCTCAGCAAAGGTAGAGTCCAGATTTACAAGGGCAATCCTAGTGACTGACCCCAGAAGGCCGTTTTATCTCCAGATCCTTTATCTCAATCTTTCCCAGTTGTGTTGTGGTGGTCAGTTATTCAGACTGGCAGCATCTCTTGATCTGACAAGTTCTGCTTAAAACTTTTCACATGGCACCATTTACAAGAAACAGTAGCAAAGAAAATCCCAAGAAAGAAAAATGTGAGATTTTGTATATGTTACTGAACCCGAAAGATTATAATATAAGAAGGTAAATTCCTTGAAAAATCTGTAGAATTGCTGCTTTCTAGTACTTCATTATTTATTCAACATAAATCAATCTTCAACATTTTAAATTATTGTTTTATTTTAAAATATTGTCAGGACTAGAAGCTGGCTACATATATGTGTGTGTACTTGACTTTTCTGTGTGTATACATATATATGTAAATAATATACTTGATATATGTTATATAAAAGAAAATTAAACAAGAAATGATATCTTTTGCACATAATATCCTCAGTGGATACTATTTGTCTTCTGCAGTTTTGACTTTCAATTCAAATTGTGACCTTTTCCTATAACTTACTCTGAAATCATGGAGGACTTCATAATAGGAGAAGGGTGAGCCAGATAGCAATCTAACATTTTCAATTCTTGTGGAATTTTTCTCTTACCAAAGAGATGTGCAGAAATAGTATTTATGACTAAAACACTATTTTGAAAGAAATAGAAAAAGTGTGAAATATTATAGATGCCATTATAAAATGCAAATGTCACAGCAGAGTGGATTAGAAGCTGAGGTCTCAGCTGGGTTTTTCTTCAACCTATTGCTTTGTAAAGGTGAACAGTGGTAAAATGTTTTCCTTCTTATTTTAGTAAGCCACTTTGCGTAACCCACAGCTATGCTGGTCTTACATAGCTCATGACACTTGTTTCAAGTTTCCCAGGGAATATTTGTTAATTGACCTAACAATATCAAAGTCTTTTTGAATTAAAATGTAAAATCATGTGTTGTTGACTGCCATTTACAGTGCAGTGCCAGATAAAAGAAGGGAGGGAAAAGAAGCAGGGATTCGGTCAGCGGCAAAGATGCAGGAACAGTCCATGGAGGAAAGAGAGGGCTTGCTGTTGGAATGCGGGGTAGGGATGGCACTGACTTTTAAGACTCCGACGCCATTTGAGATAAATGAGATAGCCTCATCTAACCCCCCACACAAGCAGCTTATCTCATTTTCTCCCCCAAAGTGGTTTTAAAATGCGCTCCCATGTGTCCTTCTTCTCATATGATTATTTCCAGAATCCAAGCCTCATCTGTGCTCATTTTACCGGTGCTATTTCCAATTCTAAAGAACACTTGTGTTAACCAATATTAAAGTTCTAAAACATACATTGAAAAGGCATTTTAATTGCTACTTATATTTGAAATTTTATTTTAGCAGTAGCACGTAAATATAGGCTGCAGAACTTTCACTAAACTAGGTCAGTCAAGCTGGGGCAGGACTGCCAATTGTGTACTTGAATCGGAAATGCTTATCTGAGAAAGCCAGGTAGTTACCATGGTGAAGGGATGTTCCAGACCGCATGTGATTAGTGAAATGGACATTTTATTTTATGTGAGCAAGAGTTATTATTGGGTTTTGGTTAGCTGTGGGTTTTGTTGCAATTACATTGCCTAGTTGGAGATAAACTGTCACTTAGTATCTGCATGCAAGTAATTTTTTTCTCTCAAAATATTGTGTCACAAAACAGCACAACAGAAAGGTAGCAATGCAGGAAATGTATGTAGGCAAGAGAATACAAGGAAAGAGCCTGATTTGTAATGTGATTACCCAGATACTCTGTGACTGATCACTAAATATCTAATTCTGTAATTCAAAAGCAAAAGTTAAAACAAATACTGTTGGAAAAGTGTCAAATCTTTGAATATAATAAGTTTATAATAAAAGTAATAAATACTTTTTAGAAAAAAGAGAGAAAAGCACAAGAAGCAAAAAACAAAACAAAACAAAAAACCCAAACCCACAAAACTATGTTTTTATTACTCAGAGTTAATTAAATACCATTAAATTTGGGGTATATTCATATTCACTATTTGTTCTGTATTCATTTTTTATTTAGGGGAAATAATCCCATATGTAAAATGCTATACTTTTCTTCTTTACATTGAAATGAAGCATTTTTATATATTATTATAAATTTTCATTAGCATTGTTTTAACAGCAAAATAAAATGTATTGAATCAATACATCAAGTTTTATTTAACAATGCCCTTATTGTAATGCATATTACATCTACACTTCTACACTTCTGCAAACATCTTTGAACATAAGAATTCGTTTGTTAATTGTGAATTATTTTTTGGATAAATTTATAGAAATGAAGTTATGAAACAATAAATGTGATGAAGATTGTAAAAGCTGCTTGGAAACAGTATTAAATTGTTTCCCAAAATAGTAATTTACATTCCCATAAAGAAGTGTATGAATACCCATTTCAAATGTGTACACAGTATATACAGTAAATAAACATGGAAACAAATGCTGTGCTAACGTCCACATTTCTTTTTTTATCAGTGATCAATTTTTAAACTTTTTAGCCTTTTTTGGGGCAAATTGTCTATTTATATATTGACTCATGCTACTACTGGGGACTTTAGTACTATTCTTTACCATTTTACATAAGCATTTTACAGAGTATCTCCTTTTTGAAAACTTCAGCATATATTGTGCTATGTCTGCTTTATTTAGTTATGATTTTGTGTAAGATTTTTTACACACTGAAGTCCTTGTTATTTATTTTGGATATTTTATCTAACATTATGTTGTGGCATCTTCTATAATTAAGTTTAGAGAATTTTCCTCAATCCTGAGATTTGTGAGGTACAAATTTTAGCTTTCTTCTACATTTTATAGTATATATTTTTCCATTTGTCACTTTCATTAATCTGGAATTTAGTTGGTTGAACAACGTTTCACTAGCCAGGAATTTTTTTATTGTGAATGGTCATACTGTTTCAGACTAACATGGGCAGATTTGTGGGTCCATAAATTTGGGAAGGGAAAACTTGTTCCTGGGATAAGACCAATTGGGATTGGAGACCAACAGGCTGCTTTTTCTCATCTCTCTTCCTCACATGATAATTTTGTTTTTCTCTTTGAAGTCGGGAAATAGAGACCAGCCATTCATATTTTCACAGCTCTGACACCAGTGAGAAAGTCCCTTCCAGCCAAAACATTCTTAAGAAAGGATGTCAGTTGTCAAAGCATGGGTGATGTGTCAACTCCAGTGGGCAAGGTAGGTTAGGGCATGAGTATTAGCAGGCCCCTCTTGAGCCACATGGCTAGGTGGGAGGGGAGTAGTTTCTCCAAAAAGAATGGGTCTTCTGCAGCTAACAAGAAAATAAGGAAAACTGGATGAACAAAAATGAAATGGGATGAGACTTCCCTTCCGTGTTCTATTTGTTTCCTTGTCTGGGGTTTCTGGGGGTGGGGAGGGAGTTGCTCAGCATGCTTCCACCCCTTCCACCCTTCCTTCTCACCCAGAATGTGGAATCTACTGGGAAACAGAAGGAGGACATCAGACAGATGGTGATTAGCACATTGACTGTGTTGCTTATAATGCTGTTTGGAGAAAACTGCATGTTTATTTCCCAACAACTGGGTTCTTAGTGTGATCTTCTGAATTGAACCTCTACCTTCACACTTAGGCATGCACCTTGGAGGAACACAGTCCTCCTTGGTACGCTTAGTATGTGGATGAACAGGAGACATTCACATCTTCCCAAAGATAGGTACATCCAAGTGTAGATGTGATGTGAACTAGATGTGAAGTGAACTAGAATTAGCATCTCTGGAGAATAAAAATGTTTTATGGATTGATGAAAGAAGAAGAACCCTCAAAGAAATGGGAAAATTTTAGGGGTATTGAGCATTATCGCTCTACCATACCACAGCAACTAATGTGTTGGCATGGGTATTCCAGTGTCTGATTTTTAATGGGCAACGTGGGTCTAATGATTTCTAACCTATGTCCTCTACAATGTACAATGTAAAGAAACTGAGGAGTCTAATGACTTATCCCTAGAGCATTCTGTTCTCATGTGGTTACTTTCATTTAGCAAAATCTCATTGAAACATGGCATTAAACCCTTGTTTTTTGTGCTGCCACTGATGTGCAGTAAGAAAAGCTAAGTTTAATATGTGGAATTCAGTGAAATGCGAAATTTTGTTTTGCAACAGCTTTGCTTTTGAGTTTAAGAATTTTTGCATTTATGTCTTTTAGGAACCATGTTTCTTACCTTCTATTAATTACAAATTGTGGAATCTTTTTTTTTAAGTGAGCACATATGTGTATGTATGATATTTATAGAATTCCATCCTACCTTCATGGGTTATGCAGGCTAATGTATCTGGGCGTTATCCAAAGGTGAAGAAAATAGGCCCCTCAAAATCCTCTTAGGAGTGCATAACACTTTTACACTCTCACTTCAAAATTGAAATCACTGAAATTTCCAAAAGGATTATGCTTTCTAATTGAGTCATTTGGAACCCAGAAGATTAAGAGTACTGAGAGTTGGACATGCAGATGAAGCAGAAATAGGACAGATAGAGGACGAGAAGGGAGAGCCTTGACAACTGATGAGGTGAACATGAAAGCATTTCTCTCTTCTTGTGGTTTGAATGCACCAACTAATAGACATTAGCACATATTTCGAATCTCTCCTTTGTGAGTGACTGATTCATTCAGCTTTTCCTGAAGTGTCATTTTGTTATAGCTGAAGATCTCTGGGAGAGAAAGTTCTGTTTGGTCCTCAGTTCTCATAAGAGGTGACAAGCAGGAAAGTTTTAATTATATTGATTTAGGTCTGCTGATTTTGTTTGACATAGGGTTTAATTATTTACCATTGACTTTTCTTCCAGATATTTTCATATCTTTTTTAGTTCCATATTTCTATTGAGCAGCTATTTTCAAGCACTGATGTACCTCAAATCCATTGGAGAGGTTGTTTAAACACATTATTGGTCCCCAAATTTAGAGTCTTTGATCGAGTAGGTTTGGATGAAACCTGAGAATTTGCATTTCTGTGAAGATCCCAGATGATACAAATGCTGGACTGAGAACCACACTCAGAGAGCCAGAAAGTTGTTTGTGACTCAAGAATGAGAGTGCTTGATGTACTTGCTTTTTTAAAAGTTTTTGTTTTCATTTCTAAGGTGAACCAACTCTCCAAATGGCAACTGCCTGTTGAAAATGGGTGGAGGCTGTGGACAACGTGCTGTCAGCACATGATGGCCATGAGTAGTTGTTCTGTAATGACAGTTCTCTAAGTATCATTTCCCTATGATTTGTGTGACTTGAGAGCTGCTTCCCGAGGATTATTTTTCTGAGTCAAAAGTGCACCTTAAACATTTATTTGTCTAGAAAAGAAAGGGTATACTGGGAAATATAAATAGAAGCATGCATGCCAGGCCGATGGTCTTGAGAAGCATATTTTTTGAAGCAGCTGTTGTTTCAGCTACAGAAATCAGAAATTCCATGCTTGGTTTATAAGTGATTTCAAGCAATTCTTCTAAGATGGTCTTATATTTGTATAAATTTAAGAATATACCTCTACAAAAATATTTTGCCACAATACATCCTTGACTTTGCTATTGGGATCAATCACTAAGTTTACTTTTTTCCCCTCCAAATCCACATGGAATTGAAATGAAAAGATACAAAAGACCATGACACTGAGGGGGAGAAAAACTGACTTTAACTTCAGGTAAAAATGCCTTCCACTTTTTATTAACATATATTTATTAATCTCAAGTAGGCACCGTGCTTGAGCTGTGTAAATAGTATTACGTGAGGCGAGTATGACTGCAAAGCTAATGGCTGTTTAACACTCACTGAATTTAATTAAAATGCAAAATTTAAAGACACTTATGGATTCAAGGTAAGAAATTAGTATACGATGTAATAACATGCTTTATATTGACACATTATTTTAATATATACAGAATAACTTCCCAACAATGTATAACTCTGTGGACCACTCCTTCCAGAAATTCCAACAGGATATTTTAGCAAAATCCCAACAGATTTAAAGGGATAGAGTCAGAGGACACACTTAACCATGAGGCTTAGTAAAGGTGTCTTAGATAGTAAATTAATGCCTCCTTTATCACGCAAATGTGCCACCAGAGGTCATCTCTGCCATGTGAAAGAAAAGTTCTAAATCACTACTAGGATAGTTAATATAATGACCCTCTGTAACACAGCATTCACTGTGATTGGAACGAAGAACCTAGAAGTATTTAACTGATATACGGTGAGTGTTCTCACCACAGGAAAGAACATTTTGTTACTTATCTTTTTTAAAAATATAAATACGATAAGGCTTTATTATCAATATGTACAGTTACAGAGTACAGACCCTGGGCAAATCAAGTGAAATTTTAGTTAATGGTTTTCTTTCAAGAATTGAATATGTCTAGTATATGTTCAAAATTACTATGGCTTTCTAATTTCAAATCTTTTCTCTCTGATACAAAACAAACAGAATATGTCCTTTAAAATCTTCTAGTAAAAAACATCACACTTGCAACAAAGGCTGTTGAGGAACTTAAAAGAAAATAATTTTTGTAAAATAACACAAATATCGATGGTTATCTAAAAATACAACCATTCACATATTATCAAGTTAATATACATTAAGATTTAGGTTACAGTCCTTTCAAACATATTTGACCTTTTTTATCATATTACTTTCAATACTTATGAGTGCTTACTCTGTGCCTAGCAGAAAGCTCCATGTTAGCAATGTAAAGTAAAACAGGCTGGGCATGGTCACTCAAACCTGTAATCCCAGCACTCTGAAAGGCTGAGGTGAGGGGATTGCCTGAGCCCACCGGTTCAAGAAAAGCCTGGGCAACTTGGCGAGACCTCATCTCTACAATAAATCAGAAAATTAGCTGGGCATCGTAGCATGTGCCTGTAGTTCTGGCTACTTTGAAGGCTGAGGCAGATGGATCACCTGAGCCCAGCAGGTTGTCGCTGGGGTGGCCGTAAGTGTGCCACTGTACTCCAGCCTGGGTGATGGAGTGAGGTTCCAACTCAAAAAAAAAAAAAAGTAAAACAATCAAAAACAAATGTAGTCCTGCCTTTTTGATTTAGTGAGGAAAACAGAAAACAACAATGTGTCATAACTTTGAAACAGGATAGAAACAGGATGTTGAGGAAGCATTTTTATATGAGAATGGTGACATTCTTAACTTTTTGAGGGATAGAATGAGGGGAAAAGTTCAGAGAAACCTAAAGGCAACTTGTTGAATTGACAACTGGAGGTTTATCAGAACTCTGCACAAAACTACTATGATTTATTCTTTAACAGTTGATTGAAATAAGATTGTAGATCCATAAGACTGAGATTTCCTGAAGGAAAGAGATCTAACTACAAGTATTTAGCCCCCAAACAATTTAAATGAAAATTTCTGTCTTGGGAAAAAAAATTCATCTGATAAACTATAGACTCAATACTTAGCAGGAATTGAAAAAAAAAAAAAGAAGAACTTACATATGCAACATGGATGAGTCTCAAAACCTAATTTTGAGTGAAAGAAGACAGACACAGAAAGTATAATTTTTGTTCTATTTGTATGAAATTTTAAAATAGCCAAAATTAGTGGAAAGTGATAGAAGTCTGACTAGTAGGTAGTTACCTCCTAGGAAGCAGGATTACCTGGGAAGGGAAGATAGAAAATTTGTTAGGGTGATGAAAATGTTGTGTATGTGGGTATATGCATGGGTATATAGAAATGTACAAGTGCGTTATGTTCTATGTTGAAGATTAGTACACATTGCTGACTTTATGTTATACCTTAATAAAAAATAAAATGAAGACAAATCACTGTAAGCAGTTTAAGTTATTTCCATAACACACTGAAAATGTTTAGTCATAGCATCTTTTAATTAGAACAAACATTAGAGTTTAATTTAAAAATTTTGGAAAACATATAGATAGTTGTCCAAGGATAAGTATTTTTTTCAGGAACTGGTATACAAAACATTGCAATCTGTTTTTATAATGGCTTTTGGATGGTTCCTAATAGTCATCTGAAATCTTACTATGATCATAAAGTTATGTATTTTCTATTACCAAAAATAGAAAATTTAGCATTTATCCTTTATAAATTCTGCATAAAAATGTATAGTTAAAATGGTTAGTTTGGGGGGAGCAGGGTGGTTTCTTTAAGCAATAAAACACAAGCTTTGTTCCCCCTCAATTCTCAAGTGCCATGGTAATGGTATTAGATTTTTTTAAAGATTTGCAAATAGAAAGAACATGGAAGTTGGACACAGACTTCAGTGAATTCCAGTCATAGACATGAGCAGATTTTTGTACTTAGTGTTCTTCCCCAAGAGTATTTCAGCTCATGGTACACAGATAGTCAACAGGATTTAAGAGGAAATAATTGATTTCAGGGACACCTTGAACTTCTCAGTTATTATCTATTTATTTTCTGATGTGAAAGCTGGCCTTGTCTCCAGGAGTTTAGAGTAGCTGACAGTATCTTACCCAATGTCTTTCCCCGATGGAACATCTACAGTGGTATTTTAATTTAAAGGTCTGACATTTTCTCTTGTAATGATTCTTGTTGTTCTGTAGAGTCTCAAGACTTTCTCTTTGAAAAATAGGGATTAAAGGTAAAATGTCTTAATAATTTTAAAAACTGCCATATACAAATGATACATTGTTGTTGTTTCTTGCTTAATTAAATGAAGAGGAAGTCAAATGTTATTGCATCATAGAATATAGCCTAGAATTATGTTTGTGTCTTTTTATTGCCATCAGAATTATCTCTATAAGAATATAGAGAGAAGATGGGAGGAAGCTGCTTTTCGTGACCCTTAAAGGCTATTAATTTTTATTTACGGTATAGTAAAGAGAAAAGACCTTTTGGAAATATGCATTAGCTGTATTATTATCATAGAGTAGCAAAGGAAAACGATGTAGAAAAGACAGCACATGTGCAAATTAAATAAGGGAAAATATAAGTTTATAATTAGTAACATAATTATATAAATATATAGTAAAAATAATAAAAATTTAGATTAAGACTTGCATTTCTTTATTGAATTCTTCATCATTAAAGATAAAAATAAAGGTTAGTGCCTTCTTTTGAAGCTTTGTAAAGATATTACATGCTTTAATCCTGGAATCTGATTAAGAACCATTAAATATAATCTGTTGTGTGATTTTAAAGACAAAGGAACATTAAATATTTGTAAGTTTGTACATTTGTTTTTGATTATTATATCACAGTTGACTTAAGCTTATATGCCTTTTAACATGCTAGTTCACACTTGTCTGACTTAGCAAAGTATTAAATCTATTTAAATTATTCATACCTTTTCAAATATTTTCAGACATATTCACTTTTAGAACAGTACACTAAACACATTTTGAAAGCATGCTACAAAATGTACATTCTTTTATGAATAAAACGTGGAAATTCAGGAACATCCAAATAAAATGCTTTGCCAGAATCATAAAAAACTATTAAGAGTCTCCTTGAGGCTGGGCACTATGGCTCAGCCTGTAATCCTAGTACTGTGGGAGCCCAAGATGAAAGGATTGTCTGAGTACTGTGGGAGCCCAAGATGAAAGGATTGTCGAGACCAGCCTGGGCAATTTGGTGAGACCTCGTCTCTACAATAAATCACAAAAAATTAGCCGGTCATGGTGGCGTGCATCTGTAGTTCCAGCTACTTGGAAGGCTGAAGCAAAAGGATCGCCTAAGCTCAGCAGGTTGAGGCTGTGGTGACCATGAGCGTACCACTGCACTCCAGTCTGGGCAACAGAGACTCCAACTCAAAAAAAAAAAGTCTCTTTGAAAGGCCACTTAAATGAGTACTGTCCTATAGAGCGTCTGTGATGATGGAAATGCTCTGATCTGCTCTATTGGAAAAGGTAGCTGCTAGCCACAAGCTATTGAACACTTGAAATGTAGCTAGTACAAATAGGGAAGTAAATTTTTCATTTTATTTAATTTTTGTTAATTTAAATTTAAATAGCCATGTGTGGCTAGTCATTATCATGTGGGACAGTGCAATTCACGATTCATGAAACAATCAAGTAGTAAACTACTGTGAAGATGGTAATAGCTACCCAACATACCACTGAACAGATGATACAAGCCAACATCAAGAATATGCCTCAATGGTGCCCAGTGTGCTCAGTACTAGGAGTTGTACATAGAACTTCCTTTCCTTCATGTAGTCCAACTCATGCCCAACAGCTATTCCTAGGGATATGCTGACTCTGGATTACTCTTTATAAATGTTTGTTCCTGTTTTCTCTTTATTCTTCTTCTAAAATGGGTTCTCTTACTCTTCCTCCCTCCCTCCTTCCCTTTTCCCTCTCTAGTGCTCTTTTCTTTCTCTCCCCCTCTCTCATGCGGTCTCTTCTCTCTCCTTGTGCCCTCTCACCTGTTTAACTAATATTACATCCACTGTACTGTATTATTTTTTTCATTTTTTTTCTTTCAGTCTTGTTTTCTTCTTCCCTTCATGATGGGAAAGGCTGCTTTACTTTCTCAAAATGCTTTATCCTGAGTGTATAACTTGAGAATGAACTTGCTTTTCTAGAGTTTGACACTGAGTGGAAAGAGAATGAATCTGCCCTGAGAACTTATAACTATAACCCAGATCTCTCATGCAGTTCAGTGAACCAAACACCTCTCTAAAATGAGGATCAAATTTAAAGTGATATTATGTTGATAGCGTTCTCTCTCTCAGGCTACTAGGGCTTCCATAACAAAATACCACAACCGGGGTGGCTTAAGTAACAGAAATATATATATTTTTTCCTTTCTAAAGGCTAAGATTAAGTGACTGGCATGGTTGACTTTGATGAGGGCTCTCTATCTGGCTTTCAGATGATTGTTTTCTTGCTGTATCTTCACATGGAATTTCCTTTGTACACTGGAGGGAAAAGAGGTATTTCTCTCTCTTCTTCTTTGTATAAGGCCATTGATCCCATTGAACTAGGACCACACTTATAACCTCATTTAACCTTAATTATCTCCCAAAAGTCCTATTTCCAAATACAGTCACACTGGGGATTAAGATATATTAATTTTGGCAGTACACAATTCAGTCCATAGCATGTCCTAACTGCAAATACATATTGTTTATTGAAGAATATACCTTTAACCAAGGCTTCTGAGAATTTCCAAATTAAAGTTCTAAGAAACATTAGCTCACAACTGAAAATTACAGACATACAAACAAAAAATCCCACATGTTCTCACATGAGTGTGAGCAAGACACAAGAGAAAAGACAGGAGGTTTAGATACCCTCCAAAAATACTTCAGATATTGAAAGTACTGGGCACATAACATTGAGCAACTATGTATAATATGTTTAAAAAACTATAAATTATGGGTAAATGAGAATGGATTTTTTAAAAGAAAAATAAGAATAAAATAAAACTCTAGAAATAAAATGAAATAAAAACTCAAAAGACAAGTTAAAGAATGAATTAAATATAGCTCAAGAAAATTAGTGAACTGGAGTATAAAACCAAATATCGAAAATATACCACAAATAAAAATAAATGTAAATTGATAAAGAGACAGTAATCAAAACTGAGAATCGTGAAAGTGTCTAACATACCAATCTATTTTGAGTTCTAGAAGGAAGTAATAGAAAGGGGATCAGCAATATTTGAAGAGAGAATATGTGACAACTTCAAGAATTGTTGGAAAGTGCCAATTCCATATCAGGAAGCCCAAATAATCTCACAAGCACATACACATTCACACACAAACTACATCCCAGTGAAACTATGTAACACCAAAGACAGAAATATCTTTGAAAGTATTCACAGAGAAAAATCAGATCATTGTAAAGGTCTACTGATTTCTTGGAAGCAAGAATGAAAGCCCAAGTGTAGTTAAAAATAACCTCGGTCTATCAGGAGGAAGCCCACACAATTCAGTACATGTGAAATGCATATTCAGAATAAAATGAGGCCATTGCCATATTTAACTCTGGTACCTTCACATGGCTCTTTGAGCTAAGGTCATCATGTTTTCTTAGTTTGGGGCTCCTCCCCTACCTTGGGGAAGTGAATCTTTCTCCCTTTCTTATTTACTTTCTAGCCCTTGTTTTGCTAAGCTATGGTCTAGCCATGTGGCTCTTTGACCTATGGCCAGGCCACATTTCCTAGTTTTGGCCTCTTCCTCTACCTTGGGGAGGTGAATCTCCTCTCTCTCTCCCCTAAATTGGGGATAAATAAATAAATAAACTATATTTTTCCATCCAAAACAAAAAAAAGAATAAAATGAAATAAAGAAAAAGAGAAATAGAGACTGGGAATTTACTACCAATAGACAATTATAAAAGGAAATTCTAAGATATGTCTTTTGGACAATTGAAAAAATAATTTCAAGTAGAGAGAAAAAATTAAAATAATGATATCAATGCCTAATTTATGGAGTTAAGAATAAGTAGCTCCAACATATTTGACAAAGCTAGTGTTAAAACTGAGATACAACCGGGCTCGGTGGCTCAGCCTGTAATCCCGTGCCTTTGGGAGGTTGAGGTGAGTGGATTGCCTGAGGCCGTGGGTTCAAGACCCGCCTGGGCAGTGAGACCTCATCTTTACAATAAATCAAATAATCAGCTGGGCGTGGTAGCGCACGCCTGTAATTCCGGCTACTCCGAAGGCTGAGGCAAAAGGATCGCCGGAGCCCAGCAGGTCGAGGCTGCGGTGGCCGGGAGCGGCCACTGCACTCCAGTCTGGGCTACAGAGTGAGATTCCAACTAAAAAAAAAAAAAAAGCAAAAAAAAAAAACCCGAGATACAATAAGATCTAAAGCACTCTCAGGCTATTTATTATTCAGGAGGAGGGTAAAATGAAAACTTTTTAAGTATAGAGGTTAAAATCTATATAAGTACTACAAAATAAGCATAACAAATATAACTAAACCAAAACACTATCGATAAAATACTAAAATAGTGGAATAACCCAAAATAAGCCCAGAAAAATTATGGGAATAAATATAAAATACCACAATAAATATAAATTAAATACATTCACTAATTGAAAGAGAAAGCTTATCTTGCCAGACTACATGAAAAATTAATAGGCCAGGTATGGTGGCTCATACCTGTAATCCCAGCACTTTGGGAGGCCAAGGAGGGAGAATTATTTGAGCCAGGAGTTTAAGACCAATTTAGGCAACATAGTAAGACCACATCTCCACACACACACACACACACACAAAAAAATCAAAAAGTTAGCCAAGTGTGGTGGCTTGTACCTGTAGTCCCAGCTACTCAGGAGGCTGAGGCAGAAGGATCACTTAATGCTAGGAGGTCAAGGATGCAATGAGCTACAATGTGCCTCTGCACTCCAACCAGAGTGAGACCCTGACTAGGAAAAAAAAAAGGAAAAAGAACAATAAATAAATATGATTTGTGCTATTTCTAATAGCTGCACCTAAAACTTAAGGACACAGTTAAGTCAAAAGGCAAAAGTTTGTAAATACTACCCCCTGATTCTTCCCCTGCTCCTGGAGTAAAAGAACAAAACACACTGATATGTCTCTAATATAATAGACAATTTAAACTTTAAGTCAAAATTTATTGCTAGAAATAAAGCCTGACTATATATTGATGAAAGTTTCCATTTTCTAGGAGAACATGATAATTACAGGTTTATATACAGGTGACCCTGAAACAGCACAGGTTTGAACTACACGAGTCTATATAAATATGTAGATCTTCTTCTGCCTTTGCTACCCCTGAGACAGCAAGACCAGGGATCCTGCTCTTCCTCCTCCTCAGACTATTAACCTGAAGATGAGAAGGATGAAGACCTTTATCATGATGCATTTCCATTTAATGAATAGTAGCTATACAAGGGGGACCCCACAAAAGACAGAACTTATTTTTTTAATGTGCATTTATTCTTACATGTTTAAACTAGTCACCTTCAATGTACTCTCCATTTGCTGCAATATACCTATCAAGACACTTTTTCTGCTGCTCAAAACAGTTTTTGAACTTTACAGTCTTCATGCCTTTTAGTGCTTCTGCCATTTTTTGTTTCATCTTTTCCACATCAGCAAAACGTTTCCCTTTGAGGTTATTTTTTCATTCAGGGAAACAACAACAACAAAATAGTCACTTAGGGTGAAATCAGGTGAATAGGAAGAGTGGGGTATGAGGGTCATGCTATTTTTGGTCAAAAACTGTTGAACTAAGTGCAGTGTGATCAGGTATGCTCAAATTACCCATCATGAGATGGACAACATTGAAAGAATCTCAAAAAAAATTCACTGAAGCCAAATATAGGCTTTCAAAACACTAGCTGCTACATTGATAATGATGGGTTCCTAGAACACTCATTTAGTGAGGAAAGCCTGTACTACAAGGGGTCTGCCCTCCAAAAGATAAGTTTTCTGGGGGGGGGAAGGGTCCCACCTCAAATTTCAATTCCTTATGATTTTCTTAAAAACAATTTTTCTCTATCTTGCTTTATTGTAAGATTGCCACATATAATACATATAACATGGAAAATATATGTTAATGATTGTATTATTGGTAAGGTCAACAGTAGGCTATTAGTAGTTAAGTTTTGAGGGAGTTGGAAATTATTCATGGATTTTTGGCTGCATGGGAGATTGGCATGTATTGTTCATGGGTCAACGGTACATTAAATAGCTTCAAAATTTGACAGAATTACTTGAAGTAATTGATGAGTTCCCATCATAATGAGCATCATAAGATCAAGGGGAAAAATAATGTTATGAAAGACCTAAGCAATGTAATGTGAACACTTTAACAAGACTGCATTTCTGTACAAGTAAAACTTATTTAGAAAATATTATTAACATGTCTGGGAATGAATCCAGTCAAAAATGTGCAGCATCTATGCAGTGTATTGTAAACTTTTATTGGAAGACACTGAAAGAAGACTAAATGTGATTGGATAGAATACATCTATTTCACAAATTGGCATTTTTATGAATTTTATCTATAGGTACAATTCAATTTCAATAAACTGAGATTATCCTGAAAACTGGTAAACTGGATCTAAAATGTATATGAACAGAGAATAGGTGAAGAATAGTTAAGACAGTTTGGAAAAAGATGAGAAAGCAGTGTTCAGAATACTGATGGGATGTTCTATTTCCCCATTTTGATGGTTGATTTTTACATTTTTGCTTTATTGTTTTAAACAGAAAAATGTATTTTATATACAATTTATGTCATGTGTTCTATTTTGCAATAATTTTTTAACAATCCACAGAATATAAATCGCAGGCTCATGTCTCTGCAGAATCAACAAGTAAAAAGTAGGGTATTTTACAACTATATGTATAGAATTCTTACTAATAGTTATTCACCTTTAAAATCAAAATACATTTTGACATAAAATGTAATACATTCAGAACATTTGTAAAATACAGGAAATATACAGACGTTAATAAAACCCCCGTACCTCCCCACCTAGTTTAACCACTGTTATGTATATTTGTTTTATCAATGTTAATATGTGTGTGTTTTTTTATTAGTTTCTGAATTTTTATAGAATTTCTGTTCCATTACATATTTAGCTTGCATTATGCATTTTTATTTGCCATTATAAATGTATTATTTAATGTGGTTAGGACAGTTGCTAAACCAATAGATTTGTATTATGAGAAAGTACAATGGAAAATTACGGCCACGTGCAGTGGCTCATGCCAATAATCCTAGCACTTTGGGATGCTGAGGTGAGGGGATTGCCTGAACCCAGGGATTGAGACCAGTCTGGGCAAATTGGTGAGACCTGTCTGTACAATAAGCAAATACATAGATAAATACATAAATAAATAAATAAGCCAGATAGTGGCACATGCCTGTAGTTCCAGCTACTTGGAAGGCTGAGGCAGAAGGATCACCTGAGTCCAGCAGATTGGGTTTGCAGTAGCCATGCACTCCAGGCTGGGCAACAGAGTAAGACTCCAACTGAAGGAAAAAAAGAAAAGTATATATATATGTATATATATATATACTTGCTCAAGCAATTCCTTCAGAAAACAGCAATATTTTAGAAAATAAAATTTGAAAATTTTTAACCAAGACAAATTATATTGCCAGAAAAATGTATAATGTGTATGGAATACATATTTTCAGTAACCCCCAAAAAAGAGGAAGACCAAGGAAATGCCATGTTATATACTCATGCCAGTCTGACTCACTATACTTCATACCACAGCTGCTACTCAGCTTGTTAGTGATTAAAATGTGATTTGAAGGGTTGTCCTTAAGCAGTTCCCTCACAGAGGCTGTTCTCAACAGTTTCCATAAGTGATACATTTATTTCAATAATTATTGAGAAAGAAAATACGATATTGAACTTAATAGTATGAATAAACACTTTATATAATGCTCTTTCAATACATCACTAAAATCAGATTTATGTGTGAAGCCAGAAAATACCCTGAGCAATCTTTCAAGGGAGATGAAGGAAAATCTCTTGCAAGTTGCGAAATTCTTCTTTTGAGGTCCATATCTTTTTTTTTCCAGCAGAAGAGCATTACAGGTATTGGGCTGGGTCTGGTCCCCAGCAAATGATTTTATAAATCCACCAATGCCAGTAACACTTGAGACTTTTCTAAATGCTGTTTCCAGTTGGTGAAATAATATTCCTGTTACTACCTAACTAGAGCAAGTAGGATTATATTTGCATTGCCATGGCAACTTGCTTCTCCAGAGTGAGATGACATTTTTGCCTGTTTATTTCTACTTTTCATTTAGGGATAACGTTTTTTATTCCATTTTAATTATAATGATAAGTTGGGTGTGCATAGAAAGGAAGAAAAACTAAAAAAGTTGTTTATATACATGGTTGCATTCAGTCCCTCAAGGGCAAGTAGGGAAGGAGGGCTCATTTTAGGGAGAGACAGATCAATTTTAGTACTTTTCTGTGCTTAAGGTCAAAAAGACACAAAGCAATAGAGCCATGTTCGGTGAGAGCTTGGTATCCCTCATTCCCAGGTCAGTGCTTTTCCCACCACTCCACGCTTTCTGCTACAGGTTTTATTTCCTTCCTGGGTTTCTAGTCTGATGCTCCTCTGAAACTGACAAACCACCTTGTGAAATAACAGTAAGTACATTGCAATATGTATTTTTTAAGTGTTGCTGTTCCTAATATTTAATTCTAATTTCCATATGTAGAAGACTGCATCTAAATCAGGATTATCACTGATTATGTTTTATTCTTCAGTTAAAATAGTTATGCAAATGTTTTAATTGCATACCCTGTGCTTTAGAAGATGATACCAATTAAGTCGTTAGGATTTAGCTATACATATGATCGGGATCTAGTTATGGCACTATGAAATAATTGTGTGTGTGTGTGTGTGTGTGTGTGTGTGTGTGTGTGTGTGTGTGTATGGAGGGGTCTTGCTTATGCCACCCAGACTGGAATATGGTGGTGTGATCATAGCTCAATGTGGCCTCAAACTCCTGGACTCAGCAATCCTCCCACCTCAGCCTTCTGAGTTGCTGGAGGCATAAGCCACCATGTCAGGCCCAGAATTAAATATATTTGTATATATACATTTATGTATATATGTAATACCAATATACAGATATACAATATGAAATATAAATTGTAAATATTAGATTATGAAGATCAACATGTATTTGTTAAACATAAGGAGATATCTATATTGCTTATATTTCGAATCTGTCAGAAAAGCAAAGGAACAAACATGAATAATATTTACAAGTCATTGAATCAGAACTAAGTTGGCCATTCAATTCTTTGCAGACTCTAAATATTGTGTTTATTAAAAAAATAGATATTTTTCATTTATAGTTTTTATAGGGATTTGTTTCTCAAATAAAAGAACACGGAGACAAATGTAAAGAAAAAATTGGTTTATAGTAGACTTTATGAGAAATTTAAATAGTTATATCATAATGATATGTTGTTAATCTACAGACATTAGATTTAAAGGTGGCAGTCTCAGAAAAGAAACAGTAAATATTCTGTTAATTGATACTATTGACCTTTATAAAGCAGAAGTGAGAAGGATTTTGATATGAGAAAAAAGTTGACATCATGGTTTAAGATCACATCCATTTATTTTTCTTTCTTGATTGCAGCAAGAAACATTATCAGGAACAGTTATGATTTGGGGAGTTTGAGAGGTCTTGACACTTGAAAATGAGAAAGTTTCTCCTGGAGTCATAGGGGCAAAAGAAGGGTAAGAAACTATTGGGATTGGTAGACTCCACAAGCAAAGTGCATGGAAGTCTCCAGAAGTGTAGGGATGATGAGACGGAGTGTGGCTGTTGTAACAAAGAGTCATGGTTAGGCACTGGAACCTAATTTGCTTGTAAGTAATCACAAAGAAACCAGGGGAAGGAAACAAACTGAAAATGCAAGATCAAGTTGGAGAAGTTACATTGGCTCAAAGGAGGTAGGGGGAAAGTCTGGGTAAATAGATTTGCTTTGTAAACAGAGGATGGGTAGTTCCTTCAGGAGCTAGTGATTAACTCTCATTCCGAATCCCTAACACCCTCCCTTGTCTAACAGGAGAGACCTGTATGATGCCACATTACGACATAAAATCATTTCAGTTTTGATTGAAAAATTATTCTGAAAGGTTAATATGAATATGTATAGTATCCAGAGCACAAACAATACTAGGATATTATGAGTTTTATATATAATTACCTTTAAATAAAACTATAACCCTCAAGGTAATTTTACTGTTACATTCATTTCAGTAATACTATATGCATGTGGCTTTTACATGGGATGTATTATGATAGAAACTCATCTGTAATGGAATAAATGTAATTGTAACTTACAAAAGTATAATAATGTCTATATGTTCATATGCCTATCAGAAATCTGTAAACTAGATGTGATATGCTTTCAGCTAGAAGAAAACACAGCTTTATATGTCTTAGTTTAGGTAGTGAGTAAATATGCTTCTACTATATTTTTTTATTGTGCCCTTGGAACTCTTAAGGTGCTGTGAGTTTTGCATTCTTATTCTGAACTCATCATTGGAATAGCCTCTCATGCTAATCCAGAGTCAATCGATGAGTAATTTTCTCACTCCTTTTTCAAAGATACATTAAAGGAAACTGAATACATGATAAATGTATTCATTGCTGGGAGATGTTTAATGAGAAACTCTTCCTGACATAAATACTTGCTTCTTAACTGCATTCCCTGGGAACTAACAACCCCTTCAGCCAGATCACCTCACCGTTTCAGGAATTCTATTTTCACTCCTCATATCACTGAAGAGATGGTAGCTCCACGTTTTTATTTCCTCACTTCTCCTACCTCTGCTGCGAAAGAAGACACCTCTGTACCTCTACCTCTAGGCTCCAGCAGTTTTGGGTTAGTTGAGGTTCATCTGGTCTATTAAAAGGTGAAAAATGGATGCTCACACTGCAGTTATGGGGTCCAGCTGCGTCATTTCTCCGGGTCTATTTTCTAAGAATTCTTCTTTCAACCTATTAGTTTCTAGGATAAGATGAATCTTATTTTACTCTGAAATGCAGGTGGCTTTTATTTCAGGTCTTTGCATAGCTTAAGAGATTATTAGCACCTAAGTGAAATTTGCATAGACAGATGAAATATTCTCCTTCTGAGACCTTATGAAAATCTACCTGATTAATAGCTACAAGCAGATATTTGCAATTTCAGCATCTTTCTTCTAGCAGGTGGCTGGTTTCTGCCCCCATAACTGAGCAATTTAAAAGAGCCTCCATCATCTGTCTTTGCAGGGACAAGGGTGTTTGATTTTGTGAATAATAACAATAAAGCCTCATCTGACCTCTGGGAAAGATTAAAACTATAGAAAATGAAGCACTATTTAGCCGAGGACTTCTTTACAATTTTCTTATTAAGCACAGTGAACAAATCATTATTATACATTTTTTTCTCAGATTACTGCCCCTTGCAGCCATCCCTTAGTTTTGCCTGTCAAGTGCTATAAGAAGGTCAATAATATAAATGACAATCAATAAATTATTTACAAAGATGAAAATCCCCCTCCACCTAGCTATTTATAATGAACCTTATTTTTTGTGTGTTCTTCCTGAACTGGTACTCCCAGAACACTTCAAAGTTATATCATTTTCAAATTTGATAGTGTTTCCTCTTGTACTTACATAATTAATAATGATCTTAAATAATAACATATGTAACATTAAACAATGGCATTCTGAAACTTCTACTTAATATATAAGTATTTAAAAATGTCTTTTCCATAAGATTCTCCAATCAAGTTTCTACATATCCATTTATTCACAAATAAAAAAGGAAGCTCAGTACTATATTTTCCTACATACTAGACAATGATCAGCAATATTAGTGATGTTTACTCCAAGCAATATATTTCAAACTTTTTCATATGCATGTATCAAAATTATCTGACAAATTTGTTAAAATTCCAATTTTATACCCCACCACAGACTTTCTAAAGCTTACTATAACGAGAGAGGGGCCAGGATCTGCTTTTAATCTATTTTTTCAGCTGATTTTAATATGCATTAAATTTGAAAATTTCCAAAATGTTTTCAATGAAAACATTTCTATTTACTTTCAGTATTATACAAAAGAATTTTAAGTCATTTATATTTTTATCACACAGTATTTGCATGTTTTAAAATATGAAGCTAATGAGAAACAAAAGAAAAAATGATAGTTTTGGATTATAACCCAAAGAATAAGATAAATATCCATAAATCCATACTCATATTAATAAATGCTTGAATAAATAAATGCATGAAAGAGAGCTAAATCTTCTTGCAGAAAAATTCCAAACAAGAAAATATAGAAGGAATGAGAGAAACAGAAAATCACCATTAGAACATCTCAGTAATAATTGTAGCAGGTATAATTTGCTGATGAATGTTAAAATTAGTGAGGAATTTTTAAGGAGAAACAGAATATTTGTATGACCTCAAAAGATCTTCTCTGAAATATTTATGAATCATGTAGTGTGGTTCTAGCAAACTTCCGTGAATTCTTTGAGAATGTTCTTTGTATTAGTGACACTTATTTTCCCACCTCTGAAGTGTAGGATGAATTTAATGGCTCCTTTCTAACAAGTAGAATATGGAAAGGGAAAATAACTCTAAGCAGAAAGCTGAGAGACACCACTCACCAAGTTATCAGTGTTAATGTCACCAGTAACAAATCCTATTGACAGCATGTACCTCCTGATGTGATGCAACGAGAAAAGCGCTTCACCTCTGTGGCATTTTCCCTACAAATTCATAATCCCAATCTAAATAACTACAAAATATAAGACAAACCTAAATTAATGTGCATTCTATAAAATATATGGCAAAACGTCAAGGTAATGAAAAACAAGGAAATAATGAAAAACCGTCATAGATCAGAGAAACTCAGGAAACCTAATAACTAAATGCAAAGTAGTATCCCTGGGCAGAAAAAGGCATTCATGGGGAAACTACTGAAATCTGAATAAAACCTGTAGTTCGTTAACATTATTGTACCATTGTTCACCTATTCATTTTAATAAATATATTTTAGTAAAATACTAATATTAGGGTTATAGTTCTTTGTACTATCTTTGCAGCTTCTGTAAACCTAAAATTATTTCAAACCAAAACAAGGTTTCTGTTTTTCATTGTGGTAATATTCTTGTGTGATGCTCAAAAGGTTTTAAGTTTGATATATTCCCATTTGTGTATTTTTGCTTTTGTTTTCTTTGCTTTGATATCATATTCAAGTAATTACTGCCAAATACAGTGTCTTGAAGTTTTTCCCCTTTGCTCTTCTGGAAGTTTATAGTTTTACGTCTTTGACCAGGTTTGAGTTAATTTTTGTATGTAGTGTTAGGTGTGTCCTACTTCATTATTTTGCATATGGATATCCAATTTCCCCAACACTTATGAAAGAACTTGTCCTTTCCTACATGTAGTCTTGGCATCCTTGTCAAAAATAATTTGGCCATACACTCAAGGGTTTATTTCTGCAATTTCTATTATGTTCCGCTGGTCGATATAGCTGAATTTATACCAGTACCACACTGTGTTGATTACTGTTACTGTTACTTTGTAGAATATTTTGAAATCAGGAAGTGTGAGGCCAACTTTGTTCTTTTTCCAAGATTGCTTTGGCTCTTTGGGACCCCGCTAAAGTCCATATAAATTTTAGGATTTTTTTTATATCTGCAAAAAAATAAAAAAGTTGTTGGAATTTTGATAGGAATCACACTGAATCTGTAGATTGCTTTGGGTAGTATGGCAACAAACTAAAAGTTTTTTGATATATAAGTTTAACATTTAACTTTTCAAATATATCGGTAAGATTCATGACTTTATGAACACTATTTATTTACTACTTTCATTTTGTATGTTTACAAATTGTTTTATTACTGTCAATGTTTAAAAAGTAAATTTAGTAATTCCTATTTCACAAATTAGTCTTATTTCTTCATTTTTTAATTCTACATTACAGAGAGAGAGAGAGAGAGAGGAACGACTTCTACTTATCTGTTCTTACCAGTTTGAGATGCCCTTTTAGAAATAATTTTCAGTGCCTGTATTTATTTATACCAAATCAAATCTAAGTTTTAACATGTTTAAGCAATTTAATTTCCATTAATATATTTCAAAATGTGAACATGAAAAAGCAGTACAGAAATAGAATGAGCTCTCATTTCCTACTGGTGCTATTTCAAATTAACACAAACTTAGTGACTCAAAAACAACACAAATTTATTAACTCATATTTTTGGAGGCCAAGAGTCCTAACATCAAGGTGTCAGAAAACTGAATTTCTTTTGGAGACTCTTCTACAAGGAAGAGCCCTTTTCTCCATCTTTTCCAGCTTCTGAAGCCAACTGTGTTTCTTGGTTCCAGACCTCTAACTCCATCTTCAAAGTCACTAGCATAATACATGCAAATCTCTCTCTCTCTCTCTGACCTATTTCCTCATCACATCTTCCCCAACTCTAACCCTTTTTCCTCCCTCTTATGAGGACTTTTTTGCATATGTTGAGCCCACCAAAATAATTCAGAAAGTTCTCACCATTCCAGAATCTTCAATGTAATCACATGCAAAATCCTTTTTGCTCTGTATATATATTCACAGGTGTTAGAGACTTCAATGGGGACATCACAGTGACTTTGTTTTCTGTGTCATTCATTAAATATGCAGTAATTTTTATTTTTACTTTTAATCATTTGAGAGACATTGTAGACATATATTAGCTATTTTTTGCCACTAATAGCAACTTAGAGAAATGTATGAAAAATAATAATCTTACATTATTCTTCAATTAATAGCCACTAACAACCATGGAATATTGTTCTCCCACCTATTCTAGCACTGTGTTTCATAAGTAAAGTTTTTGGGGGAGCAGGGAAAGAAAGGTCATTGTCTTGATTCTGGCTAACTTGGAATAATGGAACCATAATTTTAGAACAATATTTGACAACACCTATTTTAGGAAAGTCTCCTTAACTGTAAATGAGTATGAGGATGTGAAATACTAGCTCCTTTAGGTAAAATCCCGGTGACACAATTGAATCAGAGTAAGCTGTAGAAATGGACAAATAGATTCTGGACATTGGTATGGAAAACTTTGGGAAAATTATCAAATTGTAAATTAATATTGTTGAGAGACTAATGCCATTTATGTCATCTCTCCTAAGTGACGGGAGAATTTTAAGGTGGAGTACTTAAGTTTTAATCACGTTAAGTTCTAAAATCTGTGATTCTGATTTCTAGCAGCATTAGGCATACAAACTAAATGCAATTAAAAGGAACTATTTTGGTGCTTTATTTAAGACTAATTATCTCTCTAGCATGTCTCTTGCCACAGTGCGGCTATGAACACATTTCTCCGTTCTGCAGTCAATACCTTAGCTGGTACAAAAGAATATTGATTGAGAACAGGCAGTGTTTTACAAGAGAGAGGTTGAGAGGCCTACAGATCAGAGAGAAGTCTTTGCATGTGGAATTTGAATTTCTCAGAAAGTCCTTTGGAGACTTATAAATCAAGAATTTCTAAGTGGAATGTATTTTTATGTGAATCATAGGTTTTCTATTAAAAGTTGCAGTTTAAGGAAAACTTCACTTGAAAATTAATTATTAAGAGAGCATGTCTATTGATTGCTTGCTACATTTTTTTTTTGTTTACTAAGCATTTACAAGTATTTAATGATTCCTGATTTCAGCAGTTTCTATGAGATGTCACTGTCTTCCCATTCTTAGTTTTCCAGAAATGGAGAGCCAAACAGTAAGTGAACTCTCTGAGATAATATGTGTCAATGGCACAGGAAGAAACAGATGTACCGCTGAATTTTTAGTCTCTGACTTTGGTGAATCAATAAATTTGGGATTTTTGCAAGGCATACAAATATTCATCTACTTATCCATTAGATCATTTCTTCTGCCTAGTAAAAATATCAAACTGTACCCCAGATGAAAAAAATCACCCAAGTTGAAGAAATGTAATTCTCTCATAGGTATAGATTAGCTAGTATTATGAGACTTACCAAACAAGTCTTTTTCCATACTCTTTTGCCAGTTATGGCAGGATAAATCATTTTAGTATATCTACAGTACTGACCATAAGCAATCAGTTTATAAAAATTAAGAAAAAAATAATTAATATTAAATAGATTTCTCTTTACCAACATAATCAAGTGGCACAGACATTGAAAAGTTTTTTTTTAATGTAGCAATAACAGTTATCTATAAACACCTATGTTTTTTAAAAACCAAAATTATATTAATGCATGCTCATTCATTAAATTTTAGATGACACACATTTTCTTTGAATAGCAGTCCACCTATTGGAGTTCTTATGATTTGTAATGTTGTAATTTGTAATTGTAATGTTGTTCAATTTCTTTAAATTATATAGAACTTAAAGACATTTATAAAAACAAAACCCCTGAGACCCAACTTCTCCTAAATACTTTAAGATCACATATTTTTTACCCAAAATGCTTGACACCAGAAGTGCTCTGAATTTTGAATTGTTTTAGATTTTGGAATATTTGCATTTGCATAATGAATGTTTTGAGGATGAGACCCAAGTCTAAACATGAAATATATTTGTATTTTCTATACACTATGCATAGCTTGAAGGTAAATTTATACAATATTGTAAATAATTTTGAATGTGGAGCAAAGTTTGTGTGAAGCACTTGCACGTGAAATTTTCCACTTGTGGAATCATAAGTGCTCAAAAGTTTCATATTTTAGAATTTGGATTTTTATATTGAGAATGTTTAGCCTATATTAACATTGTTAGTCCAGTCTTTATATTTTCTTCATCTATACCTTATTCAACAGTATTTTTATAAGCATTAACTAACCTTTTCAAGGTCTTTCTAAAAATACAGCATAATTTTCATGTAAGCAATACTTTCTATAGTTATAGTCAATTGGTTTATACAATATTTAATTAAATTATGTGACTATCTTGGAAATGACTAATTTTCACAAAATCACTTTCTATAATTCCAAGACTATATTTTCTTCCTTCCTTTCTTTCTTTTTTTGAGTTGGAATTTCACTCTGTTGCCCAGGCTGGAGTGCAGTGGCACACTCATGGCCACCCCAGCAGTCCTTCCGTCTCAGCCTTCCAAGTATCTGGAACTACAGGCATGTGCTACCACGCCTGGCGAATTTTTTTATTTGTTATTTTATTGTAGAATGAGATGTCGCCGAGTTGCCCTGGCTGGTCTCAAACCCTCGGGCTAAGGCAGTCCACTCGCGTCAACCTCCCAGAGTGCTAGGATTACAGGCTGAGCCACTGAGCCTGGCCCCGAGACTATATTTTCAAACCTCATAAACTCTCCAAAATAGAATGTGAGAAATATGTGTTCATGGCCATGAAATCCCCCATGAAACTGGCTCTGTGTCCTTTTTCATTTCTTATAGACTAGTATGATAATAACTAGAGAAATTTTTGAAGTTACTCATTGAAAACAGAATGACTTTTCTGCTTTTGTTCCCAAAAACATGATGGAGAAAACCATTTTCTCAACTGAGACTATCCATCTTCGAAAGTGAGAAACAAACTTCTACTAGTTTGCATCATAATATTTTCATCAACCATAATATAGAAATTAGTATCTTGAATTGAGATGCTTCTTTAACAAAAATTTTAAATGTTTAGCATAGTTTTGGTGATCATGCCGGCAACAAACAGCTACTGCAAACTGGAAAGCTATAAATCTATATTTTTTCAGCATAAAATATTCGATGCAACTGTGATCTGTGACATCTTAAAAGTCATACTGATGCCAGTTAAGCCTGTGGTTCTAAAAGAAATATTTGGAAAGAATGAGAATCGTTGGAAAGAGCCACAGTGTGTGTTGTCTGCTATTACCCGTATTTAGAAAGATATTGTAAGAAAGAGACCTGCTTTTCCTGGTTTGCAATGAAAATTATTAAGAAATTACATAAATACAGAGCCAAGAAGTTTTGGAAGAAACAATAGCTCCTGTATCCTAAACAATAAGAGAAATTATCATATAAAAATCTTTTAAGTGAGTTCTCATAACTTTTCATTTTTAAGATTCCTAACTTTAAAAAAAGGGGTTGCAAATCAACATTCTCCAGTTTTTTGTTTGTTTGTTTTTGTTTTGTTTTGCTGTTGGCATGAAGATAGATGACTCAGATTCAGGACTAGCATAAAGACAGTGTTTCACTCAGAGTAAGCATGTAAGGAGGCAATCACAGGTGCTGGTCTGCATATACATGACCCTGACGGTGATGCTTCCTTTAGTTTTACCTACTGGGCTCTTCCCTTCCCTCACTCCAGCCCATGTTTTGGTTCCATTCCTCAGAGGTGCCTCCAAAGATTTTGTTTGAGAAGTCAACTGGAAGATAACTGGTAGCTAAGGAGCTGGAGACAGATGCAGTGTGTTTTCAAGGCACAGCAGTGGGACAGACATCATAGCCAAGGTTCAGGAGAATTTCCTGCTCACTTGTCTGGCCAATTCTGTGGTGTGGTTCTGGAAGCCATCTTACAAATTTGGCCTACAGCCAAGGCCCCATCCCTTCCAAGAATCCTGCAAGCTGCATAATATATTAAATATATTCCTGTTTAGCCCATGGAATTGGTTCTACTATATAAAATTTAGAACTCAGAAATTTTGACTCTGTCATTTTCTAGTTTTGTAATACTTAAGGTTATTTCAATTTTCTCATCTACAAAAGAGTAATAACAATTTGTACCTGCTGGGATTATTTTGAAACTTAAACATTATATAGCAACATGATACAAGGCATATGTCAGATAATTGATAGACATTAGCTATATTTTGTTACTACTATTTGTCAATTTGGGAATTTAAATTATTTAATTTTTATCTTCCTTTATCTCTACATTAAAGTGACCAATGTAATTGTTTGTTCATCTATTCCTGATTTTTTATTTATACTATCACTTTAATAATCTTGGTCTCTGTTCTACCGTTTTTCTCCTAGTCCAAGTTTTTTACATCGATAGTTACTGTGTACCTCAGTTTCAATGAAACACAAAATCTACACTTCCCTTGCAAGCCCATTGGAGACTGGGAAACTAAATTCTACTGCTAGTACTTTTATTCTTTCTTTCTGATGCCACCAAACACCTGCCTGTCTTTGCAACAAACCCTCACACTCATACTTTTCATCCACAGGAACATGTGCCTGCTTGCCTATGACTCCTTACAGGACCTTTCAGTGATGACTGTCCTGATTGCCAGACTGTCTGTCACCATATTGCTGAATAATGTCAATCTATTTAATGACTTTCTCCACTGTTTACATGCAGATACATCCTGAACACCTACCTCTTCCCAGGCCAGTTCCCATTTCTTAAAGGATGGTTATAATACTAAAGTTCCTCTGTCTTGATTTTTAAAAATTATATCTATAATATATATTTCTATGTATATATTACATCTGTATATTTCTAGACAGTTCAACATATGTCTCAAGAAACCATAGTTTGATAGATATGAAGGAACCTGTTACTTATAGTGATATGATCTTAAGGTGAATATCACACACAGTAGCTCTGAGAAAAATATGTATCAGATGCAAGTCTGAACAAAGCATTGACTTTATCTGACTTCACCTATGTAAGAATTGAAGAAAAACTTGGAATGCCTCAGGCAGTTTTCTTAGATTAATAATAACGTTCATATCTTACCTTGTAAAGGCAGTTTCTGACTTGGATTCAATCATAAGTAGGTAAAAGTCACATATGATTTTTCCAAATGTGGACTCATTCTGCCTCTGGCCTCATTACAGGAGATTTATTTTTCTGTTATCCCTCCCTTTTTCTGCTTCAGAAGGCACTGGATCTTTACAAGATAACCTGTAGGAAATCACTGCACACAACACAATCCTTGCATAATATTTCCTTCCCCTACTCTTTTAGCAAACATAGGCCACTTGCTAACTTTGAATCCTACTTTTCAAGTTACCTTTTTGCCATTAGTTCTCATTTTACCTCCTTCCATACTTTATTAGTCAGGACGTTCAAATGATACTAAAGGAATCATGCTAAGGCTCCCCTCCACCACAAAATGGGGCTCTGGTACAGTAATGACCAGGGCCACATATGGCTCCAAGTCTGTCATAAGCTAGGTCAATGCTTTTTTCTCTGTTCTATAAAACTGACCTTTCCCTGTGTCTCCCAACAGTCAAGACTCACATTCTGTCAGCGTGTTGATACTAGCAGTAGAATGATGTCTTCCCACTGGGCTCTGGCAGGAACTCACCAAGAAGGAGATTTGCTTATACTACTTCAATTGTTGGTTCTTTTCTCAAACAAGTGCAACAGCCAAAGAGGTATGAGAGGCACATGCTTACTGGCCAGGCCTGACTTGCTTGGACACCACTATGGGAGTATGCAGACAGCCTACCAAATTCACATGGAACAGTTTCCTCACAGGAAAGATGGTTTTGTTACCAGAAGGAAGAAGATTTGTGTGGAAATCAAAAAACAACAATCCAATCACTGACTGCCTTATATCTATGCACACTTCTGTCAACATAATTTTCTTAAAGTGTCTCTTTAAATAAGCCAACTATTCCTGGTAAAATTCAAAGCCACAATTCCTACTTTCCAAAGCAAATTATTTTTTCTTATGACTGACCCTTTCTGTTTGACAGGTTCAGAACATCTCCTCATGAATACAGAACCAATAGTTATCTAATATCCAAAACATGAATAACACAGTGTCCAAAATATAGTGATGAATATAATAAAAAGAATAATATAAATTTTAAAATGCCACATTAGAAAATAGAAGAAAGGGAAACAAAATATAACATATCCCATTGGACAGAGAGAGAGATTCCTGCCCTGGCAAGCGATGATTCCCTTGATAAACTGATTTGACAGCTTTGCTTGCTGAACTTCAGAAACAACTTTCCTCTCTGCTGTCATAGTCACATACAAGGTATTAGAGAAGATTCCCCTTCTTGGGGCTATGCATTCCTCTTTCTGAAGATGTGGCTTTAAAATTCTGAGGTATGCCCTAAGTGTTAGACAACTATTGGCCCTTATTCGCCAATCTTTAGACAAAACTAATGTCAGTAAATTTTTGGCTATTCTGTATTTTGTCCACTCAATGAGCCCATAAAGAAATCTACATTGTCCAAGCCAAGCATGGCCCTTGAGCCCAAACCCTGGCCTGAATATCCACACCGCTCAGCAATGTCGTTGATGCCCGGCTAGTTAACCCTCAGCCTAACTGCTTTCACAGTAGCTCTTGCCAGCAACACAAAGTGTCGTGTTAATTATGCAACATTAATTGCCTCTCAATCAAAGGTTTTACTCAGGGGATGGATCTGAATATTAGGGTAATTGATTTTTGTTTTTACTTTTTTCAAGTAGAAGGTGGATGACAAAAGACATGAAAGTAGATTTTTGAAAATTGATCTCTCCTTTCCGTTCTCTGGTTTCATCTTCATCTCCAGGGTATCTCCAACTTTACTACCTGTTTCACAAAAACTTCAGGCAAATAAATTGACCTCCCAAGTACTATGAAGTTTGTGAGGTTTTTGTTTGTTTGTTTCTTTGTTTTTTGCCTCACACTTCTCATGGACTGCAGGTCATAAGTAAAAACATTCTCCCTTAAGGAATGTTCTTTTCTCATTTACAGCCAGGCTAGCTTGGATTTAAACTTGTTCTTTTTGTCCAATATTTTTGGGAAACTATAAGAAGTAGCCAATTTGCTCTGAAATGCTGACATTTTTCAACTAAACTTTAAAACTTCAAGCCTCTTTATGTTTACATTTTAAATTGCAAGTACAAGAGGCCATAATTAAATCTGTAATTTTGCTACCAAATAAAAAAGACTGCCAATATCCCAGATGGGATGAAGCTTTTCCATATCTCTACTCTATCTTGACTTGTCTTTCATACTTTTGATCTATTACTTGCAGCACTCCAATTTTCCAATATCAAAGTAACTAAACTATAGCTCAAATTAGCTTAAGGCAAAAGAAAAACCTAGATTAAAGAGAAAAAAACAGGAGAGAGTTTACTCATGTTACTAAACAGTGCAGGCATAGTTGGATTTATGTCTCCCATGTCTTATTTCATATGCTGGTGGATAAAACCTTACATAATGACAGCCACCCAGCTTTAATGAAATGAGAATATATTTTTGAAAAGAGGCGACCAAAATAATCCATGGAGATGCTCAGTTTGGCTCAACTCCTGCTATCACGCTCATCACCACACTGATCAATACATCCAGCAAAGAGGGGCACACTAATTGGCCAAGCTAGGGCTATGGGTTCCCATAAGGAGGATGAAAATATGGGGTCAGCTCCTCTAAAATCATAGTGAAGTATGTTTCCATTAGGAAAAATAATTGGTTATCAAAACAATTGGAAATTAACAGTGTTCAGGTAAAATCCCACAGATGTTAGCTTCACTCTATTTTTCTACCTTTTAATTTTTGTTCCTAACAATCAGAGAGGAAGAGCTGGCACTTTGTATCTCTGAGGGTGAGTCAGTTACATGCTGTCCCAACACTGAGGACTTTTTCCCACTTTTCCCTCTCAGCCACATTCTTCTTTGAGGATCAAGAGTAAGGAGAACTACTCATAACCTACAGTCAACCTTCAGGTCATGAAAAGCATTCACAATCTAATGTGAGCACAAGTCAGTCAAGAGAGGGAAATGGACTACATGGCTGATTAGAAGTAATTCTTAAAGTAATTTTGAGAAGAAAGTGACCTTCTAATGTTTTCTAGCATTTCAGTTTTATTATGGGATAAATTTAATATAGTATGCCAGTATATAAGCCTAATGCTAATTTACAAAGATATTTTAAGCACAAGAGGAGTATTCTTAGTTATAAACACCTAGAATGTAGGCAATTCATAATTTGAAGATCCCTGTAGTTTTCTATAGAATCTATTAAAGTCTTTAACAAATATTATAACAACTAATGATACTAGCAATATTCATTATCAATAAAGTACCAAGAATTTTTTCAGTCCCTTTTACATATTGTAAAAATTAATAATTTAGGATTATACTCATTTTACAGAAAAGAAAACCAAGGCTTGAAGTATTAATTTTATATTTGGTATAAAAATATGAATTTACAACAGAAGTAACTGTCACTGAAGCTCACACTCATTCAGTGATGTTATAACTTTGATCCATGCTAAGACCCTAAGAAAGTATCAGAAAGAATATTACAAATGTTTTTGTGAAAATATGGAATATCTTTTACATGGTGAGGAAGTGTTACAAGCAGTATTACCGTGCAGCCAGGACTTCTAATTTCTGTATGCTTGGTTCTATACCACTTTTTTCTTCTTTCAATATTTATACAATAAATGTTGATCATCTTTTCTACGTTTTTCAATGATTTAGGCTCTTAGAAGTCATCAGTGAACAAAGCAGAATAAGATATTGTGTTGTGTATGTAATATTCCAGTACTTCCCATAATAAATCATATTAAGAAGCCAAAAGTGAACTCTGTAAAACATTCAAGTCTTTATTTCAATTTGAATGTTCTATAGTCATTCTCATGAAAAGATGCCATTTTCTCTAATCTGACTTTGACCCTTCACAGAAAAGTGGAAGTGAGGCTGATTGGTAATGGAGGAAAACAAGAAAGTAGGTACTAAAGTTTGAAAAGTAAATGAAATAGTATAGAAAACAAACCTCACATCATTAGATGCGGTACGGTTCTGGTACTACAGAAAAGTCAATCAGCAGTATGAAGGCGGATTTGAGAAATCACACACACACATACACACACACACACACACACACACACACACACACACACACACACACAGAAAAACAGACCAGTAAATGAAACTGATTGCAGAGCAAAAAGAAGAGATGGAAAACGTTTTGACAAATAGGATAAAATACATTTTCCTATAATGAATAAGACCAAAATCTGCATACCGAAAGGATACCCTGTATACCAAACAATGTGAATAAAAAGGCAAACACTGAAACATACAGTGATAAAACGATTACACTAAAAGAGAAATTCCATGATCTTCCAAAAAGAAGATACAAGTCCCCTATATGGGAAAATATAATCAGACTATTCTTTAAAACAATGGGAGTCCAGAAGACAGTTGAACCACATTTAGAGTTCTTTTGTAGAAATATTTATGTCCACAGAAAGTGATTTTAGATATACATAGATGGAAGAGGCATATAAGCTATGTGCAAATGAAAATGAGAAGACATAATCTAACCAACCAAAACTCATGAAAATGAATAATTCAGAAATAATCTCTTCACTGTTCCAAACTAAACTCCTCGAAGAGATATATAGAATGAAGGGGTAAGTTGTATATTATAGAATTAGATTGACCATACAAATAATTTTAACATAAAATTAAGTCTATATTACTGGGGAGAATAAGCTGCAAAACAACATCAATGTAATGATTTTTGTAGTAAATAACACAATATGAAAATATAACCATAATATAACAAAGCCAAAATTCCAGACCACATAACTAAAACCAGGAGACTAGAGAAAATGTTTAAGTGTTCTAATTGCATGATATTTTATAAGAAACATAGATAGAGTGTATTAAAAATATGAATGTATTAAAGTTGATGAAAATTCTTTGCTACCCATTCATCTCCCATTGAGAGATGAGACTAATTCCCCTCCTCTTGAATCTAGGCCAAATTTAGTGACTTCATTGACCAAAAGGATATGGTGGAAATGATGTTTGTCAATTCCAGGTCAATTTTTTTCTTTGCCATCTCAAAGTCCTGTAGCTGCCATTCTATGACATAGAGAGACTACATGTAGGCACTCTGACTGGCAATCCCAGCTGAGCACCCAGCCCACAGACAGCCCTGACAGGCAGCCGTGTGAATGTGCCATCTTGGACATCACATCCAATGGAGTCTTCTGATGACTCCAGTCCCAGCTGCTTTCTGACTAAAACCACTTGAAGGCTTCATGTGAAAATCACTTAGCTGTTGATTGGTTCTCCTGTCAAAAAGAAACTTTATGACTTTTTAGCATCCTACCTAATATTTGTTAACTGAACTAGATACTCAACACATTTTTATTGGTTGTTGATTTGGTTGCCTTATTCTTGCTTCTGACAGCATATGATATGAGGCTTTATTTATAAAAAATAAACAATGTCTAGAATTCACACTAAGCTCAGGTATACAAAACTTTAATGAATAAATAAGCCATTGAAGTATTATCACTAAATTAATAAATAGTGTTTTGCATAGAGGCTATCTTTATTTCCAGATGTGGCATGGTACAAAAAAAAGGAAAATATACTATTTCTGAGGTTTCTTAAGGACAGTTTTAGGCTTAAGGAGAAAATCACATGTGTATTTAAAAAGGTCTATGAAGGAGTCTACCATTGTATCTATTCAAGACTCTGATTCTCAAAATTATATTCAAGAGTTTAGTCCTTAGTCCCTGGGAGATCAGCAAGCAGATCTCATTGCATGGGTCTCAGACCTCAGGGAACAGCAGCAGGCAAGAGTCAATGTTTTGAAACCAAATATGCTGCTTTCTTTGCTTTCCTACATGCTCGTATTTATTTTATTTGTATAAATATATGGGGTACAAGTATAATTTTGTTCCATGTATAGATTATATAGTGGTGGAGTCAGAGCCTTTACTCAAATAATGTACTTTGTACCCACTAAGTAATCTCTCATCATCCATCCCCTGCCATCTTCTCACCCACCTGCCTCCATTGTCTATCATTTCACTCTCTGCATCCATGTATGCACATTACTTAGCTCCCATTTACAAGTGAAAACATGCAGTATTTGACTTTCTGTGTCTGAGTTGTTTCAGTCAAGATTATGACCTCCAGTTCTATCCATATTGCTGTGAAAGACAGGATTTCAGTTTTTATGACTGAATAATGGTGTGCATGTGTGTATGTGTAACATGTGTTCATTCAGTCATTTGCTGATGAGTTGGAGTCTCACTCGGTTGCCCAGACTGGAGTGCAGTGGCCGCTCCCGGCCACCGCAGCCTCGACCAGCTGGGCTCCGGTGATCCTTCTGCCTCAGCCTTCCGAGTAGCCGGAATTACAGGCATGCGCTACCACGCACAGCTGATTTTTTGATTTATTGTAGAGATGAGGTCCCGTTGCCCAGGCGGGTCTCGAACCCGCGGGCTCAGGCAATCCACTCGCCTCAGCCTCCCAAAGGCGCGGGATTACAGGCTGAGCCACCGAGCCCGGTCATGCATGCTTTTAAGGCAAATAATATAAGAAGACAAAAAGTTCCCATAAATGGGCAAAAAATTTGAACCAACACATCACCAAAGAAAATACATAGATATTAAAAAGGCACATAAAAAAGATGCTCATTTAATTTTGTTATTCATGACAGAAATACAAGTTAAAACCATTGTGTGACAGTACTGCATATGACTAAAATGCAATAAGACTGACAATGTCCTACAGTAGTAAACATGTAGAACATCAGTTTGGCTGTTTCTTATGAAGTAAACATACACTCACCATATAATGCAGCAACTCCTCTCCTAGATATTTATGCAAGTGAAATAAAAAGATATGTGTACATACAGCATGTATCCAAATATGTGTGACAGCCTTATTTATAATTCTCAAATTGAAACAACTAAAATGTCCATCAACTGGTAAATAGATAAGAAAATTGTGGTATTATTATATAATAGAATTCTGTTTACCAACAAATAGGTATGAACTATTGATATATGCAGCAACATGGATGGATCTCAAAAATGCTATGCTAAGTGAAATAACAAAAGTATCTACCTTATGCTTTACTGATGTTACAGCCTAGTAAAGATAAAACCATGGTGATAGACTAAAGTTCAGTAGTTGCCAGAGCCCACTAATTTAGGGTTGTAGAGAGGGGATTGACTGCAAAGAAACCTCAGGGAACTTTTGGGGTGAAGAAATTATTCTGAATAATTATTGTGCTGATGGTTACTTAACTGTATGTACTTGTCAAAAGTCATCAACTTTTGTTTCAACTGCTTCATTGTATTGCATGTAAATTATATCTTAATAAAATTTAGAGGAAAACAGTACAAAATGTGAAGGAGGAAAACATTAAGTAAAAGTTTCACAGCTTTTTTGAATGGGTTTGCTTCCTATATCTCATATTTTTATATGCCTAAAATTTTTTCAGAAAATTAATATACAGACCTTCCAAAACAAACACAGAGTTCCCAAATATAATCTATCTGTTGATTCTGAGTTCTTGATTTTTTTAGTAATTAAGACTATAGTTCGAAGGTGTTAATTCTTTAAAAGAATCAATTGACCATTTTCCAGATCATTTTCCTCAATGAATATATAATACCTTATAATAAAAGTCACAAGATATTTTAGAATGTTCCAGTGCAGAACTCTAAGAAGAAAGTAGATATATGACTTCATGCTGTGTTTTAAATGTGTAGGTACAGTCATTTATCATTTTAAAAAATGAATGAAATGTTTCATCGTTAGAAAAAGAAAATATATCTTTGTGGAATTTGTATTCTTAGAAAATTCCCAACTGCAGAGTTACCATTTGAAAGACCCATTTATCTTCACAGAAGGCACAACCTTATCATCATGGAGATTAGCATGTAACTTAAACATGATTCATGGACCAATGCTTCTGAGAAGGCGGTGTCTTGACCCAGATGCAGATAATCATAAACGTTTTCTGACTTAAATCATATGTACTGAAAGTCCATGTCTTTTCTCTTTAAATGTGAATTACAAATGATTTCCTCTGAAAAAGACTTGAATTTAAAAGCAAAAGCAGATTAGAGTAAAATAGTTTATAAAGAGAGGACAAAGACATTGTATCTTTAGGGTAGGAAAAATGGAACACATTTTTCTATACTCTCAAAATCATCCACTTTATCTACATGTCAAGAGAGTGTATACAATTTCAATTTAATTTATTTTTAGGTGTTCTAAATCTCATGCCCAAGACTAAACTTATCCATAGCAGTGGTAATACTTATGAGATACTTCCATATATTGTCTTGCTTATATAATTTTAACTGTTTTTCACAGAATGTAATTTGAGCACCCCCCATGTATGATATGCTAAGTGGCTAAGTGTTGGAGATATGAAGATGTATGAAAAATACTGTCAGCCCCCAATGACAAATAGTAAGAACATGAGAACAATTAAGTATTACTGTCTTGTGTCTCCATCAAGACATGAGAATAATTAATAAATTACAAAAGGCAAAATGCACTAAATACTTGAACAAAAAAACTGAAAGCAAAACACTACTGGAACATTTATGCTTTTTCTTGGATGCACATTTTACAAATCTTTTTTTACCATATGTTACTTTGGTAAATCTTAGTTATGGAAACAACAAAAAATTAAATGATAGAGAGTGAAAAAGAGAGAGAGAGACAGAGAGAGAGAATGGATGCTTGAAAGTGGCAGATCTGGATTTGAACACAAAGGCTGAAACTTATTAACTAATTGACCTTGAAGAAGTTTCTCAATTCTTTCTAAGTTCTAATTTTCTTATTCATAATACTTTTGCACAATAATATCAAATAATGTCTTATGAGTGTTCATAGAATTTAAAGACAATGTATGTAAGGGCTGAAAAAGTGTCTGACATAAAGTAGGATCTGAACACATAGCTAGTTTCCTTTTTTCCATTTCTTTCTTTTCAAATCCATGGACTATCAGACTCTTCTTGCCAGAAACGTTGCCTAAAACTGCACTCATGCCAGGTCATTTTTGGACCATGGCCAGTTCAGCTCCCCATCTGCCGTTCCCACTTGGTCACTGCATGACCTATCTTGATCTCCTGGAGATGTTCCTGGTGCTTTAGGTCATATACAAAATCCTCTTCCTCTTTTGACGATTCAGCACAGGCTGCTCTAAATGACCCCATGTTTCTAGACTACTGCCTTTTCTCTCTTTTTTCTCTACTTATCTCAGATGAATTTACTTTCTGTTTTATCCTTGGAAACATTCTCCTTCATCCCAAACTAAGCACATTGCCTCTGTTGAACTTACTTATGCCCTGATTATCTTAAAATCAGGAAATCAATTCTTTAATCTCTTCCTCAAAATTATATCCACACTACTCAGACTTTGCTGACTTAGGGTTGACAAAAATTCCTTCTGAATGTTTCTTAACTGGATTTGAGACTATCGGGACCCAGTCACATAAAGTATGTTCTTCCTTGATGTATAAAATGTTAAGAATTCATATATTCCATTCAACCATCTTGAAATGACTACTACATGACAGGCTTTGTTGTAAGCATAGGGGACAGAGCACTGAGCAAAAAGTCCTATTCTCATGCAGAGAGAAGGGAGAGAACATACAGACAACGAACAAGTAAAAAATATATAAGTAAGTTCTGTGAGGAAATAAAAAGCAAAGCAAAAGAAGAATGATTAAAGACTTGTCTGATAAGGTGACACATGAGGAAAAATATGAAAGAAGTAACCAAGCAAGACATGCTGGTATTTGTGGGAAACAGATTCATAAAGAGAGAACAATGCAAATGCTGAAAAGTGGGAGTTTGCTTGTGAGCTGCTAAACCTGAGTGAATCAAGAAAATAGGAGTAGAGACGAAGTGAGAGCTAGCTCAGGACCTGCGCTGAAGGAAACGATGATGCTTTGGGAGGTTATTGTGACAGAGGGATTCCATTAGAGGCTTGTAGACAGAGAAGTGGCACAACATGGCTTTCCTTTAGGGAAAAAATTGAAACTGACTTTGAATACAAAATCCAAATGTCCTACTGGACTCTGCCAAAGCATTCCAACATTTTTGAGACTGAGTTTCCTCCTTTAGAAAATAGGGATAATAATAACCGTCATGTCACACTGAGAACATGAAATGAGGACATATTGGAATGCCTACCGTATGGTGAACATGTAATTGAGTGTGCTAAAAATAATTGTATTTGCATTTGTTGATATCAGCTGTATCATTCTCTGTCATAATGTTTTTCTTGGGTCCACATGTAAACAACCAAGGAAGCTTTGGATAGCTTCCAAAAATAGTTATTTTATAATACTTCATACAGTTGATTTTTCATATCTGTGGGTACCATATCAGTAGATTCAACTAACTATGGATCAAAAATATTTGGAAAAAAGCATGTACAGATAATTTCTTCTTATGAATATTCCCTGAACAATATAGTATAACTATTAACATATCACTTACATTGCATTATGTGTTATGAGTAATCTAGAGATTATTTAAAATATATGGGAGGGTGCACAAAGGTTACATGAAAATAATATGTCATTTTATATAAGAGACTTGAGCAATTGAGGATTTTTAATATTTACTTGGAGTCCTGAAACAAATACCCCACAGATACAGAGACCAACGGTATATGCAATCTTAAGCCAAGCTAAGCAGACTCAGACAATATTTGAATTTAAAGCAAAGCAGAAAAATCAGGTGTGATTCAAACATCTTGTGAATGGTGACTTGACCTGTTTTACCTGACTTGAGAGACAGGATTTACAGTGTTATATTTTTTTTTGTAAAATCATTCGTGGACATATCTTAAAAGACACAGATATGTAGGATCTTTGCCTTTCTCACTGATTAATTCTCAATTAAGTCTTTTCTTCAAAAGAGTATGTACAATTTCTTAAAACCACTCTTAAGAATATCTTAGAAGAAATTTGGATCTAAGAAAAAGGAGATCATTGTGTATGAAAACATTATAAATCCGCATGCTTTCACCTGATTTATTTTTTTTTCACAGAAAGGCAAACGGGTTTTGATTACATCAAAAATTACATTTATATAATAAGAATCTGTTTCACATTTTTAGAAATTATTATTCAGTAAATGAAAGTAGAACTTCCACCTGAAGTCCAGCTGAAAATGCACACCATCGATGTGTAGAGTCTGATTTAGGGAGGGGTATGTGGGCCAGACACAAAGAATTCCCTCTCGCCTTTCCATGGCATGATGTGCACCAGGGTAAGAAGTGTGAAGGACGAAGAACATCCTCCCAAGGCTATTGTCCCTTGAGGTGTATGACAAATGAGGTGTCACACATTCCTTTTGTCAGTCTCATACTTCACAATCTCTTATCTGTAATAAAGTGTGAGGGAAGATAATATAACTGTCCCTCTATTCCATATTGTTTGAATGTCGTTATCAAGACTCTCAAGAGAGTCTTCACTAGTAGCAAGGTAACCACAACATGTGCCTTATAGCCCGTGGAAGATGATAAAATTGTCTTTCTGAGGCTTATAAAAATCCATGAAAGAAATTAATTCAGTGGTATCATCTACCTATTTAAAATCCTGAAGTACAAAGGATATGTGATCCTCTTTACTCCACATTCATTTCACAGTAAAAAGTAAACAATAATTTAGAAATTTTTCTCCAGGCATTTGCCTGAGCTTGTGGTAACCATACTCCCCTTTGAGAAGACAGACTCCAGGCAAGCCTCAGAGCAAAGCCTGCTCCTCCTTCTCTCCTATGTAAAGCAGGCACTTCCATCCTATCCCTGCTCTTCCTTGTACAAAACAAAATGCCCACACTCTTGTGAGGCCTCCCTGGCTCCTGCTGGATCTCAGCACTGCCCAGCAACAGTTCTATTATATTTTTCTGTCAAACTTCCTCCTCTGTTGCCTATAGCAGCTGCCTCAAACCTGTTCCACTCACCTTGTAACACAGAGGTCTTCAAACATGCTCCACAGCCAGGTTGAGAAGTTTACCAGTACACTTCTCTACCTCCTCTTTCCTTATGCCACAGAAATCTCCCTCCACTTGAGGCTCATCAGGTCAGGGACTCTGTGTGGTAGACAGGATTTTAAGCTCTCCAGGAATTCTTGCCCCTCCCCCCATGAGCCCTAGAGGTGTGAATACAAAAAATTTTGCTTGCATGATGAGGTTATAGTACAGGACAACTGACTCTAAGAAAGGGTGGTTACCTGGATGGCCTCAACTAATCGAATGAGCTTTTTGAAGCAGTGACTTTTCTGTGGCTAGTGGCAGACGGGAAAGTCAGAGATTCAAAGCTTGAGAATGATTTAGTGAACTATTGTTTACTGAAGACAGAGGGAGCCACAGAGCCAGGAATTTGGATGACCTTTAAAAGCTGAGAGCAGCCCCCTCCTGACAACCTTTGAGGAACTGAAATCTCACTCCTTCAATTGCAAGGAACTGAACTCAGATGAAGAACGATACTAGAAGAGGATTTTTCCCTAGTGCCTCCAGACAAGCTGCTGACATCTTGTTCCAGCCTGTCATACCCTGAGCAGAAACCCAGTCATGCCTACAGATCAGTGACACCATAAATGGGCATTTGAAGCTATGAAGTTTGTGGCAATTTGTTACACAGAAATACAAAGCTAATATACTCTAAGTCTCTCTTATCTTTTTAAAAAAATCTTTTTCATTAAATTATTTCCTTTGTTCAACCTCTCTTCATTGCTCTATTTACACTGTCATTACTACCACTGTCAAAATGCTGAACACTGCACTTAGATGCTTTATATCCATCATTTAAAGCCCTACAACCATAAAATCCAGGGATCTTGTGAAAATACAGATTGTGAGTCTGTAGGTGTGAACCGGGCCCTGAAATTCTAATAAAATTCCAGGTTATGCTTCTGCTCCTGATCTAAAGCTACATTTGTGGAAGTAACTCATGAAATTCAACTAGAATTTCTAGTTATATGACTAACCCCATTGAAGTAGGTAATTCCTTTTAGTCCCCATTTTTACGTGTTAGAGAATGGTCATCAACTGGTGCTGACTTGACTTTGATTGAAATATCTGAGTACTTTCTTTGGTTTATCTCAAAATATAACCTGAGGAAGAGAAAAATATAACCTGAGGAAGAGAAAAATATAACTTGAGGAAAATAACCTGAGTGCTGATTCCTGAATTTCTCTTCCACCCTTGAGATCAGGATTGTTGAGGGCAGTACTCAGGAACTTTATTTTGCATAAGCTTCTGCATGGCCTAAATGCTTGTGTTCCCTTAAAATTCACAGGCTGAAATCCTGTCTGACAAGGTGATAGTACTAGGAAGTGGGGTCTTTTGGGAAGTGATTAGGTCATGCCAGCAGAACCTTCGTAAATGGGATTAGTACCTTTATAAAAGAGGCTCAAGGGAATTTATATTCACCCTTCTGCCATGTGATGACACAGCAAAAAGACAGTGTCATGCATGCACCAGGAAGTAGGCCCTCGCCAGACACCAATCTCGGGGTTTTCAGCTTCTAGAACTGCGAGAAATGCATTTATGTTGTTGCAAATTACCCAGATTATAGCATTTTTTAAATAGCAACTTGGATGGATTCGTTTGTTGCTTATGAGAAAGAGGATACCTGCATTCTCAGTCTCAGCATTGTTGATGTTTGGACTGAGTAACTTTGTTGTGGGGGAGGCTTGTGTCCTGTACATTGTAAAATGTTTAATAACGCCCTGGCTTCTACTCACTAAATGCCAATAGCAAAGTGTGACACTCCAAATTGTGACACCCCAAAATGGCTCCAGACATTGTCAGCTGTTCCCTGGGAAATAAAATCTTCCCTAATTGGAAGCTGCTGCTCCAAAATTAGAGGATACATAATTGGGCCTTAATTGGGAAAAGGATAACTAAAAATATATAGTTTAGCACAAGATTCAGTCACATTTTTTTCTGTAAAAAAATAAAAGAATAAATGTATATTCATAAAAATGTTATGAAAGTTATAGTGTGATTTAACTTTAATTAAAAATATGTAAGTAGAAACTAATTATTTTATTTAACTGTGACATTTTTCAATCACTGCTTAATTAGGTTTTAATTTTGCAATAATTTACTATTTAATTTGTAATGTCCTGGTTGACACTCATGTCTTTAAGAATAATTCTGCATTTCAAAAGATCATAACTATCTGATAGAAGCAATTACAAAAAGAACTTTTTTGTCTTAACATTTATCTCATGAGCATTGAAGTACTTTTTCTTCCCAACTCTCTCATTTTTTTCATTCAGTTTATTAGTTCTTTGCTTCTGCCAAATATCTCTGCTGAATAGCATATCATCCTTTTCTCTCCACGAGTAAGAGAGTTTTAAAAATATTGATTATGAAACTTTCTCAGAGTCTTTGTAAATCTTCATCACTGTTATATGAGTATGATGTGTGTGTTCAGTGAGGGAAAACTTATTCTGACAACCGGGCTTCTGCATACCAATACTAATTTTCCTTTGCACTTATTTTTTTTATGCTAAACGTTATTCTTAAGATAGTTTCAGCAACTGAGCAGGAGTGTGTCTGTGTGTCAGAAACAATATTTTCTTTTCCATCTGAGCATTTAAAACAAAATTTTAAGTTTAAAAATCACTTAAGGAAGGATTTAAATATACCATTAACCTTTGAACAATACTGAGTTGAGGTGCCAATTTTCTGTGCAGTCAAAAATCTCTGTATAACTTTTGACTCCCCAAATACTTAACTACTAATAGCCTACTATTCACCAAAGTCTTACCAATGCCACTGACAATCAATTAGCATATATTTTTATGTTATATGTATTGTATATGGTATTCTGACAATAAAGTAATCTAGAGAAAAAATGGTATGAAGAAAATTGTAAGGAAGAGAAACTATAGCTCCTAGTCATTAAGTGGATCATCACAAAGATATTCATCCTTGTCCTTTTGTTGAATAGCATTAGGAGAAGGAAGAAGAAGTGTTGACTTTGCTCTCTCAGGGGTGGCAGAGGGGAAAGAAAACCCACATATAAGTGCACTTATGAAGTTCAAACTTCTGTTGTTCAAGGTTCAGTTGCAAACATGCTGACTCCCTGACCATTGATCTCTAGTAGTTGATAATCCAGTCTGTGTCGTATGTACCATTCTAAGTGATTATGGCATAATTACTCCTGTATAATTAAGGCTATTTCAGCAACTGCTGATTTCTCAGATCCAGAGGCCATTCTAGAAGTAATGATTTGCTGAGCAGTTGTGGTCATTCTCTTAAAGCTGGCCAGGACACTGCTCATTCATTTTCATGGTATCACTTAGCTTTTATTCAAGGAGGCAACATCACAGAATGATGTAAGAGCATGATCTTTAGAATGAGACAGACATGAGTTTGAGTCTAGCTACAAGGCACCACATAGGCAAATAACTTAAATTATCTGAATATTGGATTCTTCATTCATAAAAGTGTATAAACCTACCTCATAGATTTTTTTTGCAAAGATTAAATAAGTTAATATATGTAAAATGCTTAGCACAGGACTAGCACCATAGAAAACATTCAATTTCTAGTATCTATTATATTATTTTACTTCTTCTAATCCAAGAGGTAGCTAATCTGTTATTGGTTTGGCTGTTTGTATTTCTTAATCTGAAGCAAACATATAGGCATGCCTAGATCAGAAGTTTGTTTGCTTGTTCATATTAATAGCTGTAAGTCACTTGTTAAAATACTTCGGTCTGCTTTTTAAAAAGTATAGCAGAAAACTGTTTTTACAATGGCCTTTTGCTAACTGAGGAAAAAAACAGACCTTATTATTGGCTGGACATATTCACAGTTTAAGGTGTGAATATTATCAGCATTGCTGCCAAGTCCAGATATTTGACATATAATGATTTAATATCAATTAAAGAGCTAATGGATTAAATAAAAAGCATAGGAAATCTAATCCGATTCTTCTATGTAAATGGTTACTGATAGATAGTCCTTACTTTGCTACCTATCTGGCAGAACTCAAACAAAAGAAATGAGATTCTATTTGGACTTATAGAGTGATTAGTTTTCAGAAACGCACTACAAAGTGCAAAATGTTACACTCAATATATTTCTAATAAGCACAGTATTGTAGACGACTCATTCTGTCTTTGAAATCTATTCAGGTTCTTGCAAAACAGTAATTACCTGTGTAAGTGTTAAGAAAAAGAGCAGAAATTGCTGTAGCATAGTATTAATAAAATGTTTCAAACTTTTTTTTTCATGACTTTTTAACTCAGGGCAACTGAACAACCTTCATGTTTGACAGAACTTTTCTTGGTATGTTCCTCCCCACTCCAAAATGGAAGTAAAATTACCTGTACTTCTAACTTAAATTATACTCATAGTATGATCTTAACCTTGTAGTAAAGGCAATTCAAAGTATTTCTTTGAAGTTGTTTTCTTAGTGTTCTTTTCAACAAATGAGGAAATAAATACTTTATGAAGACAATTCTGGTTTCATTTTAGTTTGAGAATATGCATCAGTTGAAACAATTTAAGTCATTTTAAAAAATTAACCAAATTAAATCTTTTGCCACCTATTTCCTCTAAATTTTTCAAGGAAATCCCAGTATACAATTCGATGAGAGGAGAAAATTAGACAAGTAAAAGGAGCTTCATTTCTCAGCAATAAGAGGACCTGTATGAAGTTTTTTTCTTTGTTTTATGTGGAGAATCAGTGCTTCAGGAGACCATAATTCAGACATTGGAATCATGTTTGTTTATTAATAACTTGGGCTGTTTTAAAGAGGGAAAATGATCTGTCCTTTTAAAATAATGAAGATGACATTTTAAAAAACAACGTTGTTCTATTAAGAAGAGAGGCAGGTTTGAGCGTTTGAGGTTTATTTTGATTTAAGAGTTAGCGTGAAGATCTTCAACTGCAGTGGAGAACTTAAATTGAAAACAGGATGTGAATTAATACAAATAATGAAGTTAAGAAAAAAAAATTATAGTGCTCCAAGGCAGAATTATCATACATTGTGCAATTCTAGATACTTTAGAGAGCATTTAGTTCAACTTGGACCTGCTAAGCTCCAATCAAACCTTATAATTCTATTTTTAAATTTTAAAAAATTAAGACATAGAACAGGTAATTTAAAGCCTTTTTGATAACAAAGTAGTTTTTGTTTTGTTTGGTTTTTATCCAAATGCATTCTTTTCAAGTAAATCTGACCATCCCTGTACAGAGAGCCCCAAGCTGTAACTTTAAACAGAAAAAAAAGATGCAAATTTCTTGCTTGATAAATGGAGATGACAATGTACAGCTGCAATCATTGCTGCTAACATTTATAAACTGAAAAATTAAGTTATTTTGTTTCTTTTTTATTTTACAGAAAAGACTGTTTTAAGGTATAATAGTACAAAATGCAACAAAAGAAGAAAAAACACATTTTATAATTCTAACTTGAGGCAATAAATAAAATCTCTCAATTTACAGATGAAGGTAGATCAGAACATAAGGGAAAAAATCTAGCATCACTCTGGTGTCACTGCTGTGTCAAAATGGCATCACTGAGTTTGAAGACAGTACAGTGTTTGAAGACAGTACAGTGTGTGTTCTCTGTCGATAACTAAACAGAAGCAAAATTAATCAGATTTTCACAGGTTATATAAAAAAAAGAAGTTTCTTCCGTCTGGTTGCCTTTTCTTCCCATGGGGATGAGTTAAATTTCTAAGGAGATTGTAGAATCAGGCAGATCTCCAACACCTGCAGGCTTTATTCCTTTTGGTAAGATATGTATCTTTTCCTCACCTCAGCATCCTTATCTGAAAAAACACAACAGTGTGCACCCTGAAGATTCTCATGGGGATTAAATGGGATATTAAAAAAGTGTGTCCTAATGCCTATTATATAGTAATTATTATTTGTATCACCAAAATGTGTATTAACTGGAGTTCTATAATGCTAAAAATCCTGAGAAAACTAATATTTTACGTATAGGTAAAAGCTGCAACATTTTTACAGTAGATGCAAAATGGTAAAGAAAGCTCTGGTGTTTTGTAAAATCATGGCTTGGAAGCATTCTATAATACCAAAGGGTTTCTTTTGTTATCCCAAGATAAATAACTCACTCGCTTTAACAAATTAAGCAAATGTTTGTCTCTTTGAGGGAATTTCCTATTATTATGTGTGTAATTTATGTTGTGTTGTGTTTTCTGTGATTGATTGATGGATTGTTTACTACTAACCTGTTAGGAAACATATTCCTCCCATATTTGTAAGAAAGTCGTTTTCATCCACAGTCACAGTGTGTTGTTGACTGCCTGCCAATTGAATGTTGGTGTCAGCCTAGAGAGTAGAACTAATCCTATTTCTGTATATAGAATGATTATTGAATTATAGTTCTTGTGGGACCCATAGTAGGACTGTGTATTTGAATAAAGGCATTTCCTGAAACCATAATCAGTCATCTATATTTTATTTTTAATATTGTGTACTAAGATTTTAGATCTTTAGAAATATGGGTAAAGAGTAAATATGCAAGGAAAATTGAGGGATAAGCATCCTATTCTTAATTTGCATAAGTATTATTGGACCTCTGAATCTTTTATTTTCGCTGAAGTCATATTTGTTTTCTCTGGATAACACTTTCTCTACACATTTCCCCCTTAATTTCTACAAGTGAGAACAGAAATTTCAAAAGGAATGCTGAGATGATTTGTAGGTGTCACCACACCTCTGGTGTAAAAGTATTGGCGTCTGTGATATATCATTTAGGGGTAATTTATTATTTTATAACTCAAGAAATTGCTGGTGTTTGACTCTTATTATGATTGCACACTCATGTGAGAAGTCATTGGTAATCATGGAAAGAAACTCACAACATAAATTAAAACAAAAAGCAATCTTAAAACTGTCATTCAGAATTCAGAACACAGAGGAGAGGAAAAAAATCCTTTCCTGAAACACACCGGAGAACTTCCTTCCCCAGTACCATTTGTTATTCCCATCTTAGTCCATTGTATTTCTCTAACTTGAGAGAGTAAAAAAGTATTTAAGCACATGGTCAGCAGTTATGATAAAAAGGAGAATTTATTTGAAGAGGAGGTGGCTGACTTTAATGGTGGGACCTCTGAAGGTTCTAAATTCTATTCTCAGTTCTGGCAGGGAATAGCTGTACAATACTGAGTAAACGTCATTTCTTCAAGCCCTGTATCCTCAGATATGTCTCTAAAATACTAATACTTTTCCTATCTAGTCACAAACTTTATGTGGATCAATTAGATGATATTTGGAAATGTATGAAAGCTAGAAATTCTGTATAAATATAAGTTTTGTTGTCTAGCCCCCATTCTAAAAAGTAAATTACATTTGAGAAAACTTTATGCAACATAATAGAACAAAGAAAATCCATAAAATGCCATGTAAATAATATCATTTTCTCAGTTTTAATTAGCCATTTCATTTGCTTCCAATGTATTAGTGTAAGAGTATGATTGTAGAACTAGGAAATATTCTTTGAATATTTATTAAGTTATTTCTGGATCTAGCCAGCTAGCCTCAAAATGTCACTACTTAGACACCATGAAAGTGGTAACACATTGTTTCCACGTCTAAGGCAATGGTCTTTAATTTGCACTCAATGAAAAAAATAAAGTCTGCATATATATTCATATATATCATTTATTATAAACTACTGATATCAAGAATGTGTAGTATACAATTTATACATACTAACAGAATATGCAGTATTCTTCATTGTAAATTTCATGTAGTTAATTTATTTTCACAGAATATTTGAATTTTTGTAATATATGTATCTATAGTCAACCTATGGTAACAATTGAAAGATGGGCATTATTATGACAAGAATATTGATTGGTGTTTTTGTGTAAGTTAACAGTAAGATGAACATGAAACATCAAAACTGTATGTTGGAACATCATTTGGTCATCAGTGGTCAGTGATGAGTGGTTTTTTTCAATTAATAATAGTCTTTGAATAACAAAGGAATATTTTCTCAATTTTCATACTTCTTATAATGATTATAGATAAAACACACTTTTACACCTTCAAGTTAAACTTCATTATTAACATTTTATCCACTATCTTAGCTATCAAACTTTTTTTGCTGTCTTAATTGTCTCTGCTATTCTTAACTTTGTTCTATTGTATTGTATAAAGTTTTCTCAAGTGTAATTTACTTTTTATAAACAATAAATCAAACCTCTATTTGTAGCATTTGCTACAAATTTCCAGTGGTGTAAAGACTCTATCCACAACTTTCCAGTGGTGTAAAGACTCTATCCACTAGTTATCAAAACAATAAACATGGATGTCATACTAGTTTCCTATTTTCCCTTCCTTTTTTCACAATTTATGTTACCAAGACCTGATGTTTCTTCTTTCTAAACCTCATTATATCTAAAGTTCTGGAACAATTTCTTTATCAATAATGCTTTTAAAGAACATGTCATTCAGTGACTGGACTTAGGTACAGGCAAAAAAAAAAAAGAAAGAAAAGAACAGAAATGGGTCTAGATCTTGTGGCAAAAGAGAAGGCTTATAGTTTTTACCTTAACTGTCTGTAATGGTATAGACCTGGGGTGGTATTTAGTTCTTCAAAAGACATTTAAAATGAGAAATCTCAAAAAAAGATGGAGGAATAGGTGTTATGTGACTGACATCTTTGGTCGTATCATCAAAAAACATTTACAAATAGATTTTTAATGTTTTTTTGTTTGGTTTACTTCACTTGCTTACTTAACACACACTAGAATAGCATGAGTGATGTTTGGGACTAAATAATTTGTTGCCAGTATTACAGTGTGACTCATTCATTTAAAAGCAGAGCTCTCAGGGTCCTCACAATCACAGCCTTCTTTGCTACACAGTATATTACATTCCCAAACAAGGTACCACTGTCAGATGCTATGCAGTGAGTGCTGAAGTATTTCTCATTTTCACTGGTTTTTTTTTTTTAGAGGACTGAGGGGGGAAAGTGATTCAGAAACTCTCTAAAAAGGTCACTCATATTTTTGTTGGTCATAGTCCCCAGTGAGAATCTTTTGTCTCTGGAAAAATTAGTATCTATATATAACACACAATTTTACATGGAATTTCAGGAAGTTTTACAGTCTACAGGGTAAAAGTCAATGCTCTAGAAAAACTGAGTTTGGGAAAACCTTAGTAAATAAAATTTGGTAAAAATTAATTTGAGGATGATTAATTCAATCCTTGGACAAGACAAGCATGTCCTAGCCTTGAGAATAAACATGTTCCTGAACAACGAACAAGAATAACATCTGAAAAGTTATAGAAGTAAGACGGAGTACAAGTCACAAACACACGTCCCTGACCAGGGATTTTGCCAGAGCCTTTCTTGATTTCTGTTCTCAGATTTCATTAAAGGTAGAATGAACTGTAAAGATCTGCAGTGCAGATCCCAGAAAAGAATCGCATTCTGATTTATAGTGAAGCAGAAACTATAAAGTCTCCTCATTTGAAGTTTCTCTTTTACTACACATATAAAAAATAAATGGTAAAATTGTGCTCAGAATACTATAAGCACATTTATGATCCAAATGGCATGAGCATACCACATACATTTTACCTCTATGGTTTATATCATCCCCTGAACATTTCAATATAATTAGAGCCTTGTTATGTGTAGTAGGAAGATGCATAATTACTCTATAATGAACAGAAAGCTAGTGTAAGCTTATAAAATGGGTTTTTATGCTCTTATTGTATCCCTACTCTTATTACCATATTCATAATGAACATCAGGGAAGTGTATAGTTAGGTACTTAACTCCAAAATTGTCAAAGAGTGCACCAAGATATCATATGTCCAAAAAATACATATAAGAAACATTATTTAAATTTTTAAATGATTAATTAAGGTAAAGGTGCTATTTGTATAATTTTAAGTCCTTATATATTTACAGTGGTCAAAGACATGATACCAAGAGATGCAACTTTTTTATAGATAATTCTGAAATATAAAAATTATATAATTGTAAGGACAATTTTAAAGATAAAACAGCCCAAATGATTCAATTTTTGCTTAACTATCCAATTAAGAAAACTATGTTTTTTCTTTATTCATAGTCCAGGTCCTTTTTGAGTATGTGTATATATATTCATAATTACTTTTGCCAATTTCTTTAAGTCAAAGAATGTCATACTTGTCTTCACCAATTGTTAGAGCAGAATATTATAAAAGATGATTTCAAAAAAATGCCTGTGTATTAATTGTACATATCTGACAGGAAAATGTGAAATAAAATAATGAATAAATGAAAATATCCAAATAATGTAAGAAAGCCTTTTTTTAGGAATAACATTCAAGGGAGAAAGGCTTTGTTTAAAAAAACCGAAATTATACCAATAATCACCTCAATTTTCTAGTTTCTTTTAATTACTTAACAGTATAGTGTTGCTATAAGAGTGGGTGTCTTAATGCCTGTCCTACCGCTTTCTCATTACTGAAATAAAATAAATTATCCTTTGGTTTGATAAGACCAGTGACATCTGACAATATATTGAGAAAGAAAAATGAGAGATCCAAAGGTGTTATCAACTGGTGTTTTCTATCCCAAAGAAAAAAACTATGTGATTTATATTTTAATAAACACACAAACTCAATACTCAAATTGCTGGGAAGGGAGCAGAGGAGAGCAAGATTATGTGTTGTATTTGATGGTTGGAGAATTACTGGAGATAAATATTACATCATAAATATTCTCAGACTACATGTGGTGTCTTTGAAGTGTGTTGACTTGGTGAGGCTAAACATTTCCCAGAATTCCCTTCACTGTGTGTTCTTAGCGTGGGTAACGAGGAAGATTATTCTATGACTCAAGAGTAGATGTGGCTCAGCTTGGTGGCTCAGCCTGTAATCCTGCGCCTTTGGGAGGCTGAGGTGAGTGGATTGCCTGAGCCCGCGGGTTCGAGACGCGACTGGGCAACTTGGCGAGACCTCATCTCTACAATAAATCAAAAATTAGCCAGGCGTGGTAGCGCGCACCTGTAGTTCCGGCTACTTGGAAGGCTGAGGCGGAAGGATCGCCGGAGTCCAGCAAGTTGAGGCTGCAGTGATTGGGAGCGGCCACTGCACTCCAGTCTGGGCGACAAAGTGAGACTCCAACTCAAAAAAAAAAAAAAAAAAAAAAAAAAAAGAACAGATGTGAGCAGCAACTATTCTATCATTCAGATGTGTTGCTACTTATCTGCTGGCTTATCTCTTTGCAGTGATGCTGTATCCAGACCTAGGACTTTTTAAAAATTTATTTTATTTTTAATGTTTTGTATTGGTGCATGATAATCATACATATTTATGGGGTACATGTGATATTTGAATACATGCATACAATGTGCACTGATCAAATCAGAGTATTTAGGGTATCCATAGCCTTGAACATTTATCATTTCTTTGTGTTGTAACATTTCAAATCTTCTCTTCTACTATTATGAAATATGCAATATATTGTTGTCAACTATAGTCACCGTACTGTACTATTGAACACCAGAACTTATTCCTTCTATTTAACTGTATGTTTGTACCCATTAACCAATCTTTCTTCAACCCCTCCCCCTCTTCCCAGGCTCCAGTAACTATGATTCTTCCCTCTACCTCTATGAGATCATCTTTTTTTAGCTCCCACATATAATTGAGAACATGTGATATTTGTCTTTCTGTGTTTGACTTATTTCACTTAACACAATGACCTCCAGTTTCATCCATGTTGAAGGCAAATGACAGTATTTCATTCTTTTTATGGCTAAATAATATTCCATTGTGCCTATGTACCATATTTTCTTTGTCCCTTCACCTGTTAATAAACAGGTTTTTTTTTCCATATCTTGGCTATTGTGAATAGTTCTACAACAAACATGAGATTACAGATATTGCTTTGAGATACTGATTTCTTTTCCTTTGGATATATATCCTGTATTGAGATTGCTAGATCATATGGTAGTTCTAGTTTTAGTTTTTGAGAACTCTCCATACTGTTTTCCATAATGACTATACTAATTTACATTCCCACTGACAGTATGTAAGAGTTCCCTTTTCTCCACATCCTAGACAGTATCTGTTTTTGTTGTTGTTGTTGTTTTTGGTTGTTGTGCTTTTTATAACAGCCATTCTCACTGGAGTGAGATTGTGGTTTTGATTTGCATTTCCCTGATGGTTAGTGATGTGAGCGTTTTTTCATACACCTTTGGCTTTTCATGTCTTGAGAAACGTCTATTCAGATCCTTTGCCCACTTAAACCTGCCCAACCACTGACTAGAAGGTCTTCATTCCTTTCACTGCTGACCTGGCAGAAGAGGTGCATCTACTTCTCAACATAAATCCTAGTTATCACAGTCTCTATTGTTCTTCTCTATAATTTATATCAATAAAATTTTAAATATAAATGAAAAAGCCAATTCCTTGAAAGAAAAAAAAGAGTTACATTAATGATTACATGGTTTATGAATATTTTCTACTCAAGAAATTATCAGAAAGTGTTCATGTCTATTCCCTCTTCTTGTCTTAGCGTGATAATTTATTTATTTTTATCATTGTAAGTGTCTCATTTTAGAGTCGCTTGAATGTTCTCCTTTAGGTATATAAATATCCCACTACTCTAATTTATTCTAACTTATTTCTAATTTTTCTATGGGAGTGAGCATGCTTTTTTTTTTTTTTCTTTGAGTCAGAGTCTCACTCTGTCGCCCAGGCTAGAGTGCAGTGGTACATTCATGGCCATGGCAGCCTCAACCTGCTGGCTCAGGCAATCCCTCGCCTCAGCCTTCCAAGTAGCTGGGACCATGGACATGCACCACCATATATGGTTAATTATTTGATTTATTGTTGAGACGAGATCTCACCAAATTGCCCAGGCTGATCTCAAACCCCTGGGCTCAGGCAATTCTCTTGCATCCAAGAGGCATGGTTATGTGAGCAGATGACTCATGTAGAGTAACATTTCCTCAACGTTTCTCTGTGAATCGGCTTTCTGTGCAGCGGGCATAAGAACCTGGTCAGATAGTGATGTTAACTGACAAGAGGTGATTAGCACTAAGAGATAAACAAGAACTCTAATGGATACAGGAATTGCAGCTGAAGTATAAGTTCCACCAATCAGATCCATGTGCAGGGTATTTCAAATAAGAGAAATAAATGTGGAAAACACAGTTCATTACTCAAAAAATAATATTAATATTTCCTATTCTTTAACACTTTAAATTGGGTGTGGCCAGCTGACTGAGTTCTAGCCAATCTCAAAACTGGTTGAACAGCAAACCCCCTAGAGAGTGTTTACAGATCTGTTGGACTTACCTTCTGACCTTCACATCATTATTTATTTTATTTTTTTTTTTTTGAGTTGGAGTCTCACTCTGTCACCCAGACTGGAGTGCAGTGGCCACTCCTGGCCACCGCTGCCTCGACCTGCTGGGGTCCGGCGATCCTTCCGCCTCAGCCTTCCAAGTAGCTGGAACTACAGGTGCGCGCTACCATGCCCGGCTGTTTTTTTTGTTGTTGTTGTTATTATTTATTGTAGAGATGAGGTCTCACCAATTTGCCCAGGTGGGTCTCGAACCCACGGGCTCAGTCAATCCACTGACCTCAGCCTCCCAAAGCACAGGATTACAGGCTGAGCCACCGAGCCCGGCTCACATCATTATTTTTAAACACCCATTATTTTTAAGAAATCCATGTGCAACCAGAGTTTCAGAAACTGGAATTGTCAGGCATTAATGACATTAATTAGTGATCATCTGTATCACTTACCTTAACATCTGTATTAGTTACCTTAGCACTGGCTGCTAAAACCAATAGGCCTTCATATTTCAGTGGCCTAACATAGCAATAGCCCACCCACATGACAGTCTAAGTAGACTTTTCTGATTGTCAGGCAGTTTTCCTTCACACTGTGATTCAGAGACAAAGCCTTCTTCATTCTTGTCAGAACTGAGTCAGCAGAAGGGAGAAGAGAATGTGGAACCTGCATGTCCCATCTTAAAGTCATAGACCAGACGCAACACACATCACTTCTATTTACAGACCTGAGACTTCTTTACCCAGATCCTCCTGCAGTTTCTCAATTACAGTCGACCTCAGCTTCTGCAGGACACCAAGTATCTTCAAGGTCAGAGACAGTAAGACTAACATGGGCTTCAGTCTGTTCTCATTGACTTAAACTCATGCTTATGAGCTTCTCATTGCTCTCTCGTATATTACATCCATCTTCCCTTCTCCACTTCCTGCCCTGCAGACTTTAAGCTCCAGTAAAGCTTAAAGAAAGACAATAGAAACTGCTTAACCAGTTCTCACAGTTATAAACTGTCAAATCTATATAACAAATCTCTTCATATATAAATATATGTTCTAGCAGTTCTGCTTGTGTGATTAAAACCTGATTGATAGACTAAATGTCTTATCGCATGAAAATATCTTATATTTTTTGAAGTTTAAAATTATTGTCTCATAAATGCCAATAATTTTTGCTTGCACTGTGAATATCCTAAGATGAATGGTTAGCTCATTGGGTGTATGTTTGTAACGTGGATATATGGTGTAATGATGAGGTTTGGGCTCCCAGTGAATCCACTATCATTGGGTGTATTCTTATTTGCAGAAGTATGCACTCACATTTTCTATGGAGTCTGTTACTTGGAGTTGAGTTAATAATTGTGATGCTATAGTCCCAACAAGCAAAATATAACTTTCTACTTATTTAAGTTTAGCATAAATATGTTTAAACGATAAAAAATAGTTTTCACTTCTCAAAGTAAAATAAGAAGGAAAGTAAATTTAGAAGATTAAATACTGACCAACGCATAATAATTAAATTAGAAGTTTAAAAAATTGCATATATCATAAAAATAATACCATGAAATTTCTGAGTTCGTTTTTTGACAAAAGACTTATGCTTTTCCATGCAAAGAAATGAAATTTTTATGTACTCAATTGTACACTGCAATAATAGCCAAGGGATGCACCATTGAATGTGAGTTTTATCTCCAGTTCTTCATCCCTTAGGGAAAACACGCATCATATTACCATACATAACTAAAAACAGCTGTCAACATATGTGCAAAATGGTAAATATTAGTGAAACCAAAAAGAAAAAATTCCTTCCATTTCTTTGTGAGAAAAGTCAAGGCATCACTGCCTACGCAAGCATAGGACTAGAATAAACTAGTTAAAATGAGCAAGAGACGAAATAATGACCCTCAAAATTGCCTACATTCTCACCCCCCAAACCTGTGAATATGTTATGTTACATGGCAAGAGAGAATCATGATTGCAGGTGGAATTAGATTGCTAATCAGCCATCTCATAAGGAGATTGTCATGGATAATCTGGGTAGGCTCAATGTAATCACAAGGGTCCTAAAATGGGAAGAGGAGAACAGAGGAATCAAAACCAGAGAGGTAGCATCATGAGAAGAAATGGATCATCCGTTGCTAGCATTTAAGATGGAAGAGGGGCATAGCCAAGGAGTGTGGACCATCTCTAGAAGCTAGAATAGGCAAGGAAGCAGGTTCTCCCTTAGAGCCTTCCAAAGGAACACAGCCTTGCTGATATGTTGATTCTAGCCAGTAAGACTCAGACTTCTGACCTCCAGAACTGTAGAATGCTAAATCTGTGTTTTAAGCCAAGTTAGTGATAGTTTTTTAGGAAGCGAATACACATGATATCAGAACTAAACAAGCAGTTGAAGTCAGCAGTTCCAAGCAATTGAAGTCAGCAGCACTGTCTGTGCTTCCATCAGCTTTTATCAACCCTACTGAAATGAAAAGAGGAATAAATGTGCAGTTAGATAAAACTCACATAAAGGGAAATGTTACCATATTGAGAAAATCATAGGGAAATATTGTATTCCCAGGTTTCTGGCTTTTATAAAGAAAAAATGCAAAAGAAAAGAAAAAAGATTTAAATTAACATGTGCAACAGTGACTCACTTATATCTTCATGCATTATATCCTTTGATTATGCAAAGTTCATTTCAGCTCAATGTAGATTAAATCCAATAGTGACATTCCCAACTGGACCACCAGATGGAATCACATTTTAATTAACTTTTCAACCAGCATACAGATGTGCTTCTTGTGATCATTATCATGAAATCATTTGCTTTCAGCGACATGAGAAACCCTTGTGGCAGATTGTAACTTAAAATGATTGATCACGTCATGAGAGCATTAGCCTTAAAATGCTCTTAATCATTTATTGATCAAATGAAAAAGCTTATAAACCAGTATCAAATATATCTAAGGCACATTATCATGTACCTTTGGGAGATTAAATTAAAGGAAATATTTTCACAATAAAAGAATGATCTTTTGTGAATGTTGTTAACTTCCAAAAATGTCATATGGCTTCTGAATTTAGGCTTCAATACATAATGTAAAACATATACCATTAAAAAAAGAACTTACCTAAATACCACTTTTTGTTCTTCATCACCATCAAATAATTACAATTCATATTTGATGTTCAAGAATCATAACATCTCTAATTTCTAAACTTTTGCACCTTGAAAAAGAAACCAACATGAATAATTTGTCTTTAGTAAAAAAAATTAAGTTGAATATTAAGGAGACATAAAAGAAAATTAAATTAAATTAAATTACAGTTGATGCTGTAAATCGGTTTTACTTAATTTAATGCTTGCTTCAGTTCTTTTCAAACTGTAACTAGTAACGCTAGTGAGTAGGACTCCAAGAACTAATAACACTAGTAATAAGAAGTCTTTTCCTGCTGGTGGGAATGCAAACTAGTGCAACCTTTTTGGGAGACAGTGTGGCGATTTCTGAAAGAACTAGAAGTTGACCTTCCATATGACCCAGTAGTCCCCCTGTTGGGAATATACCCAGAGGAACTCAAGTCATTCTACCAAAAAGATACCTGCACGTGCATGTTTTTTGCAGTTCTATTCACAATCACAAAAACTTGAAATCAACCATGCTGCCAATCGGAGCTGGACTGGATTTTAAAAATGCAGTATATATGCACAATGAATATTATACAGCCATAAAGAAGACAGACATATGGACTTCTCAGCAGCTTGAATGGATTTAGAGTCTATCATATTCAGTGATCTATCACAAAAACAACAAACAGAGTACCATATTTTCTCACTCATAAGCAGACCTTAAACAATTATCAAAATACTATAAGAAAGGGGTTGGCAATAGTGGGAAACTGCCAGGAGAGGGGATATGGGATTGGCAGTTGAGGGAAACTGCCTGGGGAGGGAGGGGCACACCTCATCAGCAAGGGTACCTGCATGATCAATGTTTATATACCTAACCCTGAATTGTACCCCACATCTTTAACATAAAATTTTAAAAAAGAAGACTATTAAAAAATCTTTTATTTGCTTATTCCAAACTTTATAAGTAAATGCTAACGTGTTAAGTATTTCTATTTCTATTGTTATCATCCAGTTACTATAATGTGCAATGCACTCAATATAAGAAAGAAAGAGCACATGTTTTTGAAAAGTTTTAGACTGTGAGAGAGCAAAGGCAGGCATTTTAGGAGGTCAGAATCAAACCCGGATGATTCAGTAACTTTTAGGTTGCCAACATAGATGGCATTTCTACATCCATCTCGTCTTTACTCATAAAAGTCACAGCATGTCTATTAACCTAGGTATAAAATATTCACTGAATGAATTGAAGTTGCAATTTAAACTTCTATCCTTCAAGGAAATTGGAATTCTTCTTATAGCTCCCTGAGTAACCATGGAAAAGACACCTAAGCATTCTGGATCTCAGTTTATTGATCAGAGAAATGAGTAATTGACAAATTGTAATTAGTACCTAAGCCCCCTTTTAAAATAAAATATGTCCTGTGGAATTTCAGTTCTTAAAACTGATAATGGTGAATGTCCTTGGTTGAACTGGCACTGGAATGGGGAGCCTGGACCCTACTAACATTGTCCCCTTTTCCTACATGCAGTCCCCTGAAGTGCCTCAGAGTCCACATTGAAAACCACTGCATTCCTCTGTCCTCCTCATCCTGTTGGAATGTAACTTTTTGAAATTATCAAGACAGCAGCAATGGCAACCCCAGCTGTGCCATCTGCCTTCCAGACTTCCTCATCCCTCAGCCAGCTGACTGGTCCAGAAAATCTGGTCATGAAAAAATATTTGTACAAAATAAAAATGTTCTAGAAAGAAAAATAATAATAAAAAAGAAAACAAGCACAGAAAGAAAATACTGGATAAGAAAATAAACAGAAGTCTTTATAGTGTAATAATTTATATTGTATCATCTCTATCTCTAAATTGTCATCATGCTTTTTTTTACTATAACTAAATAGATGAATTATCATGAGTTAAATACATTTTCATGCAGAAATGCTTACACGGAAATATTATGTTGACCTTATTAATAGGCTGGACTCAAGCTCTCTGTGAACGAATGATGTCTTAGCACAATAAAGCATGTTAATACTTGTGTCTTTGCTGCAACAGCCATTCTTTTGCCATGAGACCAAAATGGCCATCTGATTCAAGGGTCCTTCAGTCAAACAAATGTCAAATAAATTCTAAAAATTTTACTATCATATTGGTCAACAGAACCCCCAATTCATGTAAAATAGTTGTTTCTCAAGCTGTGAAGGCAAGATTGGACCAAGTTGTATTTCTGTGGAAGTTATATTCACTTTGAGAAATATCACTTTTTAACCTTTGCTATTTCTGAGTTTATTAGCTATAGACAAAAAAAAATCACTTATCTTAGTCAATATTCTTTTTAGCTTTTCCTAAACAATCATAAAATGTATATAAAATATAACATCATTATTATGGAATCAAAAGAGAGATTGACAGAGAATTCAAATGACAGGCTAAACTTGGCCCAATCAACATTGCTAATGTCCATGAAGTCTACGTTTTCCCTGTAGTTTATTCTGAAATTCATTGCCAGTAACTGTATACTAATACAATTTAGTGTTTGGGAGAAATCCCTGGTTTTGCTTTAGTTTCATGGTGGTTCAAATCTCTTCACAAGTAGGACCCAGGTCTATTCTATATGCTAGGTACCAAGACCATCTCTGGACATGGGAGAAGTAACTATGGAGACTGATGGTTGCATACATATGATCTCTCTAGTTCCCAAAAGAGTGCTGATAACTAGCTTGTCTTTGCCAGTTTACACAATGACCCTCTTCCCAGAGACTTAAATTTGCAAATGTTACTAATTTAACAAAGATTTTGAACATAATTGAGTTTAATGAAAAAATATTGCAATATTAGTCAATTTCCATTTTCACCTGAAGTGTGATCCTTAAGTCCATATAGGGTGTCAGTAACAAAGTTGGGAAGCCCGTTTTCTCTCTACCTACTTGTCTATAGCCAGCAAGTCTCTGGCAAAATAAATGTAAAGCCTATTGGAAAATTATCTCCATTTCCTTTTTGTCCATACATACTGACTTTCTTTCATTTGCAATATTTCTGCTTTTTCTTCAGATCAATCACAAAATATCAAAATTGTAAAGAAATTTGCTTTAGGAATTTAAACATAAATACATACCAGAATATGAAACATTTTATTCAATTTTTTACTTTGTCATTGTCAGAACACATGAAAGTTAGAATTAGAGTCCAATTTTTTTTTTCCTATTCATTTACTTAATTGACTTTTTTGGTACACATTATTTCCCTAGAGTAGAAGCTATATTGGTGTAGTAGAGAACGCCCTGGCATAGACAAACAGGATTGAATCTTCGCTCCAGATTTACTAGCTCTATGACTTCAACAAAGCATTTTTCTACTTTGTGTCTCAATGTTCAACCTTGTTTATGGATGTTGTGATAGTCTAAGTATAAATTGTAAATGAAAATTTTTTATAAACTCAACATTATGTAATCTTCTAAACACTTAGTTTTTTCTTGTGGCATTTAGGTGTTTTTGTCAACTTTGGATTGACTTTTGAGTATAGTGTAAGATTGGAATCCAATATTGATTTCTTTCTAAGTGGATGACAAATTATAGCCTCTTCATTTACAGAAAAGTTAACTATTTAACCCATTATCTAAAATGCCAGCTATTTTGTGAATTATTTCTTATCATGTGTCCATATATTTATTAGCTATCTAGTCACTTCCAAAGAGAAATCTTTGATAGTATGCTAATTCCACCTAACTTTAGCTACGATTGATAACAATTCTTGCTATCTAAGGCAAATCCTCCCACCTAGTTTTCCTTACTTCATATGGCTTTAGCTCTTCTTTGTCCTTTTCTCTTCCATTTACATTCTACAATCAGTTGGGCAACCTCCCCATCACACATAAACACACACGAACCTACACATGTGTGTTGGGATATTTTGTTGAATTACATTACACCTTTATATCAACTTGAGAATAAGTGAAATCTTTCAATATTGTCTTTTAGTTGTTAAATATTAAGTATATTTCTCTACTTGTTTAAGTCTGTTTTACTGTCTTTCAATACAACTTTAAAAGATAATAAATTTTTATAATTTTCTCACTAAGCTCTTGCTCATTTAATGTTAGATTAATTCTTGGATTGTATGTTATAATTCTTTGGTAATACATAAAATTGCATTTTATTGTTGTATGTTGATTTTATATCCATATACCTCCTAAATCTTTTATGAAATTAATTATCTTAATGTATCTATATAAATTTTTGAATTTTTCTTTGTAAAATTATATTCTTTGCAGAAAAAAGATGGTGATTGATATTCTTCCTCTCCAATCCTTTTGCCTTGTATTTCTTTTTTTGTGCATTACATGACTCCAACTCCAGGACAATGGTACATAGAAGTGGTAGCAGAGCCCAGTGAGGATACGCATACTTACTGTAGGCCATGTATTCAGGAGGCTGAGGCAGGAGAATTGCTTGAGTAGTTTAAAGCTGTAATGAGTGATGATCATGACTCTGAATGACCACTGTATTCTAGCATGGAAACATAGCAAGACTCTGTCTAAAAAAAAAAAGATATATATATATAGCTGACACTTTGTCTTGTTCTTAATTTTGAAGAGAATGTTTTCAGTTTTACGCTGTTAAGTGTGAGATAAATATGCTCTAGGCTTTCTGTGGCTGTTCTTCCATCAGTTGAAGAAACTTGTATTATCTCCCTATTTTGTGAAGGATGTTTTTAATAATGAATTAATGTTGAAGTTTACCATTTCTTTCCTACATCTTTTAGGATGAACAAATTATTTTATTCTTGAATTTGTTAATGTGGTAAAATACATAAATTATTTTTCTAAATTTAATCTAATCTTGCATACCAGAGAGGAATACAAATTGGTCATTTTATTATCTTTTTTCAATAAATTTAGTTTGCTGGTATTATGTTTATAATTTTGCTTCTATGTTCCAGAATTAAACTTTACTCTTTTCTCCTCTCATAAGTAGCCTAGTGTGGTTATCAAAGTTATGCTAACTTCATAAAATGAGGCAGAGTGGTCCTTTGTTATTCCCTGGAGGAGTCTGTATGTTCTTAAAACTATTTGCTCTTAGAAATTTGTAAGAACTCAGTGGTAAAGCCATCTCGTCCTTATGTTCTCTTTGTCAAATATTTTTAACTATTGATTCAGTGTCTTTATCATAAGATGTTTGGCCTGGAATTTCTAGGACGCAGAATAGCCTTGAGACAATTCATTCACAAGCATCAGGAGTGGGGGCCAAGAAGAATGAAATAGAGAAAGAGGAAGAGCCAATATTTGGAAGTCTTGCTGAAGTAGCCATTGTTAAGTGCTTCAGTTTGGTTGGGTCCACAAAATAGTCCCTGAAAAGCTATTTAATCACATCATATTATCAACTCAAGAGATTCCGAGAAAATACTTGATAAAACTTAATAACTGTTCATGATAAAAGCTCTCAGCAAACAAGGAATAGAAAAGAGATATTTGGTAAAGACTATCTCTAAAACCTATAGCCCACAGCTAATGTTATACATAGTGGTGAATGCAGAACTGTAAAAGGTGTAGAAAAAGCAGAGATTGCCCTCATCATATCTCTCAACATTTTACTGGATTGCCAGGGAATTAATGCAAGACAAATACATTAAAAAAAAACAAAACTGGAAAGCATAAATCAAAATTGATTTTATTTGTAGATACTTGATTGCATGGAAAATTTGAAGAAATCATAAATAATTGAATACAGGAATGAATAAGTAAACTTAGAAAGGTCAATAATGAGATCAATGTACAAAAATTAAAATTTATATACTCACAAGAATAATTTAAAATAAAATTTAAAAATTAGTACCACTTACAATAGCATTAAATTATAAAATTCCCAGGAATAAGTTTAACAAAATAATGTACAAGATCCATATACTGAAAACTACAAGCAACTATAGGGGAAAAATCTACACAAATGCAAAGAGATATACCACATTCATAGACAAATAACAAGAAATCATAAAAGTACCTGTTGGAAAAGACAATAATATGCACCCGCTCTCCTCTTACTTGGTCACATGAGTGGCCTTGAGCCTGGACTATTTCTTTGCAAAGAGATAAAGAGCGATGCTTCATAGCTTATGCTGGGCATATCTCTTTATTTGATAATGCCTTTCTTTGTCTCAGGCCTAATGTATACTTCTTTATTCTGTGTAAGTGTATGCATCCCCTGGCACCCGGGCAACCCACTGCTCTATCTTTTTCTGCCACAGAGGGAACCAACTCCCCTCTTGCAATAGCACACAGTGGAATGTTAGCAGCCACACTGCTTACATGGGCTGCCATGAGATCCAATACATGACAAAAGGCTGGATCTAGTGCATCCTCATGCTCTCCTTGCTGTAAGTAAATTCTGTACTACTTAAGCCTGGTGAGCACATTGTCTATTCCCAGTGACCTGGAGTCATGCACTGATCTCTTCCCTAACCTTCAGGTGAAACAGTGAAGCAATACCGGCTATCTCCAATATGACTTATAGTTTCAATGCAATGTCTTTAATGATCCCAGTAAGATCTTTTTTGGGGGTGGAAAGTAAAAAGCCTATTCTAATATATGTATTATATATATGTATACATATATCATATAATATATATGAAAAGGTCACATATTCTATGTAAATTCTTTCACTTTTTATCTTTCAGATCATTAATTATCTAAGGTAATTATCTGATAGCAGCATCAACTTTATGTTAAACTTTATTTAAATTTTTTATTTTAATTATCATATTATTTTATCTCTACAAGTTCAATTTGTTCTCTTTGTTTGGAACCTGCTTGGTAATTTTTAATAGTCTTTCCTTCTTAACTCACATATTCAATGCTCTCATTTATTTATTAAACACTTTGAGTATATGGCTTCTCATATTACCAGAATGCTATACCTTTGCATGTCCAATTCAGCTGTCAGCAAATTCACAGGCTCTCATATATGATAGCTTGTTTTCTTGTGAATTTTGACTGTAAGTTTATATATTTTAAAACGTTACCTGTGGGAATTGTTTTGAGGCCTAAAAGTAAGTTCCATCAGAGAAAATTTATATTTGCTTCTGCTAGTACCTTGGGGCACTACCAGCTGGGGATCACTTTACAATAAATTCTCAGCTTGGGTCCATCCAGGTAATGTAGATTCAAGCTGGCTATAGTTACAAATTCTCAGGGGAGAGTATTTTTCCCCTCATCTAAGTTCCACGCTTCATGAAAGACAATTTTCTTTATAGTCCCTTGAAAGGATATAAAATATATATTTTTCCTCATGACACTGACAGTGTAATCCTTTAACGTTGCAGATTCTATATTTCTCTTCTATTAGACTATTGGCAGACCCTGAACTTTGTTTCCTTTACTTTAACAAAGTGTAATATTACAGAGGGTTGGTCAAGTTCACTTGGCATTGAAAATGTTCTCAAGGTCAGAGACCAGTTTCAATGGTCTACATATCTCTCCAGATTTGTGCTTTATTTAGTTTTTGGCCTCAGAGGAAGGAGCCTCAGTCATTCAACTCACCCACTGTTAATGTACAATGATGAGGATGAGGGTTCATGTGGTGAAGTGACTTCAGTGGCTTCTGGTTGGCATGATACAGGTGCAAATCATCTTAGCCCATGTTTCTAAGAAAGTTTCTGTCAAAATGTTACAGACTAATACATTATCAGAGAGTATGTTTCAAAAAAAAGTGAAAAAGAGGAAGTGAAGGCATGAAAAAAAGAGAGCACAAAAACAAGGGTGTGGAACAGGAATGCAGTAGGAATGCAAAATGGTAAAGTCATGAGAGAGGATGGTTGGGTGGTTTGTTTCAAAACTAAATTAATTTTACCATCAATTTCCTTGGTATTTACTGACATGAGTTGAAAACTTATTTCTACAAAAAGACACGCAAACACATCTTTATGGCAGATTTATTCATAATTGCCAAAATTTGGGAGCAACCAAAATGTCCTTTAGGAGGCAAATGGATAAACAAATGACAATGAAATCTTATTCAGAATGACTTGTCAAGCCATGAACAGACATGGCAGTGTCCACAGCCAGGAGAAGAGAGGGCTCACTAGAACCCCCGACCTCCCTTGCATGCCATTTATTTATGTAGCATGTCCTCACATGGACCCCACAACTCTAAAATTTTAATTTTAATTTTAAAAAAACAGACATGGAGGAAACTTAAAAGCATATTACTAAGTGAAAAAAAAAAGCCAACCCGAAAAGGCTACATATTGTATGATTCTTACTATATGATATTCTAGAAAAGGCAGAACTATAGGAAAGGTAAAAACACCCATGGTTGTCAGGGATTAGGAGGGAGAGGAGAAAGAGTAGGTGGAGCACAGAGGATTTCTAGGGCAATGAAACTACTCTGTGAATAATGGTTACACATCATTATACGTTTGCCCAGATCCATGGATGTTCAACACCTAGAGTGAACCCCAGCGCGAACTCTGGACTTTGCGTGATTGTGATTTGCTGTAGGTTTATTGATTTTAACAAATGTTTTATTCTGGTCGGAAAGTTGGAAAAGGACGTTGGTAAAAACTATACAGCTGCGGAAGTAAGAGGCATATGGGAAATCTCTGTATCTTCCCATATGCCTATGAATCTAAAACAGCTCTAAAAAAATGCTTTAAAACACACACACACACACACACACACACACACACACACACACACACACGCACACACACACACACAAACAAGGTTGTGCATTATTGAACCTGCCTAGCCTCTCTCAGTAGTGAGGAAATTTCCAAACACTTTGGAGGAAAAGCGACAGTGTCATTACTATAGGGTACTCATCTCTTTTACATACCTGGCTTCTGTGAGTTTTCTCATAGCATTATCATCATGGGGAGCAACTTGAGAATGTTCATTTGATGAAGTATTTTATGGCTTGAGGGTAGACGGTGAGGAGATAAGCAGGGTTAGTATCAAGCTATCTGAAGCCTGCCATCTGAAGTGTGTTCATGGGTTGCCCAGCATCACACCTGTTGAGATATCATCCCACGTGTTTGTGACTATGATTAAGTTACCTACCACATGCCCCTTGAAAAGCAAACCGTCACTTTTTGGTATTATGGAAAGTTTAATCTCTTTCTTTCTTTCTTTCTTTTTTTTTTTTTTACATCCAAGTCTCACCGTCACCCAGGCTGGAGTGCAGTGGCATGCTTTCTCAGGCCACCGCAGCCTTGACCTGCTGGGCTCAGGCAACCGTTCTGCCTTGGCCTCCCAAGTAGTTGGAACTACAGGTGCACCACCACACGTGGCTAATTTTTTTTCATTTACTGTACAGATGATGTCTTCCCATATTTCCCAGTCTGTCTCAAACCCCTAGGCTCGGGCAATACTCTTGCCTTTGACCCCCAAATTGCTGGGATTACAGGTATGAACCATCATGCCCAGCCAAGTGTCATTTCTGATGTAAGATTGCTGGACTTTTAAAGTTGGTAAACTATAGTTTTGGACTGGTTTTGTTTTTCTTTTTCTTTTGTTCCCTTGAGAGCCAAAAGGCTACTTATTTTTAACCCCTATTTTTTTTTAAAGTGTAGGAACTTAAGGTTCATTTTTTCACAATGTGTATGTTATCTTTATCTCTTATTTTATATTTTTAGCCTTTTCTGGCTCTATCTTATTTTTGATTTTATTATTTTTTAATATTTTTATGTTGTATTAATCCTTTGTGAGATGAGACACATACATAGAAGGATATATACAAACATTTATAAAAGAATAATTATTACTTATTTTTTAGGGCAAAAAAGTGTAATGAGCCAATTTCTGATTCAGCTCTCTTTTTTCAACCATAACGTAAACAATGCACAATCAAGAAAAAAAAGTGCTCTGTAAATATTGCTTCCTTATTTATCAGGTATTATTTTAGACAACTTTATTCATTTGACCGTTATACACTACTTCCCAGCAAATTTGGTATTTTCTTTTTATTTTGCAAATAAGTCACTGAAGATCAGAGAGTTTAAGAAACTGCAATTTCTAATTGACTCCAAATTACAGGCGTAGTACTCTGTTACCTAGACAGGATCTAAGAAAATATTTATCTTAATTCAATGGATTATGTAGAAAATCCACTGAAGTCTGATGAATGAAATGTTGTTTTTCCATGTTATTCATGGGATGCACAGACTTCTATTATAACTCTGCACTGAAAATATGAAAAGCCTCACCCTGAGGCTTTCCTCTAGGGAAAAACAAAAAGCAAAAAAACAAAAAACCTTTTGTTTGATAGTACACATAAAATGCTGTGAAAAGTCATCCAGTGGGTCCTTGGAGTCTTCTTGTCTTGACAAATAATGCACACAGTAATAAATCGATCACTCTCCCTGTGAGTGAGTTAAGTACAGTCACTTTGAAAACTGTTCAAGCACCAGCTCATGAAATAGAAATTGATTTGAAAATAGGGGTCAGTTTCCAAATTTAGATTGATATTTTATGGAACAATTAAATTTAAAGTACTTCTCACTAAAACTAAGGTGATTTACTGCATACACTTAACCAAAGCTGCAGCTGTAGTCAAAATGTGTCACACAATTGGAGCCTAAGTTGTGATACAAAATGCATATTTCAGTACCAACTTTTGGGTATTTATTTGTTAGACTGTTTTAAAGTCTAAGAGATTGTCAATTTCAGCAAATGTAGCCCTACTCTGTGAAAGATGGTGTATCATCTTTCTATTGTTTGATAATATATCTATGTAAACAGAGAAGCAAGTTAGGTGTAGATAATTAGTCTCCGCTTTCTTCATACATTAATTTTACCACAATCAGCTTAGTGGTAAGATCCTAAATGCAACATTTCTATCCCACATCATCTTATTTGCTTGCGCCCATTCATTGGGTATAGCCTGACAACCATTTTTAGATGCTTGGAAATGCTACTCAATACTTCTCATCTGCTTATCTGGAGCTAGCATGTGAGGGCTGGGAATGAGTGAGAGTAGCGGAATGGTCTTGGCAGCAGTGGTGTCACATCAGATAATTTTATAATCTTTGTTTTGAACCTCTAATGAATGCCCAGTTTTAGACAACATTCCAGAGTTTTCTTTTTTTTTTTTTGAGTTGGAGTCTCACTCGGTCGCCCAAACTGGAGTGCAGTGGCCGCTTCCGGCCACCGCGCCTCGACCTGCTGGGCTCCGGCGATCCTTCCGCCTCAGCCTTCCAAGTAGCCGGAATTACAGGAGTGCGCTACCACGCCCGGCTGGTTTTTTGATTCATTGTAGAGATGAGGTCTCACTGCCCAGGCGGGTCTCGAACCCGCGGGCTCAGGCAATCCACTCACCTCAGCCTCCCAAAGGCGCGGGATTACAGGCTGAGCCACGGAGCCCGGCTCAGAGTTTATTTCTGATGTTGCTTCCTTCCAGATTCAAGATTGTCCTTCACCTCTGTCCTCTTCCCCCAATAGTCCCTCTTAAATTGAAGCTAAGGGTATTGTTTAAAATAAATGTTTTATTTTCTTTTACAATTAAGAGCAGATAAACTTTGCACAAATATGCTTTAAAACTACAATTAATATAGCAATATGTGAGCTTAATAAGATGGTTATTTCTTATAATATACCTTTCTTCTTTGAGTTAAAGTATCAGAATCACTCTAGGCAATGTCTGTTAAAGTCATATATGTTTAGCTGACCTGGTTTTTTTGTGTTGTGAATGCAAATGGATATGCAGAAGAGAAAGAGTCAGGGGATATAACCAAATCAAAATATTATTTTATCACCCATTGCACCTACTTCATAGGGCTATTTTCTTCACACTGAAATCTTACTAAAGGCAGCACTACTAAAAATAGATAAACTAGAGATATGTAAATAAGGAGTCTTTAAGTGAGAAAAGGGTCTCACCTTTCTAATTCATCTTCCAGGAATAGTTCCTGCTGCCTCATGCAGGTCAGGTGGGTGACTCAGTCCTTTTGACTCTACACACTAACGATCTAAACATGGATTCAAACAGTTGTATCCTTTCACATTCTTTCTTCATTAAAAATCTGTAGGTGATGTGAAGTAATTATACACAGAGATAATTTTATCTTTGGTTTACATATTTGACGTTTTCAGAACATAGCTCAGATTTCTTCTTTAGACATGCCCTTTGTAACTGAAGCTGAACCTGTAACATGCTGGCCTCGGTGTGAAGATGTGCTACCAACCATCAACTGGTCATAATTGTTTCTCTGTTTAGCTCCAAGTAGTGGCAGTTCTCCATACCAGTGACGACATGGAGGAATTCCAAAAGAACTCTCCCTTCAGTGCTAACTATCCTGCACATCTTATCAGTTGCAGTTTTGCATTCCCACCAACATTCATATGAGATTCTTTCACCCTCTTCTGTTATTTCTCCTTCTCCTATCCCTGCCCTTAATACCTTTTTCCTTGTCTAGGTCTGGCAGAGGCCCCCATAGGCACTAACAAGTCATTTTGGACTCACAGGTGTTCTGGTGGACAGATTAAACACCTCCTGGGCTTCATGATGGCCGTGGTCATTGGCCAAGGTACGACTTTAATCACTGCCTTTGGAAAATTATTTCTCTTTGTAAGTTAATTGCTCCCTAATTACCATGGAAAACAATCTCCTGACCTTGACTTTATTAGTCCTGAATTTTTACTAGCTGAGCTCTTCGTTCCAAACTATTCCCATCTGTTTCTCTTAGTACAGTGCAATTGCTCACCAGGAATAATGGAATGAATGAGAATTTCTCCCCATGGAGCTACTGCCGACATTAACAGTCCCAAAGATACTCTTGGAAATGTCAGTAGTATAATGAGGCAGTGGAGCATGGTGACTAGAAAGGCCTGGGTGTGGAAATCATTTGCTGACTCATCATTAGGTTGTAGTTCTCCTCAGTCTACTTTTCTGGAGGAAAAGGATTCTTCTCCTTTTTCACTCAGAAGAGAATGTACCAGGATGTAGCACTTACTACTGAGAGCTTGGTCTAGGTATCATCAGGGGAGAAAAATAATACAACTTCAAAGTGAAGATTACATACTTTTCCTGGAATCCATTGGCCAAAAGTCATCTTCCCTTTACATAGCAACTGCATCTAAGGTGAAGCCATCTCTCTCCATTGCCCCAGCCTGCTGTCATATTTCAAAAGTCAGTTGCTCTCACGTTAGTGGGAATCCTCCTTGACCATGTTCTCTCTGCTCAGGAGTTAAAGCCCAACTCCCTTCTTAACACCATACCACAGAGAGGGTTCTCCTCAATCTAGAGCAGGGCTCAGTCATTCCTGCTCCAGCAGGATAAATGGAGGAAGTATCAGTTTTCCTCAGGGCAAACCCTCACCCCAGCCCAGCCTCATTCCCACATGTATGGAGTGGTCTGATTTTCTCTGAAGCCCTGAAAGACAGTCACTAGAGCCAGCAATACATGTCTTAATGCCCAGATTGATCACTCTAAAAATGTGGGGCAATAGAGTCTAGAAGGAATCTATGTTTATACTAAACACAGGTCTACTTATTTAGGGATCCATTTTGGGTTACGTACATATTTAATTTACACTACTAAACAAAATACATTGCAACAGTACCATCTTAGACCCACCCTCTTAGATTTAGAATCGTTGGCATTACTATTTTTAAAAAGTGTGTCCAGATGATTAGGATTCTGAGTGAAGTTTAAGGATCATGGTGTTACCTGCATGTTTGCCACAGAACAGATGGGACTCAGACCAATCAACTTGTCTCTCAGGAAGTATTCAAGCCTCTCCCCTTAGATACAGCTGCTGTGTAGAGGAAAGATGACTTCAGCCAGAAAAGTATGCAATGCAACGATTCCATTCCCTGTTCTGGGCCTCAGTAATCATGTGGATATTAGTAAATTTTGCCCCTTGACATGAATATGCTAATTTTTAAAGAGACTTTTTTGAGGATGGAAGGGGATAATGCAAGTGAACTGGTTAGTAAGCTCTACAACTCCATATCAGTAGAAGGGTGTTATAATTATGCATAGATTCTCCTTTCCATAGTCGATTACTTTCCTTCCTCTTTTTCTTCTATATGAAAGAATTGAAATCTATATGAAAGAATTGAAATAGTTTACGTAGAAGGCAGGAAATGGTACAATTGAAGAGTAGCTAAACTTGCAGGGCTTGTTCTCTCTTCCCAGCCTTCCTTATGTAAGGTGACGTTCCCTCATTTTTCTCATGTAGAAAGTCAATCCCTTTCAGTACTGGTCAATTGACTGTCATGTTTGACTTCATGCAGTGTTCTTGGCAAGCCTGAGGGAGAGGAATGGGAAGAAAGTGAGTAGAAAGTTAGTGCAATTGAAGATCACAGCACCACTTGTGTGTTGAGTGGAGGAGCATAAAGTGTGTTTTCCTAAGCCAGTGATCTCCATGATTTTTGGTCATGTACTCATAAAAAAAAAATTCACGCACATCCCCAATATGACCTTATTAAAAAAATAATTTAAAATGCAAATGCTACCATACTAATTTATTATATACATTGCAAGTTATGCACAAAAATAGAAACTTGAAAGAATGAAATTTAAAATAAGTAGAATTTGCACAACTTTGTGAGAGTAGTTAATACCATTGAACTACATGTGCACAATGATTAAAATGATAAATGTTATGTTATGTATATCATATCAAAACAGAAACAAATTTAAATATTAGAAATAAATAGAAATAATAATCTATCAGTTCAAAATGGCTGATAAATTCTGTGATTTGACTGAAGAAAGCAGAAAAGCTTAAAGGAGAGTGAACACGGATAACATAAGGAAGATAATACTCTCCTTGTCCTTGCTATTTAGGGCCAGATCGCCTGTAGGATGAAATTCTATAGGGTAACATATGTGACATTGGAAGGAGACAACATATATTACCAGCTTTGTGATCTTGAGCAAGTCATTTAAACACCCTGATGTTAGGGTTCCTGATTTTTTTTTATGGGAGATAAGTTTTTAAAATTTTGTACTCATTTACATCAAATATATACCAAGTCATTTTACATAAAAAAATGTATAATTCTCAGCATAGCTTCCAAATATAGATTACTTTTCAATTTTATTAATGAAAAACATGAGATTCAAACATTAAGTCATTTGTCTAAGATCACACTAGTACAAAATGTTAGATTTGGAATCTGAATTCATGTTTCTACCTGCAGTGCAAAGCCCATCTGCAAGAGTTTTTGAGACGATTAAGCAAAATGACCAAGGTAATGTATTATGCATAGTTGCTGTCCACAATAGATTGTTAATTTCCTTTGAAAACTTTCCACTTCATAATACACAGCAGTCAGTAATAACAAATGGGGAGTTAGGGTTTTCATTAGGGGACAAATTAAGAGCAACATAAAAGGCAAATGAATCTCTCTCTGTCGCTGTCTCTCTCATTCTATGTGTGTGCATGTGTATGTGTGTGTGTGTGTGTGTGTGTGTGTGTGTGTGTGTGTGTGTGTGTATCGATGTATATATATGATATATATATATATATGGATATATGCATACCTTTCATTCTCTACCCCCTATACACACGCATACATTAATAATCATAAGGCTACAAATAAAATAATAATTGGAATAACAGAATAGTGTTCCCAATTTGACTCCCTAATTTTACATATAAGTAAATTGATAGTGATTTCTGAATGACTTACCCGAAGTTGCAAAACTGGTATGAGAAAAGTTGAGTTTAGAACCCAGTTTCCTGTACCCCAAGGCAGTGCATTTTACATCACACTCTGTCTGATACAGATTAAGTAGATACAAGAGCTACAAGATAAGAGACAATAGAGAAGATAGTTCATAGGAGGGCACACAACCTGAGTATTCTACCTGGAAGAAAGGAGAGGTCCAACTGACAGATGTTATTTCTTAGAAATGACAAAGGATCTTCTTTGCAGCAGGTGACATGAAAATCTCCTTTTCTCTTGTTTCCACTATGTGTCCTCTGATAGTTCTTGAGTAGCAAGGAGGATAGCTTTTTGTGAACTAGTTGCTTTAGAGTTTCTTCATTCCACTACTCACCTACTTGGTGAAAATAACTAAAATGCCATTACATTAAAAGTGTATTCCAATAATTATGCTGGAACTGTTCTCCATCAATCTCTTTCATTTCTGCACATTTTTCTATCAGAAACACTATTTGTATTTCATACAATCTTCACGAGAATGTTTACATAATGAAGATCCTTGGAAGAGAGACATAGTGTCTCTCTCTACAACAAAAGGCAGGCATACTTACTGGTCATTAAAATTGATTTGGATATTCCAAATTCAAGGCTTCTCTCCAGTTATACATCCCACTGAATATGCAGACATCACCTGGTTCTCTTCCCATTGCTGAGTGGGGATTTGGCCATGAGGAGCCGACACAGTGCTGACACCTTGGCTACTGCCTTTGCTATAAGTAATAAACTGTCTTTATCTCTGACCTGCAAGTCTTGTGTCTTCTGCCTACATCATTGAAACTGTGTTAGCTAACTTGATAGCTTGCAAGTAAGGTAAAAGCTCTCACACCTTCACAATTCCTGACAATATGGGTTGAGAGGATGATATCAGCCAGGACCTGTGCTGGGGCCAAAGCAAATATTGGTGAGTAACACGTATGTTCTCTACTGGGGAGGTTAGGTAGAACAGAAAGTTGGTAGAAGGTGAGGGGGTAGGGACTGGAGGTAGTTTTTGCAGTGTTATCTGTCTTATCAAGAGCTAAAACTGAGTTCTTTCAGCTGGTATATAATCATCAAAGAGTCTCTCATTTTAAATGACTACGAGCCAAGGTTAGTTCAATCATGCAGCCTCCTTATAATGATTAGATAATTTACATATTGGTAAGAAAAAAATGAACCATAATTTATTACTTTTTTTTAAATGATCAATTGGATATTTTTACTTATGGGGAGAATTCCCTATCAGAGAGAATTAAACTCCACTGTAAGATGCATAATGAGAAAAATAGTTTTTATTTTAATTATAGGACAATTTTGTGAAGTTCTAAAGTGATGATTGTTGTCATATATTAAATAGAATGTATCTTAATCTTAATATGAAAGTGTGAAGTAAAGATTAGCATATAAAAGTTTAAGTGATTAAATATAATTGAAAACTTTCTTTGTTGAATCTTTAACTGGTTAGGGTATCAATGTGATGGCACCTTCAAAAAATAATTTGGAAAGAGGTCCATCTTTTCCAATTGCCTGGAATACTTTTCAGTAGGATTGGTATCAGCTCCTCCTTGTATGTTTTGTAGAATTCTGCTGGGAAGCCATCTGGTTCGGGCCTTTTTTTTTTTTTTTGCAGGTAGTTTTGTTATGACATAGTTGATTTTCTGGATTGCTATTGGTCTATTCAGGGTCTCAATTTCTTCTTGTTCAAACTTGGGAGATTGTGTGATGACAGAAATTCCTCCATTTTCTTTAGGTTTTCAAGTTTGTTTTCATGCAAGTATACATAGTAGTCTGTGATAATTTTTTGTATTTCTTCAAGGTCAGTTGTGACTTGATCTTTTGCAATTCTAAATGTGTTTATTTAGGCATTTTCTCTCTTTTTCTTGGTCAGTCTAGCTAGAGGTCCATCAGTCTTGTATATCCTTTCAAGGAATCAGGTTATTGTTTTGTTGATTTCTTTTGTATTATCTTTTTGTCTTCTAAGTCCCGAATTTGGACTTTTATTTTGGTGATCAGGATTCTTCTGCTTAAGTTAGGGTTTTGGTGGTCTTTCTTTTACAGCTTCCTTAGGTGATTTGTTAGACTGTTAATTTTTGATCTTTCTATTTTCTTTATGTGTGTTCACAGAGATATGAATTCCCCTCTTAGTACTGTTTTCATGGTATCCCAGAGCTTTTGATATGATGTTTCTTTGTTTTCATTTGTCCTGGTATCTTTTCATCTCTGTTTTTGTTTCCATGTTGACCCAGGAATTATTTATCATCATGTTGTTTAGTGTTCACGTCTTTGTGGGTTTTGGGGGAACTTTATTTGTAGCAATATTTATTTATATTCCACTGTGGTCTGTGAAGGTGCATGGCAGTATTTCAGTCTTATGGAATTTGTTTATGCCTGATTTATGGTCGAGGATGTGGTCAATCTTAGAGTACATTCCATGTGGTGATGAGTAGAGTATATATTCCATGGTTGTTAAGTGGGGTGTTCTGTAGGTATCAATTAAGTCCATTTGGTCAAGCATCACATTGAGATTCTGGATCTCCTTGTTGATTTATTTCCTGATGACCTGTCTAGGGTTGTGAGTGGGGTATTTATGTCCTCAGGTATGATAGTGTTAGTGACAATATCTTTTTAAAATTTACCTAGAAATTGCTTTATGAAAATTGGTGCTTCTATGTTGGGTCTTATATGTTTAGGATGGATGTTTCTTGTTGATGAATTGAACATTTTATCATTATGCAGTGACTTTCTGTATCTTAAATTTTTGATAGCTTAAGAAGTATTTTGTCTGATATTAAGATCATGACTCCTGCTTTCTTTTGTGTTCTGTTTACCTGAATTTTGTTACTCATCCTCTTACTTTGAGTCTGTGAGTGTCCTTTCTGGTAAGATGAGTCACTTGGAGACAATGTTTTGATGTCTCATGATTTTTTATCCATTTTGCCATTCTATGTCTTTTCAGTGGTACATTTAGTCCTTTCACATTCAGACTAATTGTTGATATGTGAGTTTTTTCCTGTTATGAGGTTCTTATAGAGTTTGTTGTTGTTTGTTTGTTGTCTTTCTTTTGATTTTGGGGTTGATTCATGTGTGTTCTCAATCTTTTTCCTGCATTATTGGGAAGGGTGTTGTTATTCTTTTTTTCGTTTCTTCTGTTTTTAATATTTTCTTAAGTGTTTCTTGTAGCTGGTGTGGAGTCAGCGTAAGCTCTTAGGGATTTAATGTCTGAGAAGGATTTTAACTCTCCATAACTGATGAAACATAGCTGAGTAGGTAAGTCTTGTTTTAAATTGCTTATCTTTGAGAACTTTGAAGATTGGGCTCCAAGCTCTCCTAGCGTGAAGTATTTCTGCAGATAAGTCTGCTACTATTCTAATTGATCTTCCCAGCTAGGTAGTCTGACATTTTTCTCTTGCTGCCTTTAGGATTTTTTTCTTTTATATCTACTTTATATAGGTGGATTGCTGTGTGTCTCAGAGTTGGTCTTCGCATTTGTTGTCTTGCAGGGTTTCTCTGAATCTCTTGTGTTTGAATGGTCATGTCACTGATGAGATAAGGGAAGTTTTCTTGGATATTGTCATGGAATGTTTGTTTCAGGGTAGTCTCTGTTTCTCAATCTGCTGCAGGAATTCCAATCTCAAAACTTAAAGGTTTTGTTATGTCTTTTTAAACTTCTTTTCTACTTTTTTAACATTTGGATTAGTTCCATATTTTGATTCCAAGAAGGATTCCTTCTTCTGCTTGATTAATTCTGCTTTCCAGGCTTATCGGGTTTATCAGTTTCTTATTTTTTCATTCACTGTATTCTTTATTGCTGTTTTCTCAGTTATCAATTCTTTCATTCTTTCCTCTTGTCTCTCCTCAATTCTATTTATTCTCTCTACTAATGTCATGATATCTAGGTTCATGGTTTGAGACCTGTCATTATGGGGCTCTTCATTGCTTGTGTTCAGAAGTCTGTATTCTTAGTGGCTGATCTCCAAGGGGTCTGTGTGAGATGCATATTCTTCCTGTGGTTTTTCTTCATTTGTGTAGATCTTTCCCCCCCCTTTTTTAGTCTCTTCTTTAATTCTGTTGTAAAGGGATGTGGGTGGGGGGGAGCTTTTACTTCTGTTTGCTCAATCTCCTATTCTTCTTTATGTGGATCCTCTGGCTTTGTTCATTTCTGAAGCTGGACTGTGGGTGGGGAGCTGAACTTTTTACAGCTTTAAGAGTTAATGGGGGGGGGGGAGCTGTGTTTCAAAAACTATTTGCAGATCCCAGTATCTGCTGACAGATGTGTTGGCCCCCTGGAACCCACTTCCCACTGGCTTACAATCTGTCCATGCAGTGAGGGTATAGGCTTGCCCCCTGAAAGCAAAATGAGATGAGAAAAAAGAAAAGAATGGAAAAAGGAAAAAAGGGGATGAGAAGAAGGTGGAGAGAGAGAAGAAGAGGACAAACAGACAGGCATACCAACTAACAAATGAAAAGATACACAAAGAAAAGATAAAAACAACAAAAACATACAGACAAACATACAAACACATAAACTAACAACAACAACAAAAATCCAACTGATGTACTCTCCCTCAAAAATACCTATACACAGACAGGGTAAAAACGAAGCCATAAAATAGCAGAAACAAAGAAAGTATGGGGGGGTTCCAGGCAAGATGGCAACAGGACAAGTTAGACTATGATAATCTCCACAAAGGGTAGCTACTGCAGCCAGTTCCATGTGCCGCAGCCAGTTCTGTGTGCTGCCTCCACAGCCGCTGCTGCCTACGTGAAGGGTGGCTGCTACAGCTGGTCCCACGTAAGGGCCGCTGCCACCGCCGCTGTTGCCTCCACAGAGGGTGGCTGCTGCAGCTGGTCCCACACTGTGCCTCCAGAGAGGGTGGCTGCTGCAGCTGGTCCCACACTGCACTGCCACCTCAGACCTCAGCTCTCAGCCCCACAGAGTTCCTGGCTCCTTGCCCCTCCCCAGGCTGCCTGCGACATGCAGACCTACAGCACCCAGCTGTCTCACACTCTGTTGGGGAATTGGAGATCAGATGGAGCCCAGAGTCTGATCAGTGGAGAGAGAGGATCCAGGAGGATCAGGGAGGAGGTCCATGCCCAGTAAAGAGGCGCCCACCACAGTCATTTTCTCTGTCTCAGGACCAGGCAGAGACAGCATCACCCACCAGGTCCAACTCTGCAAAGCTCTGCACAGGCTCCAAATTGGGACCTAAGGTAATCACATGAAATGAGAGGAGACAGAAACTCCTGCCCCATGCTAGATGGAACACAGGTCGGATCTGAGAGGCAAACCTAACAGGCAGTAAGCTGACCGAACACAGATCTGACCCTAGCTGTGAGCAACCCTACCAGCCTACAATGAGAGCTAGAGATCAGAGCTGAAAGGACACTGGGCTCACAGTAACAATCTCAGGCCAAGCTTGATTCATTGTTTTTACATTTATTGTTATTTTTATTTTTAGTCTTATTCTGTTTTTTTGCCCATTTTTGTTTCTTCTATGTTTTACGTTTTTTTCTTTTCTCTTTTCTCTCTCTTCTCTGTTTTTGATAATGTTTTTTGTACTTGCCCTGTTTCTGTAATTTTAATGATTTCTTTTTTTTTCTTTAGACCGCCTCTTCATGTAGGGGAATTGTAAACCAACAGCGAGGTTGGTTGGCTTGTGTGTTTGTATGATTGCTTGTATGGTTTTTTTTTCTTTTTTCTTTTTTTTTGAGTTGGAGTCTCACTCTGTTGCCCAGGCTAGAGTGCAGTGGCCGCTCCCAGCCACCGCAGCCTCGACCTGCTGGGCTCTGGCGATCCTTCCGCCTCAGCCTTCTGAGTAGCCAGAATTACAGGCATGAGCTACCACGCCCAGCTGATTTTTTGATTCATTGTAGAGATGAGGTCTCACTGCCCAGGCGGGTCACGAACCCGCGGGCTCAGGCAATCCACTCACCTCAGCATCCCAAAAGCACAGGATTACAAGCTGAGCCACCAAGCCCAGCTTGCTTGTATGTTTTATTTTTTGTTTTACTCTTCTCTGTCATTGTTTCTCTTTTCATTTGTTAGTCAATACATTTGTTTGTTAACCCTCTAACTCACCTCTCTCTCCACCTTCCTCTTTCCCCCCTTTCCTGTTCCATTCTTTTCATTTTTCTTACCTCATTTTGCTTTCAAGGAGCAAAACTTACACCCCCACTGCATGGACAGATCACAAGGCAGTGGGAAAGGGGTTCCAGGGTGCCCATACACTTGTTGGTGGATACTGGGATCTGCAGATAGATTTTGAATCACAGCTCCCCCCTCAATTAAATTTCAAAACTGCAAAAAAGTATAGCCCCCAACCCACAATCCAGCCTCAGAATTTAACAAAGATAGAGGATTCACATAAGGAAGAATAGGAGATTGAGCAAACAGAAGTAAAAGCAACCCTGCCATCCCTGAACAACAGAATTAAAGAAGAGGAGGAAAAAAAGTGTGGAGGAAAATCTGCACAAATGAAGAAAACCAAAAGAAGAATGTAAAGTCTCACACAGACCCCTGGGAGGTCAGACACTGAGAAAACAGACTTCGGAATGCAACAATGAAGAGCCCCCAGAATGACTGGTCACATACTACAAATCCAGACATCAAGACATTAATAGAGAGAATAAAAAGAATTGAGGCAAGACAAGAAGAAAATAGGAAGAAGTTGATAACAGAGATAACAGCAGTAAAGAATACTGTGATTGAAATAAATAGCAAACTAATAAGCATGGAAAGCAGAATTAGCTAAGCAGAAGAAAGAATCTCAGAGCTGGAGGACCAAAATATAGAATTAACCCAAACTGTCCAAAACATAGAAAAGAAGCTTAAAAAGACAGAACAAAATCTTCAAGAGAAGAGCAATTATTTCAGGAGGCTGAACCTAAGAGTAACTGAACTTCCTGAGGCATAAAGAGAGACAGAGACCACCCTGGAAAAAACATTCCATGAAATCATTCAAGAAAAATTCCCTCATCTCATTGGTGATATGAAAATTCAAACACAAAAGATCCAGAGAACCCCTACAAGACAACAAATGAGAAGACCAACTCCCAGACACATAATAATTTGCCTAAACAAAGTAGGTATAAAGAAAAATTCCTAAAGGCAGCAAGAGAAAAAGGTCAGACTACCTACCAAGAAAGACCAATAAGAATAGCAGCAGATTTATCTACAGAAACACTTCAGGCCAGAAAAGCATGCAGCCCAATCTTCAAAGTTCTCAAAGATAAACAATTTCAACCAAGAATAACCTTCCCAGCTAAGCTGAGCTTCATCAGTGAGGGAGACATAAAATCTTTTCCAGACATTCAATCCCCAAGATTTTACGCTGCCTCTAGACCACCTCTACAAGAAACACTTAAGGTATTAACCACAGAAGGAAAGGAAAAAAGAACAATGTTCTTCACAAGAGTACAGGAAAAAGATTGAAAACACACATGAATCAACCCAAAAAATCAAAAGAAAGACAATGAACAGGAACAACAACAACTCTATAAGAACATATGACAGGGATAAACTCTCACATTTCAATTATTAACCTGAAAGTGAATGGACTAAATACACCACTGAAAAGACATAGAATGGCAAAATGGATAAAATATCAAGAGGCAACAATATATTGTCTCCAAGAGACACATTTCACCGGAAAGGACACTCACAGACTCAAAGTAAGAGAATGGGAAGCAACATTTCAGACAAATGGAACAAAAAAGAAAGCTGGAGTGGCAATTGTAATATCAGACAAAATAACCTTTAAGCTATCAAAAATTTTAAAAGATACAGAAGATCACTACATAATGATAAAAGGTACAATACATCCACAAGAAATATGCATCCTAAACATATATGCACCCAACATAGGAGCACCAACTTTCATAATGCAGCTTCTAGGCAAACTTAAAAAAAGATATTAACTCTAATACTATCATAGTTGGGGATTTTAATACCCCACTCACAACACTAGACAGATCATCAAGACAAAAAATTAGCAAGGAGATCTGGAACCTCAATATGACTCTTGTACAAATGGACTTAATTGATATCTACAGAACACTCCACCCAATGGCTATAGAATATACATTCTACTCTTAACGACATGGAGTATACGCTAAGAGAGACCACATACTTGGCCATAATCAAGTGTAAACAAATTTCATAAAATTGAAATTTTGCCATGCACCTTCTCAGACCACAGTGGAATAAAAATAAAAATCAGCACCACAAAGTTCTCCCCAATCCCACAAAAACATGGACACTAAACAGCATGATGCTAAGCATCTCCTGGGCCACCATGGAAATCAAAACAGAGATTAAAAGATACCTGGAAACAAATGAAAATGAAGAAACATTTTACCAAAATCACTGGGATGCCATGAAAGTTGTAGTAAGACAGGAATTCATTACTCTACAAATGCATGTGAAGAAAATGGAAAAATTACAAATTAACAGCCTAACAAGTTACCTAAGGAAGATGGAAAAGCAAGATCATCAAAACCCTAACTTCAGCAGAGGAATCCAGATCACCAAAATAAAAGCCAAAATCCAGGCTATAGAAGAAAAAAAGATAATACAAAAAGTCAGTGAAACAGAAAGCTGGTTTTTTGAAAGGATAAACAAGATTGATGCTTCCCTAGCTAGACTGACCAAGAAAAAGAGAAAAAGCCCAAATAAATACAATCAGAAACACAAAAGATGAAGTCACATCTGACTCTGAAGAAATACAAAAGATTATCAGACTACTATGTACACTTGTATGGAAACAAACTTGAAAACCTAAAGGAAATGGAAGATTTTCTGACATCACACAACCTCCCTAGGTTGAAACAGGAAGAAATTAAGACCCTAAATAAACCAATAGCAATCAAGGAAACCAACTATGCCATAAGAAAGCTACCTACAAAAAGAAAAAAAGCCCTGAACCTGATGACTTTCCAGCAGAATTCTACAAAGCATACAGGGAGGAACTTATAACAATTCTATTGAAAGTACTCCAGGTGATTGAGAAAGACGGCACTTTCCCCAAATCATTTTATGAAGCTAGCATCACATTGATACCCAAGCCAGGTAAAGACCCAACATAGAAAGAGAACTACAGGCCAATATCCCTTATGAACATAGATGCTAAAATTCTCAACAAGATCCTAGCAAACTGGATTCAGTAACACATCTCAAAAATCTTCCACCATGACCAAGTAGGCTTCATCCCTGGGATGCAGGGCTGATTCAACATTCGTAAGACCATAAATGTAATTAAATACATCAACAGACGTAAAAACAAAAACCACATGATTATGTCATTAGATGCAGAAAAACCTTTTAATAAAATCCAGCATCTCCTTTTTGATAAAAAACCCTTGAACGTCTAGGCATAAATGGAACATACCTCAAAATAGTAAGAGACATCTATGAGAATCCCACAGCCAGCATACTGCTAATCAGGCAGAAATTGGAAACATTTCCCCTGAAAATTGGAACAAGACAAGGACGCCCACTCTCACCCCTCCTGTTCAACATAGTTCTGGAAGTCCTAGCTAGAGCAATCAGAGAAGAGAAGGCGATCAGAGGTATCCAAATAGGAAAAGAGGAAGTCAAGTTATCTCTCTTTGCAGACAACATGATTCTATACCTTGAAAACCTAGGAGGATCTGTCAAAAACCTCCTGGCTCTGATAAAGGACTTTGGCAAAGTCTCGGGGTCTAAAATAAATGTGCAAAAGACAATTGCATTTCTATACACGATAATAAGCAGAAACCCAAATGAAAAGCACAATTCCATTTACAATAGCCACAAAAAAAAGAGAAAGGAAATACCTTGGCATCTTTCTAACCTGAGATGTGAAAGTCCTTTACAATGAAAACTACAAAACACTGCTCAAAGAAAACAAAGATGACACAAACAAGTGGAAAAATATTCCATGCTCATGTATTGGAAGAATCAACATTGTTAAACTGTCCATCCTGTCTAAGGCAATCTACACATTTAACGCAATATCCATCAAATTACCAGCAACATTCTTCTCAGACCTAGAAACAACATATGGAAACATAAATGACCAAGAATAGCCAAAACAATCCTCAGCAAAAAAAAAGCAAAGCAGAAGGTATTACACTCCCAGATTTTAAACTTTACTATAAAGCTACAATAATCCAAACAGCTTGGCATTGGTACAAGAACAGGCATATAGATCAATGGAATAGAATCGTGTTTCCAGAAGCAAAACATCAATTTCTCAACCAACTCATCTTCGACAATGCCTCCACCACCAATCACTGGGGAGACGAGAACCTATTCAGTAAACAGTGCTGGGACAACAGGACCCTTACCTATCCCCATACACAAAGATCAACTCTAAATGGATCAGAGACCCAAACGTAAAACCTCAAACTATAAGAACCTTAGAAAATGCAGGAGATACTATTATGGAAATTGGAACTGACAACCAATGCCTGACCAAAACCCGAAGTGCCCATGCAATAAGAGATAAGATAGACCTCATCAAAGTGACAAGTCTCTGCAAAGGCAAAGAAACTATCAAGAGAGAAGGAAGACAGCCCACAGACTGGGAAAAAATATTTGCCAACTCCATGTCTGACAAAGGCCTAACATCTGGGATCTTCAAGGAACTCAAACATGCTGAAAAGAAAAAAAAAAAACAGAGCCATTACAAAGTGGGCAAAAGATATCAATAGACCATTCTCAAAAGAAGACATACAACAGCCAACAGATACGTGAAAAATTGTTCAGCCTCACTAGTCATCAAGGAGATGCAAATTAAAACTACACTGAGATACCACCTAACTCCAGTCAGAATGGCCACCATCAATAACTCAAAAAATAACAGATGCTGGAGAGGATATGGCGAAAAGGGAACACTTCAATGTTGGTGGGAGTGTAAACTAATGCAGCCTCTGTGGAAATCAGTGTGGCAATTCCTAAAAGTTCTAAAAATCGACCTTCCATATGACCCTGTAATCCCCCTCCTGGGACTATAACCAAAAGAACTCAAATCACTCTATGAAAAAGATACAGAGCCGGGCTCGGTGGCTCAGCCTATAATCCCGCACCTTTGGGAGGCTGAGGTGAGTGGACTGCCTGAGCCCGTGGTACGAGACCCGCCTGGGCAGGTGAGACCTCATCTCTACAATGAAATCAGCCGGGCGTGGTAGCACATGCCTATAATTCTGGCTACTTGGAAGGCTGAGGTGGAAGGATCGCCAGAGCCCAGCAGGTCGAGGCTGTGGTGGCCGGGAGCGGCCACTGCACTCCAGTCTGGGCAACAGAGTGAGACTCCAACTCAAAAAAAAAAAAAAAAATGATACAGCATTGTTCACAATAACAAGAACATGGAACCAACTGTGCTGCCCATCAAAAGAAGACTAGATTTTAAAAATGTGGTACATATACACAATGGAATATTATGCAGCCATAAAGAAGAACAAAATCATGAGCTTTGCAGAAACCTGGATGGCATTAGAGTCTACTAAGTGATCTTTCACAGAAACAAAAAACTGAGTATCACATGTTCTCATTCATAAGGGACCTTGAACAACAACCGCAATACTACAAGAAAAGGATTGACTGTAGAGGGAAACTGTGGAGGGGGGAGCGGGATTAACAGTAGTAGAAATCTACCTGGGGAAGGGGAGCACACCTCATCAACAAGGGTACCTGCGCAGCGAATATTTGTATACCTAATCCTGGAATGTACCCCACAATCTTAAAATTTAAAAAATTTTAAAGCTAAAAAAAAAAGCAAGTATGAAAACGTAATCAAAAACAATAAGAAAGAGATAAGCGGAAAAAATCTAAACAAAAATAAACAACAAAATAACCAAGCAGAATAAACAAAACAAACAAATTTTTAAAAAAACCAAAAAAGCAAAACTCACTCTGAGGCAGTTTCTGTAACTTCAATTTCCTTTTAGCTCTGGTCTCCAGCCCCTCCCCTCTGCTCTCAGTGCAGGCTGATAGGGTTGCTCTCAGTGTGTGTTAGATGCCCCGCAGACCACTGTGGGAGGAGGGTGTTTAGATCTGAATTCACCTGGCTTGCTGCCGTAGTTTTCAAGTCTCCCACTCAGACCTGACTGTGCCTGTTGCAGCATGGGGTAGGGATGTCTGTCTCTACAAGTTTGATGAGGAAATAACCTCTAGGTCCCAGGTTGGAGGCTGAGTGGAGCTGGATGGGCAATGCAGGTCTCTGCCTGGTCCCGGGATGGAGAAAATGGTTTTGGCCAGCATTTCCTCACTGGTGGAGGGTCTCCTCTCCAACTCTCCCTGACCCTCTCTCTCCATGTATCTGGGGCTCCAGCTGTTCTGCTGTCCCAGGTGATGGTGTGAGCAGGGCACCAGGTGATGAGGATCAGCTGTATTCTGCAGCCTTTTCTCAGGAGAAACCCATGAACAGCAGACAATCCTATATGCCATCGGCTCCAATCTCAGGACAATGGGAGGTTGCAGTCACCTCTGGAGGAGAGCTCTGGGTGCATGAACCCGAGTCTCCCCTCAGACCAAACAGACTTTCACTTACCCACCAGTGCACATGCGCTCACGCAGAGTCTTTATGGACACTCACTTTTATGGAGACTCTCACAGTTCAACCTGTCCCATTGCCATCTTGCCCTTGTATGAAATTTTTTTGAGTAAAGCAATGAAAACCAAAATGCTAAAAATTTATATTTTATGGAATATTTTGTTATGTTGTTTGGTTTCCATGACAAACTAATATTTTCTTCCATAGAGCAAATATTACTCACTGAAAAGAATTTTACAAAAAGAATAAACCCTTACAAGACCTCAACAATAGGATTAAGACTTTTTTTCTTTTTTTCGTCCATAGCTTTATAGGCAGCAACTGCCACTTCTCTTAGAAACAAAGTAGGAGGGAGGTAAAGGCTAGTTACTGGGCCTGAAAACTTAGGATATTATGACATTTGAAGGAATTTGTAATTTAAAATATGCTTAAGGTTTTTAAAGTTTAATAAGTGCTTCTGTTGCCATCTATCCAGCTGTGGCTTTTGTCTCTATGACAGTGAAATATTTTTACTCAGCCTAAATCCTGAGCAGAGGAATGATGTTCTATTCTGCTTTGCATTTATGAGAACTGCTGTTTGGGAGTGTGTTAACCACTCAGCATAAACTATTTCTTAAAAGGCCGTTTTGAATAAGAAAAAAAATGCACTTTATTAGGTGTATGAAGGCATTCTGGGCATGTTTTGTTATCTTATATGAATGTATCAGGTGGTTAATAACACATTACTCCTCAACTTGAAGAAGTTTTTATTACATACAAATGTAAATTCTCACATGTCGTATCACCTAAGAAGCAATAATAGTTGATGAAAATATTACAAAAATATGTAAAAGCTCCCTGATGCTAAATCTATTTGGGGATTTGGTAAGACACAAAGGAATTGGAACCACAAGCCTATATACATTTAGCTTTGCTCTGCCAAGTAATATAAATGGCCCCCACAAAGGTTTTTGTTCTCTTGTGAAAGCTTCTACCATAAACTAAGAAAGACTTACATTTGCTTTAAGAGCTGATATTAGATTAACATGTATCCTCAGCCTTTTTCTGTTAACTATGCTGCATCAGGCCAATCTGAAAACAGACGCAGGACTCCTCCCTTGCTGAAGCAATAAGAGTTGGAGCTGAAACATGTTTTCTAGTACCAGATCTGCAGGGCAGACCAGCCTGCTAATTTCAGATAAGCATATAACCTAACCATATCTTCTTCAATGCATCCAACATCCAGTCTACCAGGAAGCCGAAACTGCTTCCAGAAGCAATTGAAAAAAGCTGTGTGTGCTGAGAGGTGACTTTAATAAATGAGCATAGCCACAGGAGTCATCTAATTAAAGGACTCTTAGAGGCCTGGCAAACAAATTAATTCTCCCTTGCACGTTTCTGGCTTTGCTCAGTCAATCTCAGTTAATGGCAGAAGTTTCCACCAGAGAACCTAAATGTGTTCAGGCTATCATAAATTTATTAGGCCTTTCACTTTTGAGTGCTAAGGGAGAAAACTAAAAAAGGATGTGGGATTTTAAAAGTATGAATAAAATAAATTTTATTTTATGCAAGACTTTATTTTTAATGAAAAAGTATTTCTGGCTCATAGGTGCAAAATAACCGTTTGTTGATTTTAGTAGAATAAAAGCTTTCTTGGAGAATACCTTGGAATTTTTTATTATATTTATTTGATGTGGTATAATTTAGTGCCAACTATGATTAACTTTTTTACAACTCTTATTTCTTTAAAAGATCTTTTGACTTTAACCCTATATCCCTTAGGCATCAAATATTCTACATGCTTTAGGTATCACTGCCCTTTTCAGCAGGATTCTTTGCATTCTTGGAAAAGTTAGGTTAGGAGTAATACAGTCGCCTGCTTAAACAGTTTTACTTTCTGCAACTTCAGTTACCAGTGGTCAGAGAAGATCCAAAAATATTAAACAGAAATTTCCAGAAATAATGCATAAGTTTTCAATTGCATGCAGTTTTGAGTATAGAGATGAAATCTCACACAATCCTGCACTTCCCACCCCCCACAAGATGTGAATCATTTTTTTGTGCAGTATATCCAGGCTGTAAACACTACTCACATAAGTCACTTGGCTATCCGATTGACTGTCACAGTATCACAGTGCTTATGTTCAAGGAACCCTTATTTGACATAATAATGGCTCCAAAGCACAAATTCAATGCTGGCAATTTGGATATGACAAAAAAAAAAATCTGTAAAGTGCTTCTTTTAAGTGAAAAAGTGAATGTTCTCTACTAGGAAAGAAAAAAAAAATCATATGCTGATGTTGCTAGGATCTACAATAAAAACTAATCTTCTATCCATGGAACTGTGTATAATATATTGTTCTAATCACTCTATTTTATTATCAGTTATTGCTTCTAATATGTCCCTGTGCCTATTTTATAAAGTATACTTTATCATGGGTATGTGTGTATAGGAAAAAAAAAATCGTAGTGCATATAGAGCTAAGTACTATCCATAGTTTTGGGCATCCACTGGGGGTCTTGAAATGTATCTGCTGTGGATAAGGGTGACCACCATTTTTATAATTTTAAAATTCCAGTCCTAGAACATATATCACTGCAGCATATATCAAGAAGAAAAAAATGGAAGAAAAATCCTAAGTGGTAACTAGGACTGTTCCAGTACAATAGCGTGTAGAGAAGTAAGGGTTTAGCACTTGCTCTGGTTGAATGTGTCCCCTATAAAATTCAAATGTTGCAAATCTGATTATGTTAAGAGGTGAGATCTTTAAGAGATGATTAGGATATAAAGCTTCTTCTTCATTAATGGGATTAAGGCTTTCATAAAACATGATTTATGCATGTGGGGAAGTATCAAGAAGGTCCTCATCAGATGCCAACACCTTGATCTTGGATCTCCTAATCTCGACCTGTGAGAAATAAATTTCTGTTCTTTATGAATTGCTCATTTTCAGGTTTTCTGTTGTAGCAGCACAAGCCAACCAAGACAACACTTGTCTAGATACTTGTATCAGTAAATCTGTGTTGAGTGTATAATATGTTAGACACTATTCCAGCTGATGGAGTTGTGGCAAAACAGACAAGTTCCCCATTACCATAGCTCTCACATTCAAATAGGAAAATAAATAATAAATGAATAAACACCTATTAAATATATTACCAGGTAGTTATAAGAGCCAGGGAGATAAGTAAATTAGGTTAACAGAATCCAGAGTGACATGTGATGAGTGTATGAGGGCTACTGTGAATAATGTGGTCAGGGAAGCCTTCTCTGAAGTGGTCACATTTGAGTAGAGAATTAAAGGAACTGAGGAAGCAAGATCTGTAACTAGTTGTAGGGAAAGAGTCTGCCATTGAAAGAATAACAAGTGCTCTTGCTCAGGAACATGTTTGACATGTTCAGTGTCCAAAGAAAGACTAGATGAAGTTACTGATGTGAAAATGACTATAATGAAAGAATAAAACATAGTAAGGTGCTCAATCATGTATAACCTTTAACATATGGTAGAAATGTTGAATTTTACTCTAAAACTAATGGGAAGGCACTAAAGGAATGTGAGCAGAACAGTGATGTGATCTGTTTTGTTTTTACAATGTTATTGAAGTTTAATTGACATACCACAAGTGCAAATATTTAAAGTGTACAATATAATAAATTTAATGTATGCATAAACCTGTGAAGTCTTTACTGCATAGCAACATAATAAACTTATCTTTTGCCTGGAAGTTTTTCGTATATCCCTATATAACTTCTTTTTCCTGCATCTCCTCACCACCTTCATTCCCGGCAACTATTGATCTGCTGTTTACCACTGTGGATTTGTTTGAATGTTCTAGAATTTGACCATCCTATTTTAAATTAGAATATTACAGAAAGTGTGTACCTTTTTTTCTCTAACTTTTTTACTCAGCATGATTTTTTTTTTAGAATTATCCATGTTGTGTATCAGTAGTTCATTCCTTTTATTGCTGAGTAAGTTTTCATTGTATAGATAATAGACATTCCACAATTTGTTTATCCTTTTACCTGCTGAAGACCATTTGGGAATTTTTCCAGTTTTATTTTTTGAATAAAAACATCCATACAAATTTTTGTACACATTTGTCCGTACATGTTTTAATTCCTCTTGGGTAAATACCTAGAGTAGATTGTCTGAGTCATTTGGTAGATGTACAATTACCTTTTTTTTAAAATGGCAAGAGGCCTAAGTGTGCAAAACTGCTAGCTTAGGTCTCTGTTTCTCTTCTTTTTTTCTGAAAAAAATTTATTTTTATTTTGAATCCAGGGGATACATGTGCAAGTTTGCTTCATGGATATATTGTATAATGGTGAGACTTGTGCTTCTATTGAGTTTATCATCCAAATAGTGAACATGGTACCCAAAAAGCAGTTTTTTGTTGTTATTATTGTTTTTTGAGTTGGATTCCCGCTCTGTCGCCCAGGCTGGAGTGCAGTGGCACATTCACGGCCACACCAGTGTCGACCCATTAGGCTCCAGTGATCCTTCTGCCTCAGCCTTTTAAGTAGCCAGAACTACAGGCATTTGCTACCATGTCCAGCTAATGTTTTATTTATTGTAGAGACGAGGTCTTACGAAGTTGCCTAGGCTGGTCTCAAATTTGCGGGCTCAGGTAATCCACTCGCCTTAGCCTCCCAAAGTGCTGGGATTACAGACTGAGCCACTGAGCTTGGTCCAAAAATTAGTTTTTAACCCTTACCCTCCTCCCTCTCTTTACCCCTTAGGAGTTCCCAGTATCAGTTGTTCTTATCTGTATGTCCATGTGTGTACACAGTGTTTAGCTCTCACTTATAAGTGAGAATGTGCAGATGGACGAGATCATCCCATGACTGATAATATGTAGAAAAAAATCTGATTTTCAGAGTTACCACTTTATTAGATTCAAATGTTCACTTTCAATCAAAAATCAGAAGGCACACAAAGAAATGGAAAAGTAGGACTCATTCAAATAAATAAACAAACCATAAGAAATTGTCGCTAGAAAAACTTAATGGCAGATCTACTAGAAAAAGACTTTAAAAGAGCTGTTTTAAAAATGCTCAAAGAACTAAAGGAAAACATGTAGAAAATAAACAATGTATAAACAAGACTGAATTATCAATAAAGTAATAAAACACCTGAAAAATACCAAGAAAAAGTTCTGTAGATGAAAAGTAAAAGAGCTTAAATGAAAAATTGACTTTAAGGATTCAAAGACATATATAAGTAGATGGAAGAAAGAATTGGCAAACTTGAAGATAGGAAAATGGAAATTGTCAAATCTGAAAAACAAAAAGAAAAACTATTGAAGAAAATAAACAGAGACTAAGAATCCACTAAGGCACCACTAAGTGGACACACACATGTAGTGGGAGTTCTAAAAGATAAAGAGAGAAAGTGAACAGAGAATATTTTTTTTAAATAATGGCCAAGTATTCCCAATTTAAAGAAAGTCATGACTATAAACGTGCAAGAAGTTCAGCAAACTCCATGTAGGATGAACTCAAAGAGACAAATAACCAAAACATGATTACTTCTCTATATAGTAAGTCTCCTACATATGAATGAGTTCCTTTCTGAGAGTGTGTTCATAAGTCTAATTTGTTCATTAAGTCCAACAAGGTTAGCCTAGGTACCCAACTAACACAATCAGCTATATAGCACTGTACTGATATAGGTTTATAATACTTTTCACACAAATAATACATACAAAACAATAAAGAAAAAAATTTAATCTTGTAGTACAGTACCTTGAAAAGTACAGTAGTACAGTACAACAGCTGGCATACAGGGGCTGGCATCAAGTGAACAGGCAAGAAGAGTTTCTGAGTGGAGGAGGGAGAAGAGGTGGGAAATGGTAGAGCTGAAGGATCATCAGCAATAGGAGATGAAGGTCAAGACAGATGTGGTTTGACATGCAAATGAACATTCACATCTTTGAAAGTTCATAACCTGGAGGTTCATATGTAGGGGACTTATAGTTCATGTTTATAAATTGAGTTTCTGTTTATGTTTATATAGGAATAATGGATTTGTAGGATTTTCAGTTTTCTTGATATTAACTTAACTATAACTTAATTCTGTCTAGCATTAATTAGAACAATCAATATTATTATCCAGAAGGCCATGTAATGGCTCTTGCCTATTACAATTGATGAAATTTGCAAGTTATTCTGTACAAATAAAATTTTGCATCTTGTACTCTGAAACAAGCTTTTAGAATTAGGACTAAATCCAAATAATCACATATATCAGATGTTTGGGTTTTTTGTTTGTTTTTTTACCTAAATTAGATCATATTTACCAGGTTTGAGATGCCTCCTAGAAACTGCCACTAAGTAAAGAACTGTCATAAAAGTTCAATTGTGTTTTTCCATAAAGACTTTTGAAAAGCTAGTTACATAGGTACACAGATATTCCTGGTGATAGATAATAATTTACTAACACTGCTTTATTTTTATTTTTTAGATTAGAAAATATAATTTATTTAGAAAGTAAATTAAAGGCCGGGCTCCGTGGCTCAGCCTGTAATCCCGCGCCTTTGGGAGGCTGAGGTGAGTGGACTGCCTGAGCCCGCGGGTTCAAGACCCGCCTGGGCAGTGAGGCCTCATCTCTACAATAAAATCAAAAAATCAACCGGGCGTGGTAGCGCATGCCTGTAATTCCGGCTACTCGGAAGGCTGAAGCAGAAGGATCGCTGGAGCCCAGCAGGTCGAGGCTGCGGTGGCCAGGAGCGGCCACTGCACTCCAGTCTGGGCGACCAAGTGAGACTCCAACTCAAAAAAAAAAGAAAGAGAGAGAGAGAGAGAGAGAAAGAAAGAAAATTAAACAGAAAGAGGAGATTCACAAGACAGGAAACATGGTGGCGGCCATAAGGCAATGTAATACTCTGCTTTATTTTGATGACAGCATATATCCGTTTTCTTGTATATCTTTTTATGTTTGCCAAAACCTTTAGATACCAAGTTGTTTCCTGGACTGCTATTTATAACTGGAGATCTAGGAAATGTTGATTTGTATTCATCCAATAGAGTGTTATTTTAAATTCATTAATGTTTTTTAAAAGTCTGATTGTGGTCCAAGTTCTTAATGCCTCTTAAATTTTGATAGTTAAGTAGAGCATTTTCAGCAGATATGCCAACATTTATTTATTATATTTTATTCCTAGAGAGAGTATTTTCATTATGAGGAATTCAAATGTCTTTAATAAATAGTCATTAATTCATGTTCTTTTTGTTTTCATATGTGCATGTCTTGAATCTCAGTGATTTCCACTGAGGTTAAAGTCCAACTCCTTCATATTTTTGCATCTGAGTGGTTGAAATCATGGAAACACTTTATAAACCCAAAGAAGCTCAAATATATAAAATAAAATATCTTTGCTAGGGAAAACTCAACTAATATATGAGCAGTATGGCTTATAACTAGAATTCCAGGTAGCCCTGTTAGCGGATAATAGGCCATTGTTCTTGCTATCTCTTTTTAAAATTTCAGCTCATCATCCTAGATCAAAGTATGATTAGTTCTGATTAATCCAACAATCTTGGCAAATATTCATCAAAAGTGCTACTACATGGAAGAGTTAATAACATTGTATATTAAGTCTAAATTATAATATATTATAACCAAAATCAATCCACTGTTGTTGTTTTTTTATGACTTTATAATTTAAGCACATTTATAAAAAAAGATGTGGCTTTGATTTTTCCATTATAAATGTCATAAAAGTAAAGGCAAGTAAATTATTCATGAATTAAATAATTATAAATAACTATCATATACTTGCTATTATTCCCCAAAATGACTATGCTAAAATAGCCCTAAAACAAACATGTATGATTGTTAAATCATCCTGTTTGATGTATTAAACATCTATGATATTCTAGACAGGTATTGTGTCAGGTATAAAGAGAATAAAAATGTAACCAAAATATAGTTCCTTCCCTTGAGAAGCACTTTATTTAGTAATGGTGGTAGAATAATTCATGTAAACTTTCCCTCAAATTGACTTCATTAGTAAAAAGAACCATTTAAGGACAGTGAGTCTCCACAATCTTTATCTAAAAGAAGTTTGAGGGCAGTACTAGAGTTAGAAATGGGGGCTAGAGGAGTTCTATAAAAGTTGAGTCTAAGCTGGGCTCAGTGGCTCAGCCTGTAATCCCGCGCCTTTGGGAGGCTGAGGTGAGTGGATTGCCTTAGCCCGCGGGTTCGAGACCCGCCTGGGCAGCCAGACCTCATCTCTACAATAAATCAAAAAATCAGCCGGGCGTGGTAGCGCATGCCTGTAATGCCGGCTAATCGGAAGGTTGAGGCGGAAGGATCGCTGGAGCCGGCAGGTCGAGGCTGCGGTGGCCGGGAGCGGCCACTGTACTCCAGTCTGGGCGACAGAGTGAGACTCCAACTCAAAAAAAAAAAAAAAAAGTTGAGTCTATATAGCAAGCACAGTGGTTTTACATACATTGGATATGTATTTGAGATTACCTCTGTGTGTGGTGGAGAATCAGGAGCTCATGGAAGCTGAATGGCCAAAATCTTCCATTTTCAACCCACTTTTTATAACTAACTCTCTTTATTGAAATAAGTGCCAGAAATCCTACTGATCCTTGGACTTATAATATTTTAAATATTATAAAAAATTCAGTAAAGGAAAAGCATGAGACACTGAAAAGTGAAGCAGTTGGCCCAAGGTTATATTGCTAGTGAGTGGTGAACGGATTTAGAACTTGAACAAGGTACATCTGACTGCAAATTCATTCTTATGCTTATTTATTATTTGACTCATTATATATTTACTATGTGATTTCTTCACTTCTTTCTATCTCTTCATAATGAATATATGAAAAAATTAAATCTTATGTTTCTGTAGACCCTTAAGAGGTCACTTGTTTGCCTGTCCTCTATCATGTGTTCAATAATTAGTATAATAATAATGCGCAAGAATTCTAAAATTTTTATATAAAGTATGAGTTGTTTGATTTATTTTTAAAATTAGCTTAAGAAGAGAATGCTCTGAAGAATAAAGAGATAGAAAATGAAAGAGAGATGATAAGTCAACTCTGCTGTAGAAACTACAGAATTAATAATTTAGAAACAGCTCAGCTGTGTTATTTTTTCATGTGTGCATGGGATTTGTAATCATGTGAACCAAGATTGATTTTCAAGCTAATTTTTTATAAGAGCTCCATAAAATGTTGCCTTAAAATTGTGACTCCAGACTCCATGGTGGGTCAATATGATTACATAAAAATGAGTTATCCGAAATGAACCAAAAGCAAATGGCAGTGAGGGCAAAGTCTGAAACATGGGCTATGTCAGCTTCCCTGGGACTGTGTTCTGACGCGTATCTACGTCCTTGAGTCTCTTTGTTCAGTCAGGAAAATCTCACATGTAAACTCAGCTGTTTTATAGAACCAGAATATATATGCCCAAAGATAGCATTTCATCTCATTTCTTTACATGTTCCTACAGAAGTGGGGAATGAGAAGGAGTTGAATAATGGAGTGAGGGGCACCCATGGAAGTTAGGCACAAGAATGAACAAAAGGGCTGGAAGTAGCTCTCTCACAGACAAGTGAAGCTCTTCCACAAGAATAGGACCTATGTGAATGCATCATATATTTGCCTAAACATTTATTTTGTTTGAATCACAAAACTTTCAATATTTTTTAATGCTATGCCTCTAGGTAAAAGATGTATTTTTGTTTGGAGTTGATTTTTGTGTATGGTGACAGGCAGGGGTTGTTTCAATCTTTGGCATGTGGTCAGCCAGTTTTCCCAGCACCATTTACTGAATAGGTTCTCCTCTCCCCAGTGGTGGTTATGGAGACTTTGTTGAAGATCAGTTGGTTGGGAAATTGAGGTTTTGCTTCCAGAATCTCTATTCTGTTCCATTGGTCTATATGCCTGTTCTTGTACCAATTCTAAGTTGTTTTGATTATTGTATCCTTACAATAAAATTTAAAGTCTGAGAGTGTGATACCTCCCACTTTGTTTCTTTTGCTGAGGAACTCAAATCATTTTACAAAAAAGATACCTGCACACATATGTTTATTGCAGCACTATTCACAATAGCAAAAACATGGAACTAACTGTGCTGCCCACTGAAACTGGACTGGATAAAAAACATGGGATGTATAAACAATGGAATATTATGCAGTCATAAAGAAGGACAAAATTATGGGCTTCACAGCAACTTGGATGGATTTGGAATCTATCATACTCAGTGATCTATCACAAAAACAAAGAACTGAGTACCACATATTCTCACTCATAAGTGAACCCTGAACACCTACAATAATACTAAAAAAAAAAGGATTGGCAGTTGTGGAACACTGTCAAGGTGGGTGGGGGTCACATGACATTGGTGAGGGTGCCTGATCCTAATTCAGGCAAAGTGAGATCCACTGAGAGGCCTAAAACTTCACCTGTACCTAAACCACTTAGATATGCAATCCTGACTTGTACCCCACAACTTTAAAATAAAATAAAGTTATAAAAAAGAGCATAAAAAATATGTATTTTCTAGTTTGCCACCACCATACTACTTTCTATTTTTTCATAGCCATACCATTGCACACACACTCATACATACATGTATGTGAACCATGAAGGTTTTAGAATTTTAAAATTCAATTCCAAAATTGATGAAAAAATAAAATAAAATAAAACCTTGCCTGAAATTTCCCTGACAATCTTAAGAAATATGTGGTCATTAAAGTGCTTTTAATAGCATGGAAGATGAAAATCACTAATGAAAACATCCCACCATGCAGCAGACTTTAAACAGTTGATCTCTAATGCATGGACAGTTTTAGAAACATGATTCCAATCTTGAATTAAGCCACAGAGAAAACATGTACAAAATGTGGATTGAAAACTGCTTAATAGGTTTTTAAGTCACTTCAGACTTTGATAGATAAAATATGGCCATAACTCCAGAGTAACTTTCTAATATAGTAATGTGATTTTTAAAATAGCAAAAATTAATATTAATGATAATAAGACTACACAAAAAATACTAAAGAGGACTTTTATCTATCAGAGTCTAGGAAGGAACAGATGGCACTTCCAAATTGGATAATTTGGGGAGAGTTAATAGTCAATTTACAATAAGTATGAGTAGAATATATGGAAAACATAAGGAAAAGTTTATTACCTCATGGGTAGAAGCAGCAATGGGTGGTTACCACCCATACTCTTGAAAAGGCAAGGAAAAGAGATATTTTTTTAGAATGTAGAGATAGAGACATTTGTGCAGAAAGATACCTGAAAGTGCTGAGACTTGAATACAGTAAGCTAATGGGGATGCCTCAAGGAAGGAATAGTTACTTTAATCTCTCTATCTTCCATAGCTAATTTCCTACTGGGTCTCTGCACTGATTCTCATTAATTAAATGAAACTGGAAGTCAGGAGCAAAGTATCCTTGGTGAGATCTATCCAGATGTGCCTCCTCGGCACAGAACAGGATAGAGAAGTATGGGATGTGGATCCAATGGGATGAGGATGTCTAGCACACATGCAAAAATAACACTTGGAACTCAAATGAACATAAGATACTTTAATTAATATTGAAACTCTGAGATTCCACACAGAAAAATTAAAGATCCTAAAACCCAGTGAAACATTAGCATTTACAGAAAAAATGGTGAATTAATTAATAAGCAGTGGGTCTTTTTTTTTTTGAAAAAAATAGGAAAAAAACTGCTGGTTGATTTTTCTTTTGGTAATTTTCTTTTTTTTTTTTTTTTTGAGTTTGAGTCTCACTCTGTCACCCAGACTGGAGGGCAGTGGCTGCTCCCAGCCACCGCAGCCTCGATCTGCTGGGCTCCGGCGAGCCTTCTGTCTCAGCCTTCTGAGTAGCCAGAATTACAAGCACGCGCTACCATGCCCGGCTGATTTTTTTTTATTATTTATTTATTGTAAAGATGAGGTCTCACCAAGTTGCCCAGGCGGGTCTTGAACCTGCGGGCTCAGGCAATCCACTCACCTCAGCCTCCCAAAGCGTGGGATTACAGGCTGAGCCACCAAGCCTGGCTGGTGATCTTAAATAAGGCTATTGTGGGACAAAGTCTTTGACCAGATAGGAATTTTATACATAGATTAATAAGACAAACAAGAAGTTTTATAAATTACATATGTAGTCTTAAAATGCTGGATGAAAGACAAGCTTCTTGTTTTTATGTGAGCAATAGTCATATAAAACAGATTTGTGGGAAAAAATAAAACCACTTATACATCATTCTTTAGATCAATAAGCTGTAAACTGAAATCTTATGCTGACCTGACTTACATACTGTTAAAAATTAGTCACCTTTTCACACAAGCAATTGAAGTGAAATCATCACCTTCTTCATTTTAGGAATCATTGGGTGTACTTGTTTTCTGTGATTTCATAACTGTAAATATGTGTGAATTCAACCTTCAAGGCTTTTCCTCTGGTGTTTTGGCAATATTGCCAATGACCACTTTACTATATTCTTTATCTTTTTTACCCAAGTCAGAGTCAGTTTTAAGCATTTTCAGTAATGAAGTGTGCAAACCTTTAAAAAAAATTGATCTTTGTTCTCATACTGGACATTACAATTACTTACTTATGCAGAATGGCATGTCATTTGTTAATAGTCTTTTAGAGGTATGTAAAGCAAGGGCATGCTTTTGCATGATTATTTTTGGGGAGGGAACGCCAACAGATGATTTTTATGTTGAATTTTAGACAATACAATTGTTTAGGCTATCCAGATATAAATAATGCTTATATTCATTATCTTGGTTAGTAAATGTGTAAATATGTAATATTTCTGTACAAAATCAGATGACTTGTTATGATGTCTGTCTTCCTTCCATATGGTGTCTATGTATAGTTGCCACTTTTCGCTATTATTGGACTTGCACTTAGGTGAAGTCCCAAGAATTGTATAACCTTTAAAATGGCCTTCTGGTTTTAATTGCTATCCTCTTCATAGTGAAGGTGAAGTTAAATAAATATATTAGTAATTTTCATTAAATTAGTATTTAGAAGATGATATGTTTGTTTTTAAGAAAATTGGGAGTATTTTCAGATAATTTTATATAGTGCAAAATTTAATAATAAGCGTGACCACTTACGAGCAATAGTTCTTATTAATCTGTCTTTAACTATAGAAAATCTCAACTTAATAGTGCTAAAAATAATCCTAGTTAATATTTATGCAGTAGTTTGCAATTTGGAATAATTTTATAAAGTTGATCATGTTTGCTTCAACTGCAATTCCATTCAGTAACTATGCCAGTGTTCTTACACACATTTTGCAAACCAGGACCAGAGATGGAGCCTGATTTTCTTATGATTATGATTTTCATGGTTAGTCATGGAAGCTTCAGTTCTAATCCAAGCATTGTTACCACAAATCCTGTGAGATTTTTTTTTTTTTTGTCCAATCACACTTGACTAAATAAATAATTCACTGCCTTTATGTTCCAGGACCCTCCACTGTCTTGGAGAATATAAACATTAATGTTTCTTGCAGCTCTTTTTGATTACACACACACACACACACACACACACACACACACACACACACACACACACACTTTTATTATATATACTCTTTGATGAGTAAGGCTAATTTTGTCTTTTTTGTTTATTAACTTTTTAAAATTTTTTATTATTATTTTTATTATAAAATGTGGGGTACAATTCAGGATTAGGTATACAAATGTCGATTATGCAGGTACTCTTGTTGATGATGTATGCCCCTCCCTCCCCTAGCAGTTTCCATCAACTGCCAATTCCACCCCCATCCCCTGACAGTTTCCCATTACTGCCAAATGCTGTTTTAGTATTATAATGGTTGAAAGTCTGCTAATAAGTGAGAACATATGGTTCTCTGTTCTTTGTTTCTGTGCTAGATCACTGAGTATGATTGACTACAGATCCATCCAAGTTGCTATGAAGTCCATACATTTTTGTCCTTCTTCATGGCTGTGTAATATTCCATTGTCTATATGTGCCACATTTTCTTTATCCAGTCCAACTTTGATGGGTAACATGGTTGGTTCCATATTTTTGCTATTGTGATTAGAACTGCAACAAACATATGTGTGCAGGTATCTTTTTTTGTAGAATGATTTGAGTTCCTCTGGGTATATTCCCAACTGGGGAATTGCTGGATCATATGGAAGGTCAATTTCTAGTTCTTTCAGAAATTGCCACACTGTCTTCCAAAGAGGTTGCACTAGTTTGCATTCCCACCAGCAGTATAGAAGTGTTTCTTTTTCTCCACATCATCACCAGCATCTGTTGTTGTTTGTTTTACTAATGATGGCCATTCTTTCTGGGGTTAGGTGGTATCTCAGTGTGGTTTTGATTTGCATTTCTCTGATGATGAGTGAGGCTGAACACTTTTTCATGTATCTGTTGGCTGCCCGTATATCTTCCTTTGAGAAGTGTTGATTCATTTCTTTTGCCCACTTTTTAAAAGGGGTTGTTTGTTTTTTCCCTTTTAGCACGTTTGAGTTCCTTGTAGATCCTAGATGTTACGCCCTTGTTGGATAAACAGTTGGCAAATATATTTTCTCATTCTGTGGGTTGTCTCCCTGCTCTCTTGATGGTTTCTTTTGCTTTGCAGAAGCTCGTTAGTTTGATGATGTCCCACTTGACTATCTTATTTCTTAAGGTACTGACCTTTAGGGATCTGAATAGGAATTGGCTGTGAGTTCCAATTTCCATATTGGTGTATCCTGCATTTTCTAATATTCTTACAGTTTGAGGTTTTACGTTTAGGTCTTTGATCCATTTAGAGTTAATTTTTGTGTATGGTGATAGATAGGGTTCTTGTTTCAATCTTCTTCATGTGGTCAACCAGTTTTCCTAGCACCATTTACTGAATAGGTCCTCCTCTCCCCAGTGGTTGTTGTTGGAGACTTTGTCAAAGATAAGTTGTTTGAGGAATTGAGGCTTTGCTTCCAGAATCTCTATCCTATTCCATTGGTCTATGTGCTTGTTCTTGTACCAATACCAGGCTGTTTGATTACTGTAGCCTTATAGTAAAGTTTGAAGGCTGGAAGAGTGTTATCTCCTGCTTTGCTTCTTTTGCTAAGGATTGTTTTGGCTACTGGTGGTCATTTATGTTTCCATATGAATTTTTGTATTGTCCTTTCCAGATCTGAGAAGAATGATCTTGGTAACTTAATGGGTATTGCATTGAATCTGTAGATTGCCTTTGGTAGGATGGACATCTTAACAATGTTGATTCTTCCTATCCATGAGCATGGAATATTTTTCCATTTGTTTGTGTCTTCTTGGATTTCTTTGAGCAGCGTTTTGTAGTTGTCATTGTAAAGGTCTTTCACTTCTCTGGTTAGAAAGCTGCCGAGGTATTTAATTTTTTGTGTGGCTATTGTGAATGGGATTGTGCTTTTCATTTGGGTCTCTGCCTGCTTGCTGTTGTTATATAGGAATACAACTGTCTTTTGCACATTTATTTTGTACTCTGAAACTTTGACAAAGCCCTTTATCAGTGCCAGCAGGTTTTTGATAGATCCTCTTGGATTTTCAAGGTATAGGATCATGTCATCAGCAAAGAGGGATAACTTGACTCCCTCTTTTCCTATTTTAATAACCCTGATTTTCTTTTCTTGTCTAATTTCCCAAGCTAGGACTTCCAACACAATATTGAGCAAGAGGGGTGAGAGTAGGCAGTCTTGTTCCAGTTTTCAGAGGAAATGTTTCTAACTTCTGTTCATTCAGCAATATGTTAGCTGTGGGTTTATCATAAATGACACTTACTATTTTGAGGTATGTTCCTTCTATCCCTAGATGTTTGAGGGTTTTTATCAAGAAGGGATGCTGGATTTTATCAAAAGCTTTTTCTGCATCTAATGAGATAATCACGTGGTTCTTGTTTTTACATGATTTAATGATATTTATGGTCTTGCAAATGTTGAACCAGCCCTGCATCCTGGGGATGAAGCCTACTTGGTCATGGTGGATGGTTTCTGGATCCGATTTGCTAGAATCTTACTGAGGATTTTTGCATGTATGTTCATAAGGAATATTAGCCTGTAGTTCTCTTTTTTTGTTGGCTCTTTACCCGGTTTGGGTATCAGTGTGATGTTAGCTTTGTAAAATGATTTGGGGAGAATTCCATCTTTCTCAATTGCCTCGAATACTTTCAGTAGGATTGGTATCAGCTCCTCCTTTTACATTTTGTATAAATCTGCTGGAAGGCCATCCGGTCCAGAGCTTTTTTTGTAGGTAGTTTTCGTATGACAAACTCAATTTCCTGGGTTGTTATTGGTCTACTTAATGTCTCAATGTCTTCTTGTTTCAACCTGGGGAGGTTGTGTGATGTCAGAAAGTCCTCCATTTCATTTAGGTTATCAAGCTGATTTCCATACAGTTGTACATAATAATCTCTGATAATCTTTTGTATTTCTTCAGGGTCAGTGTGATTTGATCTTTTGTATTTCTGATTGTGTTTTTTGGGCTTTTTCTCACTTTTTCTGGGTCATTCTGACTAGGAACCCATCAATCTTGTTAATTCTTTCAAAGAACCAGCTTTATGTTTTGTTGATGTTTTCTATGATATTTTGGTCTTCTGTGTCTCATATTTGGGTTCTTATTTTTGTGATTTGGATTCTTATGCTAAAGTTGGGGTTTTGGTGATCTTCTCTGTCCAGCTTCCTTAGGTGATTTGTTAGGCTCTCAACTTCTGATCTTTCAGTTTTCTTGATGTGTGCTTGTAGAGATATAAATTCCCCTCTGAGAACTGCTTTCAGGGCATCTCAGAGATTTTGGTAAGATGTTCCTTCATTTTTGTTTGTTTCCAGGAATTTTTCAATTTCTTCTTTGATTTCAGTGTTGACCCAGTAGTTATTCAGCATCGTGCTATTTAGTGTCCATGTCTTTGTGGGCTTTGGGGAATTGTTGGTGGTGTTGATATTTATTTTTATTGCACTGTGGTCTGAGAACGCACATAGCAAGATTTCAACCATATGGAATTTGTTTATGCTTGATTTATGGCCAAGGATGTGATCTATCTTGGAGTATATTCCATGTGATGATGAGTAGAATGTATATTCTATGGCTGTCAGGCAGAATAATCTGTAGGTATCTATTAAGTCCATTTGGTCATCAAGTTTAGGTTCTGGATCTCCTTATTGATTTTTTGCCTCAATGATCTATCTAGAGCTGTCAGTGGGGTATTCAAGTTCCCTGCTATAATAGTGTTAGAGTTAATATCTTTTTTTAGTTTACTTAGTAGTTGCTTTATAAATGCTGGTGCTCCTGTGTTGGGTGCATATATGATTAGGATGGATATTTCTTGTTGATGGATTGAATTTTTTATTATTATGTAGTATCCTTATGCATCTTTTAAAATATTTGATAACTTAAAGGTTGTTTTGCCTGATATTACAATTGCAACTCCTGCCTTCTTTTGTGATCCATTGACCTGAAAACTTGTTTTCCAACCTTTATCTTTGAATCTGCATGCATTCCTTGAAGTGTGATGAGTCTCCTGGATGCAGCAAATAATGGGGTCATGATTTCTTATCCAGTCCGCCATTCTGTGTCTTTTCAGTGATTCATTTGGTCCATTCACATCCAGGCTAATTATTGAAATATGATGGTTCATCCCTGTCATGAGTTTCTTATAAAGTTTTCCTTTGTTTGCTTGTTTTCTTTTGACTTTGGAGTTAACGTATGTGTGTGTTTTCAAGTTTCTTGTTGTGCTATATTCTCTGCTGATTCTGTGCTCTACTGTTCTCTTGGGAATTGTGTGGTCAATCTTTTTCTTCTTTCTTCTGTGCTTAATACCTTTTTAAGTGTCTCCTGTAAAGCTGGTCTGAAAGCTGCATAATCTTTAGGGAATTGTATGTCTGGGAAGGATTTTAATTCTCCATCACTGATAAAGCTGAGCTTGACTGGATAAGATATTCTTTGTTTAAATTGTTTGTCTTTGAGTACTTTGAATATAGGGCTCCAGTCCCTTCTTGCTTGTAGTGTTTCTGCTGATAGGTCTGCTGCTATTCTGATTGGTTTTCCCTAGTAGGTAGTCTGACCTTTCTCTCTTGCTGCTTTTCAGATTTTTTCTTTTGTGCCTACTTTGTGTAGATGAATTACTATGTGTCTAGGGATTGGTCTTCTCATTTGATTTCTTTTATGGGTTCTCTATATCTCTTGTGCTTGTCTGGTCACATCTCTGGTGAGATGGGGAAATTTTTCTTGGATTACTTCCTGGAATACTTGCTCCAAGTTGTTCTCTATTTCCCTTCCTTCTTCTGAGATACCAATCAGACATAGGTTTAGCCTCTTGATATAATCACACATCTCTTGTAGGCTTTGTCCTTTTTTTCTGAGTCTTCTTTCTATGTTTTTTACAGATCAGGTGAATTCCATGTTCTGGTCTTCAAGTTCTGAGCTTCTTTCTTCAGCTAGATTAATTCTGCTTTCCATGCTTGTCATCTTGTTATTTATTTTTTATTGCCAAAATCTCTGTTACAAGTTCTTTCAGTGTTACATCTTGTCTTTCTTGAGTCTTATTCACTCTTTCCAACCATTCCCTAATCCTTGTCATATTCTGGGGACAGTCTTTGGTGACTTCCATTGTTTGGGCACCAAGGTCTGATTTTTCAGGAGTTTTGTCTCTGGTATGCTTGAAATTGCCTGAGCTCTTCCTTTGACTTTTCCTCATTTGTGAGAGATCTCTTGTTTTTCTCTTTAATTCTGTTATTCAGTGTCAGTGAGAGAGGCTTTTCCTTCTGACATTTGCTCAGATCTCCATTCTTCCCTGATCTGGGCTCTGAATTTGTTCTATTATGAAATAGGATGGTGGATGGGAAGCTTTGCTGTTTCTTGTAGTTTTCAAAATTTGAATAAAGTAGAGGATGGGGCACACTGATCTCTTTGGAGATCTTCTTCTTCCTTTTCTGGCCACATCCTGGATCAGGGTAGGGGGGTGAGGTGCCTGGAACTCAGCATTCGTCAGGTCCCTCTGAAGTTTGTACTCTCAGGATATTCCCTTTGGGCCATGAGCAAGTCCTGAATAGTTGCTCCACCAGTCATAGAGATCAGATCTGTTGATCCATGATGAGCAAGTTTGAGCACTTTTCTACTCCGCCTTAAATATGATGGTGGGGTACCTCTCTTGTACTCTTCCATGGGAACTAGCCTGTGGACTCCATCTGCAGCCAACTCCTACCCTGCAAGGTGCTGTAGTGATGAGGCAAAGCCTGGATCAGTCTCTCTCCTGCTTCAATGGTGAGGGAGTGCCTGGAGCAATAGTGTCTCCCTGCCACTTTTCCAAAGGAAAACTTCTGTTCGTTTTGAAAAAACAATGGTGCCTCACTTCTGCAACCAGGGACGAAATAGAGAAGCTGCAGCACCTGCTGTTGCACAAAGGGCCTGGTCACCCACTGACGAGCCCCACTTAGACAATCTCTCCCAACATTTTATTGCCAGGGAGGATTTGTTGATTTAAAAAAAAAGAAAGTAGAGAAAGAGAAAATGGTACTCAGCTTCTGCATCCCGGGAATCACTAGAATCCAAGCTCAGATGCTGTGGCACCAGTCACTGCACCAGGAGAGCTCTGGCCTCTAGCTATCTTGCCTTCACTCAGTCAGTCACTCACATACCCACTCACTCACCAGCACATACACAAAATCTTCCATACACTCACTCACTCACACGGGGACTCATGTAGTCTGACTGGCTTAGTCGCCATCTTCCCTGCCTCCTAAATTTTTTTTTATTTTAAATATGTGGAGTACAACTCAGGGTTAGGTATACAAATGTTCGTTATACAGATACCCTTGTAGGTGAGGTGTGCTCCCACCCCCAGCAGTTTTCCACTACTGCCAATCCCTTTCTTATACTATTATGATAATTGTTCAGGGTCTGCTTATGAGAACATGTGATACTCAGTTCTTTGTTTCTGTGATAGATCACTCAGGATTATAGACTTTAAGTCCATCCAAGTTGCCTCAAAGTTCATAATTTTATCCTTTATACCCGCATAATATTCTATCATGTATATGTACCACATTTTTTAAATTCAATCCTCTTTCAATGAGCAGCATGGTTGGTTCCATGTTTTTGCTATTGTGAATAATGCTGCAATAAGCATGCATGTGCAGGAATCTTTTTTGTAGAGTGATTTGAGTTCCTCCAGCTATATTCCCAGTTGGGGGATTGCGGGGTTATATGGAAGGTCAATTTTTAGATCTTTTAGGAATCAACAAACTGTTTTCTATGGAGATTGTACTAGTTTACACTCCCACCAACAGTGTAGAAGTGTTCCCTTTTCACAGCATCCTCTCCAGCATCTGTTGTTTTTTGAATTATTGATGACTGCCATCCTGACTGGAGTTAGGTGGCATCTCAGTGTGGTTTTAATTTGCATTTCTTTAATGACTAGGGAGGCTGTGCATTTTTTCATGTTTCTGTTGATTGCTCATATGTCTTCTTTTGAGAATTGTCTATTCATATATTTTGCCTATTTGTAATGGGGTTGTTTGTTTTTTTTCTTTTCAGCATTTTGAATTCCTTGTAGATCCTAGATGTTAAGCCTTTGTCAGATATACAGTTGGCAAAGATTTTTTCCCATTCTGTGGGCTGTCTCCCTGCTTTCTTGTTGGTTTCTTTGACTTTACAGAAGCTTGTCAGTTTAATGAGTTCCACTTGTCTATCTTATCTCTTATGGCATGGGCACATGGAGTTTTGATCAGGAATTGGTTGCCAGTTCCAATTTCCATAAGGGTATCTCCTGCATTTTCTAAGGTTCTTATAGTTTGAGGTTTTGCATTTAAGTAATTTATCCATTTAGAGTTGATTTTTGTGTAGGGTGATAGGTAGAGGTCTTGTTTTAATCATCTGCATGTGGTCAACCAGTTTTTTCCAGCACAATTTACTGAATAGGTTTTCCTTTCCCCAGTTGTTGATGATGGAGGCTTTGTCAAAGATGAGTTGGTTGAGATATTGAGGTTTTGTTTCTGGAATCTCTATCCTGTTCCATTTGTCTATATACCTGTTCTTGTACCATACCAGGCTGTTTGGATTATTGTAGCTTTATAATGAAGTTTAATGTCTGGGAGTGTGATACCTCCCACTTTATTGATTTTTTGTTATTTAGGCAGTGTTTTGTAGTTTTCATTGTAAATGTCTTTGACTTCTCTGTTTAGGAAGATGTCAAGGCATTTCATTTTTTTGTGTGGCTATTGTGAATGGGATTGTGCTTTTTATTTGGGTTTCTGTTAGTTTATTATTGTATAGGAATGGGACTGTTTTTTGTACATTTATTTTATACCCTGAGTCTTTGCTTAAATCCTTTTTCAATGTAAGAAGGTTTTTGGCAGAATCTCTTGGGTTTTCAAGGTATAGAATCATGTCATCTGCAAAGAGGGATAACATGACATCCTCTTTTCCTATTTGGATAGCCCTGATTTTTTCTCTTGTCTAATTGCTCTAGTTAGGACTTCCAATACCTTATTGAACAGGACGTATGAGAGGGGACATCCTTGTCTTGTTCAGGTTTTCAGGGTAAATAGTTCCAAGTTCTGTCCTTTTGGCAGCATATTGCCTGTGAGTTTCTCATAGATGGCTCTTACTATTTTGAGGTATATTCCATCTATGCCTAGATGTTCAAGGGTTTTTATCAAGAGGCGGTGCTGGATTTTATCAAAAGTTTTTCTGCATTTAATGATATAATCATGTATTTTTTTTTTTACATCTATTGATGTATTTACTTACATTTATGGTCTTTCGGATGTTGAACCAGCCCTGCATCTCAGGGATGAAACCTACTTGGCCATAGTGAATGATTTTTGAGTTGTGTTGTTGGATCCGGTTTGCTAGAATCTTATTGAGAATTTTAGCATCTATGTTCATCAAGGATTTTGGCCTGTAGTTCTCTTACTTTGATGAATCTTTACCTGGTTAGGGTAGCAATGTGATGGTAGCTTCATAAAATGATTTGGGGAGAGTTCCATCTTTTTCAATTGCCTGGAATGCTTTCAGTAGGATTGATATCAGTTCCTCCTTGCATGTTCTGTGGAATTCTGCTGGAAAGCCATCTGGTCCAGGGTGGTTTTTTTGGGGGGGGTTGGTTTTTTTTGTAGGTAGTTTTCTTAGCCAATTTCTTTGCTTCTGGAATCTCTATTCTGTTCCATTGATTGATATGCCTGTTCTTGTACCAATACCAGGCTGTTTTGATTGCTATAGCTTTATAACACTCAACTTCCTATGTTGATATTGGTCTATTTAGGGTCTCTATTTTTTCTTGTTTCAACCTGGTGAGGTTGTGTGATGTCAGAAAGTCTTCTGTTTAATTTAAGTTTAAAAGTTTGTTTCCATACAAGTGCACATAGTAATCTCTGATAATATTTAGTATTTCTTTGGGGTCAGTTGTGATTTGATCTTTTAAATTTCTGATTATGTTTATTTGGGCTTTTTCTCTCTTTTTTTGATCAATCTAACTTGGGGTTCAATCAATCTTGTTTATTGTTTCAAAGAGCCAGCTTTTGTTTCATTCATTTTTTGTATTATCTTTTTGTCTTCTATGTCCCAAATTTGGGCTTTTATTTTAGTGATCTGGATTCTTCTGCTGAAGTTAGGGTTTTGGTGGTCTTGCTTTTACAGCTTTCTTAGGTGATTTGTTAGGCTGTTAACTTGTGATCTTTCCATTTTCTTCATGTGTGTTCATAGAGTTATGAATTCCCCCTTCTTAGTACTGCTTTTGTGTCATCCCAGAGATTTTGGTAAGATGTTTCTTCATTTTCATTTGTTTTCAGGAATATTTTAATTTCTGTTTTGATTTCTGTGTTGAACCAGGATTTGTTTTGCATCATGCTGTTTAATGTCCACACCTTTGTGGGTTTGGGGGAAACTTTATTGGTATTGATATTTATTTTTCTCCCACTGTGGTCTGAGAAGGTACACGGCAGTATTTCAATCTTATGGAATTTGTTTATGCTTGATTTATGGCTAAGAATGTGGGTCGATCTTAGAGTATGTTCCATGTGACAGTGAGTAGAATATATATTTCATGATTGTTGAGTTGAGTATTCTATAGGGATCAATTAAGTCTGTTTGGCCAAGTGTCACATTGTGGTTCTGTATGTTCTTCTTGATTTTTTTGTCTTGATGATCTGTCTAGGGTTGTGAGTGGGGTATTTAATTCCCCAGCTATGATAGTGTTAGAGTCAATATCTTTTTTAAATTTACCTGGAAGCTGCTTTGAAAGTTGTTACTCCTGTGTTGGGTGCCTATATCTTTAGGACGTATACTTCTTGTTGATGGAATGAACCATTTATCATTATGTAGTGACCTTCTATATCGTTTTAAATTTTTGATAGCTTAAAAGGTATTTTGTCTAATATTAAGATCACAATTTCTGCTTTCTTTTGTGTTCCATTCACCTGAAAATGTGTTTTCCATTCTTTTACTTTTAGTCTGTGAGTGTCCTTTCTGGTGAGATCAGTCTCTTGGAGACAACATATTGTTACATCATGATATTTTATCCAATATTGCAATTCTTTTTGTTTTGTTTTGTTTTTTTAGTTGGAGTCTCACTCTGTCACCCAGACTAGAGTGCAGTGGCACACTCACGGCCACCCCAGTGTCAACCTGGGTTCCAGCAATCCTTACTCTGCAGCCTTCCAAGTAGCTGGAACCACAGGCATGTGCTACCATGCTCAGCTGACTTTTTAAAAAGTTTATTGTAGAGATGAGGTCTTGGCATGTTGCCCAGGCTTGTCTCAAACCCACAGGCTCAAGCAATCCACTAGTCTCGGCCTCCCACAGTGCTGGGATCACAGGCTGAGCCACTGAGCACATCCCTATGTGTTTTCAGTGGTTCATTTAGTCCATTCACATTCACGCTAATTATAGAGATATGAGAGTTTATCCCTGTCCTGAGGTTCTTACAGAGTTTGCTGTTGTTACTCCTGTTTGTTTGTTGTCTTTCTTTTGACTTTTTAACTTGATTTATGTGTGTTTTCAGTCTTTTTCCTGCATTATTGGGAAGAATGAGGTCATTCTTTTTTTCTTTCTTCTGTGTTTAATACTTTCTTAAGTGTTTCTTATAAAGCTAGTCTCAAGACAGTGTAAACTCTTAGGGATTGAATGTCTCGGAAGGATAGTAATTCTCCATCTTTGATGAAACTTCACTTAGCTGGATAGGAAAATCTTGGCTGAAATTGTTTATCTTTGAGAACTTTTTAAATTGGAGTCTAGTCTCTTCTAACCTGTAGTGTTTGTGTAGATAAGTCTGTTGCTAGTCTTTTTGGTCTTCCCAATAGGTAGTCTGACTTTTCTCTCTTGCTGTCTTTAGGATTTTTTTCTTGTATTCCTACTTTGTGTAAGTGAATTACTATGTGTCTAGGAGTTGGTCTTCTCATTTGATGTCTTGCAGGGATTTTCTGAATCTGTTGTATTTGGATGGTCATGTCATTGATGAAATGAGGGAAGTTTTCTTGGATAATTTCTTGGAATGTTTGTTCCAGGGTGATCTCTGTCTCTCTATCTGCCTCAAGGATTCCAATTAATATTAGGTTCAGGTACTTGATGTAATCACTCATCTCTTGGAAGTTTGTTCCATCTTTTTAAGCTTCTTTTCTATGTTTTTAACAGTTTAGGTTAGTTCCATATTTTGGTCCTCAAGCTCTGAGATTCTTTCTTCTGCTTGGTTAATTCTTCTTTCCATGCTTATCAGTTCATTATTTATTTCATTCACAGTATTCTTTATTGCTGCTATCTCAATTTCAAATCCTTCATTCTTTCCTCTTGTCTCTCCCCATTTCTGTTTATTCTCTCTATTAATATCTAGATATCTGGGTTTGTGGTTTGAGACCATTTTGTGGGTTCTTCATTGTTTGAGTTCTGAAGTCTGCATTCTCAGTGATTGTCCTCCCAGGGGTCTTTGTGAGGCCCATATTCTTCCTTTGATGTTTTTCAGTTGTGTAGATTTTCCTCCCCCTATTTTTACCTCTTTTTTAATTCTGTTTTTCAGTGACAAGAAGGATAGCTTTTACTTCTGTTTACTCAATCTCCTATTCTTCCTTATGTAGATCCTCTGGCTTTATTCAATTCTGTGGCTGGACTAGAGGTGGAGGACTATGCTTTTTGCAGTTTTGAGATTGAATTAAGGTGTGAACTGTGATTCAGAAGCTAGCTGCATATCCCAGTATTCACTGACAGGTGTGTGGGCCCCCTGGAACTACTTCCCATCATTAAGTAGGGGTGTATATTTGCCACCTGAAAGTAAAATGAGATAAGAAAAAGGAAAAGAATGGAAAAAAGAAGGAAGAAAATGAAAGGAAGGTGAAGAGAGAGAAGAAGAAATGGGAAAACAGACAGGCATACCAACTAATGAATAAATGGAGAAACAAAGACAGAAAAACCTAAAAAAAATTAAATCATACAATCAAAAATGCCCCTGTTGATGTACTTTCCCTCAAAAATACCCATGCACAAACAGAAAATCTAAAAAAAAAAATTAAATTACAGAAACAAGGTAAGTATGAAAACGTAAACAAAAACAAAAGGAAAGAGAGAAGTAAAAACAAACAAACAAAAAAACCCCCTCACTTTGTGGCTGTTTCTGTAACTCCAGGTTCCTATCATGTGCTGTCGCCACTGCGTTAAGGAGCAGCTCCAGTCTCCATGCCCTCCCCTCTGCTCTCAGCGGTGGCTGATAGAATTGCTCTCAGCATTGGTCAGATGCCCCACAGACTACTGTGGGAAGAGGATGGATCACATCTGGACTCACCTGACTGCTGCTGCTGTCATCTCCCACTGAGATCTGACATGTCTCTACTTGTTCCAGCATTGGGTCCCAGGTTGGAGACTGGACAGAGCTGGGTGGGGCAATGCAGCTCTCTGCCTGGTCCTGGGACTGAGAAGATGGTGCTGGTTGGCATTTTGTCACCAGCGGTGGGTCTGTGTGCCAGATTTCTATGCCCTGCCTTCTCCACAGTTCTTCCTGCTCATGCCTGGTCTGTTGCCACAGGTGATGATTTGGGCCAGGTGCCAGGTGGTAAACAGCAGCTGTTCTCTGCTGTCTCCTCTCAAGAAAGCCCCAAGAACAGCAGATGATCCTGTGTCAGGGGGTCCAATCTCAGGGTGGAAGTGGTTTGCAGTCCCCTATGGAGGAGAGCCCATGGTAAATGAACCTAAGTCTCCCCTCAGACAGACTTTCACTTACCCACCGACACACACTCACTCATGCAGAAAGTCTTTATGGACACTCAAGACTATGTGAATCTCTCATACTCTGACCTGTTCTATCACCATCTTCTTGAATCCACTATTAAATTTTTTAAATAGATGTTTTATTTAAAATATTACAAAAAAAGTAAAACTATATACAAAAAGATGTTTAAAGAAAAAGTTTGATTTCCCATGGGCCTGACTGCTCCCCTTCAAACTTACCATATTAAGGACTAAAGGTGACCAGTTTGCATAGACTAGTGTGATAATATAAAATATCACACTAGTCTATGTTATTGGCATATTTTTGCTTAGTCAAGCATGTATGTGTAAATGCATACACTTATATAGGGGTTCTGTTTATTTGGTTTTTTTAAAAAAGGAATCACCCTCTACATAATGTTCTAGAACTCTTACCTTTGTAAAATATTATGAACATTTATCATATGTCAGTAGAGAAATATAACTTTTTATTTGCATTATAATTTCTGTGTGCATATTATACCCATATATAATTTTACATAAACAGAGATCCAACGTGCTTTTTGACTTTTTGATAATTTTTCTCCTCTTATCCCCTCTCTCTTCTTTCCTTTCTGCTAAACTCTCCCTCTTCCCCACCACCGCTCCCTCCAAAAACTCACGTTAACTTACTTTTGTGTATCTTTCCATGACTTTTTCCATGCTCATATAGTCATATACAAATGCACATTTATACACAAACATATATGTTTTATCCTGGTGTGTTTTACAAAGAATCCTATTTTACCCCTGATCCTCATTTTACTTCCCACACTCTTGTGTTCTTTTGTGGTAGTCCCTTAAATGGCAGAGCTCTAACACATTATTTTCCATAATTGCTTAATGTTCGAAGGTAAAGCTCAACTATAAATTATTGAACTATTATTGATGAACATTGCTTACTTTATTAGAAAATTTAATATAAAGATTTATTGCCTGGCTGTAAAAGATCATTAACCAGGTAACAGAAAGTTTTAAAAAAGGAAAATCAAAGTATTACAAAGGTAGAAATTATTGGAAGTAACCATCCTCCCTAGGTCAGGGTGAACAAAGGAGAGAAATTGGAATTATTAAAAGCTCAAAGGAGGGACTCCAAGGAACTTGTTCACATCTCTTAAGAGAATAAGCCAGTTTGTCCGGTGTCTTTAGAAGGGCAGTGAGCCTGTTTCCGAGGGTGTTAGAAAACTACACAAGAGGGAACTGCAATTCCTACGTGCAGGAGCATTTCTTGTATGATACAAGCCCAAGAAGCAGATAAGAAGCCAACCAGAATCCAACAGGATGGAAGAAATACTGTTTCCTTTTCTCACCTTCCAGGTTCCCCCGTAGTGCCCCCTGTAGCTTAGTAGGGAGTCAGATGATAGAAATGAAATGTGGTCCCAGCCCCATAGCAGAATCTAAAATGGTACGTTTAAAGCTTTATGACATTAACTTAACAATTGGCCCTCAGCAACAGAATTCTCAGGACCAGAGTTGTATGCAGTGTCCTTATTCGCATATTTTAGAATGTACTAGTGCTTTCATTTATCTGGAAGAGACTCCCAAGAGTGAAATTACTGCATAAAATGATATTTTTAATTTTAACAGATGTTGCTTGATTTTTTTTCAAATGATACTACAGAAGAAATTGCACTTCCACTAGTAATTTTTTTTTTTTTTTTTTTTTTTGAGTTGGAGTCTCACTCTGTCGCCCAGACTGGAGTGCAGTGGCCGCTCCCGGCCACCGCAGCCTCGACCTGCTGGGCTCCGGTGATCCTTCTGCCTCAGCCTTCTGAGTAGCCGGAATTACAGGCATGCGCTACCACACCCGGCTGATTTTTTGATTTATTGTAGAGATGAGGTCTCGCTGCCCAGGCGGGTCTCGATCCCATGGGCTCAGGCAATCCACTCACCTCAGCCTCCCAAAGGCGTGGGATTACAGGCTGAGCCACCGAGCCCAGCTTACTAGTAATTTTTGAGAGTGCTCTTTCCTCCTATTTTCACCAGCAACAGAAACTATTACTCTTAACTTTTTCCAACATAATTTATATAAAGCAATGCCATGTTGTTACTTTACATTTTTCTGACTGCTGGTGATTTTAAGCATCTTGTCATATATTTATTGACAATCTGTAGTTCCTTTTTTGTGAATTTGTATCTTTTGCTCCTTTTTTTTTTCGTATTGGGTTTCTCTCTGTTGACTTTTTTGTGAATAGACAAAACATCTTTGTATATACTATAGAAATTGAACTTTAACAATCTTTTGTGTCGCATTGTTTTCTAACGCTATTGTTTGTTTACTCACTTTAATTTTTTGTATTTTTCCAGACAGAGTATAATCAACTATAGCAATGACTTATAGTTTCTGGTTTCTGCTTCACCCACCCCAAGACTGAATTTACAATTTAGACTTATGTCAAAGTTTTTATTTTTATTTTTAACATTTAAGACTTTGTTCCATCTGGAGTCTATGATTATATTTGCTAAGAGATAGGGGTCTGACTTTTTCTCCCAAATGGATAGCCAGTTGTCCAGTAGCATTTAACGATATCAACTATCCTTTCAATACAGACTTGAAATACCAGTTTTTTTGTATGTGAGATTCTTATATCCATTTCTGAATTTTCTATTCTGGTTACACTGATCTTTTGGTTAATTCCTATGCCAATACCATATTGACTTAATCACAGTGACTTTTAAAATGTGCAATGCCTAGCAAAAGAAAGTCTCCTCTTTGTCATTGTTTTCTGCCTATTCTCGGGCATTTCTTCATCTGTATATGTTCTTTATTTTTAATTTAAAAAAATTTTTTTTTGAGTTGGAATCTCACTCTGCTGCCCAGACTGGGGGCAGTGGCACTCTCACGGCCACCGCAGCCTCGACCTGCTGGGCTTGGGTGATCCTTCCGCCTCAGCCTTCCAAGTAGCCAGAACTACAGGTGCACACTACCATGCCCGGCTAATATTTTATTTATTGTAGCGATGACGTCTCGCCAAGTTGCCTGGGTGAGTCTCGAACCCGCAGGCTCAGGCAATCCACTCACCTCAGCCTCCCAAAGTACTGGGGTTACAGGCTGAGCCACCAAGCCCAGCCTGTATGTGTTCTTTAAAATCATTGTTCTCATTTTATTTATCCCCTTTCTTCTCTAGGAAAAAGAGACATCCTATTGGAGACTTCTTGGAACTACGTTCTAGTTATATGTCAATTTATAGAGGATTTATGGTTTATGTTGTTATATTCCCATCAAAGGATAGTGCTTTTATTTGTTCAGATCATGATTTATACTCCTCAGTAAGATTTTATACTTTATATTTTTAAATAAGACTTTATGCCTTCTTTACTAAGGTTAGTCTTGCTTTATAGTTTTTGATTTTGTTATAATAGTTCTGGATTTGTATTGCTAAGAGAAAGCTACTGATTTTGTAGTGTTTCCATTAGGCTAGACAAAAGTATTATAATAAATAAATGTAATGGCTAAAAAAATTGCAAGTTTACTTCTCTTTGATTACAGTTTAGAGTGTGTGTTCTAAGTTGTCAAAGGCTTTTTATCACATGGTCATTCAAGGACTTGAACATTTTTGATAAGATATTATTTGAGACCAAATATTGTTTAAATGTTTCATAAACATCTGATGCTTTTCATTTAGTGGACATGAGATTTTTTATATTTATTAATCAAATTTTACTGTGATATTTAGCATTTTTATGTCTTTACTTACTTTTTGTTTACAGGCCACATTGTTTTTTCTTTTAAATTTTTTTTATTTTAAAATTGTGTGGTACATTTCAGAGTTAGATATACAGATATTCACTGTGCAGGTACCCTTGTTGATGAGGTGTGCCCCCCCCTTCCCCAGGCAGATTTCCACTACTGTCAATCCCACCTCCCTGCACAGGTCACATTGTTAGAAGACCTTTCTTCTATTCCAAACTTTAATTGCCCTAGCAAAAATTGACTTAAAATTTTTAGGAGAAAAAAAACCTATAGAATAACGTCATATTAGTGGTCTCTATAAGAATCTTTTAGTCTGTTTTATTTCACATAGGAATATTTATTTTTTCTGCAGTTTATTAAAAAAATTCTCCTTTAAACTTTCTTGTTTCCATCTTCCAGTCAATGACATAGAATGCAGAGAATTCATATGTAGATACATGCATGTACAGCCACATTGTGTATTCTTTAACACAGAACATTTTGCTTTAAAGGAACTATGTCACTTTCATTAGTGTATAACATTAAAAATACACTAATACAGAATTCAGAGATAATTTTTACATTTAGTAATAAATATAAAATATATTGTTAATAAAACTCCAACTATGTTTAGTAAGGTCAAATTTGAAAAACAATGAATGGTAATTATCACAAAACTATCAGTATCATATCATATATATATCATATATATATTCATATCAAGTCAAAAATGAGAAACATCTTAAAATATTCAAATACACTTATAAAACTAGAAGTCTCACTCTATGTACTGTGAATAATAGGCTAAGATCCAGAATTGCTGCTTAATTATCCCATGGTTTTCATGCAGACTTGTCAGGAACTCTTGTTGGTTTCAACTTTCATTGACCTACAAGGTCGCTATAATTTTGACTCCAGTAAATTATGTTAGATTCTGAGACAGCTTATATTTAATCTAAGGTAAAGTATTTAAACTGATCATAATGAGGTGTGACAACCACATTGACTAATCTACAAAGAAGAATGTGTCATTGCAATAGTAATGCGACAAGCCACCCAATTCATTAGTAGCAAATTGGACAGATTGCTTTGGAAGTATTCCAAGAAAGAAAGCACTTCTGGTGCTTTGCTTTAAAAGCAAGGCAGACCAACTTTCTTAATCCCTTTGGGTAGAAAAATATTTGATTTTTGATTTTTTAAATGTTATATTCCAGAATCTAATCCACAATAGAGGCAGAATCACAAACGTAGAAATTAAGATGCTTACCTAAAAAGTGTGAGTCTAGTAAACTGAGAAAGCCCTTCTGGTTTCCTCTATCTGTGAATTATAAGAGAAATATCATAACTTTGCAACTTATGAAATGTTTTAATTTTATAACTCATTTGATTCTTACACAAATCCCCAAAATATTCCTTCCTCAATTACAGTAAGGAAATTGAAGTCCGTAATGTTAAACAATATACCCCTGTCAGAACCAGTACACTCTCACAGGGCTTGTTGAGGGGTGGCCCCTCCCTTCACATCTCACCTACACTGCATTCCCCCTCCCCACCACCCTTCATAGGTTAACTCATCTGACATACTTGGCTTTTCCAGGTACTGGTATAGAAACATTAGAGAACCTAGTCAAGGAAAACTGTGAACCTTTGCCCAAGTGTATTTATTTATTTCAGTGCCTGACCCTTACATTAGGAAAAAATAGAAATAGTCAATTTCAAGTTAAAAAATCTTTTGACTCAAACAAATCAGCAATAAAAAAGCAAATGACCTCATTAAAAAGTAGACAAATGACCTCATTAAAAAGTAGACAAATGACGTGAACAAACATCTCTCCAATGAAAATATACAAAGGGTCAATAAACATATCAAAAGTACTCAAAGGCCAGGCTCGGTGGCTCAGCCTGTAATCCCGCGCTTTTGGAGGCTGAGGTGAGTGGATTGCCTGAGCCCGCGGGTTCGAGACCCGCCTGGGCAGGCGAGACCTCATCTCTGCAATAAAATCAAAAAATTAGCCAGGCGTGGTAGTGCGTGCCTGTAATTCCGGCTACTTGGAAGGCTGAGTGGAAGGATCGCTGAAGCCCAGCAGGTTGAGGCTGCGGTGGCCGGGAGCGGCCACTGCACTCAATCTGGGCAACAGTGAGACTCCAACTCAAAAAAAAAAAAAAGAAAAGAAAAAAAAGAAAAAGAATTCAACATCATTTACCACCAGGGAAATACAAATTAAAACCACAGTGACATACCACTTTGCATCAGTCAGAATGGCCATTATTTTAAAAATCACAAAACAACAGATGTTGGCATGGATGCAGTGAAAAGCGAATGCTTATACACTGTCTGTGGGAGTGCAACCTATAAGGAAATCGGTATGGTGATTTCTCTAATAACCAAAAGTAGATCCGTCATTCAATATAGCAATCTCACTACTTGGTTTCTACCCAAAGGAACAGAGGTTGTATACAAAAAGGACACTTGTACTTTTATGTTTATCACAGCACAATTCACAATTGCAAAGATGTGGAATCAATTTAATGCCCATCAACTGATCAAGGGATAATGATCCATGTTTATATATATAAACATGGAATACTAGTCAGCTATAAAAAAGAATAAAATAATGTATTTTACAGCAACTTGGATGGAATTAAATACCATCATCCTAAGTGAAGTGACACAGGAATGGAAAATGAAATACCAAACATGCTCACTTAGAAGTGGGAGCCAAGCTGGGCTCGGTGGCTCAGCCTGTAATCCCGCGCCTTTGGGAGGCTGAGGTGAGTGAATTGCCTGAGCCCGCGGGTTCGAGACCCGCCTGGGCAGCGAGACCTCATCTCTACAGTAAATCAAAAAATCAGCCGGGCGTGGTGGCTCATGCCTGTAATTCCGGCTACTCGGAAGGCTGAGGCGGAAGGATTGCCGGAGCCCAGCAGGCCGAGGCTACGGTGGCCGGGAGCGGCCACTGCACTCCAGTCTGGGCGACAGAGTGAGACTCCAACTCAAAAAAAAAAGAAGTGGGAGTCAAACTAAGGATCTGCAAAGGCATATAGAACAGTATAATGGACATTGGACACTCAAAAGGGAGAGGCTGGGGATAAAAAATTGCCTATTGGGTACAATGTGCACAGGTGGTGGTGATGGAAACACTTAAAGTTCTTAAACACTTAAAGACTTCCTCACTGCTACACAATGTATCCATGTAACCAACTATTTGTACCCCCTAAAGCTATTGAAATTTTTTAAAAGATCTTTTGAAGCACTAAGTAACCAAGAAGGTGACTTTTCCCATTAGATTGGCGGGTGTTGGTGAAGAGTGTGAGATGATTGCTTATTATAACCCTAGGCTGAACCCATACTCGTGATAGGAATCTGACACTTTTAAAAAAAATTTTAAAACACCACAAAGTTCTATTCAGTTTAAAAATTTTAGTGGTCTGTTGCCAAATTAAATTTCCTGTCTTGCTTCTTGGTTCCTGTGGCAGCACCTTTCAATTCTAGTTCCTTAATCATGTTCTCAAAACACCAAGTAGATATAGAAAACATAAAAAAAACAACCACTGCAGCAAATCTCTCCCCAAACCTATTATATTATGTGGCATACTTACCTCTGTCCTCCACAATAATGTGTCAAAATCCTAAATTTCACTGAGAAAGAAAGATGGATTGATTTTGTTTTCTGGTCTCTAGAAGAAGAGTTGAGATGTCAGGAGGAAAGTGCCTCTCTCCATCACCAGAAGAAGCTAATCAGGGAAAAATGTCTGCGGGCAGCACACACATTAATCTCCAGCTGGATCACAGGCTGCCATGGTGTAACTAATCGTATCACTGTGACTCATCTCAATCTGTAATAACACGCTCCACAGTGACATCAATGTTGTGTGAGATAGATGTTGCTGGAAAGGAAAAAGTCCTGTTCAGAGGGATATCTGCAAGCCTGTATACAACACAGTGACGGTTTGCAGTGAATGCAGCTACTGTGTTTCCACAGCAACACGACTGCCATATTCTGTCATCACTATGTTTCTGGAACTGTCTCAAGTAGTCATCATGGGGTAATTTCAGCCCCACAGGTTGTTATAACAACTTAGTTCACAAAAATGACTTCTGTCAAGATGCACTGCAGTTGTCTACTCAGGTCCACTGTGGGGCTACGTTCAGAAGTGTTCTTTGTTGTTGTTGTTTGGTTGTTTTTGTTTTTTTTTTAAGAATCCTTATGCTGGATAATTTAGATCTTTTAAAAACTTTTGGTATTCAGAACTCTTTCTTTCAAAAGCATTTTCTCAACAGAAGGAGAAGTGTATTGTGACCTCTTTCTACATGTAAAATGCATGACGCCTATATACTCTGATTTTCCAGTTGATTATCCACTAGCAGATAATTGGTGGAGTAGAAAGAGCAACCAGACTGGACTAGTCAGAGAGCCTCAGGGCTGGCCCTGGCTTAGACATTAACTCTATGATTTCTAGGAACACAATGTTGCTGGCCTTCAGATGAGAAGACTTGGCTTTTTAAGATCCATTTCTACTTTAAAATTATATGAGCTTTTAAAAAACATATAGTCAAAAGTTTTTTCATGCTTCTTCTCTGCTTAACTGGAAAATTTTAAGACACAAGCACTGAGGGTATACATTTTTTAACATTTCTAAGTTTTCAATTTTAAAATATAAAATGTAGGGAGCATCTTACATTTTTAAAGCAAATAATTTGTTTTCAAAGTATGTAAAGTAACAGAAGAGAACTATAAAATGAATTTTGAAAGAATATGTTAGATGTATGTGCCATGTATCAGACATGGAATTTTTATTGATGCCAAGAATGAGAATTTGCTCAGAATTTTTTGATTGCAAGAACAAAAGGGAAAATGGAAAATAGTGAACTATACTTTCATTGTCTAATATTCTTCTCAAACATTTTTTGGAGAAATAATTATTTTCTGGAAACAAACGCTTCTAGCTTGACAAATTCTCAGATGTTAATTGATGCATTTTCAAAAGTACACTGATATATACTAGAAAAATAGAATTTGATAAGAGAAAAAGTCATTCTGTATAAGCAATTGCTATGTTTATCAGTCAAAACACTAGAGCGAGCATACACAAGCTGCCTGTGCAGTATCTTCTCTTTTCAATGTTAAAAAGCATCAACAAGGGTAACTGCATAATGAACATCTGTATACTTAGCCCTGAATTGTACCCCACATCTTTAAAATAAAAAATTAAGACAAAAATAAATAAATAAAAATGAAAAGAATAAATGCCAAAAAAAAAAAGAGTATTGCCATACTTTCTTTTAATCAATGTTTCCGATTTTATTTTTCAGAATGACAAATCCCCAGGACGATCTGCAAGTCGATCAAGTAACATTTCAAAAGTAGGTGAAATAAATTCATATTTTTGTTTGTTGATTTCTGCACTTCATAGGATCAAGTAAATATTTGTAATGCTTAACCTATTATTGTTATCTGTGAACAGCGCACAAATGTAACTTAATGATTTTCATTATCTCAAGCTTCTACTGTAATAAAAAGATAAGATTTTATACAGCAAACTAAGTTAAGCTACTTTGTTCCTCTTCAGTGCTGTATCTAGGAGATAATTTGGTGCTTTCAGAGTATAATGTCAAGAATGTTTTTTTCTCTCATTTCAAACACCACAGAACTTCTACATACCCAAGTTGAAACTATGGCAACATTCAAGGTGAAATTCCCATGAATTTAATTTTTCAGTAGTTTGGGCTCAACTCTGCTGAGATTTAATTATTTTGTCACCGTGGCAGGTTATAGAAATCAATTTATTAAAAACATTAGTTTGGTCACCTTTAGGTTGTAGAGATGGTCAATGAAAAAGCAAAATATTCCTTAGACTGTCTACAAATCTAAGCAAAACACGAGAATGTTGAAAATATGATGCCTTAAGAGATACACTCTAGATTTTTATTTTGCCTAGAAAACAAAATATAAGAGTTATTCTCTAAAATGAGGCACTATGTGATATATAGACCTGGTGCTTGGGAGGTAAAAAGTAACTTAAAGCCATTTGCCAAAAGGGAAATTATGACTTTTAAAATTTTAATTGGGATCAAGATGGATATGCCATGAAGAGGACTTCCACTTCAGGGCCTTTCATTTCCAGGTCAGGCCCCTTCCACATTCCTGAAATCATCGTTATATCAATCATTTTTATTATTTTCCTTAAAGAGGGTCCCCCAATAGTAATCAACTTCAAGTATTATAAAAACTAGATCAACTTCCAGTTTAGAGAGGTTTTTGTCTTGTTCTCATTTGTCTTCATAAACAAAGGACTGTAGTGCTTATTGAAAATTAGTGGCCATTGTCTTGCTAGACTCTGGTATGGCCATGTGCTCTTTGAGCTATGGCTGTCACCAGGCTTCCTGGCTTTGGCCTTCTCCCCCATCTCAGGGAGGTGAATCTTCTCTCTTCCTTCTCTTTCTCTCTCTAATTTACTTTTAAGTAAACTTTTGTTTCTTTGCCAAAAAAAGAAAATTAGCATTAGCTAGAAAATCAGCATTTTCTTATGCTGGTTTCCTGAGCCCAGCTCTTACAGGACAATTCCAATGGGCACATCTGTACATGTGCTAGGATGGATACAGGAGCAGAGCCCTGAGCTTAGGAAACCCTAAAATGTATCTATGTGAAATTATAAAAAGACATTCTATGTAGAGAAAAATGAAAAGTTCTCTTCTTAAACATCATTTAAATTGTCCCATGACAAAACTCAACTATTAAACAGTGGTAGATTTCAGTTCACAAACAGATTTCAGTTCACATAAGTTTATTTGTCTAAGGCAATATAATATTCCTTTTATTTATGTTCAGAATGACAGTCATAAATGCTAAATACATTATTTAGTTCTCGCTACTTTTTCATTAATTACCAAGTGGCATACTACTATATAACCAATGAGGTAGGAAATGGCAAAGTCTAGAAATACTTGAGTTCTTTAATTTTTAAAATGTTGAAGAAAAAACATTAAACTTGGACTATAGGCTTTTCAACAGTGTGAGAATCAATATAATGGGGCAATTAAGAGTATGGATACCATAGTAACTGCTTAGGGAGGTTGTTTAACTTCCTTAATAACATTACCTGTGAAAGGAGAATACATAATAGTATCTACTTCTTAGAGTGGTGATTAGAACAGTCTTTGGCCCTGTGTAAATATTAGCTTTTTTTTTTTTTACTATGGGATTCTTAATATTTATAATTCAGTGACAGCATCATATAAATGCTCAGTAAGCCTCTTTATAAGCAAGTAAACTTGAGATATGGTCTCTAATATCTAAAGTGTTTTCTACATGGAATAATAATAATTTCCAGAGTGAACAGAATTAAGGAAGATGTTTAGTGATCTGGTATTATTTTATTTAAAAAATACTGCATATTCCTGTTTCCTTAAAAAGTAGATTTATAGTTAATAATGATAAATCTTCTTATGTCAATAATAATATTACTCATAATGGGTGTTTTCCTTATCTTTTCTACATATGCCAACCTCTGTCTTTGACACAAGAAAATCACAGAAAGTACAGAGGATGCCATCCAGAATATAGTATATATAGTAGGATGCTCTCTATATTTTTAAGTCTGCTTTCCTGCCTATTTCATAGAGTTCTTTACTGAATCAGCAGACCATCATCATCAATATTTAATGAATGTCTATGCTAGAAATGATACAGTAATAGGAAAAAATCCCTAATAGTCCTAGGTGAGTTTACACACAGAGAGTTAGGACAAACACATACACACATACACACACAACTACCTGTGCACAGAATAGTTAACATAACCTAAGACTTCTATCCTAATAAAAGTCTGCTGGTAAGATTAACCCTTGACTGGCATCTAGGAACTTAGATTTCAGGAGTGGGAGCACCACTCTACCTGGAAAGAATGGTTCACTGTGTCTGAACTGCAAAGAGTACGGTTATCCTAAACACATGCTTTCCTTCTGGGAGTCTAGAATTTTGGTGCATGCATGTACATACACAACCAGCCCCCAACAAAAACGTTGGACATTGAGTCTTTCATGAATATCTCTGGTAGGCAACACTTCTTCATGTGTTGTCACAACTCATTAAGCACACCCTGTGTGACTTCACTGAGAGGAACTTTTGGAAGCTTGTTCCTGGTTTCCTCTGGACTTCACCCCATCACCCATGTGCTTTTTCCCTTTGCTAATGTTGCTTTGTATCTTTTCACTATAATGAATCACAGACATAAGTATGATGATATGTTCAGTCCTGAGTTCTCCCAGAAAATCACTGAACCTGGGCATAGTCAAGGAAACCCCTGACACATTACCCCCAAAAGAAATACAGACAGAAGCTTTGGAGACTCAAAGCGTGATTACTTCCATTTAACTGGGGGAAAAAAAAGCATTAGAGAAGGTTTTATAGGAGAAAAGTGTATAAATGGGTGCTTGAAGAGCACATGTGAACTGATCAGCTGTCAAAAAAGGATGTTTAAAGGGATGCATGAAAGCTAGAAAACATAGATTATAAGGAACAAGGTACATAAAGTAATTTTAAAAGCATTCTTGAGATGAGACTTTGGATAATAGTCTCATGCAAGTGCAATCTGGCTTGGAAACAGAGAAATTTTTTAGTGAATATGTATAAAACTGAACATTACTTTTAAACATGATCTTGCTGTTATGAAAATAAAAGTTCCAAAAATGGGCTAAATAATAAAGGTTGTATTGTTAGTGAACATCAAAAATTATTTTTTTAGTTTTTACTTCTACATCTTTATGCCATATGTTATTCAATAGCAATTATACTTCCAATTTTCTGGTAACTGCAACATTTGCTATTTTATTAATTTATATATATTTTTTCTTTTTTTTTCTTTTTCTTTTTTTTTTTTTTTTCAGTTGGAATCTCACTCGATCGCCCAGACTGGAGTGCAGTGGCCGCTCCCGGCCACCGCAGCCTCGCCTGCAGGGCTCCGGCGATCCTTCCGCCTCAGCCTTCCGAGTAGCCGGAATTACAGGCTTGCGCTACCATGCCCGGCTGATTTTTTGATTTATTGTAGAGATGAGGTCTCGCTGCCCAGGCAGGTCTCGAACCCGTGGGCTCAGGCAATCCACTCACCTATTTTCATTTGTTTTAGTAAATATAAGACTCTTTTTTTGTTCTAGTAAGGGTGGAGAGCCTTGGATATAATAAAGTTGATGCAAACTCTACAGAGAAGATATATAGGTTTAATACAATGTATGTGAGATTCTAAAAATATCTTAAGCATAAACAACACAGTATTCATTTATCCCTCACTCAGTTTTTTTTAATTGCTTTTGATATTCATTCTTGTTGCTGATTTTTAACACACATATTGCTCACAAATAGGTTCCTCAAGAGGAAAAATTAGATAAATTTGGCATTTATTTCATTTCTTCTAGGGTGAAGGATCGTTACACTTAACTAGAAGCAGTATATTATGTATCTCGTAACATCTGTTGTTTTTTGGACTTTTTAAAAATACACTGTTGGTGGGAATGCACGCTAGTTCAGCCCTGTAGAAAGCAGTTTGGAGATTTGTCAAAGAACTGAAAATAAATGGATCATTCAGCCCAGCAATTCCACTACTGGGTATATATCCTAAGGAGCATAAATCATTCCACCAAAAAGACACTGGTATGTTCATCATGGCACTAGTCACAATAGCAAAAACATGGAATCAACCCAGGGACCCATCAACAGTTAACTGGATAAGGAAACTGTGACACATACACCATGGAATACTATGTAGCAATAACAAAAAAAATGCATACAGAAAAACATGTTCTTTGTGGCAACATGGATGCAGCTAAGGCCATCACTCTAAGTCAGCAGTCCCCGACCTGTTTGTCATCAGGGATCTGTTTTGTAAAAGACAATTTTTCCATGGACCAGGTGGGAGAGGATGGTTTCAGGATGACTCAAGTTCATTACATTTATTGTGTACTTTATTATTATTACATTGTACCATATAATGAAATAATTATAAAACTTACTACAATGCAGAATCAGTGGGAGCCCTGAGCTTGTTTTCCTGCAACTAGATGGTCCCATATGGGGGTGATGGGAGACAGCACTAGCATTACTCCCTCAGCTCCACCTCAGGTATTGGAATCTCATAAAGAGCGTGCAACCTAGATCCCTCGCATTTGCAGTTCTTGGTAACGTTTGTGCTCCTGTGAGAATCTAATGCAATCACTGATCTGACAGAAGGCAGAGCTCAGGCAGTAATGCCAGTGATAGGGAGTGGCTGTAAATACACATGAAGCTTCTCTGGCTCAGTTGCTCACCTCCTGTTGTGCAGCCCAGTTCCTAACAGACTACAGGCCAGTACCAGTCCATTGTCTTGGGGTTGGGGACCCCTGTTCTAAGTGAATTAGCACAGAAACAGAAAACTGAATACCACATGTATCCACTTATAGGTGGGACTAAACATTGGCTACACACCTCCATAAGGATGGAAACAACAGACACTGGGGACTCCTAAAGGGAGGAGAAAGGCAGAGGAGTAAGAGTTGAAAAACTACCAATTAGGTACCATGCTCACCACCCGTGATGGGATCAGTAGAAGCCCAAACCTCACTAACATGCAATATATGTATGCAATAAACCTGCACATGTACTCCTTGAATCTAAAATAAAATCTAAAATAAAAACCTTTCAAAAGCAAACTGTCAAAAGGAAAGAAAGACTTGTACTTTCGATTCAAGTCAAAAGAATTTTCTTTTAAATAAATTACTTTGTTACTTTGCTTTTTGGTATATGTAGAAAGCAGCTCACAAAATCCAATCCATTTATGAAAAGAAATTCAAAATCCACTACCTTAACAAAATGATTTTTATAATTTCCTATTACAGTCATTAGACTTCATTTACAACAAAGTTTCATTTAAACTCTTCGGTTCGTCTCTACCTAGCAATATCTTATATAAAGTTAATGTGAAGGTAGTATGTAGTTTATAAAATATTACTCCTAAAACTTTATCTTGCCTGTGTACACTAGTTCATTCTGCAATAAATAACGATGCATAACATAGTGCAATTTGTTTAGCAAATATTTTTGGAGGATGTGCTGTGTACAAGGTATTATATGGAACATAGCATTGTAAATAAGTGTTTTCTTTTGATCAAATACATACTTTACTTTTATTCCTGTAAGTCTTCATCTATACAATTATTTTCAGATTTGCCTTTAAGATTCCAAAGTATTTTCCAGCAAGGTCAAGGTGAAAGTGCTCCCCATATGTAAAATGTAGTGGGATTTTTTTCAGCTGAACCTGAGCCATGCATTTGCTCCTCTGAACAGGTGTTTAATGTTCTGATTTACTGAGAGATCCATTTGGGTTTGCTTATAAAAGGGACCTATAAATCAGCCATACCCTCAGACTATATACCTTTGGAGGGTAAGCTTGACAGGCTGATAAAGTAGAGTAGTATGTGTAATTAGGAAATAGCTAGAAATGTGGTGGAGAACTTTCACAGGTTCTGAGTCAAGGTCTATCCTGAGACCCACACTGAGGAATATGAACAAATTTAGTTGAATTGGTAAAAGTTGGGTAGAGGAAGATTAGGAAAGCCTGGGACATTCTTATGTCTTGACACTTTTTCCTCAAATACACTCACTTCTTGGGCAATCTCACCTAGCCTCATTACTTTATATATAATCCATAGGTCAACAACTCTCAGATAGATATTTTTAGCTCAAATATCTGTCCCCCCAAACTTTACCTGGAAGATGACCACTTGAATACCTAATCCTGAATTATACTTCACATCTTCAAAATAAAATAAAAACAATAAAACAAATCTCTACCCTGAATTCTAGACTTAAATATCCTACTCAAAATTTCCACAAAAGTGTGCAATAAGAATCTATCTTAGGTCAGGTTTCCCAGAGCAGGTCCTGCAGTGAGAATTTTGCAATGATTTACCATGGGAATGTTCCTAGAAGAGGTCATCAAAGGAATGAGAAAAGCAGCACAGAGAAAAGGGAGAAGTCAAGATAAGTTTCCTGCTCCTACATAGGAATGCTGTAATATAAAATGTCCTTCAGTGTGTCCCCTCTTGAAGCAAGGAAGCAAGGCTTTCATCCTCCAGCACTTATCATTCATTGGCTTAGGTTCATTCAGGAAGAGGACAACTTCCAAGTACGCAAGTTGTCACTTCACTTGCAAGAAGACTATCTAAAAAGCCCAAGGACAGTTTCCCAAAGAAAACTGCAGAAACCAAATTACCCAGAAGATGTAATGAACCAGATGTGGCCAGAAGATGTACGGAAGATGTACAGATGGAAGTGTGTACTGAACCGGTAGAATGGTACAAGAAGGATCTTGATGGAACACTGACATTGCCTGCTAGTGTCCACCCTGTACACCACCCAGATCCATATGAACTCCTTCCGTTGTCATGGATTCTTATAGATGATGACTGGTCACAGTTTGTGAGGAAAAACTTAAAAGACATGGATTGGTAGAATGGGCTGTCACTGCAGAAGCTGCTAGCGTCACTAATGCATCATCTCCTTCTTCTAACCTCATCCCAAATATCCCTTGTTCCTGATGACACTTTTTTTAGTCTAGGTGACTTACTGGTGAGGTGCCTCTGATCTTCAATCCTGATCAGCAGTGCCTTTAGTAGGCTATGGCTGTTGTTATCACCCCTTTGAAGTTAAACTTGGGTGTAGGTAAATGAAAGGATGCTGCAGTGGATCCCCAAATTTCAAAATGTCTCGGCTCACCACTCTGTAGCAGCAACCCAAACCCCTTGTCATGGGCAAATTCCATTGTTCGATGCATTGCTGCACTGCCTATTGACAATATGTGTTGTTCAGCTCATGAGGGGAAGCTCCAGTCATGAAGTTAATGGATGTCTGTGGTGAAGTCTTTGGTCTTTCCAGGGTCAAGTAACATGCCAGGAGCTGCTTTCTAAATAGTGGAGAGAACTCTGCTGCTGTACTATGGCCTTAATCCAGAGCACTAGGGTTTTCCCTGCAATTCTCCATTTGAAGCTTGACAGAGAACTCACATAGTATTTGTATTGATTATGGTACCTACAGTATTACAATTTGCCATTCATTACTGCTCTGGCATCAAGGCTGCTTGTGTTGCAGTTAAAACTGCTACAGAACCTTCTCCCATTCTAGGCTCCACTCAGAATTGCAGCCTTCTGAGTCATTTGATGAACAGGCATGAGCAGTATTCCAAAGCGTGCTTTATGCTGCCTCTAGAATTCAGAGTCCTACCAATCACTCTGTGTCTTTCTTAATAGTAAAGTAAGATACAAGATCTGTTCTTCACTCTAGAGACATGCACTAGTATGCAACAGACTAGGCATGAAATTCCTAAAAGTTTCACTGATCTGACCAGCTTCTGAAGGCATGTAGGTCTTTTCTCCCACCCTCTGAAACACAAATATTCTAATATGGAATTCAGAGTATTGGTGCTTCCTACTCATTAGAACTGATTATACATGAAGATACTGTCAGTGCAATGGATTATTCTGGTATTTGACAATTGCCAGGTAATTGAAATCACCTCTGTGTTATAGCATACATCTGAGATAGGACCATGAATGTTTACTGATGTCCATACCAGGTGAATGCAAACTACTTTTGATTCTTATTTGTGATGACTATTGAAAAGAACACATTACTAGATCAGTAGCCTCATATCACATGCCAAATATTGTGTTGATCTGCTCTAGTAACAATATCGCATGCACAATCAGAGATTCTACTTGGTTACGTTTGCTGTGTTTTACTGTTATTTCCCTGATCCAGACTGAGGAATTAAATGGTGATATGATGGAAACAATCACCCTTATAGTTTTTAAATCTATTTTTCACATATTAGCCAAATGGTCCTTTTTAAATGTAAGGCAGGTAGTACCTTGCTGCTGTTTCAAATCCTCTAATGGTTTTCTCAGAGGACTCAGAGTAAAACATAAATTCTTACATTGGCCAAAAAGCCAACATCTGTCCCTGCGCTGCCTCTCCAATTGTATTTCTTCTCACTCTTCTTCTCTTTTACTCAACTCCAGACACACTGACTTCTTGCTGTTCCTCAAATGTAGGTTTTATTTCAGGGCATTTGCCATCCACACTTCTGCTGAGTGTTCATGTCCCAGATATCAGCATGTTTGGCTTCCTTGCTTTTTTCACATTTCTATACAACTATCACCTGATTAGTGAGGACCTATCTACTTTCCTATTTATTTTCTTAAATAATTTTACTATAATCTGCAATATTATATATTCTTGTTTATAATGTATGAGGGCAATAACTATTTCTTCTTAGAAAGGTGACTGATAATAGTATACACTCAACAAATATGCGTTGAGTGCATTAGTAGAGCCTGTTTTGTTAGCTTATAATATGTATTTCTGAACATGGTATCTGTGAATTTATAGAGCAATGATCTTGGACTATGCCAGTCCATGACCTCATTCTTATTAATACACATAAGCTTCAGCTGATAAACTGTCACAAAAATTGCACTAAAGGTAAATTTCATCATAAAGAATAGGAGTTAATCTTTCTATCTCTGTCAAGAAGCCATTGACCTGTTGGGATAGGAGAGTACACAGACTCCTGGGTGAGACAGTTCCTGTTTGGCCAAAGCCAATACTCCAGTGAAGGGAACAGCTGTGACCATCAGCCAACACCTCACCTGGATGATGGGGGCATTGGACTGCAGTAGAGATCTGGGTGGGAAAACATTAGCCTCCACTAGAGATGCCTCCTGTAACCCACTGAGATCCACTTAGTACCACATTAAGTTCACTTCACATCAGTATAGCTGTTCCAAGATTCTGATTGGTTACACTTTGTAGGGAAATTACCAGAAGAGCATAACTTGAATGAAATAGAGCCCTCATTGTTGCACTTGGGATAGAGATCTTCTTCTCCCACATCCATTCTGGGATCCTTTAACCTTCTGATAGTGTATTTGCTGGTCTAGATGGCTTGAGTCCCTGGGTGCAGTTGTTATATTTGCCCATTTACAACTACAGTAGTGAAAGGAAGAGAGATGTCCTAGTGTATCAATTGAGGGACAAACATGTTTTTCTCTGTCACCATTTTATAGCAGAATTTCCTAGGCTGTTGACCAGCACAAACACCCGAGGTCTTAGAGTATTTGGTCTACTAACAGGGGACAGGATTCTGCCTAACAAGGTCTCAAAACCCATGACTCATTTTATAGCAAAATGTGTGTGACAGTGGATGTGTGACAATGTGACATGTGTGACCATGTGATTCACTGATCACAGCATATACCCTACCTAGCCAGATGCTGCTAAGCTGATACAACAATTATACAGCTTTTTGAATGTGCATCAGAGGTAGCAGCTTGGTGAAGACACCCTGTGAGGGGGAGGCTGTATCCCACAGCATGCAGTATAATTTTTAAATCAACAGCCATAAAATGGTTCTTTGCTTCATCTACAAATAATAGTTGGGCCCGGGAACTAACAAGTAAAAGTAGAATTTACCCTAGTAATCATCACTTCTAATAATCTCCTTGGGTAATCTGTGCCTCCCACAGCCAGCACTTTGGGATCTGTAGGTTTGTAAGTTCTTGTTCACAGAAGGAGAGGGGACACTCCCAACTGGGGATACAATAAGAGTCCTAGTAAGTTTGAAGCTATAGTTGCTGCTGGTCACTCCAGCTGCTTGTGATAGTAGCCCAGCAGGTAGAGAAATCTGTTACCATTTTATCTGACTTTTGTTAGCCTCTTAAATTATGTCTAAGGCTTCATGTTGCATTCTGGCAAGTGACAGATACAGGAGGGTATAAAATATATTCTCTCCTTTTTCCTTCAGTAATATGGTCCTTAAATTATGTGATCTTTATTTATTTGTTTGTTTTTCAACATTAGTACCCCATTCAGTTTGTTCAGCCTTCTGATAACTGGATGAATTGGAAGTACTTTTAATTGCACCTCAGGTGAACAGATTTTGGATGGTTGGTGAAGAAAAGTCCTAACTCCCAAACATGTAAATATGGTTTCATGGTTTCTAAGGGCTGCTTTTAACTCTGCCTTTAACTATTGTCAGTGACTAAATCCCTGAACAAAATGCCCACCAGGAAGCTAGAATCAATAATATTTTATCTCCTTCAACATTGTAGTAGATGGAGCTAGACTTCTTTCAATGTTGAATTGGTTTGCATTTTATTTCCTCTCTGAATATACCTTAAGAAGAGGAAGATTCTGTTTCAGGGAAATCCAGAATCAAAGCAATTTTAGTTGAAGATAGAGTTAGTGTTTAAGAAAGACAATTTTTGTGGAGCTGAAATTCAGAAACAGGGCTGCAGGTTGGCGTAGGAATCAAACACAATGGGACTGTTGGCATTTAGTCTTTATGCTCTATGTCTCTTTAGCTAAAGAATTCTGGCCTGTCATCAAGCATGTGAGTAGGTAAGATCTCTTGATGAAATGCCCAGCCAAACACAGGCTACATAAAGAACTCAGGAAAGAGGTCATACCAGCCACCTGTTGGGAGAAGACAGGCAGAAGAAGAGAATAAAGCCAAGATACTGAGAAATGTCAGCAAGGGCAATCTTTACATATATAAAATGGACCATTTTGATTTAACTTAAATGGTGCAGTAAGGTATTTCCATATTTTTGTAATGTCCTCTTTCTTAGTATAATGTAAGTTAGCAGACTTGTGTGATGAGTTTAGGATCCCATGTCTTTTAAACCTATCTAACGATGTGAACAGTCCTTACTCATCCCACCAGTGAGGAGAGATGCCTTTCTCTAAGAGTTGGGGCCTTTCACAGCAAACTTTAGGATGTAGATGGAAAAATATTATTCTATACAGGTTAATTTACAGTAACAAGTAGCTAGATATTGACTCTACAAATGTATTATTCAATATAATAGCCATTAGCCACATGTGGCTATGCAAATATATAAAAATAACAATCAGTTATTTAGCTGTACTGGTCACATGTCATGTGTCCAATAGCTACAAGTGCTTAGTGATTACCATACTGGACAACATAGCTCAGGATATTTTCATCATCACAGAAAGTTCTATCATACAGACATTGTTACTCTAGAAAATAATGTTAAACTCCTTTAAAAAAACAGTGTTTGAGTTCCTTGTAGATCCTTGATGTTAGGCCTTTGTCAGACATGGAATTGGCAAATATTTTTCCCAGTCTGTGGGCTGTCTCCCTGCTCTCTTGATGGTTTCTTTGGCCTTCCAGAAGCTTGTCAGTTTAATGAGGTCCCACTTGTCTATCTTATCTCTTATGGCCTGGGCACTTTGGGTTTTGATCAGAAATTGGTTGCCAGTTCCAACTTCCATAAGAGTGTCTTCTGCATTTTCTAAGATTCTTACAGTTTAAGGTTTTACATTTAGGTCTCTGATCCATTTAGAGGTAATTTTTGTGTATGGAGATAGATAGGGGTTCTGTTTCAATCTTCTGCATGTGGACAGTCTGTTTTCCCAGCACCATTTACTGAATAGGTTCTCCTCTCCCCAGTAGTGGGTGGCGGAAGCTTTGTCAAAGATTAGTTGGTTCAGGAATTGAGGTTTTGCTTCTGGGATCTCAATTCTATTTCATTGGTCTATATGCCTGTTCTTGTACCAATACCAGGCTGTTTTGATTATTGTAGCTTTATAATATAGTTTAAACTCTGGGAGTATGATGCCTCCTGCTTTTTTTTTTTCTGAGAATTGTTCTGGCTATTCTTCATTGTTTGTATTTCCATATGAATTCCTGTATTGTTTTTTCTAGGTCTGAGAAGAATGTTGCTGGTAATTTGGTAGGTATTGCATTAAATCTCTAGATTGTCTTAGGTAAAATGGACATCTTAACAATGTTGATTCTTCCAATCCATGAGCATGGGATATTTTTCCACTTGCTTGTGTCATTTTTGATTTCTTTGGGCAGTATTTTGTAGTTTTCATTGTAAAGGTCTTTTACATCTCTGGTTAGGAAGATGCCAAGGTATTACTTTTTTGTGTGTGTGGCAATTGTGAATGGAATTGTGCTTTTTAATCGGGTTTCTGTTTGTTTATTATTAGTGTATAGAAATGCAATTATCTTTTGTACATTTACTTTATACCCTGAGACTTTGCCAAACTCCTTTATCAGTGCAAGGAGGTTTTTGGCAGATTCTCTTGGATTTTTAAGGTATACAATCATGTCATCTGCAAAGAGAGATAGCTTGACTTCCTCTTTTCCTATTTGGATACCCCCAATCACCCTCTTTTCTCTGATTGCTCCAGCTAGAACTTCCAAAACTATGTTGAACAGGAAGGTTGAGAGTGGGCATCCTTGTCTTATTCCAGTTTTCAGGAGAAATGGTTCCAATTTTTGTCTACTTAGGAGCTGGCTGTGGGTTTCTCATAGATGTCTTTTACTATTTTGAGGTATGTTCCACCTATGCCTAGATGTTCGAGGGTTTTTATCAAGAAGGGGTGCTGGATTTTATCAAAAGCTTTTTCTGCATCTAATGATATACTAATCATGTGGTTTTTGTTTTTACATCTGTTGATGTACTTAACTATGTTTATGGTCTTATGAATGTTGAACCAGCCTTGCATCCCAGGGATGAAGCCTACTTGGTCAAAGCGAATGAGGTCTAGGTATTTTCAATACCAGAAAATGTCTAGAAAGTTAGAAAATAATCCAAAACCGGACAATGTTATATTATTTGCAAGTTCTTACATCTTGATGCCAGACATTCAGCCTTGCTTGACTTAAGGTAATTTTTCTCCTAATGAGAAGTACTGAAGAGTAAAAATTATTGATCATGAATGGGCCCAGAGAATGAATGATATAGCTCTAATTGTTGTGACTGTAGTACTGTTCAAGTTGTTTTTCCAAGCTGACAATAAAGCTAAAGTGGGTCAGTATTTGATTCCCACAATAAATCTGAAAGTAAATGAATAACATGTGGTTTTGCAGTGCCAGGGATTGAAATCATCAGTGACCATCTGGCATGTTATATCATTCAGAAACAAAAAACAACCTTGCCATTGTAGTTCCTTTTTCAGTGGAAGATATTAATTTTAAATGAGTTTGATTCCATTCCATTTATTTCTATTTTTTGCAAACAGATATATTTCAGTGTAATGAATCCCTGATGAATGAATGGGAGTATACATTCAAAGTCTAATTATCCATCAGTAATAGTTTTCTGCAATTCTGGAACTTGGGGATAAGAGAAGGTACTGAGAGCAAGAGGAAGGAAAGTTGTCTGTTGATCTTTTAAGCAATCATTACTGCTCCCTCTGGATTTTCTCAACTAAAGACTTGATGCAAGAGAAATTAGCCTAAAGCCAAATTCATAAATATATATATGAATATGTGTATATATATTTTTGAGGTCAACAAATTACATGAATTTTCTTTAAATTCATATTGTCTAATGTAGTAATTTAGTGTTTTCTTCCTTGAATATTTCACCTATAATTTAATTTTAAGATATAATTTTATTTTGCATATTTTCCAAATCATGACAATAGGCTGCATTTATATTTATCTCTAGAAAGATTAATCAGCTGAAGACTTGGATATATTTTTATTTCAAATACTTCAAAGTAAATTAAAGAGGCATTATTTGAATTATTGAAAGCCAAAGAAGTCAGAGATTTTGATCATCCTTAATCCGTTAAAATAAAAGATGGTACATTGGTGTGATCTCCATAGGATTACACCGTCTCCCCTCCCTGCCTCTCCTTTTGTTTTATTTCTTATATTATTGGATATTAATCATCTATCTTAACATTTTTATGACTTTGATTTTTTCCCTGCATGTTACAATTGAGTCCTGCTTTTTTCCTTCTCTCAGCTACATTTAGTTGACTATTGTGATTATCCAATATTTGTTTCCTTTCTCTGTACTTTATCACCCTCTATTTGTGAGTTGTTTCCATGTGTCCTACAGTGAGGAGAATGTTGGCAGCTGTGTTGTTAATGTAATTAATGTGCATAGTCAATTTGGATCTACTGGCCAAATAAATCCACTTTGAGACCTAAACTACCCAATTTGGCTATCTTTGTTGATCAGATTAACTGGATAATTGTCAAATCTCTATTGCACTGCCACAGACACACATTATATACTCCCTCATTTGATTTTCATTTCACTAAAATTTACAACTAAAGCTATATGAAAAAATAGTGACATATAAATAGACCAATTTAAGTTGAAATTTAATGAACATGTGTATTTTTTCCCGTCTTGCCTTTCTACTAAAGTCAGAAAAGAGGAAAGTTTTAAGAGTATATGCGCCTTGCTGCCACCAGAAAAACGATGAACTAGGAGCGCTCTAACTAGGAGAACTAAAACCCATAAATACAGCACTTTCCTTCACAACACATCGAAATCCTCAGAATTAATGATTCTTTATATTTATCTTCAGAAAATGAAAATATCATCACAGGCTCTTAATCTACCAGCAAAAAAAAAAAAATGTGCTACCTAACCTATAATAACTAGTTATTCATTTATTCATCAAAGATCTCTTCCATTTGGTCTGTGCTGCATGAAAAGAACTTGGCTTATTACCTCTTGGAATTTACATTGAGTTTGAGGAACTAGACAGGTAACTCAATAGTGATAGCTCCATATTAAGTGCTTTCTTGATTTCCCAATTTGATACTTTCACCCTTTCAACATGATTTTGTTTAAAGTAAGAAAAAAAACAAACAAACTATAAAAATTACTTTCTGTGACTTCTCATCTAAAAACACATATGCTGAAAAGGTAATAACCAATTTGAAGATACTGCATCCATGTACTATAAGGTAAATTCCTCATGGTTTGGAAAGATTTCCAATGGAAGAGATTGGTTTTGGAAATGTGCTTGTCCTGATACCAGAACAAGATGGCTAAAAATAGCAAAAAAAAAAATTATAATTATTTAATGACTTTACAAATACTTCATCTAGTTATTGAAATCCTCGGCTTTGCAAAGTGAATTATAATAGTATGCTTATTCTTTATATGAGCATATACTGTATAAAACAACATTTTTCTTATGTTAATTGAATGTTTTTGTTGATTTTTATTTTTTCTAAAAGGAAAAATATTACAGCAACAATAATAGTCAACAATAATAAATAAATGAATAAATTAATAAATAATAGTCAGCAATAATAAAAATAGTTATGTGTCCAGTACTGAGCTCAACATTTTATTCAGGACATCAATGTTTTTCATTGTAGATATTCAGAAAATCAGACCTTAGAACAGTTTGCTGAGTATATATTCAGGGTAGTTGAAAGAGATTTGAAGAAAAATATTGTCATAAATATGATCCATCTATCCATCTTTTCACCTGCCTTGTCCTCTGCTGTATTTATTCACTCCCATGTGACCCAGATGGAGAAACAGAACAACATATACAACCTGTAGACACTTTCTGCCTAAGTATAAAGAGAAACTTAGCTTGCTGCTTAATACATAAAATTATATTTTAAAAATTATACCTGAAATAAAAATAGTATTCATATTGAAAATTATTTTGTTATTACCATGGGTATAGGATTGGATTTTTTTTTTCAGAGTCTCACTCCATCTCCCAGGCTGGAGTACAGTGACCTACTCATGGCCACCCCAGCGTCAACCTGCTAGGCTCAGGCAATCCTTCCACCTCAGCCTTCCATGTAGCCAGAACTACAGGTGCATGCTACCATGCCCTGCTAACTTTTTCATTTATTGTAGAGATGAGGTCTCACCAAGTTGCCTAGGCTGGCTTCGAACCCCTGGGCTCAGGCAAACCTCTCACCTCAGCCCCCACAATATGCTGGGATTATAGGCTTGAGCCACTGCGCCCAGCCCAGGATTGGATTTTAAATTTCCTGAGGTTGGATCTTTACTATGCCTTACTAATGTTAATAATATTAGGATACTAAATGAGCACCTAATGTATGAAACTTATTGAGTACCTACTATGAGTTAAGCATCCTAGTAGGTCCATACACATGTTATTGCTAACCCTGACAAGAACCTTATTAGACAGATTTACAATTTAAGTATTAGAGAAACAACAGACTAATAATTTACCCTCAATTCCAAAATAAGTTAGTGGCAAAGTCTGGATATTTAACCTAAATGTTATACTCCAATATTTATCTGTCCACAGTCAGTGTAACAAACCACCTACACAGTCCTCTCTGACTTTTATTCTGTGTGACACACACAGAGATGTAAAAAAGCATCACAAATAATGTGGAACTCATACTATAGAGGAAAAGGGAAGTGATTTTAAATATAATTGGATAATTAATATAGTTGCATTAAGAAAAAATGTGGCACTTATTTTCTTGACAATAAGAAATCATTTGGGTTATTGAGGAAGGGAATGGCATATTCAAAATGAGGCTTAAATAATGCACTGTAAACTTCTCACATGGTGCATGTAAGATTTATGCATTTTAAGAGAGGACTTTATATTAAGTCCTCCCTTAGCTGTAGTTGATAGGTTCTTGGAAACTGCAACTTTAAGATAAATGACTATAGCAGGTCCTCAAATGACAGCATTTCATTTGTCATGTTGTTATAACGTTGATGAGGGAAAAAAATTGGTTTAATTGACTTCATGTCTCCTAAAGCTTCAATTTCCAAGAACCTCTCTAGGACATTAAGAACTTACTGTATATATAAATTTTACCTCACAAAGGAATTGTACACAAACATTAAGCACAAGTTAATTATATGGATTCTGAATTATTTGGGGATAAATTTTACTTTTGTATGCAACTTACTTTGACATGCATCAAAACAAGAGAGATACACTAATGGATATAGGAATGGAAAGATGAATAAATACGTGATAAAGTAAAACTAGAAAATTTCCAGACATTTGAGTATTGGATATGCTGGCATTTGCTGCACAATTCTTTCAACTTTTGTATTTGTTTGAAAATATCCTAAGATGCTAGAAAATCTATGCAGGATAGATTGGGGTACAGATGACAGAGAGGGATGCACAGAGGCATTACGATGAACCAGATGTGAGCTGTGAGTATTGAGCAAAGTTGGTGACAAGAAAGAAGAAATATTAGTCATGATGTATATTAAAAAGGAAGAAATAAGAGTTATTTATTAAAAATTAGAAATAGGCCACCGCCACCGCCACTGCCCAGGACTCGGAAGGCAGCAGACTGTGTCATGGCTGCGGCCCCCACAGAGGTGGAGACCCAGCAGAGGCTGCTGCGCACCATCAAGAAGGAGGCTCTATCCAGCTGAATGTTCCACATGCACTAAAGAAAAGTGAGTATTCCCAAGTTCCAGTAAGATGGTGACGACATAGGTGAAATTGTGAGATTCTCCAAATGTGAGTTCCCAAAAAGACTTACTTTCCTTCCCCCTGCCCACCGCCAGCTGCACCGGTCCAAGGCCCAGAGACCCTCGGTCGCACGCAAGGCCAGCTATTGCAGCCCCTGGTGCTGCTGCTCCACTATAGGGGGCCCCGGTCCTGGCCGTGCAGAAATCCCACCTCCCGCCCTGGCTACATTGTCTCACCTGGCACCAAGTTGCCACCTGTGGAGGCCCTTGGATACCTCCTTGTGGAGATCTGGGTTCCCTTGCTGGCTACACTGACCCGCCCAGCACTCATCTATGGCCAACTCCCACCCTGACTGCGCTCCCAGCCCAGTGGCCTGATGCTCACTCCTCAGAGTTCCAGCTCCCCACTGTAGGTTCTGAGCCACCACCCAGCCCTATTTCAAGCCGCTGTCACCCAGGGAGGCACTAGTCACCCACTCCTCAGAGATACCAGCTCCGTTTCTGGCTGAAGTACCCTGTGAGGGGCCCAAAACCACTGTCACCACTCACCAGCTGCCCTTTGGAGCTCCAGTCCCACTCTGGCTGAGGCACCCAGTGTGCGACCCCATGGTTGTATGAGGGAACAGTATCTTAAGGAGGTGCTGATCAGCCACTCTCAGCTCCAGAAAAGGGAACTCCCAGCTCCCTCCTACACCCCAGGCTGCTGGTGGCATACAAGATCCAGCACCCAGCTGGGCAGGTGATCCCTGGTGCTTCACATGCCACCACAGCCCATCATAGTGGATCGCCCATGGACCAGATGAGTGGAGAGAAATGATCTGCAAAAGAGGAGCTGCACACCTCGGCCATTTTCCAGGCAGAGATTTGCATTGCCCTACCCACCTATGAGCAGCCTCCACCTTGGTTTCTAAGGGACCAAACCTACACCCTGCTGCATGGACAGATTGTAAGGCAGTGGGAAATAGATTCCAGTGTGCCCATAAACCTGTTGGATACTGGGATCAGCAGATAGATTCTGAATCACAGCTTTCCCCTCAATTAAACCTCAAAACTGCAAAAAGTACAGCCCCCAGCACACTCTCCAGCCTCAAAAGTGAACAAAGCCAGAGGACCCTCATAAGGAAGAACAGGAGATTGAACAAATGAAGTAAAAACAACCCCCACCTTCCCTGAAAAACAGAATTAAAGAAGGGGAGGGAAAGGGGGAGAGAGAGAAAAATCTACACAAATGAAGAAAAACCAAAAGAAGAATATGGGTCTCTCCCAGACCCCTGGGAGGGCAGACAAACTTTGGAATGCAAACAATGAAGAGCCCCCAGAATGACTAGTCTAAAACTGCAAACCTAGATATCAAGACACTAATGGAGAGATTAAAAAGCATTGAGGAGAGATTAGAAGAAACTAGGATGGAGTTGATAACTGAGATAACAGTAATAAAGAATACTGTGAGTGAAATAAATAACAAACTGATAAGCATGGAAAGCAGAATTAGCCAAGCAGAAGAAAGAATCTCAGAGCTTGAGGACCAAAATATAGAACTAACCCAAAGTGTCAAAAACATAGAAAAGAAGCTTAAAAGGACAGAACAAAACCTTCATGAGATGAGCAATTACTTCAAGAGAAAGAACTAAGAGTAATTGGCCTTCCTGAAACAGAAATAGAAACAGAGGCCACCTTGGAATAAACATTCCATGAGATTATTGAAGAAAGCTTTTCTCATCTCATCAGTGACATGAAAATTCAAACACAAGAGATTCAGAGAACCCCTGCAAGACAACAAATGACGAGACCAACTCCCAGAGACATAATAATTTGCCTAAGCAAAGAAGGTATAAAAGAAAAAATCCTAAAGGTAGCAAGAAAAAAAGGCCAGATCACCTTCCATGGAAGACCAATTAGAATAGCAGCAGATTTATCCACAGAAACCATGCAGGCTAAGAGAGCTTGGAGCCCTATCTTCAAAGTTCTAAAAGATAAACAATTTCAACTAAGAATAACCTACCCAGCCAAGCTAAGCTTCATCAGTGAGGGGGAATTAAAATCTTTCCCAGACATCCAATCCCTAAGAATTTATGCTGCCACCAGACCACCTCTATAATAAACACTTTAGAAAGTACTAAACACAGAAGAAAAGGAAAAAAGAACAACAATGTTCTTCACAAGAATACAGGAAAAAGAGTAAAACATACATGAACCAACCCAAAACCAAAAGAAAGACAACAAAGAGGAACAACAACAAAAACTCTATAAGAACTTTATGATAGGGACCAACTCTCACATTTCAATAATTAGCCTGAATGTGATGGACTAAATGCACCACTGAAAAGACACAATGGAAAAATGTATAAAATATCACCAGGCAACAATATATTGCCTTCAAGACACCCATCTCACTAGAAAGGACATTCACAGACTCAAAGTAAGAGGATGGGAAGCAAATTTTCAGGTGAACAGAACACAAAAGAAAGGAGAAATCATGATCCTAATTTCAAACAAAATACCATTTAAGCTACCAAAAATAAAAAAAGATACAGAAGGCCACTGCATAATGATAAAAGGTTCACTCCATCAACAAAAAATATCTATCCTAAACATATTTGCACCCAACATAGGAGCGCCAACTTTCATAAAGCAACTTATAGGAAAACTCAAGAAAGATATTGACTCTAACACCATCATAACTGGGGACTTCAATACCCCACTCACAACCCTAGACAGATCATCAGGACAAAAAATCAGCAACAAGATCCAGAACCTCATGCAACTCTTGACCAAATGGACTTGATACCTACAGAGCATTCCACCCAACGACCACAGAATATACATTCTACTCATCACTACATGGAACATACTCTAAGATCGACCACATACTTGGCCATAAATCAAGCATAAACAAATTTCAAAAGATCGAAATTTTGTCATGCACCTGCTCAGACCATAGTGGAATAAAAATAAACATCAACACCAACAAGATTCCCCCCAAACCCACAAAGACATGGACACTAAACAGCATGATGCTAAACAACTCCTGGGTCAACAATGAAATCAAAACAGAGATTAAAGATACCTGGAAACAAATGAACATGAAGAGACATCTTACCAAAATCTCTGGGACGCCATGAAAGCTGTAGTAAGAGGGGAATTCATATCCCTACAAACGCATATGAAGAAAATAGAAGGATCACAAATTAACAGCCTAACAAGCCACCTAAAAAATCTGGAAAGCAAGACCACAAAAACCCTAATTTCAGCAGAAGAATCCAGATCACCAAAATAAAAGCCCAAATCCAGGCTATAGGAGACAAAAAGGTAATACAAAAAATCAATGAAAAAAAAAGCTGGTTCTTTGAAAGATCGATGGTCCCTCAGCTAGACTGACCAAGAAAAAGAGAGAAAAAGCCCAAATAAACACAATCAGAAACACAAAAGATGAAGTCACATCTGACCCTGAAGAAATACAAAAGATCATTAGAGACTACTATGTACACTTGTATGGAAACAAACTGGAAAACCTAAAGGAATTGGAAGAGTTTCTGATATCACACAACCTGCTTAGGTTGAAACAAGAAGAAATCGAGACCCCAAATAAACCAATCATTATCAAGGAAATTGACTATGTAATAAGAAAACTACCTACAAAAAAAAAAAAAAAAAAAGCCCTGGACCAGATGGCTTTCCAACAGAATTCTATAAGACATTTAAGGAGGAGCTGATACCAATTCCTCTGAAAGTATTCCAGGTGATTGAGAAAGATTCAAACAAGATCCCTATCTACCCCGTACACAAAAATCAACTCTAAATGAATCAAAGACCTAAATGTAAAACCTCAAACCATAAGAACCTGAGAAAATGCAGGACACTCCCTTATAGAAATTGGAACTGGCATCCAATTCCTGAACAAAACCCAAAATGTACGGACCATAAGAGATAAGATAGACAAGTGGGACCTCATTAAACTGACAAGATTCTGCAAACCCAAAGAAACCATCAAGAGAGCAGGGAGACAGCCCACAGACTGGGAAAAAGTATTTGCCAACTCCAGGTCTGACAAAGGCTTAACATCTTGGATCTTCAAGGAACTCAAATGTGCTGAAAAGAAAAAAACAAACAACCCCATTACAAAGTGGACAAAAGATATGAACAGACACTTCTTAAAGGAAGCATTCGAGTGGCAAACAACACATGAAGAAATGTTCAACCTCCTTTGAGTCTGATGCAAATTAAAACTGTACTAAGATACCACCTAACTCTAGTCAGAATGGCAATTATCAATAACTCAAAAAATAACATTTGCTGGAGAGGGTGTGGTGAAAAGGGAACACTTCTACACTGTTGGTGGGAGTGTAAATTAATGCAATCTCTGTGGAAAGCAGTGTGGTGATTCCTAAAAGCTCCAAATATCGACCTCCCATATGACCCCGCAATCCCCCTACTAGAAATATACCCTGAAGAACTCAAATCACTCTGTAAAAAGGATACCTACACACATATGTTTATCGCAGCATTGTTTACAATAGCAAGAACCTGGAAGCAACCATGCTGCCCATCAAAAGAGGACTGGATTAAAGAATTGTGGTACATATACACAATGGAATACTACACAGCCATAAAAAAGAACAAAATCATGAATTTTGCAGCAACCTGAATGGAACTAGAGTCAATAATACTGAGTGGTCTCTCACAGAAACAAAGATCTGAGAATCACATGTTCTCACTCATATAGTGGACCTTGAGCATCTATCATAATACTATAAGAAAAGGATTGACAGTGGTGGGAAACTATGGGGGGTAGGGAGGGGAAAGGAGGTGGGATTAACGGTAGTCAATATCTGTCTGGGGACTGGGAGACACCCCTTATCAACAAGGGTGCCTGAACGATGCATATTTGTATACCTAACCCTTAACTGTACCCCACAATTTTAAAATAAAAATAAAAGTTAGAAATAAAAAATGAAATATTGAGAAATGAATCTTATGGAGAGATTTCTAGCCTGGTAAAAAGTGCTTTCTTAAATATAGCATTGAGGTGCTTGGTGTTACAGGTACCCAAATGCTGGCTTTGTTTTGAAGCACTTCTGTACCAGATTTACCGGGGTTTTTGCTTTTGTTTTTATAGTTGGTATTATTTTGTAAACTGTCCAAACCAAAATTTTCCTTGACATGCATCATACTTTCCAGATGACATCTCATGACCCTTCCAGAGTTCCTTTAACTGGCTATACCAATGTGTATTTCCTGCCACACATTCTTTCTAAAATATGACCCTGCATTCTCTCCATGTGAGCCTTTGTAACTTCTTTGACTTGCCTAAATGTGGCAGAAGTGATGTTATGTGGCTTCCAAGGCAAGGCCATACAAGATGATACAATTCTTGCTTGGTTATTTATTTCCCTGTCATGACACATACCTTAAGAGTTCTGCCTGCTCTGTAAGAACGCTGGCTGCCCTGGAACCATCACGCTGCAGGGATCACATAGAGAGTCACCAAAGAGCAAGCCAGATGCTTGGGGAGCCTGTGCCCCCCAAGGCCAGCAAGCAGACATGAGTGAATGGACCTCCTCGTGATCCCTGTATTGATCTTTCAAGCATCTTCAACAGATCCTAAGTGGAGCTGAGAGAGTTGTCCTTGCTGAGTCCTGCCCAGACTACAGATTTATGAGCACAATACATATCATCATTCTAAGTCACTAGGTTTTGGGAAAATTTGTTACTCAGACTTTTCCAATAAGGTCACTTTGTTGTACCTGATTCTTTGACTAATTAAGCTAACAGAAAACATGAACCCTTGTTTCTTATCATTGGAAATACATCTGGTTCCAGTGGGTTTTCTTTTCTTATTCTGCATTAGAGCCCAGATTCAGTTCGTCTCTTATGTTTACATTTTTTTGGATAAGAAACTACCTACTCTCTGTAGCTTCCAAAATCTAGATGATAAATATCAGACTCAGGCCTACCACCAACTCTGATGGTAGGTACCTTTGTGCAAAGTAGAAAAAAGCGCCACTTACTCAAGATGTTATACTTCTATTTGTCATAAAATGTCATAACATTCTGGATTTATGAGATCAAAAGATTTTTTTGCCACTTGACTGACATTACTATATTAAACTGTAATGTATGAATATCACCACTAGGGTGCAATCTACAAGCTACTGCATGCTGGTTCTGAAAACTCTCCTCGAAGTTCTCCTAAGGCTTTTCTTACTTGGCTTGAGATGAATGGAAGTATTCTATCAACCACACTTAATAGCACTTCTATGACTCTTTCCTTATACAGCCTGAAGTCAGTTAATGGTGTAAAACAGTCACAACATTGTTGCGATGGGGAAGGAGGGCATCTCTTAGCAAATCCTATATACTTGTGATAGCACAGTCCATTAAAATATGGGGAGACTGTTTACCTGTTCTTAGGTGCAGTTCAGAAGCAAGGTAGTCCCTTTTAACATCTGATTATCATTCCTCTAATCAAAAAATACTTAATGAACACACACACACACACACACACACACACACACACACACACACACATACACATCAATCTGACACAGTGCCAAGCAACTAGGAATACAATGAGAAATCATGAAATTTACAGTGCACTGAGTCATTCAGGCAATTTTAAAAGTGTACAAATATATAACGGTAAACTTTAATAAGTGTTATGAAAACATTTTAGTCACAGTGAAGCACTTTGTAAAATAAGTCTGGATTGAAAATGAAGATACAGGATTTATCCCTTGGAGATAGTGGTTCTAAATATAAGAAATGATACTCCAAGAAAAAATTCAGAAATCTGAAAATAGAGTTGCAGGAATCACCCCTAGTTCCACAGAGGAAGACTGACGAGCCCAGGAAGAATACCAGATGGGCCCAAGAGCCAAAAGCCCCCTGTGCTGGGCTACAGAATACCAAACAGGAGGATATTTCCAGAAGAGCTGGCATTCCAGAGAGCAAAATTTCTCAGAGAGTTTAGGGAGAATAAATACTGAGAAAAGTTTATGAGGTTTGGCACAGATGCAAACACTGGTCACCTACAACTTCAGAGAAAGCATCCTGAATTTTCTGATAAAGACAGAAAAGGAATATGATAGCATTACAGAGAAGATGAATCTAAATCCCAAAGGCTTTCTGGATAAACCTAAGCCGAGTTGTAAAATGTAAGTAATAGTTAGATGTTTTTAAATGTAACAAAGCCACAGAAAAACAAAAGCATTCTGGGATGTCTGGTAGTTTGGATCAAACTTTTGCGTGTGGAAAAGTGACAGAGATGGAAACGTGAGATGAGTAGGGACCAGATCATGTGAGGTCCTTGGACTAAGCTGAAAGGCAGAACTTTGCTATGAACAGGATGGGGAACACTGAAAGATTTAAAACAGGAAAGTAATATGAAAAGACCTGAGTTTTAGTAAGAGCACCATAGTTAATTTAGGAGAAAACATACAAGAAGCAAGAGATAGCTAAAAGGCACTTGGCCAAAGTGAAATGTGGAAGTTTAAATTAAGAGCAGAGATAAATATGAGCTATGCTTTAAAAGATAAGATATGTAAGACTTAAAGACTCTGGGAGTTTGGGGTGAGATGAGGGAGGAGTCTAAGATGATGCTCAGATCTCCATCTTTATTATCGGGGTGAAGATGTGGGGCCATGTTGACATCTACTGCTAGAGAATACAGGAGCAGAGGAATTTGGGGCTTGAGGTATCCTAGGGCTTTCTAAGGAACAGTAGACTCTTGCCAGGATGATCTAGCGGTAGTTGGGCATAGCAGCATAAATACTCAGAGATTTTCTTCTGGAAGAGGACCAAACTGGCGTGTCTTCATATCTGGTAAAATGTTAAGTATTCCAGGAAAATCCATTGATCTCTTGGAATCCATGGCACAAGTTCAGTCAGAAGACCGAGAGAGTCTCATTTCAGATCTTCCCAAAGCACTCTGGCAGCAAGGGAAGCAATTTCAGCCCTCTCCTCTTTCACCTGATTTGGATGTTTTGAGAGGCAAACACTGCACTTAATGATTTATGGGTACAACTCACAACTCCACTGTACACTTCATCCCTCTTGCCCAAATCCCACACCATGATGACAAGTGCACCTGCTCAACAAAATACATGACTCATTAGTCCATGCACTCACTTTTGAAAAATCAGGACAGTTATGAAAATGAAATGTTTGTTTTTTGAGTGTTATTTACTACAAAGGAAAGTAGTTTCATCTGCAAGGAGCTACTATTATGCTTAGTTAAAATTTACTGTGGTTGTCTAGCTGACTAAACAACCTGATAAATAAAACTGTTAATATGTGGACAAACGGTAAGGCAAGAACCTAAATTTCATTAAACTTCCATAATTCCCAGAATCTAATAATGAGAAAGAAAATGTAGAAAAAGACAAGGTATTCCTAAAAGCATAAAGTAAATCCCGAAGAGACATAGGCAATAAAGAGAACAGTACTCACTGTACTTCTGTCAGCTTTATGCCACATAACTCACACAAATAGCTTATTTTCTGTCCAGAAAGTGCTCCAGGATAGTAGAAGAGATATACCGAGTGTTTATTCTAAAATTACCTTGTGTGAGACTTAAGACATTTGTTTCCTTAAAGGAGTCTGCCTGACATTTGAACTTCCTTATAAAATTACATTAAATATGTATCAGCTTAGAGGGCTTACCAAAATAAAATAATGCATTTTCAATTTAGTCTTGGTTACACTTGACCTGTTTTAAAGTGCTCCTCTAATGAAATGGAAGCTATACCGAAATTAATTCTGTGCAAGTGGCAGAACAGATTCTGTGTTATTTAATCATAATGCATTCCCTCCACTTTCCTGAGTGCAGAAACAATACTGTGATGGCGATTGTGGTAATCTGACAGGCCTGATAACATTGTCATAATAATCAAGATGAAGTTCAAGTGATTTTCTGACCTGACTCTAACACCCATGTTTTAGTGTAAGGAATAAGGAAGGGCAGGAAACCAAGGAACCCCATCTGTGGCTGCTTTGGCTTTGTACTGATGATTCTATATCAAGGACAGTTGAGCTCAGGAAGGCAAGTCCAGAAGTCAGCGTTCCTCATTGGCGTCCCCAGTTTATCTGCTAAATGCTGGGCACCATTCTTCGAATTTTTCATGAGTGAACTCATGAGTAAGTTTATCATCTCAACCTTGCTAAGCTATTTAAAAAAAAAAACCTAAGCTTTTTACAAATTAGAAAACTGAGGCCAGAGAGTTGCAAAATTACACAACTGGGAAGTTGGAAACTGGGATTCCAAAGCCAGGTCTCTTTCTACCCAGCATAGGGCCCCAGGCCCCACTTAGTAACACACTGGCTCACAGGGTGTGTCCCGCAGGCTGCTGGGTTGTAAACGTGCAGGGATAAAAAGTCGTTGCTCCAAGGCTCTTACACTAGCAGACAGACTGACAATAGACCAGTAAAGATATAAACACAATAATATCAAAAAGTGTTAACTGTTGATGAAGTGTTGGCATAGAAAAGTGTGAGGGAAATAGGTATCTTCTGTTTATTTGTTTTAAATACAGCATGAATTGGCAAGGCCCTTCTGGGAAGAAACATTTCAGGGAGAGGAATGAAGGCTATGAAGGCACCAGACAGAGTGAAAGTTCCTGGAGCAGGAACAATAAACTCCATGATTCTAAGGCAAAAAAGAGCTTGATGTCTTCCAAGCAGCTGCCAGGAGAAGGTCAGATTGCTGAAAATATGAAATAAGATGAGAACGAATTTTGACCAAATCATGCAGAGACTTGTAGAACCTTCTGGATTTTATTTAAGAGCACCGGGGAGCTATACAGGAATTTCAGTAGAAAAAGTTCAGGATCTAATTTACATCTTTAAAAATGTGCTCTAGGTTCTGTGTGGAGAATAAGGTGCTTTTCTTTTTTTCTTGATCACTGTTTCTGAGAGGATGTTTAAAATCTCAAATGACAATTGTTAACTTACCTATTTCTCCCTGAAAAGTTTGACTTATATGTTTTGAACTTTTATTACAGGCACATAAATGTTTATGGTGGCCTGCCTTCTTTTTCTATTTTGTCTTTTTCCGTTATACAATATCACTATTTTTTCATGTGCTATTTTTTACCTTAAATTCTATTTTTTTTTTGAAATTGCTACTCAGCTTTTTTGTGGCTATATTTTCCTTTTTTATATTATCAAAGCTTATTTTTTAACACAATATGAATTTTTATATGATTAAATCTTATCTTTTAATCCAATAAGAATATCTATATCTCTTTTTAAATTATATATACAATTAATTTTTTCTGTCTTGCTTTTTATCTTTCTCACTTCTTTTTTTGCCTTCCTTTAGTATATTTAGCTTAGTTTATCTAATTTTAAAGTGATACATTATTTCTTTGATCTCATAGTGGTTGAGGAACTATCATATGCTTATTCCATTTTCTGATTTTTTAAATTTACCAATACTTATCTACAAACTCCTCATGATAAAAACCACTACTTTAGCCCAGACTTCATCCCTTTGTTATTCTCCAGGCCCCATTGAATTAATATTTTCTAGAATTTAAGAAGTTAATTTTCAGATGTTGATAAACTTTCTAGTCTATTTTAACTAGGTTCCAGCAATTTTGTGCTTGTTCTTCTGCTCGTATGCTCTGTCTCCCTGTCTCTGTCTGTCTCTGTCTCTGTCTCTGTCTCTCTCTCTCTCTCTCTCTCTCTCTCTCTGTCTCTTCCCAAACTCCATACAATATAAAACTTATTGAGCCTGAGCCCGCGGGTTCGAGACCCGCCTGGGCAGCGAGACCTCATCTCTACAATAAATCAAAAAATCAGCCGGGCGTGGTAGCGCATGCCTGTAATTCCAGCTACTTGGAAGGCTGAGGTGGAAGGATCGCCGGAGCCCAGCAGGCGAGGCTGCGGTGGCCGGGAGCGGCCACTGCACTCCAGTCTGGGCGACAGAGTGAGACAACAACTCAAAAAAAAAAAAAAAAATCAGCCGTTCATGGTAGCGCATGCCTGTAATTCCGGCTACTTGGAAGGCCGAGGCGGAAGGATTGCTGGAGCCCAGCAGGTTGAGGCTGCGGTGGCCAGGAGCGGCCACTGCACTCCAGTCTGGGTGATAGAGTGAGACTCCAACTCAAAAAAAAAAAACAACTTATTGAGGAATCCACTGTTACCTTTCCCCCTGTTAATTGGAGCACCTCTAGGGTTTGTTTGGTTCTTTGTTTTTTATTTACTTATTTAAATACCTTCTTCGAAAGTAATTGCATTATGTGACCTTAGCAAAAGTTCTGAAACCATAAATCTCAAAAAATATTTTTATGCCTTCGCATTTGAAGAATTATCCACCTGGATATTCTTCAATACTTTAAAATTATTAGTCCATTATTCTTATATCAAACGCTGCTATCAAACTATTTGACAGTCTGATTCTTGTTCTTATCCAGATTTGCTATTTCTCTCTGAATGCTTTTGGATTATTCTCAATGTCTTTGGTATTCTTAAAATTCACTAAATGTGCTAGGCAGTGTTTTTTCTCTCCCTCATGTTTAGCAATCTATCAACTCTTTCAACCTCAGGTTCCCCTTTCAAGTTTATTTTTATTGTTACATTCCATGTATATTTTTCTGTATCTTTATTCTTTAGAAATGTCATCTAGAAAAGTTCTTCAACATTATCTTGCCAATCACTATTCCATTCTTCAGGCATATGCAGCCTAGTATTTACCCATTCTATTATTTTCTTTATTTAGTATTTCCAATTATATGATTTGGTTTTTTTGTTTTGCACTGCTGATATCTTAGCTTTCCTCCCTAATCATAAATATGCATATTATACTTACTGCAAATTATGATTCTAATTATTGTGCCTCAAATGCTGTATGTTGTTCAGATTAACCCTGGCTTTTACAATAGTGTTTTACTCAGGTGTTTGATATCTGGTTGGTGAGGCCCTGTTTCCCTGGAGATATCAATTACTCTAGATAGTCAGGGGCCCCTGAGGAAGGACTAACTAAAGACCAGGGATGGAGATAACCAAAGAGGCAGAAGGCTCCAAACACCAAGCTACTGTAGGCAACCCCATTTATTGCCACACCTACTAAACTCATAGGTTGTTTTCACCTCAGCTTCTGAGGAGAAGCTGCCTGAGAAGGGGATTTAGGAAGGAAGAGGCTGGAGGCCCAGGGCACCTGGGGCCGTTGGTCATTCCCACCTGCCTTCATCAGCTCCACAGCTCATCACTCTTGTTTCCTTGTTGTTGACGTTTTGTTTTGTTCTGTTTTTTCAGCCCTGATGGTTCCATAAATCACTGCTTTCTGGGTGTTGGGGATGATATGTGGTGAACAGGAAAGCAATGACTGTGTGAGGACAAGTGCCTCCTTCCACCAGCTACCACACTCACCAGTTCAAGTCCTGGGGTTGCTATGGTGTGGCAGGCAGGGCACATTGGGTTGTTTGTTACTTATATTAGTTCCTGGAATTCATGTTTCCTACTCCTTTCTTTGGTTTTTCCAAATCTGACTTTAAAGGAGGTGGCTAGGCACCCATGTTAGTTTGCCATCCTTAAAGGAGTGGGAGTTTTGTCTTTTGGTTTATTTTCCTCACATTTATTTGATTTGAAATAATACTGTCTTTATTCTCCAACTCCAATTCATAAATTATATACATGACAGATTGTAAAACTAATGTTTAATGTATCAAGTCTGTGGTATGTGACAAGCACGTTAAGAAGACTCTTTCCTCTTATGATATACTGTTTATGAATTTCTCTAGTAATTCACAGCTTTATTTCTTCTTTTTTTGTTTTTTTTTTTTTATGTTACATCTCACCTATTTTTGTCACCTGCATTTCATGGAATAGCTATTTTAAAGTTGATAGAAAAGTAAATCTTATTTAATAAGGTATCTTTGTCCTGTTAGCATATTGTTAGGCCATAAAAAACTAAAAATGTTCTTGTTTTTGTTATTGGAAACTGACTAAACAAATAAGATAAAAGGGGAAGGAAGGAACAACAAGCTAAATGCTTAGTATTAAGATAATCGAAAAAGTTTGACATTAAATTAAAATGCAACTGTCTTAAAATCTTGGTCCATATTCTTAGACTGAATTAGTTAATACCCATTTCCCTAGGTTTTTACTATATGTTAAATAGGCCAATATTGAGTAAAAATCATAAGTGTGTGTGTCATTCGATCAGTAACTTTATGTCCAGAAATAATGAAGGGGAACATGCAAGTAATTTTTAAAATATGTATATTTTAGTTTGATATGTGTGGTTGACTGTATAGTGGCCCTCTAACAATGTCCACTTTCTAATCCCTGGAACCTGTGACTATGTTGCCTTTCAAGGCAAAATTGTACAGATGTGATTACATTAAGAACTTTGAGATAGGGAGATGATCCTGGATTTCTTGGGTGGGCTTCATGTAATCACAAGGGTCACAATGAGGGGAAGCCAAGAGGGCCAAAATCAGAAAAAGGATGAAGGATCATGAGCCAAGGAATGCAGCAAACCTGGAAGCTGGAAAAGGCAGGGAAATAGATCCTCCCCCAGATCCCCAGAAAGAACACAGCCCTGCCAACACCTTTGTTTTAGACTCCTGACTTCAAAACTTTAAGATGATGACAGATATGTGTGTGTTTTTTGTGGCAATTTGTTAAAGCAGCAATACAATATGTATGTAGGGTTTAATAGTAAAAAGTAAAAGCTAATCAACTAAAAAAGTTAATTGAATAAATTATGTTGTATCAAAACAATATATTTATTATGCAGTCATTAAAATTATGTGGTAAGACACTGTTATTTATGAAGATGGCCATATAATGTTATTAAGTAAAAAAGTCTTATAAAATAAAATGTTAAATAATTAATTTGTAATAAGGAGATTACAAATAGTTACTATTTATTAAATGTTTTCTTACGGTAAGAACTTTTAAAGAGCTTTACATGTATTATCTCAATTACTACTACTAAGTGAATAATATTATTCTTATTTTACATATAAAGTAATTATGGCATTAAGAAGTTAAAATACTTATCCAAAATCACACAGTTAGTAAGTGACAAATTAGAAACTAGAATATCAGTCCTTCAAATTTACACTCTTCGTCCTCTTTGTATAAACAACCTGGAGTGAACAAATCAAGTATATTACATGGTAGAAAATAAGTGAGTTTTCTTTTCTTTATCTGATCAATAAATGTTACTTTTGAATAAAGAAAAACAAATTTTTAAAAATAGAAAAGTTTAAAAAATATATTGAGATAATCTTTAGAAAAAAATACTTCCTGTTCTCATTTTATTTTTAGTAAAAAAGGATACCTTTCATCTTTCGAAGTAAATTACTATGAAAATTTTATATAAACATGTAATTGTCTAGAGAATGAAATTATGTCATGCCCTACTTGATTACATACCATTCAGAGTTTAGAAAATATAGCATATGCATACTTAAATACCAATACATGTAGTGATAAATCCCAATAAATATACTTATGAGAAAATGTAACACAAGAAATTTAACTAAAAATTAACTATAAGGCAAAAAATGGCCTCTGTTTAGGCTTTTTTTTTTTTTTTTTTGAGTTGGAGTCTCACTCTGTCGCCCAGACTGGAGTACAGTGGCCGCTCCCGGCCACCGCCGCCTCAACCTGATGGTTCCAGCGATCCTTCCACCTCAGCCTTCTAAGTAGCTGGAACTAAACTACTGTTTAGGCTTTTATATGACCTACTCTATCAGCACTTACATGTACCTACAAAGACAAAAAAGCTACCATAATAGCATCACACTAAAAAACCAAAATGCGATCGGCAAAAGAATTGCATTGTGCTCTTGCTAAAAGTAAATTAGATAACTGTTAAGCTTGCCTCCACCAGATATCTTTTTCAAAATACAGAGTCTCTACTGAAGCAGAATCTTGGTAGGTATCCCTCTACTATGAGTGTTGTACTTCTGAAGTAGTCAGAAGAATGATTCATGTGTCCTCAATCAATTTAAGTCTTTGAACATCTTGTTGGTAATTTTATTTCCCACAAAATATAAAGGCATATTTACAGAGAAACGGCTGTAGCCATAAAAAGAGAAAAAATGCAAGAGTCTTTGTATGGTGTGATGATTTGGGTTTTTATTTGCAAGACTAGGTACTAAGTCCAGAAGGTCCCCTATACATCAAACTGCTAAAACAGGGAACTAGGCAAAGAGCTACATTCCCCCATGAACAATCCAGTTATAGTCAAGGGAAAGAACTGAAACAACAAGTGAGTGAATCCAGAAGAAATGAACGTTATTGTCTTTCGATTAGCATTTACTAGGTCAACCTAGCTCTCCTCGTGATCAAAGATCAATAAATAGAAATGAAAACAAACTCACAATTGCAAAGCATTAAAGGACACACACAAGAAAGAAATGCTTAAAGATTCATAAGAAAAATACAACCATTATAGTTATTTACTACAGGATAGAAACATTTGTCTTTCTTGTCAATCACTGTATCCCCAGCTCCTAAAACATTTGTATGACTGATAGTGAGCATTCAATAAATATTCACTGAATTAATGAATACATTTTTAGAAGATTATTTCACAACCTCAGTGAGTGACAAGAAGTCTTTCAACCCATAAAACATAAATATAAAGGTATAGAGGGAATAAAAAATAATAATAAATGAAAGAAGGGAAGGGAAAAAGATGTCCAAATAAGAAAATTTTAACAGCTCATTTGAGAAAGTGGTAGAAGATGTTTGCTTTTCCTTATTTATATATATGAAATACTTACTCTTAGTCTATAACTTGTCTTTTAACTTCATATTATTTTTAATGCGCAAAAATAATTTTTATATAATACAGTTTTTTCTTTCTCCCTGTCTCTCTCTCCCCTTTCTCCTTCCCTCTTTCTTTCTGGTTTCTAATTTTTATGTCTGACTTAGAAAAGCTCTCATCATACTAAAATTATTTTTAAATTTTTTCATTTTTTATATTTTATCTTAACCTCTTTATCTTAATGGAAATTTATTTGTATTTAATTTATATTTAATGAATGTATTTAATGAATGATATTAAAGAGGTAAACTTTTTTAAAAAGTCACCTATGGTGACTTGTAATCACAGACTAAGTAACTAGGATCATTACTCCCACCAAAGACAATTTAAAAGTATAAAATTATAAAACACATCTCTCTGTAGGCTTTGGGAATTAACATAACAGTGAGGAAATAGTGGACAAAAATCCATAAGAAGATAAATATCTCAAGAGGAACCCTTGGAATTCAGGGTTGCTTTTTCCTGCGGGAGCAAGAGCCGATGACCTGCCCCATCAGAGACCTAGAAAACGTACCTTGCTTTCAATCTTCCTTCAAGGCTGAACCCAAGAATGAAGTGTGAGCAGGAACTAGCAGTGCCTCACATCACCTGCAGATCACTTCAAATCATGTCAATTCCTGGGACAGAATTAATGAGATTCTGGATTACTAGTGATACCAGTTACCTGGCATGAACGAGTCTAGATTCTCACTTTGCCCCAAATAATTTCTAAGATGTACTCTTACTAATACAATGTACAACAATAAAAGATAACTAGGCATTCAATGAGACAAGATATAATAATAAAACTAGGGCCAACTCAGGTTTCATTCAGAAAACAAGAAGCCGTTGTATGTATTCCAGGTTTAAAGTAGTTAATATAAGAACTAGAGGCCTATACCAACTCTGGAAGACCTGCGAGACAGACGATCTGAAAATCTTCCACTGAAAATTTCTGTACTCATTCTAAAGTACCCAAACAGGGCTTCTCAAAGGCTTTCTAAAACCCACTGTGATTCTCCAGAAACTCTTGGAAGTTTCCACAAACTACCACAGTCTGTAGAAGTGAATTACGTGGATCTCAAGGGCTCACCAGAAAGTCATTGTGCACCCTGGGTGGATGCACACATCTGCCTGCAAATGCCTCTGGGGAATGATGATTTCTTTTCCTCTGCCACTGTCCAAATCACTCCCAGGGGTCTCTTACTTAGCAGGACGCAAAGAAGGGAATTTTGAGAACCGTAGTCCTTGGTTTTTTCTCTCGGCCTCTGATACATTCAGAGATACTCTCCCAAGCCATATTTATGCCTTCAGCTTACCTTACTTTGTAATTTAGCCTACTCTAGTTGTGCCACCCAGCCTTTTGTTGATACCATATTTCAACAGCAGTCAACATGACCTGCTGTTCATCTGTCTCCAACTCAGTTTTCTTCCCATGTGTACCTTGTAAGGTCCTGGTCTCATTGCCCACATTTCTTCCTCCTCCTCCTTAGAATTAGTGATGTCTCTGTGCTATCCTCTCTCATACAAATGCATAATCTATTGATTTATCATCTTTGTATTAATTGTGTACATATCTCCTTCATCTGTAAGTGTGTGCCTGTTCTTGAGGGCAGTGCTTACTGCATCTTTCTTACACCTTTTCTGTCATTAGCATCTAGCTTTCTGCCTCACTGAGGTTAAGCCCCCAGCAGTTCTGTTGAATAAAATTCGCTAGTTCATTGCTAGATTTGCAGGAATGTTTGTAAAATCTAAATGTTTGGAATATACCCACAAAACTAGATTATGGTTGTTTACACTATGCAGAGAGATAACAGAGAGATAATAATAACATTATGATCAGTTAGGCATATATTTTTGTCAAATTAATAGCATAATTCAATCTCTGTACGTCAATACTGCTTCAAAACAGAAACAGTTGACAGATTGTGATAGATGCAAACATGTTCATCCTAATCTTGAATTTTCTTTCCTTTTTTTTTTTCTTTTTTGAGTTGGAGTCTCACTCTGTCACCCAGACTGGAGTGCAGTGGCCCACTCCCGGCCACCGCAGCCTCGACCTGCTGGACTCCGGCGATCCTTCCGCCTCAACCTTCCAAGTAGCTGGAACTACAGGTGTCCACTACCACACCCAGCTAATTTTTGATTTATTGTAGAGATGCTGTCTCACCAAGTTGCCCAGGCGGGTCTCGAACCCACAGGCTCAGGCAATCCGCTCACCTCAGCTTCCCAAAGCGCTGGATTACAGGCTGAGGCACCAAGCCCGGCTGACCTTGAATTTTCAAGTTAGACTTTTTAAAAAGTAGGACCATAAAAACATTTTTTCATCAAATTTAAAAGTTTGTATAATGGGCATCATGCAGCTGTATAATTATATTTTTAAAATACCTAAAACTGATAGAGATCTCCTCAGGAACATGCTATTATTCCAGGGGCTTTTCACATAATTCTAATCCTAATTGAAGTTTAAGGAAAATAAATGTGTGTATTTTGATATCAATAAAAGTCTTTATGGCTTACATGTTCAATCACTAGAACAGTATTTTTTAACGTTTTCTAATTAATGGGGTATTTTTGTTATTGCTGTTGTTGTTGAAGCGATTGTTTACAGGAAAAAATAAAAAGTAGTTAGTGGTTTAAAAGTGGAGTCCCTTTCTCATGTTGATGAGTCCTGTGGCACCAGCCCTCAGTTTCAGCCAAGTGTGAACTTTGCATGGTTTAGAATAATGGTCCTTTCTAGCATGGCTTCATTTTGCCCCCTGGATTTCAAAAACTTCACCAGAAGATCTACAGGTTTTCACATTGCTCGTACTTTTAAAAAGTATTTTAAAAGTATTTTGCACCCAACAAACTACTGGTTTGGTAAAAAAGAATCTTGAACAAATTTCTTGTCTATGAAATTTCCCCCATACTATTTCAGTGAGCAAATAGTAATTAGACAACAAGACAGTGCATGAATACAAAACAAAAATGGTCCCTTCGTTCAAAAAACTTAGATTCCTTGGAGTCCAGGTAAAAAGTCAGAGTTTTGTGAGTTTTAGTGTCATTTCTATTTACCTTTTTAAAAGTAGAAGTATAAATTGTTTTTAAATCATATTTTTAAATGGGAACATGTAACGGTGGTTAGAAACAGGAAGTATAAAGCAGAACCTTGAAGTCTAAGAAAACAGGCCAAAAAAGATATGTCTGAAAATTCTGTCTTGTAATACATCTTCTGTCTGATCCTGAGGCTCCCTGCAAATAAACTGAGCAGTGAAAACCCAAATAAATGCTCAGTCCATTCACTGAAAATAAACATAGCAGTCAACTCAGGAAGAATGGGCAGTGGCTATTTAAAATGAGGGTTTTGTATTTATAGAGATACAAATGATCAAAGTCTGAGCATGTACTTCCTCAAGCATTTTTTGATAATAAATGCATGAAATAGCCACTCTTGCTGCAATATTTAAACAGCACTGACAAATTCTGAGAGTTTTTTTGTGGGAGGGAAGGGTTGGACTAAAAAGAGGAAGAATTGGTTAGGAACAATAAAATGAAAACCCCTTTTGTACTGCTCAAATATTCTTTTTTTTATTTTAAAGATGTGGGGTACAATTCAAGGTTAGGTATATAAATGTTCATTATGCAGGTATCCTTGTTGATGAGGTGTGCTCTCCCCTGGCAGTTTCCCTTAACTGCCAATTCCAACCCCCTCTCCCGGCAGTTTCCCATTACTGTCAATCCCTTTCTTATAGTATTATGATAACTGTTCAATGTCCACTTATGAGTGAGAACATATGGTACTCTGTTCTTTGTTTCTGTGATAGATCACTGAGTACGATAGACTCTAATCCATCCAAGTTGCTGCAAAATCCATATGTTTGTCCTTCTTTATGGCTACATAATATTCCACTGTGTATATGTACCACTTTTTTTTTAATCCAGTCCAGTTTTGATGGGCAGCATGGTTTGTTCCATGTTTTTTTAATTGTAAATAGAACTGCAACAAACATGCATGTACAGGTATCTTTTTTGTAAAATGATTTGAGTTCCTCTGGGTATATTTCCAATAGGGGTATTGCTGGGTCGTATGGAAGGTCAATTTCTAATTATTTCAGAAATTGCCATACTGTCTTCCAAAGAGGTTGCACTAGTTTGCATTCCCACCAGTACTGCTCAAATATTCTTTAGGATTAGTTTCAGAGTCACCTACAAGATAAAGTTTATGCAACAGAAAAAAAAAGAATTATAAGCCCGGCTCGGTGGCTCAGCCTGTAATCCCGCGCCTTTGGGAGGCTGAGGTGAGTGGATTGCCTGAGCCCACGGGTTCGAGACCCGCCTGGGCAGCGAGACCTCATCTCTACAATAAATCAAAAAATCAGCCGGGCGTGGTAGCACATGCCTGTAATTCCGGCTACTCGGAAGGCTGAGGCAGAAGGATCGCCGGAGCCCAGCAGGTCGAGGCTGCGGTGGCCGGGAGCGGCCACCGCATTCCAGTCTGGGCGACCAAGTGAGACTCCAACTCAAAATTAATTAATTAATTAATTAATTAAAAATTATAAAGCTCTGTGTTATCAAAGTCAAAACAAAATCAAGCCAAGTGACAATATCAAATGACATTACAGTTTTCAGAAGGCACACGAACAAATGGTTCGGATGCTCTCGTTAACCTTGTTCTTCCCTTTAAAACTAGACAGAAACAGTGTTACTAGTGACTTGGGCCCTTTACGGATATGCGTTCTCCGTGTTTAGAATGATGATGTGTATAAAGTACATAGTAAGTGGAAGAAGATATTTTGACTTCCCATGTGAGATTTCAGTGAGCATGACTGCATGTGGCATGAAGGTGAATGTTCTTGCCTGAAGGGGTACAGGAGACATGCCCATGTCAAATACATGGGGTACAGTATCCTCCTCAGCATTCATCTAAAAACTCCAGCCTCTGAAAGATTATTTCGGCATGCTCAATGGAGTAGTAAAACTCATAACTTTTATTTGTTAAGAAGTAGTTTAATATATTTCAGACAAATTTATAATAAAATAAGTATTTTGGAGAGTTTACTCTATAAAACAGATTTATTCTCTCTCGGCAGTGGATGACAGTGGTCAGTTTTCCACTTAGAGTTGAACTTTCTGGGGGGCAGAAAAAAATATGTCACAACAAAGAATAAAATTATGGAAGAGGTGATGAGTTCACTCTTGACCTTAATAATCTCCAAACACAAAGTTGACTTAATTAACAGAGTTTTTTGTTTGTTTTGTTTTCAATGCTATACACTCTCTAGCAATCTTCAAGGGAACACTGAATTTTTTTCACATATATAAAAAATGTTGTAATGAAAGTAAATGACAGTGTTAGTGGAAGAACATCATTAGTCAATTTTAATGCCTGACAGTGCACTTTGAAGAGGATCTTTTCTGAGGATCTTCTTTGAGACTAGGCAGTTCCTTTAAGTCATCCTGCCATATAAGCATCCAAACTCCTTAGGAAGAATCTTCAGCTAACAAAGTTCTCAGAAGCAATCTCCCATTTTGGGCAGCATTTTTGGCAGCATTTTTGGCATCTCTCTTCAAATATATCCTTGAAAGAACCTTTAAATAAAAAAAATGTAATTTGCATTTGTATAGTTATTTTACTCTGTAATACTAAATATTATGACATCAAGAGTGACATGAGAATTTCCTTGTATACTAAAACTCAGAGGTGAAATCAATTTGCCTTAATTTTGCAGAATGTTCTGAAATGGTTGGGATCAGGGCCCATCTTATCCAGTAACCAATACAATAGATGCACATGGCAGCATTATGCATTTCATGGGCCTTAAGCATCTTTACCTTGGTAGAACCCCTTCCTCCAAGAAACCATAATAAAGTTATATTTTATGACCATTTTATAAAGAGGTAAATATAATCTGATTTGACTTCATGTGTTCACTTTTGTGTTAATTTTTCTAATTAAAAAAATTAAAGAGCCGGGCTCGGTGGCTCAGCCTGTAATCCCGCGCCTTTGGGAGGCTGAGGTGAGTGGATTGCCTGAGCCCGCGGGTTCGAGACCCGCCTGGGCAGTGAGACCTCATCTCTACAATAAATCAAAAAATCAGCCGGGCGTGGTAGCGCATGCCTGTAATTCCGGCTACTCGGAAGGCGGAGGCGGAAGGATCGCCGGAGCCCGGCAGGCGAGGCTGCGGTGGCCGGAAGCGGCCACTGCACTCCAGTCTGGGCGACAGAGTGAGACTCCAACTCAAAAAAAATAAATAAATAAATAAATAAATAAATAAATTAAAAAATTAAAAATCAAAATAGCTTTATGGGTTTTTAAAATACCATAGACTGTAAATGTTGTAGCTACAGTGCCTGTTAGATAAATTGACCTCCGCAGATAGAATATGTTTTTATTCCATCATGTCAGGAATTTAAAGCATAGTTTTTAGATTCATATCACCTCCACACAGAATGTGATTTGTTCACAACTGTGTGTGAGGACATCTGAGCTCCCTGGAGGTAGTGCATAGACCAGGTAGAATGGTGGGGAAAAGTCCCTTTTTTTCTTCAAATAATATATTTTTATTTTAATTTATTTTATGTTTATGAGTAATTTGCAATATTTAATTTGCAAAAGTGGGTGTTTTTGCTTTAAAAACATTTGAAAATCATTGATATGAAATTTACACATTATTTTAAAGTGGAAACCAGTTACTAAATTTCAAAATATATATTAGTTAGCTTGATCTTCTGTGTACATCTGGGAATTTAGTAAGCATTATGTGCTCAGTAAAATCTTTACATGTGCTGTGAAAATTAAATGCAGGAGTACATTTGTTACATTCCCAGAGAAAGGTAAATAGAGATGGCATGTCATTGCTTTAAAGATGGTATTACAAGTTCATCACTTTAAACTTTTTATTTTTTGACTTAGGAAATAAATCATTTTGTCAGGCTTTTACAGCATTGTAAGTGCCTTTGGAGTTCACTGGCTCTGTAAAATAAGGTAGTGAGACTATTTTGTTGATTTCTTTCTCAGTGTCCAATCTCTAGTTAGACCATGCAAATTCATGTATCACAGCTGATTGCATTTGTCAGCTGTTTGGGGTTTTTGTCAGGTTTTTTTTTTTTTTTAACTACATCCTATTTTGTCAAGTACATCAAAGCCTTGACCTGACCATGTTAATAGCTCAGAGTTCAGACAAACAATCTATTAGCCTAGTAGCAAGAGGTTGTTAGAAGAAATGAAAGACGCAGAGTATGTCACTAAATATTAAAACCCACAGATTTTTAGCTCTTATTTCTGAAAATCTTGTATATCAGCATAAGTGTAGACATGTTAGTATATGTTAAAATCATAAGATCTTAGAAGTATGAGAGATCTGGGGACACATCTTGTTGGAGAAAACACTGACTAGGAGGCAGGTGGCCCTGACACTGCCACCTATTGTTTGCTTTCGGGTTGGTAATTTAGCCTCCACAAACTTCAGCTTCCTTGTCAGTAAACTCATGACTGCAGATGGAAATAAGACAATCAGAGACTAGCAATGTTGCAGATGAGATGATCCAAAATTACTCAGAATATAAAAACGTAGAAATGTTAGATAATAACAAAACATGTGTCCTTATCTGTTCTTAGCTGTGCTAACAAGAAGGGAAGAGATGTCTCCAGAATCAGGACAGAAGAGGGAACCACAGCCAGAGAAATGGGCCTGAGAGTAGATGGTGTGGTTGCTCTGGGAGGCTGGTCAGTGGCGATTGCTTAGTGGAATGGGTGTCAATGCCCACTCAGAAACTGAAGACAAGGCATAGGCCTGCATGGGATGTGCGGTTGAACACCACCACATTACGGAAGAAAAAAAAACTCTTTAAAATACTAAAGTCATTCCATGAGAGTATCCACTAGGAAAAAAATCCAACTGCCCACACACAGAGAAAAAAGGAAAATTGTCTTTTTATTTTTGCCTGAATTCTGTGTGAATGAGAGAAAAAACGAAATTCCCTGAGAAATTCAATCACAGATTTATACTATATTCTTGTTAGGAGCTCAGATTTGTTTTGTCTGCATGACCTGGAAATCCCCAAGTTAAGAAACATTTTTTTTTTTTCTCTAGGCCAGTGATAAATCATGGCAAACAAACACAATCTCCCTGAAGTGGGGAGGTTGCTATAATGCAAGCAGTCTACAACAGTGACGAATTCCTGCCTCTTCTTTCCCATCTTGGTCTCAGAATGCTGGCATTAGCTGTTTGCCCCAAGGCAAGAGATTGAAGCTTTTTGTTTTTGTTTCAAGAAACTGACAGAACAGAGAAAAAAGCTGCAGAGATTGGAAGTTGAGAAAATTTTTCCAAAAAACTATCCAGCCAGAGCATGCCAGAGTAAAAGTCACCTGTTATCCGGCCCAGACACACACTTAGATCTTCCAATCAGATTATTAGTGCCTCATTCATAATAAGAACCAATAGCTAGGGAACAACAGATATTTGAGGAAAACTCCTAACAGAGAGCAGGCACAAGAGAGAGAACAAAGCAGATGGACTTAAAGAAGGTAAAAACAATGAAAGAAGCAGAGGAATTTGTAAAAATATCATATTCTATAAAAAGGAAAGATTCTGTGACTAGAAAGGAGTGTGCTTGGGTATTACAAATATGAGAAAAGAAATCAAAAGTAGTTTGGGAGAAAAAAAGTTAAGAAAAGCTTCCAGAAAGTATGGCAAAAAGACAAAGAAAATATAAGACAAAAGATTAGAAAATTTGAGAAGCGATTCAGGAGTTTCAACATCCAACTAATAAGAGATCCAGGATGAGAGAACAAAGAAAATTAATAAGGAAATAATTGAATAAAACATCCCCGGCTGAGACAGGAGGATCATTTGAACCCAGGATTTGATCATGGTGATCTGTGATCATGCCACTGCACTCCTGCCTAGGCAACAGAGTAAAACCCCAACTCAACAACAACAAAATGACATAGAATTGTACTGTAATATTTCAATTTAAAAGTGAATACATTTTTGCTTATGGAAACATATTTAAGTTACACTTTTAATATATCCCACATCTTAAACTCACTATTGGGTTGTTTAAAATGTACTTCATATATTTGCTGATACATCACCTCCCTTTGAGTATTAGTTGACCCTAATCACCTCTTAAATTTTCAAATAATATCTTCCTTGGAATACTGCTCTTACACAGCAGCAAAAAGAACTTTGTAAGTATTCATGAAAATACTTGAAGGATCAGTTTTTGCTTTGGTTAAAATTGCTATTTTTTTCCCAAGTATAAAATTTGTTCTTACTAAGAGAGAAATCACTATTTTTTTTTAGATTAGAAAACATAGTTTATTTAGAAAGTAAATTAGAGAGTGAGAAGAGAGAGGGGATTCCCCACCCCACAATAGGGGAGGGGGCAAAACCAAGAAACAAGGCTGTGAGAAATCACTATTTATTTTGCAAGTATTGATCACAAAAATATTACTGTCTTATTATTGCTTTTAAAACATTTAAATATACAAGCACAATACATAAAATTTAAATTTTTAAAAATAACACTTATTTACAATTGTGCTTTTGTGTGTAAATGTGTGTGCATTCAGACAAATTTATCAGTAATGTAATTTCTCAATCAAGCATAAGTATTTTGGAAACAAGAATGTTTAGTATTTATGTAATCAAACATTTTCTCATATGACTTCTGTCTTTTGAGTTTTTCTTAGATGAACCTTCTACTCTTTGCTCATAAGCACATTTACTGATATTCTTGTACACTGTGATTTATAAAAAAAATTCTGTGGCATCTCAACCTTATTTTTGTGGACATCCATGAGATTATTAAATGAAGTTTTCCTAATCACTTGTAAAATGCATGTCAGTTAGAATCAAAGTTCTTATGGAACAAATCTTTTTAGTCCCACTGAATATGATACTTTTATTATATACTAGATTTTTCATATTTGAATCTGATTATAGACTTTATTCTGTCAGAATAAAAAGCAAAATGCTTTTTTAAAGCAATTAAATCATCTAAAATAGAAGAGTTTAATTTTTTTAAAAAGTGTACTTATTAATCAAATAATTGCATAGCCCATTACAAAACTTAGATAAATGACATGAATAGAAAAATTTTTAAAAATTGTAAACATTCACTATCAGTGAAAATGAAACAAAATCCGTCTTCATTTATAATTCAATAAAAACAGGTGGGAAAAAAAAGAAAAGAAAACATCCCCAAACTGAAAGACACAGTTTCCAGATTGAGTGAAACTACCTAGCAAAACGAATTTAAAAAATTTTAAACACTGAAAACAAATTGTACATACTACATTTACCAAAGGGGGAAGAAATTGTTCAAAAAATCAAAAATCAGAATGCTTACTAACTTCTCAACAGTAACTCTGGAATCTAGGAAGAAAGAAAAAGGAGCAATTACTTCAAATATTTGAAATTATTTTTAATATAGAATTTTACATCCAGCCAGGCTACCAATTGAATAGCTGGGCAGAATGAAAATATTTTTAAAAATTTATATCCCAGCCGGGCTCGGTGGCTCAGCCTGTAATCCCGCGCCTTTGGGAGGCTGAGGTGAGTGGATTGCCTGAGCCCGCGGGTTCGAGACCCGCCTGGGCAGCGAGACCTCATCTCTACAATAAATCAAAAAATCAGCCGGGCGTGGTAGCGCATGCCTGTAATTCCGGCTACTTGGAAGGCTGAGGCGGAAGGATCGCCGGAGCCCAGCAGATCGAGGCGGTGGTGGCCGGGAGCGGCCACTGCACTCCAGTCTGAGTGACATAGTGAGACTCCAACTCAAAAAAAAAAAAAAAATTTATATCCCATTCTCTAGTACTTACTGAAATCTGTATTCTTTGAGTATAAAGAAAGGCATCTAGAAAAATGAAGTCACTGGAATCAGGAAAAAGAGCTTTCAAAATAGACATAAAGGGAATCCGCAGAATGATGGCAAAGAAAGTGTTTAGGTCAAATAAGCAGCTTTATTTATTTATTTATTATTTATTTATTTTATTTTAAATTTATTTTTAATTTAAAAGATGTGAGGTACAATTCAGGGTTATATTCATTATGCTGGTACCCTTATTGATGGGGTGTGCCTCTCCTCTCCTGGCAGTTTCCCACTACTGGCAATCATTTTCTTAAGTATTATGATAATTGTTCAAGGTCCGCTTATGAGTGAGAGAACATGTGGTACTCAGTTCTTTGTCTGGTTATAGATCACTCAGTATTATAGACTCTAAGTCCATCCAAGTTGCTATGAAGTTCATGATTTTGTCCTTGTTTATGGTTGCATAATATTCTATCGTGTATATGTACCACATTTTAAAAATCCAGTCCTCTTTCAATAGGCAGTATGGTTGGCTCCATGTTATTGCTATTGTGAATAATGCTGCAATAAACATGCATGTGCAGGTATCTTTTTCATAAAGTGATTTGAATTTCTCCAGGAATATTACCAGAAGGGGGATTGTGGGGTCATATAGAAGGTCAATTTTTAGATCTTTTAGGAATCGCCAAACTGTTTCTCACAGAGGTTGTAGTAGTTTATACTACCACCAAAAATATAGAAGTGTTTCCTTTTCCCTGCATCTTCTCTAGTATCTGTTGTTTTTTGAGTTATTTATGATAGACATTCTGACTGGAGTTAGTGGAACCTCATCAAACTGACAAGCTTCTACAAAGCCAAAGAAACCGTCAAGAGAGCGGGGAGATGGCCTACAGACTGGGAAAAAATATTTGCCAACCGTATGTCTGACAAAGGACTGGTAAAGAACCAAATCACAAGTATTTTCAACTTTATAGGCTACACAATGTGTCAAAATGACTTGACTCCGTCACTATGGTATAAAAGCAGCAATGGACAATATGTTATTTATAAAAACAAGCATCAGGATGGATTTGGCTTGTTTGTTGATCCCTGCTGTAGACTGTAGAATGGTAACGAGAATAAAATCTTCACAATTAACTAGAAGAAATGCAAAAATTCTGTACCTGCCTAGTTTTGTGTACCAAACTTCTTCAAATGTTTTGGAAATGGTAGGTTTGCCTTAAAATTACTGACTCATTGATGTTCATAATTTAAAACAAATTGAACATAGTACTTTTAATTCTTAGACAGTATTTTGTACAGTGTCTAAAATTAATCTCATTAATTGTCTGATAGTCAAACCTGAAATCTAGAAATTAGGATCTATATGAAGATAAATCTACTTTGTCTCAATTTCCTATATTTTGAGCAAAAAAAACCCCAACTTTCTTTAAAGTCAATTGGGAAACATTTATATTAGCTAAATGATTAAATTTCTAAAAAGTAGATCCCTAATGTAAAGAGGGAAAAATACCACATTTTATTTCATGTTAATGGAAAAAATTAGGTGATGTTATTTTTGTTTTTGTTTTTTTTGAGTTGGAGTCTCACTCTGTCGCCCAGACTGGAGTGTAGTGGCCGCTCCCAGCCACCGCAGCCTCGACCTGCTGGGCTCCGGTGATCCTTCCGCCTCAGCCTTCCAAGTAGCCGGAATTACAGGCATGCGCTACCATGCCCAGCTGATTTTTTTTTTTATTTATTGTAGAGATGAGGTCTCGCTGCCCAGGCGGGTCTCGAACCCGCAGACTCAGGCAATTCACTCACCTCAGCCTCCCAAAGGCGCGGGATTGCAGGAGGCTGAGCCACCGAGCCCGGCGTGATGTTATTTTTGTAGACCAAAATTTATCAGACAACTTTCTGAATTTACTTCCTTTTTTGTGGAGAACATAAGTTTGAGTATTCTTTTATTCTTAATTAGCTAAAGTTTTGTCAATTTTATCTTTTTAAAAACCAGCCTTTAGTTTTGCTTATCTTTTCTTTTATCCTAATATTCTTATTGATTTTTGCTCTAATTTTTTATTATTTTCTTCACTCTATAAACTTTGAACTTTGTTCTTCTTTTTGGAGTTCCCTGAGATAAAACATTAGGTTGTTTATTTTATATCTTTCTTCTTTTTTAACATAGGCATTTATTGCTATATAGTTCTGTCTTACAAATCTTTTGCTGTATCCTATAAGTTTTGGCATATTGTGTTTCTAGTTTCATCTGTCTCAATATATTTTTATTTCTCTTTTGATTTTTTTGACCCATTGGTTGTTCAGAAATATGTTTAACTTCCACAAATTTGTTAATTTAAAATATTTTTATATTACTAATTTATATTTTATATCATTGTAGTCAGAAAAGATGATTTTAGTCTTCTTAACTTTATTAGAACTTGTTTTGTGGCTTACCATACAATCTATCTTGTATTATATTCTATGTATGCTTGAGAATAATATGTATTCTACTGCTGTTGAAGGAAATGTTCTATATCTGTCTGTTAGGTTGATTTGGTCTAAACTATAGTTCAAGACCAATGTTTCTTATTGATCTTCTGTCTGGATGATCTATCCACTGTTGACAGTGGGATATTAAAGTCCTCTACTATTATTGTATTGTTGTCTATCTCTCGCTTTAGCTCTATTAATATTTGCTTTATACCTATTTTGGGTACCTCAATATTGAGTGCATATATTATATATTTACAATTGTTATATCTTTTTGATGAATTAACCTCTTATCATTATATTTATGTCTATTTATACATTTTTTTTTTACTTAGAGTCTATGTTGTCTGATGTAAGTATAGCTATTCCTACTGTCTTTTGATTTCTATTTGCATGGAATATCTTGTCTCATCCCTTCACTTTTAGTCTATGTTTGTCCTTAAAGTGAAAGTCAATCTCTTTCAGGCAATATAGAGTAGAGTCTTTTTTTTACGAATTCATCCACTTTATGTCTTTTAATTTAAGAATGTACTGCAATTACATACAAGGTAATTGTTGATAGAAAAGGACTTACTATTGCCATTTTGTTAATTATTTTCTGATTGTTTCATAATTTTTTGTTATTTTCTTCCCCTCTTGCTGTCTTCCTTTGTGATTATTTTCTGTAGTGATATGCTTTGATTCTTTTATCTTTATATTAGATAAAGATAAACCTGTCTATCTACTATAGATTTTTACTTTGTGGTTACCATGAGACTTCCATAAGACATCTCACAGTTATAACAGGTTATTTTAAGCTGATAACAACTTAATTTCAATCACATACAAAAACTCCACTCCATACTTTTACTCCCCACACACACATTTTATGTTTTCTATGTCACAATTTACATACTTTCATACTGTGTTCTCTTAATAAATTATCATAGTTATAGTTAGTTTCAATAGCTTTGTCTTTCAACTTTTATACTAGAGATTCTAGTAATTTATACACCACCACTCCAGTACTAATGTATTCTGAATTTGACTATCTATTTGTCTTTACTGAGTTTTTTTTTTACTTCCATGTGTTTTAATATTTTTAATTAGCATACTTGTCTTTTAACTTGAAGAATTTTCTTTAGCATATTTTTAAGGGAAGTCTAGTGGTGATGAACTCCCTCAGCTTTTGTTTATTTTAAAAAAAGGATTTTTTTTCAAGTTTTTGAATACATCATTCCTCTTTCTCCTAGATTGAAAGTTTCTGTTGAGAAACCCTCTTATAGCCTAATGAAGGTTCTTTTGGATATGACAAGTCTCTTAACTCTTTCTGCTTTCAAGATTCTCTCTTTGAGAACTTTTGACAGTTAATTTATAATGTGCCTCAGAGTATTATTATTTGAGTTGATCTTGTTTGGATTCCTTTGAGCTCATGAATCTGGATGTTCATTACCCCCAAGATTTAGAAGGTTTTCAGGCAGTATTTTTAATAATAATCTTTCTGTCCCTTTTTATTCTCTTCTTCCTCTGGAATCCATAACTTGTATATTCAAGCAATTGATGGTGTTCCAGAGATGCCTTATGTTTTCTTCACTATTTTAAAATTCTTTTTTTCTTTTTGTACCTCTAAATGATTAATTTCAAATAACCTGTCTTCAAATTTTAAAATTATTTCTTTTGTATGATTGAGTCTGCTACTGAAACTCTCTGTTGAATTTATCAGTTCTGTCATTTATTCTTCAGATCCAGGACTTCTGTTTGGTTGTTTTTTTTTTTTTTAATCATTTCTTTTTCTTTATTAAACTCTTCATTTTGTTCATGCTTTGTTTTTTTTTTTTTAATTCTATTTAGTTATTTATCTGTGTTTTCTTGTATCTGTTAAGATGGTTATTTTAAATTCTTTTTCAGGCAACTCATAGGTCTTCATTTATTTGGAGTTCGTTGCTAGAGATTTATTAGTTTGTTTGGTGGTTATGTTTTTCTGATTCTTCATTATCTATGTAAATTTGTTTGGTGTCTATGCATTTGAAGGACAAAACACTTCTTCCAGTCTTTACAGACTGCTTTTGGCAGGTTAAGGTCTTCTGTTAGGTTTCTAGTCTTATAGGATTACCTCTAGGATCATGATTGTGTGTTGTTGGAACTGGATCACATGTTTGCTGCTAAGTCTGCAGTGGAGGCTGTAGTTGGCAGATCTGCTGCTAAAGTCTCTAGTGGTCATGGACTCTATCTGGTCCTGGGTGAACTGGAGTTTCTTCAGGACTTTGGTCTATAGGGCTAGCACTGGGATAAGGATCCACTTCAGAGTATAAAGATTGTGGCCTGTTACCAGATTCTTGGATAAATGTGGCTTTTTCCAATTCCCTGAGACCCTTAGGCTGCTTTATGACTTGACTCAATCCCCTCTCAGCCTAAACTAGGACAGTGCTGCCTGCCCAGTGACCTGCTCAGTGATCCAGCAGAAGCCCTAGTTCTTTAGGCCTACCTCTGGGGCTCACAGATGGTTGTGTCTCTTGGGAGGTCACTGGCAAGCAGACTTGCTCTTACCCTATAGTGGAGAGGAGCTGAATTATAAGACCTTTTCAAGATCCACAGTAGGACCAAATTCGGCAGGTCAGCCTGCAAGGACACTGGTGGGTGAATCTCCTTCCAGGTCCTTGTGTAGAAAGAATTTTTCTCAAGCCACAGCTGAGAGGAACTGGAGCCAAATTGCAGGGCCGTTTCAATATCTTCTCTGGGACCTAGTCCGCTGGACTGCCCATGGGAGTGTGGATAGTCAGGCCTCCCTCTGGTCCCTGGGCAGACAGAACTGCGCAGTGACTACAGCTGAGTGGGGCTGGGACTAAGATTAAGGACAGTGTCAGAATCTGCCGTGGGACTGAAGTTGGAAAGTTTGCTCAAGAAACACAGATTGGTGTATCTATCTCCATCTGGTTCCTTGGGTTAGTGGGACTGATATCAGACCACAGCTAAGGGTGACAGGAGCTGGGTTAGGGAGTCATGAAATGGTTCACAGGCAAGACCAATGGGGGCAGTCCCATCTGCAGACCTTAGCACATGGTTTTGGGAACAGGACCAAGGACAAAAGAACTGTAGCTGATCCTGAACAGAGATGAGACCACTTCTTGATTTGGAATCCAGACCATGGTCAGCAAATCTGCACCTGGATGTGAGTCTGCTCTCTCAAAACCATTTTCCTAGGCTTTGGATTCCACTTGGGTTTCACAAGCTTGAATTCCAAGGCTCCCAAAAAAGGAATTTTTTTTTTTGTCTGTGAATATCTGGGAAATTATTGTGGTAGTGAGGGGATATGAGGGGGAACCTTGGGTTCTACCATCTTGCTCAAAGAACAGAAGTTCTGGGGAAACAATATCTAACATAAAATGGCTAAAACATGCTTAAGAAAATATGGTGTGAAAGGGTATATAAATATATTAGCTTTACCTAAATGTTATAAATTTTGTAATTAAAAAATGTGAAGAAACATGGGTAGTATCACTTATAAAAGTACCGTTGAAGTAGAAAAAACACATTTGAATTTTAAGAGCATAGGTAAAACATACAATAATATTGCAATTTTTAGCCTTATATCATTTTCTTCATTGCTGTAATCTTTTAATTCCATCCTATTTATTAAGAATATATATAATTTTCTTACTCATGTTCTCCCTCTGGCCATTTCCTTTCTCATGTAACAAAAGATAAACTGAAAGCTTATTTTAAAAAGTAAAAAACTGTACTTCTTTCCCCTCAAATAAAGGAAAGAATGGTTAAAGAAATGTAAATCATTGAAATTTTTTCTAATTGTTCATAACAGTCCCTGGGAATTACAAAAAGAATAGCTATTTTCTCCTTTAACCAATGGTGGGCCTATTACCAGGTTCTTGGATAAATGTGGTTTTTTCCAATTCCCTGAGACCCTTAGGCAGCTATATGACTTGAATTAATTCCCTCTCAGTCGAACTAGGAATATTAAATTTAATATTTTGTAGTTATATACTTATATAAATTAACATTTTTCTTGTACCTGACACCAGTAGTCCCAGCTACTAAAATGTCTGAGGCAGGAGGATCACCTGAGGCCAAGAGTGTAAAATAAGACTGAGCAACATAATGAGACCCTGTTTCTAAAAAAATTAAGACAAAAAATTATCCTTTTGTGGTGATGCATGCCTGTAGTCCCAGCTGCTTGGGAGACTGAGGCAGGAGGATCACCTGAGCTCAGGAGTCTGAGACTGCAGTGAGGTATGATCATAATACTCTACTCTACTTTTTTTTTAAAATGTGGGGTACAATTCAGGATTAGGTATATAAGTGGATATTGTACAGGTAAAATTTGGGCCTCCCTTTGGTCCCCACTTTGCCTGGTTTGAGATCATGTACTTTTATAGGTGTTGTATCCCCCACACCCACCCCAGTAGTATCCCGCTACTGCCAATCCCTTTCTTATAGTATTATGGTAATTGTTCAGGGCTCGCTTATGAGTTAGAACCTGTAGAACTTTGTTCTTTGTTTCTGTGATAGATCACAGAGTATGATAGACTCAGTATCCATCAAGTCACTGCCAAGTCCATAATTTTGCCCTTCTTTAAGCCTGTGTAATATTCCATCATGTATATGTACCACACTTTTTATCCAGTTCAGTTTTGATGGGCAGCATGGTTGGTTCCATGCTTTTTGCTATTGTGTATAGTGCTGCAATAAACATGCATGTGCAGGTATCTTTTTTGTAGAATGATATTAGTTCCTCTGGGTATATTCCCAGTAGGGGTATTTCTGGGTCATATGGAAGGTCAATTTCTAGTTCTTTTAGAAAGCACCACACTGTTTTCCATAGAGTTTGCACTAGTTTGCATTCCCACCAGCAGTGTAGAAGCACTCCTTTCTCTCCACAACTTCGCCTGCATCTGTTGTTGTTTGTTTTATTAATGATGGCCATCCTTACTGGGGTTAGGTGGTATCTCAATGTGGTTTTGATTTACATTTCTCCAATGATTAGTGAGGCTAAGTACTTTTTCTTGTTTCTGTTGGCTGCCCTTATACTTTTTTTGTGAGGTGTCTATTCATGTCTTTTGCCCACTTTTTAATGTGGCTGCTTGGTTTTTTTTCCTTTCAGCACATACTTTTTTTTTTAAAGAAAAAAAAGTGAGGATAATAAAGTATTTCATTTAGTATTTAACCCACAGTGAGGGAATTTTATTTATTTTTAATCTAAATCCTTTCAGCCTGTTGCTAATAATAATAAAAAATAGTTCCATTCATTATAATTATGCAATTTTTATTGGAGCACTCCATAGACATGAGTGTTTTTTTGTTTGTTTGTTTGCTTTTTTTTTTCTAGTCGGGGTCTCACTCTGTTCCATAGACTGGAGTTTGATGACACAATCATGGCTACTGCAGCCTTAGCCTGCTGGGCTCAGGTGATCCTTCTGCCTCAGCCTTCCGAGTAGCTGGGACTACAGGCTTGTGCCACTGTGCCCAGCTACTTTTTTGACTTATTGTAGAGGTTTCGCCATGTTACCCAGGCTAATCTTAAACTCCTGGCTCAGGCAATCCTTTCACCTCCACCTCCCAAAGTGCTAGAATTACAGGTACGAGCCACTATGCCCAGCCAGACATTAGTGTATTGATTGATTGATTTTTTTTTTAAGTTGGAATCTTGCTCATCGCCTAGGCTGGAGTGCAGTGGCACTCACGGCCACCCCAGCATTGACCTGCTGGGCTCCAGCAATCCTTCTGCCTTAGCCTTCCAAGTAACTGGAACTACAGGCGCCCGCTACTACGTCCGACTAATTTTTTGATTTACTGTAGAGATAAGGTCTTACTATGTTTCCCAGGCTAGTGTCAAACCCGTGGGCTCAGGCAATCCTCTCTCCTCGCCTCCCAAAGTGCTTAGATTACAGGCTTGATCCACCGCACCAGGAACATTGGTATTTTTAATATGATTATTTTGACACTCATAGAAACATAGAACCCTAGCTCTCCAAAATAAATTTAGTAATGCTGGAATTCTGGAGAAGCAAACCAGATGGATAAGTAGTATATTACCTAAGGTTCTATTTTTTTTTTTTTTTGAGTTGGAGTCTCACTCTGTCGCCCAGACTGGAGTGCAGTGGCCGCTTACGGCCACCGCAGCCTCGACCTGCTGGGCTCCGGCGATCCTTCCGCCTCAGCCTTCCAAGTAACCGGAATTACAGGCATGCACTACCATGCCCGGCTGATTTTTTGATTTATTGTAGAGATGAGGTCTCGCTGCCCAGGCGGGTCTCGAACCCGCGGGCTCAGGCAATCCACTCACCTCAGCCTCCCAAAGGCGCGGGATTACAGGCTGAGCCACTGAGCCCGGTTACCTAAGGTTCTATTAATCACCAGTCTATTTACTTTAGAGCACACAAAACAGTCTAATTTTAATAGTTGCTGTGGAAGGAACTCTACAAAGAAATCTGGCAAACTTATCTCCTTAATCAAAAGACAGATATGCAATCAAGTTGAACAGAATGCAAGGGAATGATTTACAAACTCAATGAGAATGATTCACTCAGAACTGAAGTGACTTTTGAGAACATGTTTTTAAGCAAGCAGTGACAACTATACACATCAATAGGAAAATAAATCCAGGTGAACTTGTATTCTATAGGAAGCCTCAACACCAACTATTTAATGCAAGGGGGAACCTTTAAGCAATGAAAAGTAATAAAAGAGACCCAACTCTTTATTATCTTTATTTTTTTAAAAAATTAATGAGTGGGTCTTTTTTCTCTCTGAAGTGCAGTGAAACCTAAAGCCAGTTCTCAAAATTATCCTCCAGAGAAGGCCAAAAATGAGTACAATCTTTAACACTACCACATACTCATTTATGAGTATCTAAGTTCAATTAAATTTGCTGAGTAATTGATCCAAATATGAAGTCAAATTACTAATTAACTCTTTGTAATCTGGTCTAACAGATCAAGAATTTGGTCTGAACAATACAACCACTGAAAAATAGCGTTAGCACTGTGAGAATGGAGGTGGGAGATACTAAGATGTCCACAAGAATAATAGCACAATGACTCCATTGGTGGACACAAGACATAAGATTCAGTTAGGTATGGTAGCTCATACCTGTAATTCTAGCACTTTAGGAGGTGAGAGGATTGCCTGTGTCCAGGGATTCCAGACCAGACTAGCCTGGACAACTTGGCGAGACCGCGTCTCTACAATAAATCAAAAATTAGCCAGGCGTGGCAGCGTGCACCTGTTTTTCCAGCTACTTGGAAAAATAAGATGGAAGGGTTGCCTGAGTCCAGCAGACCCAGGCTGCAGTGACTGTGAGCGTGCCACTGTACTCCAGCCTGGGCAACAGAGTGAAACTCCTACTCCAAAAAAAAGAAAAGGAAGTTTCACGTTGGCCTTCAATTCAACAGTCTCATAGAAGTTGCACATACAAAGTCTGACAATTTTGTGCACTCATCCTAGAAAAAGTGCTACATACCTCATTGTTGAATATCACTATGGTCACCTTTGAAGTACTAACCTCAGGAAGGTATGCACCAATGTCAGTACCTAGTCCACCTATCAAAGCAATTTTGGAACGCTTTTTCTGGAACAACCATCAGAGTTGTTGTCTTATTACCCCTGATGTCCTGAATGTCATCAAAATGTCTTCCTTTCAATATTTCCTTTATCTTCTGGTAAAGAATAAAGTAATTGGGGGCCAGAGCAGGTGAGTAGGGAGCAAGTTCTAATATAGTTATTTGTTTACTGTCTAAAATCTCCCTCTCAGATAGTGCTGTCTGAGTTGGTACGTTCTTATGATGCAAGACCTTTCTCATGCTAAGATTTTCCTGTTTCTCTATCTATGATTATTTAGTCTGCTATGCTTCTCAAAGTCAGCCAATGATTTTGACTTCACAATATAACAAATGTTTGCAATGTTTTTATCAGTTCTACTCGTTACTGGCCATCCTGACCTCTCTTCATCAGCGATGCTTTCTCTCCCCTCAGAAAAACATTTAGTCCATTTGTACACTGCCATTTTCTTCATGGCATTATTCCCATAAATTTGGACTAGTATGTCCCTGATTGAACTTCCACTCTTGCCAAGTTTAACAAGAAATTTAATGTTTGTTCATTTCTCTAATGCAAGGTTCAACATTCTCATGACAGCATACAAAAACATGCAATAACAGGCCAGGCACAGTGACTCAAGCCTATAGCCCCAGCACTTTGGGGGGCTGAGGCAAAAGGATTATCTGAGCCTGTGGGTTCAAGACCAGCCTGGGCAACATGGTGAGACCTTGCCTCTACAATAAATCAAAAAATTAGCCAGGCATGTAACGCATACTTATAGACCCAGCTACTTGGAAGGCTGAGGCAGAAGGATCACTGGAGCCCAGTAGGATGATGCTGTGGTGGCTACTGCACTCCAGCCTGGGTGATGGAGTGAGACTTCAACTCAAAAAAAAAAAAAAAACCATACAATAACAATGATGAACGCCACTCAGCAAGACACTGTCTCACACTGACATGAAAACAGCTGAGAGACACTGATACACTAAGGTTATGAAACCTCACTGAGTTATGCTTACCCAACGCTGCCAGTGTACGCACACAGTGGCAAGTTCACGAGCTTAATTGCCAGACCTCATAGAGCCAATCAAGCCAAAGAAACTAGGAAAGTTTGGATAATATTTAACACCATCATAGGAAGGCCAACTTTCTTCCTGGCCTCATTACTCTCTGACACCAGTCTGGAGAAGATGAACCTAACAATAAGAAAAAATAAAATAAGTGAAAATTAAAAAGAAAGACTAGACTAGAAAGTGCCTTAGAGAATTCTTTAGGACTCCTAAATATATTGATCAGATTTCTATTTCTCAAAGAAAGTTCCTCTCCTTTTGAGACTCAAGAAGAGAACATCCTGCTTCTAGCACATAAATAATTGCTTTATGTTAAAATAAACTTAAAGGTGTTTATTAACTTAAAGGTATTTATCATTTCAGGAATTAATATCTTCCTTGTCTTGTACTCCTGGTCTTATGTGTGGTGATTACATAGAGTAGACCCTTGATTCTCAAAATGAGCACATCTCAAGATATTCAGAAAACTTATGAATATCACGAATTCGTTTTCTTCTTTTTTCCTGCAAATAGCCATAATTTTTCCTGAAAATAGTCATCATTTTCTTATACTGTTATTAGCCATTACATCTAAATCTTAGAAATCATTCTAACTTTAGGTCTTCTGTTTCTTCCCTCTCAAGCGGTGTTCCCTATACTCTTTCAATCAAAGTTAAGCTGTCATTTTATACTTGAAAAGTGACATTTTTTCAAGTAACAGCTTAGGTATTAAATAGCTGTTAGCTTCTTATAGCAGACACTATTTAGAAATTAGCATATAATAAGTGTAAGAATGACATGTTATAACATTAAGTAAATGTATTGCATTTGCCAGGTGCTAAAAATGACTTTAGAGACAACGGAGACTTCACTTATAGGCTGACATTATAATGGAACTCTGTGTTAAAGCCATCAAAACACAAATTATGAATGAAGGAAATATGAAAATTAAGACTAATATCGAGAGGCTTTCTTTTTTATTCTTTTGTCTTATTGCCTATCTGTACCTTCTTTGCATTTGAAATGGAAAAGTAAACATTCTTTTTACTATAGATAATATTTTAAAGAACAAAAGCTGGCCTTAACCAATAATTGGCCCAGTTATTAAGTTATTACCCTAAAGATCCATAAATTAACTATTCTAAAATTAAATGTAATTTTGCTGCGACATAAAGTGTCAATAATCCTGTGTAAGAATCCAGCTTATACAGTAACTCAGGCATGAAGTTGGCAGTCTGTCAGACTTGGCAGATAGAACAGCTCAGGCTGTTAAATATACTGTAGGTGGTTTGCTGAATTTTCTTTTGAATGAACGTGGTAGAAATATGATTAGATATACTTTTGAATATTTCCAGCCTAAAATTATCTATAACTATGGTCCAGAGTGTTAAAATTTGAGACCTTGACTGTCCTTTTATCTGTGCATTTCGGTGGATCTCAAAAGTCTCATCTAATAGTTGTTGGCCCTGACCGTATGTACAACTTCCTTGTGATTGTTTGCCAACTTTTTACTCAGGCATACGTTATTGATAGGTTCGTCAATGTGCATAAGATGTCTACATTTGCCTGAACTCATCTGACCCACACTTAACGAGAAACATGGAATGGCTTTGTGGAAGCGTATTTCTGGGAATATATAACTCTAAACTCATTTTAACTCCTTATTGACAATCCTGTTGACAGATGCAGTATTTACAAAGTATGATCTAATGTCTAGTTTTCCCTGCAGTACTCTAAAGTTGATTTCTGAATTAAATCAGATAGCAAAAAAAAACCTTGAGATCCCATAGTCTGAACTCCAATGAAGCTGCTTTTTAACCATATAAGCTAAATGAATGCAGGTCTTCTCTACACCCAATTTAAGCCCTGTCTCAACACAAAATCTCATTTTTAAAAATGCAATTTCAATTCTACAAGCACTGTTGGCTTTCTTGGAGTGGTTTAGGGACTGGGGGCAGGGGTAAAGCTGAAGTTGGAACCAGGTTAAAGAACACACAATAAGAATTCTCAAAAATATCTTTTTCTTGTCTCCATCCCTTAAGTCCTCACTCATAAAACAGCTACTTAAGAAATGGAAAACCAAACACCGCAAGTTCTCACTTATAAGTGGGAGCTAAACTCAGGATTTGCAAAGGCATATATGATGATATAGTGAACATTGGAGACCCAGAAAGGTGAGGATGAGAAGGAGAAGAGAGATGAAAACTTACCTATCGGGTACAAAGTGCACAGGTAGGTATGGTGGGTGCACTTAAAGCTCAGACTTCTTCACTATACAATGCATCCATGTAACCAAAAACGTTTGTAACTCTTAAAGCTATTGAAATAAATAAAATGAAACACCTGCTTTTGTTTGTCTCATCACAAAACTCTTAAAAATGTTCACAAATATCCATCTGTCCCTATTCCTCTTCCTTATTAGATGTATTTTCTTTTCAGACTTTTCCTTTGTAGATAAATCTATCCCACCCCTCTTTCTTCCTTAAGTATCACTCTGTCAATCTGATTAGCATGGCAAAGACCTGGTAGACAAGAGGTGAAGATTTTTTAAAGGAAGGATGGGGAGGGAGCTAAGTATATTTTTAATGAACAGAGCAATGACTTATCAACACATACCTGTTATTATTTTCTGGTGGCCTAATGACAAAGTAAAAATGTTTCTGTTAGGCTGAATTTTACTTTGACATTATGCCACCAGAAAATAATTATGGACATATGAAACTCATTACTGTATTCATTATAAAAATTATATTGAGCATAAGTATTGATCACTATTTCACTTAGAGGGTCACACAAAGATGAAAGTTCCCTTTGGCCTCAGTGCTGCTTCTCATTATTCAGCTTGCTTTTATCTTATAGGCAATGTAAATCATATAATTCTTTATATTAGGAACTAGAAAACTTGGACCCAAATGAGGGTACTGCTCTGACCAGTGTCCCCAAAGTGGTGACTTAGCTTTCCTGCTCTCATTTTTGCTTTGTCCTTTTTTTTTCTTACATTTTAAAAATTTTGGTAAAATACACATAACATAAAAGTTACCCTCTTAACCATTTTTAAGTGTACAGCTGTGTTCAGTAGATTCACATTGTTGTACAACCAGTCTCCAGAATTGTTTTCCTCTTGTAAAACTGAAACTCTATTCCAAATCCCCCTGCCATCCCACCCCCAGTCCTTGGCAACCACTGTTTTTCTTTCTTTCTCTATAAATGTGGCTTCTCTAGGTACTTCATATTAGTGAAATCATACACTTACATGTAACATTTTGTAACTGGCTTATTGTATTTAGTATAATATCTTGAAGATTCATCCATGTTGTAGCATGAGAAGAATTCCTTTACTTTTAGGACTGAAAAATATTCCATTGTGTATGTATCTCATTTTACTTATTCATTCATTGATGAACAATGAGTTGTTTTCATCTATTGGCTATCATGAATAATGTGGCTATGAACATGAATGAACTATCTGCTAGAGCTCCTACTTTCAATTCTTGTAGATAGATATGCAGAAGTAGAATTGTTGGAGCAAAGAATAATTCTAATTATAATTTTTTGATGAATTTAGTGGTTTTCTTACTTACTGCACCATTTTACATTCCCACCAACAATGCACAAGGGTTCCAATTTCTTCATATTCCCACCAAGACTTGTTATTTTCTATTTTGTTGATAGTATTCATCCTAATGGGCATGAGATGATAGCTCGTTGTGGTTTTGATTTGCATTTCCCTGATGATTAGTAAACATTTTTCATGTGTTTCTTGTCCATTTATATATCTTCTTTGGAGAAATGGCTATATAGGCTTTTTACCCATTTTAAAATCAAATGGTTTGTTTTTTATTGTTGTCAAATTATAGATGTTCTGTATATATTCTAGCTATTAACCATTTATATATGATTTGCAAATATTTCCTCCCATTTTGTAGGTTGTTTTTTCACTTTTTTGTGTCCTTGGATGCACAGAAGTTTTTAATTTTGATGTAGTCTGATTTATCTATTTTTCCCTTTGCTGCCTGTGCTTTTGGTATCATTTTCAAGAAACCATTGCCAAACACGGTATCTTAAGATTTTTCCCCTGTGTTTTATCCTGGGAATTTCTTACATTTATTTTAAATCATTTCATCTTGTATTGTTTATATTTATGCAAGTTGTATAAATTCTTGGGCAAGATACAGAAGATGTATACAGATAGGTTTCCTAAATTATGCAACTATTTTTTAGACCGTTCTTTAAATGCACTTCAAACCAATCAGCAACCTTGTCATGTTTCGAGAATGTCCTGCTATATAGTTGAATCTTCATGCTTATCTGTTATTTCTAGTTTAAGATATGTCTAATATGCTTCATATCTCAGAAGGTCCAGCTTAGAACAATAACTTAGCAAAGCAGCTAAGTTAAATAACTTGATGTTCTGTAAACTGTAGAATTACTGTGGGATGGGTGCACAGGTTTTTAAAACCATAGACACCACATTCCTGTTCATATCATAGGGGATGTATGAACATAAATATCTTGTCTCTTTTTCCTCCCTTTCCTTCACTCTTTTTTTTTTTTAACTGCTTTCTTTTCCTCTTCCCTTGCTTTTTTAACCTGGCTTTCTCTCGGGTTTTTCTTTCTAACTTTCTCTCTATTACCAATTTTGATCTTTCTAAAATTTCTCTTCATTTCTCTCTCCTTTTCCTCTTTATTTTGTCCTTCCCAGCTTTAACCACATTTCTTTTATCAAACTCTGTAGTAGACATTAATAATTTCACACCTTGAGCATGCAAATAGTCTTTGTTTCTATAGCCTCCAGTCTGTCTTTTCTCACCACAGTTCATTTTGCACAAATTAAGCTTTTTATTTAAGAGAATTTTAGATTGTTCTAAATTCAATGGATAGTGTTGACCGCATCCCTTTAAATTGTTTAATTCAATAAGTTTTAATTAAAACTATGCCATAGTCAAGAAAAAGAACATTTCTATCAACTCTCCCAAAATTCTCTGGATCTCTATGGTGTCCATCCATCTCCCTTTCTACCTCTGCCCCCAGCAACTGTTCATCGGCTTTATGTCACTATAGATTGTTTGCATTTTATAAATGAGATTATACTATATATACTCTTGTAACTGGCTTCTTTCTCTCAGCATAATTATATGAGATTCATCTATGTTTTTGTATATATTGGTTGTTTGTTTCTTTTTATTGATGAGTAGTAGTCTATTGTATGAATATACCATATTTTGTTTACCCATTTACCTATTGGTAGAGACTTTGGTTGTTTGTAGTTGGGCCTATTATGAATAAAACTGCTATCTGTAAATATTCATTTACAAATCTTGGTGTGGGTAGACACATTATTTAATTTTTCTTGGGTAAGGATGTAGAATTGGATTGGTTAGGTCATACGGTAGATGTTTTTGACATTGTATAAAACTGCCAAGTGAACTTTTTTCATTTCTTCCGGCAACATACACAAGTTTCTGTTCTCTGTATCCTTTCCGGTACTCGATATTGTCAATATCTTTAGTTGTAGCTGTTCTAATGGTTACACAGTGGCATGTCATTGTGGCTGTAATTTGTATTTCACTAATGATTAATGATTTGAGACATTTTTTCATATGTTTATTGGAAATTTATGTTTTGTTTTGGTCTTTTTAGAAAGCAGGATTTATTAAAAGAACAGAAAAACTCCCACAATGGGAGAGAACACAAAGAGGTTGCCCAGAAATTTATGTATTTTTAAGTGGCTACTCAAATCTTTAGACTATTTTTTATCAGATTGCTTGCCTGCTTATTACTGAGTAATAATAGTTTAGGAGTTAGTTACATATTCTGAATACAAGTTATTTATTCAATATGCTCTTTGTTTTACTTTTCTTTATATGTCTTTAAAAGAGCAAAATTTAAAAATTTTTATAAAGTCTAACTTAACATTTTATTTTATGAATTGTGCTATTATGTCTCAACTGGAAATTCTATTCCTACTCCAAAATCACAAAGATTTTATTCTATGTTTTCTTCTAGGTGTTTTATAGTCTAACTTTTGTATTTAGTTCTACAAGTTATTTTAAGTAAATGTTTAACTTGTGGTAAGGTAGGATTAAGGTTCATTTTCTTCCACGTGGCTATGCCTTTGTTCTAGCACCATTTTTTGAAAGGCATTCCTCTCCTTATTGAATTGCCTTGGCAACTTTGTAGTAAATTGATTGACCATAATTGTGTGGGTCTATTTCTGAACTCTGTTCTGAACCACTGATGAATTAGTATATTTTATGATCTTGGTGCCATTGTAAATTGAATTTTTAACTTCCATTTTCCATAGACTGCTTTTTTCAAAGGACACTTGTCATTATCCTTATCTTCCAGTCAGAACCGTTCACTGACTACTAGTCATACAAGGTTGGACACTACTTAACCTGACATAGGGGGCCCGCATCATCTAAAATCTCTCTTTGTCACCTGCATCCTATGTTTCTGATAAGATAATAACTCACTGTTCCAGATGTATACTCTAAATCTATATGAGGTGGGAAGCGGATCAAGTATGGGATAGGGGATATATAAGAATCAATAAGCAGCAAAAGACTTTGATATAGAAGAAAGGTTTAGACATTAAGCAAATTCTGTGCAGCTTTGGAAAGTAAAACGACGACTCATGTTGGAAACCACATAGAAACAAGCTTCAGCATAGTAAATACTAGATGATACAGTTAGAGTATGCTGAAAATGCAAGAGACTTTCTCAGGAGATAGGCAATTTCTTGTCACTGGTCAACCAGGGGCCAGATGACAACCCATTGAGAATATTATAAATGGCATAATAGTGTCAGATAAAAGTTAGGCCAGATAATCTTTATAAGGTTCCCTCTAGCCCTGAGATTGTGTAAATACATTCTCAAAATTTATTTTTCTGAGTCCTTAAATACCTTTTTCACAACCAATAAGTCTTTCAGACCACTTTTGTCCTATATCTGTTCTCTAGAACTAGTTTTAATATTTCATTTAATACTTAATTCTTCAACATATTATTCAGGAACTATCACTGAAATTAATGGGGACTTTAAAAAAAGAAGCTTCTGCAAGAACATTTCTTATCTGAAGTTCTAAAGTCATAGAGTATTATCAATGTATTACCAAATAAGAGAAGCCATTTGTAAATGATTTTGCATGATTATTCTTTGTCACATCTGTAAATTATATATAGGGCTCTCCTAGTGGAGTGGATCTAAACTGGTCAGGGCAGCAGTAGGCAACAGCTTTAGAATCTTTTGAAACAATAATTAATTTTCAAAATGCCAAAGCCAATTGGCAACAGTTAACATTGCCCCCAGAGCATAATCATGGCCTAGATGCCACAGAGACAAGTTATCTTGTGTTGCCTATAAATGGATTCTCAGAAAACCTAATTTGAAATTACTGCCTTTAATTATACTGCTGATACAAATAACTTTGATAAATTTAGTATAGCTGGCCTCCTGTTTGTTTTCTCCATTTGAATGCACTGTACAATGTAATCATCTGAAATAAACATCCATTACAACGAATGCTTCATTTCAAAGAACATATTATTCTGCTCATCCAGCCAGTTGTTACTTTTCCCTCCTCAGCCCCATTTCAATCTTGCGCCTATTAAGGGGATGAACAAATTACCAAGCTCTAGTAATGTACCAAATAGCAAATTAAAACAATACATTGTTGCTGAATAGGGCCATGCATTTAAAAGACTTTAATTCATTTTTATCCTCAATTACAGTGTTTTCTTTTTAAACAGCCCCTTCCAACTTCAAAACTGTTAAAAGACATACTCTTCTCTGCATAATAAAGTTATGTCATTTTCTAAATAGAAATTCCTATTTTAAGAAGAAAACAGAAGGGGCAACTTTCATTCGATAAGTTTCTTGACTCTGAAGCCTAAGGAAAGGGCCTCAAGACTTAAAAAAAACCTTGGCCTCAGTTCATTTATTTTTTAACAGTATGGAATCACCAGTTCTACAGAGCAAAGTGGAGCCCTTTCTTTTTGTTCATTATGATGTACTTGTCATCTCTATTTCTATTGCAATGAGGACAGGATTTACCAAGGTCAGTTCAACTTGCTTCAACTGTTACTAAGCTCAGTTCAACTCAAGTCAACTATTATCAAGCTCAGTTTAACCCACAACACTTTATTAGCTACCTTCTACATACAAGTACTATGAAGATTTTCAAAGTGAGCATGACTGTAGCCTATTTTCTGAACTTGGTAGTAAAGCATAAAAGATTAGTAGAACAATGTGGCAGTTTGGAAATGGTTAGACAAAAATACAAATGACAAAATAAATGTGAGAGCAAGATTAATACCATAAGTTAAGTTTAAAAGGGTTCCAAGAGTTCAAAGACATATAAGTGTACACAGAGCTAGGGAAATAAACTGAGCCTTGAGGAAAAATCTGAGACCATGCTCTTAGTCTTTCCTCTGTAGAGTAAAGGCATAGAAACACAAGTATGAGCAGATCAGGGAGTAGCCAACGGACTAGGTTTTGCTGGAACCCAGAAATTAAAAAGAGTGACTGAAGTTTTATTACCAGAAAAGTAGGTGGGATCCCGAACACAGAGGCCCTGTAATACTAAACATATTATTTAACATGTTCGACAGTGAGAAATCATTGGAGGCTTTTGAAAAGAGAAAGGAAATGATCAGGGTTGTGCCTTTGGAAGATAAATCTCAAAGCTCTGTGGTATTCAGACCAAAATGGAAGAATATTTTCCTATTTCTCAGCAATTAACTGCATCAAATTGAAAGAAAGATCAGGTTCTGGAACTTGATCTGTTTGCAGTGTGACTTAGACCAGATACCAGACCTACAACTAGGACACTCCGGTGGTGGGTACGCATACAACTATAGGAGCATGAGAGAGAGTCCAGGCCAGCAGGTGAAGTGGCAGAAATCAACCAACCTATCCTCCAAATGTGCAGCTCAAACTCTGCCCTGTGGACCCAAGGACCTGCTATCTGCCAATACACCTCACCCTAATGCTCTAGTGTCTGAGTTTATGTTCTCACAGAAACTGAACCTGGGACAAGGACTTGTGCAAGTAGTTTGTTTGGGAAGTGTTCCCTGGGTAGCAGGAGTGAGAGAGAAAAAGCAGTGAGTCAGGGAAGAGGCAACAGGGCTTGATTCAGTGGGATCTCCCAAGCAGTGTAAACATGTTCCTGTCCCCAAGAATTGACCATAGGAAAGACTGGGGGTTGGTGCATTCACCTCCCAGTTCCTGCCCCGCTTTGGTTAGGTTTCACAGAGTACAGTTGGTTGATAATTAGCTCAGCTGAACTTGCCATTCTCTTTTGTAGATGTTTTTAAGGCAGTTATAATAACAAAGTCTTGGGACAGTTAAAAACTGTATGGCCTTATCATTACTATTGTCCCTTACTATGCTAATGCTAGAGCTATTGCATGCTTCCCTCCCCACACACTTGTACCCCGTCCAACCCAGGAATTAGGAATATTACAGCTCACTAGCCATTATCACCACCCCATTCACCAACAGCAAAGGGTTCCTTGTCATGTCTGATTGTGAGTGACCCAGGTCCTAATTCTATCTTTTGGGTCTCCTTTCCAAAACTATTTCTGGTGCCAACTGTCTGTCAGTTTGGGTTCTCTTCAAAACAGTATCTGTGACAAGAATCATGGTGCAGATAATGTATTTAAGAAGTCATTCAAGGCCGGGCTCGGTGGCTCAGCCTGTAATCCCACGCCTTTGGGAGGCTGAGGTGAGTAGATTGCCTGAGCCCGCAGGTTCGCAGCGAGACCTCATCTTTACAATAAATCAAAAAATCAGCCAGGTGTGGTAGCGCATGCTTGTAATTCTGGCTACTCGGAAGGCTGAGGTGGAAGGATCGCCGGAGCCCAGCAGGCGAGGCTGCGGTGGCCAGAAGCGGCCACTGCACTCCAGTCTGGGTGACCGAGTGAGACTCCAACTCAAAAAAAAAAAGAAGTCATTCAAAGATCACAAATGAGGGAGTAAGGAAAATGAGACAAAGATGAGGGAAAGTTATTCTAAAGGTACATTTTGAAGTCAGTAATGAAATTAGTAATGAAGTTAGTAATTAGTGACTTTAGTAGTAACTAGTAAAGTTATTTTATTCTGAAGGGACTCCTGAGTAATAGCCAAAGTATCTCTCAGAATTTTTCACCTGAGCAATGGTAAGAGGGTTCTCTTATACATAAGCTCATATCCATTTCCATTGAGGGTTGCCCCAGAAGTCCTAACTCCCTCCCACTCAGGCATGTGCAAGGCAGTGTATTCTTAAGGAATCAGGAGTAGAAAGTAGAAGCTAAGTGGCACTCATTGGCATAGGCCATCATCACCATGAGGTTAGTTGGCACTTGTGAGAAGTGAACTGAAGGGGTGTTACCCAGAATATCACAGACAACTGCCTGCGTCTGTTTTCCTACCTAGCTTCCAGAATTAATACATTTTACTAGGTAGCCTGGGAACTATGACGGGTTCCCAGCTCCTTACAGAATGGTCCCTAGTCATTACCCAGGGATACAGTCCTTGCTTCAGAACTAGCCTTATCACCTTCTGGCCACAGCGGTTCAGGGTGAACCGCTGGCAGAGCTTCTCTTTGATCCAGTCCATATTACTAAGATTGGGTAGCCATTTCTGTCCAAAACAATGGGAGGTAACAAGGGCTCTTACTTCAAACCAAATCTCCTGCCTGGCCCTTCCTGCTGACGATCACTATTCCACCTCTGAAAGTGTCTCCTGACTGTGCTTGGCCTGTGCACACCAGAGTAACTCTGCCTGCTGACTGGAAAAGGCCTCTCAAGACAGGCTAGATTCTGCATCTAGTTGCATCTTTTCTTTTTGACCTGCTGAAAGAACCTCTCTTTGCTCTCAGCCACTCCCCTAATGCTATGACTTGCCCAAGGCAGACTTGGCTTTCCCTTTTTGAAAAGATGTTTATTTTCTTCCAAACCCTAGTGTGCCAAACAGAGCATTAGCTGACTTGCCAGGTCACTCTTTTCTATTTTTTGCTGTTTGGTCTGCATCTTCCTTTATGCACCATTTTTATTCCACAGGATCATAGACTCAACTTCAAGATCATTTTCTCCTACATCTAGGATTTTTAATCAGCACATGGTACCGATGTTTGCTACATAGAGTTTCCTAGGGATCCCACATGATTCTTAGTGTGCAGTGTGGTAAATTTTGCACAATATAAGGGGGAAGCATGTGATTGTCTAAAAGTGATCTTAGTCTTTATCTTCTTCCTTAGCTCCCATTACTGTAGATGTGGGAAATGTTTGATTTTTTTTTTTCTCTTAAAAACGAATAGAGTCTTGCATCTCCACTGGTTCAGAACCTAATCCCATTCAGTATTCCACAGTTTCTTCCGATTTTCCTTCCATTTTCTGAATACAGTGAGTCAGGGACCTCTTTTTAGAACTCTGCCCCCCAAGTTTTTCCCACTTGCGCGCTAAGGTGGTCCTGGCTGGTGGACCTACTGACCAGCCCTTTAGTCTTAGTCATGCAGGGCTCTGGCCTTCCAACCCAGTTTCAGCTATCACCGGCAATGTCAGGCTTCTTGGCTGGGTAGTCTTTTCTGTGACCCACTGTTATAAAGCCATATTAACCTTAACTCTGGTGACCCCTGGTGACTTCCCTGAGTGAGAAATCTTGTTATCTTTCCCATACCCAGGAATAGACAAGAGGATATCTGGATTTCCTCCTCTATATTAGGCTGGGGGAATAGGAGAGCTACCTCAGGTTCCTCTGCCTCCATCACTTCTATCCCATTATGCAGGTGCCACACTGGGCACCGCCATGCCAGCTGGGAAGATGACCTGAAGGGCACATAATCCTTCCAGGGAAGGAAATAACAACCATCACACTCTTGGTTTTCTCCCAGGAATATTCTAGTGAGTCTTCCACATACCCTGCCCTACCCCTGCACACTCTCCCCAAAACACATTCGACCCAGGGTGGATAAATGGGAAGTAGAAACAGTGACATTTTCTCCTTCATTCTTTCCCTGTCCCGTTCTTCAGCAGCAGGTTATAGTAAGCAAAGAGTGATTCTTCTTCCTGCACACTGCAAATTTCCCCCAAGTCATGCCTTCTGTCTTCTTACACTGTAGGTTGTAGTAAAACTATGTTTACAACTCCAAGATCTCTTCTAGATATATAAAGTGAGAATTGGAAATTTAGAAAACACTTTGTCATTTCAAAAAAATCAAGATTTAAAATATAGTATCTCACTGGAGTCTCAGAAAAAAATAATATAAAATTTAAAGTAAGACGGTGCCTCCTTTGACCTAAGCCAGTAATTCTTGACTCTGGAGGCACATTGTAGTCACTGGGGCAGCTTTTGAGAATACTGATATCAGGTCCTGGGCCCCAGGTCCCCTTCATCAGAGATTTTGGAATCGGGCCCAGGCAAAAATATTTTTTAGAATTCCCCAGCAATTCTAACTTTTAGCAGGACTGAGAGTCACTGGCCCAAGGCTGTTTTGTGTCTTTCTCCTGATCAATAAACAGAGCCCTTGGAAACTTGGACTTACTGGGAATTAATAAAAACAATTCTAGTATTTCAAGATTAGCATCCTCTTACAACTCTTGGACACTCTACAAAACAGTTATGCGATCAAAAATGTCATGTTATCCTCTTCACAATTCTTTTGTGTGGGTGTTATTATTGACTACATTTAGTTGAAGGGGAAAAGGGAGCTTAAAGAGGTTAGGTAAGCAAAGATTTGATCTTAAATTCTGGAGAAAAAACAAGCCCTGAGTCTTGATATTAACAGCTGTCAGTTATGACATGATCAACATGCTTAAAAATGTATTTTTCCTGGTATTAAAATTATAAATTTTAAACATCACAGAACTATGTTGCCTGAAAAATAAAAGTTTTGCATGATCCACCTCACGAAGATAATCACTGCTAAATAGTGAGATGTGTCCTGCTCCAAATTTTTATTATGCATACATAAACAGACATCATTAAAGCACCGTCTACCCAAATGAAATCACACTACATACAATTTTGAAACTTGATTTTTCTCTTAAAAATATATCCTATAAATTTATGTGTATGTGAGTTTGTGTGTGTGCATGTGTGTGGCATACCTCATTCTTTTTAATGGCTTTTGTATTTCATAGTAAATAATTAACACTTGGGTTGTTTCCAATTTCTCGCTATTACAAAGAACGCTATAATGAACATTCTTGTAAACATATCTTTGGGCAATTGTGCAACCACTGTAACAAAATTAACTCCTATGAGTAGAATTTCCAACTTCAATGACATAGACATTTTCTATTTTAAGGGAATTTATCAAATTTCCCTTTAAATAAGTTGTACCAATTTACAATTACTTCAACAATATACGTCAATTCATGACTTCCCCACCTCAGCTATGGCAGATATTATCAATCTCTTTAAATGTGCTGATCTGATAAGTTAAAGTGAATACCATTATTAACTGAATTTCCACTTATTTGCATATTGAGATTGAGCAATCTTTATACACATGACTTTTCTGTTAACTATCTGTGTTTTACTCATTTTTCTATAAGATTGATCAATTTTTATTTCTTGATTTGTGAATGATTTCTGAACATTAAAGAAATTAGCTATTTGGCTATATGTGTTATGAAATATGACAATATTTATAGCCTTTAATTTTTATCTGAGTTGATGTTGGTACGTGAGTATATGTGTTTCTTTCATAGAAAATAGAAAGATATTTATTTGATTGTTTGCTTGTCTGTTTATTGAGTCATGGTCTCACTCTGTCACCCAGGATGGAGTGCAATGGCATGATCATGGCTCACCATAGCCTTGACCTTCTGGGCTAAGGTGTCCTCCTGCCTTAGCCTCCCAAGAAGCTGGGACTACAGGCATGCACCACTCCACCTGACTAACTTTTTGATATTTTTGCAAGAGTCAAGATCTTGCTATCTTGTCCAGGCTAGTCTTGAATTCCTGGGTTCAAGCAATACTCGAGATTGTTAAATTAATCAAACATCTGCAATGTCTCTTTCACCTTTTAAGAAAACATATTCCTTATTTCCAAAACTTAGAATGAGGAGACCATTATTCAGCCTACTATATCCTCTTTGAAATTTTTTCTGACCTCTTGAGTTAGAATTAGTTTTTCCTCCTCTGAATCCGACAATCATCAGAATATATCTCAAATATGGGAATTTCTTCAATGACTTTGAAATTGGGGGTAATCTTCCTACCTTTACTGTTGTTTCCTTGGTGACAACATTGTGTATTTCATCAGTGCAATCACTCAGGACCGGATCTGAACCAAGGGTGGTTTCCTCCCATTTGAAGAGGGAGAAGCTGTATTGTGTGTATTGTGGTGGATAAGACAGCAGATAGTAGAGCCAGAGTAGATAGTAGACAGCTCCAGCTGTCTGCTCTTCCACCTACTAGTGAGAAGCAGCCTCACTTTCTCAGTTTCCACAATTGTAACATGGACATAATTATAATTATTATAACCCATTTACCACATAGCCTTATTGTATTAATAAATGACTATATGGAAATGGCTTAGAACAGTGACTAGCATATAATATTCACTCAAAACTGCCAGATCATTTGTACTTCCCACTTGTGAGAGCTAATAATAGCACAAAAAATTATCCCTATGTTCTAGCTTTTTATTTATCGTCATTATCTATATTAAACAAAACAAATTAAAATCTATTTGAGTGAATAGAATGCTGGATTTCAAAGGTAGAAATTTACTGAAATGTTCTCAACTGGGTGCCAGTAACCTAAATGGTTTTAGGTTTCTTATTCTCAGACTCAGCATGGTTATGGGATTAAAAGTTATGAAAGGTCAGTTGTGTTGCAATGGATAGATCTTATTAGTTTTGATAATGAAATAATAGCAATATCTGCACAGACTTTTAAGTATTACAAACCATTTTCAAATATATTTTCTTACAGGTCCAGGCAGTACTACTAGCAGTCTAATGCTATTTGATCATTTAGGCTTCCCAGATTATCACCATCCTGATCACATAATAGCCATAAGATCCTTCTGCCATAAGATCCTCAAGTGCTACTCATTTGTTTCCTAAGCAAATTGAGCTATTCTACTCAAATGATTACAGTAAATAGAATAGAAACTTGTGGAATCATCTTCCTCTCTCACAAATGAAGTAACAGCAAAACAGTACAGCATCTCAGCTGTTCCAAGTTCCTCAAATAAGTTTTACTTTTGCACAACAAACCCTCTAACTTCCTATATTCTCTGTGCTGTGTTATGAGCAACATGACCGGCAGCCACGTTTGTTGTAATTTTTTAAATATGTGGAAAAAAAACAAGATATCAACCATGTATTACCTTAACCAAGATGCCAAATTATCTAACTTGTTTCTCCAGGCAAGCAGTCCAACAACAGGAACAGCTCCCAGAAGCCAGTCAAGGTTGTCTGTCTGTCCATCCACTCAGGACATCTGCAGGTAAGCACTGAGCAAATGACCTTACCCAGTATATTTTAGATTGGTGTTTGCTGTTTTTTAATCTGAAAATCTGTGGCTTTTGCTTCTGCTTTACATTGTCCATGGACAATTTATAATGGCTAAATATTTTTCATTTAGTTCATTTTCTTCGGTTGGTCTTTATTTATCAACTTCTGGTCCATGCTGTCGTTTTCATCTTTCTTTCTCTCTGTTTTTCCATGGCTTTCCTCTCCATTCCCATTTCCCATCCTTTGCCTGCTGCTTTATCTAGATCTTCCATCTTGCATGACATGTCAGAAGAGTCATTTGAGTACTGCGCCCCTGTCATGGTGCTGGGCCCTGCTAGGAAGGAGTCTGGTAAGAAACCGGTAAAACAGAGACCTAGGAGGAGGAAAAGGGTTTCTGAGAGATATGAGCATGCAGAAGAGCAAATAAAGGGGAGAAGAAATGATTTTCACCTTCAGCTCCCAAGCTCCAGATGGAGGGAGCTTTATACGGATTCTTCAGATTCATCCTCCACAGATGAGAGTCACTGGATTCAGGCAAAGAGAAGAGCCCAGGTTAAATTCAGACTGTCGAGAAGAAGACGGAGAAATAATAACAAGCCTTGTGAAAATTTTGATGGCTCCTCTTCTCCTGATGGAATTGAGCTTGGTGATTTGGGATCCAATGGTAAAAAGCAGGAAGAACTGACCGAATGTGAGAACTGCTCTTTAAATCTCCGCAGAGGAAAAGGCACAAGATACCAAGAATGTGGCCCTTCTCTGACTAGAGGATCCTTTGATATTAAGAGATCCTCAAGGAACCATGAGAACAGCAAAGGTAGATATCACCACAGAGATCCTCAGCTCTTGCAGAGTCTTAGGCCGAATGAAATAATAAAAAAGAGACTTTCAGAAACAGATTCCAGCACTGAAATCCTGGCAGTTACAGAAGGCAGCAAGTACGTGGATGATGCGGGGCTCCAGGTGCATCACCTTAGCCAGAAACCTCCTGTCACCTGTGACGATGGGTCTGATAATTTAGACGTGTGCAGGTCAGTCACTACGGAGAAGGCTAGATGTCTTCCAAATATACTTCTTCTTGTTATGAGTTAGGCGTGTGTTTGACACCTACTCTTAAAACTTAACCTGTTGTTTATACTGTTGTTTTTCTGATTGGATGTTAGGTGATAAAACAAGAAAAGATAGGTATGAGAAGAATAATGCAAAAGAATCCATGAATTTGAAAGCTCTTACAGAATAAAATTAGATTTCTCCCTTCCTTCCTTTTAATTCAATAATGATTTATCCTGGTAAAGGGAATGACAAGTCAGTTGAGTCTTATACTCATTCCGGTTAAGACAATGTGGAGGAATTAAGAGTGAGTGTGCCACTGTAGACTGTTCAATGCAAATTTGGTGAAGTGCTGGCCCCTGACAAAAGATATCCAAGGCTTGGGTTCTTTAAAGTCAGATTTTTGTATCAGAAAAAAAGAAGGTCCTCTGCAACTGACTTTAGTTTGTTCTCCAGTTGTCTGACTCAGCAGGGTAATTCAAGATTGAAAGGACACAGAAACAGGTCGTGGACAAGTCCAGCGGAGTTGCTGGAGTCTTTAGGGAAGGGGATCACAGTAACTACTGATAATCATATACTGAAAGATTTCAACATGTGGCCATTTTATACGTATGAGACTTATTTCTTGTATTTTTCACCCAACAGCAAACATTTTCAAAATACTTTGTTAAAAATAAATATAGGGCTATTTATGCTAGAATGTATAAGTAAGACAATTTTAAAACAATTATTTTATATATTTTCATATTACATACATGTCACTTGAGCTGTTTGGATTCTGTTTGGGAGCAAGCCAAGTTTTCATTGCATGATGCTCTGTTGATTTGTTTTGCTTTATAAAAGTAGAAGTTACTTTATAAAGCATCTATGCATGTTTCATGTGAATTATGTGACCAAGAAAAGGTTGCTTATGGCCATTCAGGGCAGAAGCAAAAGGAGAATTAAGTTTTGGGTATGAATAACAGGTTGATTATTTTCTCTGAACTTTTATAGGACAGTCATTCATAAAATGCTCATTCACTTATGCATTCAAGTATCTGTTATGCATTGGGCTTTATTCTAGGCATTGAAAATATAATAGTGAATAAGGTTTTATAATTTCTGACATTTTGGAACTTATGGTTTAATAGAGAACACAGACACAAAACAAATTAATCCACAGTTAATTAATTATAATCACTATAAGAAATATGAAAGCACATAAAAAGGAAACTTCACCTATTCTGGGAAATCAGAGAAAAATTATCTGAAGAAGTCACAACCAGATTGAAACTCACAGAAATTGGTCAGGACAGAGGCAGGGAAGACCATCCAGGCAGAGACTACACTAGCAGGAAGAAGGTGGAGGGAAGGAGCTAGGCAAACCGGGGAGCTGAGAGCCTGCTGCTGGGTAGATGTGGTGAGTGGGCAGATGGGTGTGGAAGAGAGGAAGGGGCGGTGGTGAGGTCTCTGCCACACACGGCTATGTGCAACATGATCAGGGACTTAAAAGGGATTTACAAGGAAGTAACAACATAGGATTTATATATTAATGCAAAAGTTTCATAGTCTCTAGAATATGAATTATACATACCTTTGCTGGAAAATCAGGAAATGTGCTAAACCACGCTTTCCGGTCTGAACTGAAAACTTCGGACTTACAACCATCTGTTATTCCCCAAATCTAACTTCCAACATAATTTATGAAAGACAATCAAAGAAGCTATTTGTAGGCTTAGTGGCAATTGGAGAAAAAAGTAATGCTTGCAATTAAAGTCATAGTGACTTGTTCTTCTAACTTAAAAACATTGTTCTGGAGGAACACTTTCACAGACCGGATATTTAACTCGGACTTCTGTTAATGAAAATGAGATTGATGGGCCTATTGGTATTATTTTCTGCTGTGGATTATCATCAAAACATACCAACCAAGTGAATGTTATGGGCAGCATATTATACTAGGTGCTAAGGACAAAAAGTGGCGAAAGACTTGTTTCTTCCCTTATATGGTCTCTTGTCTGAGTGGTAGAGACTGAATGCATACCCAAAAAGACAAAAGTTATAGCTCAGGGTGAATATAAGAAAAGGAATACTGCAGGATAGGAGGAAAGAAAAATTGCTGGGATCCAGAAACCTCTTTAAAAGAGGAAGGACTGGGGCTGAGAAAAACAGAATTTAGGCTAGTAGAGATGCATGGATGGCATTCTAGGCCCAGAAGATACCATTAGTCCACAGGGATGAGGAGCTGACACTGTACACTTACATATTTTACATGAATGTGTGTGGCTAGGTTGGAAGGTTTGCATAAATTGATGACAAATGGATTTTTGCCAAAAGCAAGACTTTTTGAGGAAAACACATTTTATTCTAAGGTGTTTGTTCTGCAAATCTATGTTTTCAAACTTCCTCAGTGGACCTCCTCAGTTCTAAGGAAGTTGCCTCAAAAACTGAAAGGCATCGTGTTTGCCTGAGCCTTTCTTCAACCAGAGAATCTTCAAGATTATCTCTCTTATATAGTGAGGTTTTAACACTGCAAAAAATAACACAGAAAACTTTACTACATTCTGTAAGCTTGATGAAGAGTCACATGCCCAGCCACCACCATCCCTGAGGGTACTCTGAGAATGGCACCCAGACTTTGGAGGAGCTGGGGGTGGAGCATCCTCCTGCAAATTAAATAGGATACTAGGATGATGACAAGTGAAGGAAAGGGAAGAGCAATGGCAAATGGACATTCCACCAAGTGACCAGAGACCATCTTAGAGTTTGGATTTGGTGAGAGTATAAGACAGAGGAATCAATAGTGACTCCAAATCTTGGAACTTGGAATGATAGTAAATGCTGACGTTAATGAACAGAGACAGGAGAGGTCAGAGGCAAGTTGATTTGGGAAAGACATGGTGAGTTCCATTACAGGCAGGTTATTTGTGGTTGCAATGACAATCCAGGGTCAGCTGTCAAGCAGACAATATGAGCTGTGTTATTGAAATTCAGGAGAGCAGTCAGAGCTGAGTGCATATACTTTTTAAGTCATTAGTAAACTATCTGCTGTCCAACACTAAACAATTGCATATGTGCAATTCTTGTTAACACAATGTGTTAGCACAGGGCAAAAGTACAAAAGATAGTCCACATGGAATGTCTTCTCAAGGCCAGGGCCAGGGAGGACATAGAGATGTGGAAATCCTTCTGAAGGAGGCAGCACTGATACCTGGAAGATGGATTAAATCTCCAGAAGAGGTCATATGTAGGAGGAAAGCCTCCCAATAGGTGCAGCCCAAGGACCACGTTCTCCAGGCAGGGAAGAGGATGATCCCTGAGAGAAGCAGCAGTTCCTCTGAATTTTGCCCCCTGCTACTTCAGACAGGCACAAGCAGGACCCTTCTCAGCCACAACCACAAAGAGGAAGGAGCTCTTAAACCCGCCTTCCTTTTCTGTTCCTGGCATTTAGTCCTCACACAGACACTCCACCCTCTTTCTCAGTCTCATCACAGCCTTATTCAGAGAAAGTGCCTCTATCAGCCGATAATAATTGAGCGGGAATTCAGCTCCCCATACTGTTATACCTCCAGTTATGTCCAGTGGGGAATGTCTTTGCTTTTTTTAATAAAAGAATTACATTTAATTTTTAACAAACATAAATCAGATTATGTTAGGCCAAGATCGAAACTTTTCAATGACCTCTAAGTTGCCCTCTGTGGAAAGTGCAAAATCTTTCATCTTTACAAGTCCCTGCATGATCTATCGGATCTGCTTTTCCAGCTTCAACACCAATCATTAACCATGACCTGCCTACACTGGTCTGCTTCCAATTCCTTGAAAGTGCCCAGGCCTGTCCCTTTCAGGGTCTAGAATGGCTTTACATTAACCCTTAAGCCCTTCACCAGACTCATTCTTGGTCATTCTTTCTGTTTAAATGTCATTTCTTTAGGAACATCTTCCTGACCTCCTAACACCAAGCCTGCTACAAGTCAATTTTATTGCATAATTTGTAATTGCTAAAATATAGGTATTATGCAATAAGCGGCCAGATATATTCATGGCTGTTGCCAACGTGCCTGGGCAATGTCTTGCAGATAGAACATGCTCAACACGTGGCTTTTGAATGAATGGCTTTTGGGGAAAATGGAATTTTCTAAAGAAATAATTCTTACTGTGTGAAACCAAAGCATGAAGTGTTGTATGCCTCACCTCCAGTAGAGCCAACATGTAAAGAATATTTCATACCAGCAGTTCTAACATCTTAGCAAACTTCATTAACTGGAAGACTTGTTAAAATATAGATCATGGGCCGGGCTCGGTGGCTCAGCCTGTAATCCCAGCACTTTGGGAGGCCAAGGTGAGTGGATTGCCTGAGCCCGCAGGTTCGAGACCCGCCTGGGCAACTTGGCGAGACCTCATCTCTACAATAAATCAAAAAATTAGCCAGGCGTGGTAGTGCACACCTGTAGTTCCAGCTACTTGGAAGGCTGAGGCGGAAGGATCTCCGGAGCCCAGCAGGTCAAGGCTGCAGTGGCCGGCAGCGGCCACTACACTCTAGTCTGGGTGACAGAGTGAGACTCCAACTCAAAAAATATAGATGGATAGATAGATAGATAGATAGATAGATAGATAGATAGATAGATAGATAGATAGATCGATCGATCACGGGGCCCATCCGTAGAGTTTCTGATTCCCTTAATCTGGGCTCATAAATTTATATTTCTTAAATGTTTCTGGGTGACACTAATGCTTCGGATTCAGGGACCATACTTTGAGAACCACTGGGTTATGGTACACATGGCTTAGGTGGGAAGAGAAAGGAGAGGAAGGAATCGAAAGGAAAAGTTTGGGAAGTCAAATTATGAATGTACACAGTTCTCTATCACATTCCCTTGAGTGCTGACACAAAGCATGACTGAGTTACCTTCCTAAACTTCTAACTATCATACCAGCACAGTGCGGGTTGTGTCATGAGACCCCAGTCTGACAAAGGCCTGGATTTTCCAGAAACTCAGATGCCATGGTGTAGCTGTCACTTCCATGCAAACCCACTTCCTCAGGCCAACTACTTCCATTTTTACCAGTGAGTTCACACATTTCCTGAGTTTTCGATTTTTGACTCTTATTCCTTCTACATTTGATGTGCCCAGTCTCCAATGAAGTACCATCATTTCTGCCTTCAGATTTGGTTTCGCCTGTGCCTTCTTTTTCATTCTTGTTCTTCCATTCTGGTCCTTCTCTATACTTTCCATTCCTCCCACACACACCATTTTGCCTACAATTTTGGTCTCGGCTTTTCTACCAGGTTAAAATTGACAGAACCCATTCAAATGAGCCTAAGCAACAAAGGGATATAGTAACTGCAAAAATTGTAAAACCAGATATGTAGATGGCTTTAGAGACTCCAGAAACTCAAACAATGTAGTTCTCTCTCTTTCTCTCCTCTCTGTGTTGTCATCTTCTCCAGTTGCAAACAAATATCCTAAATATTAAAGAGGGGAGAGATAGTATGGCCAGAGATGTAGCTTCAAGCTTACACTTCATCAGCAGAGTCCTAAAAAAAAAAAGAGAAAAGTTCTCTTCAAGCACTTAGGCATGAAACCCCAGCAAAGGCATGTAATTAGCCTGCTTTAGGTCACATACCCATCTCTGAGTCAATCACTCTCACCAGGGGAATGGGGAATTGTGCTTGGACCAAGTCCTTAGGTGGGAAGGCTGAATTTAAAATACAGCTATCTGTAACCCTGCTTAAATCTTATGGATTGGGGAAAGGACATTTTAACGCAAAAAGGAGAGCATCAGTACCAGAAGTGAAAAAAATAATTATGAGCAGGAAAACAAAACAGTAACATTCAATTACACCACCATTAAATGCAGTTCTTCCTCTGAAATGTCTTCTTCTTCTCCAAATGCTCTATTTAGTCATGCTTCAATATTCACCTCATTTTTATTTATTCTCCTTTATGAAGTTTTTCTAAACTAGTCTGGTCCACAGTGATCTTCTTTCTTGGAATTCTAATAACTTTTCTAGTCCATATCACATATCTGATACTTAATTCTTTTCCGGTTTCATATGTGTTAGTTCTCTTTTCCCTGTAGAATAAGTTCCTTGAAGATAGGGGTCATGTCTTACACCCATTCTGTGCCTTCTACCATACTCAGAACAATTCTGGCATTCCACACAGTACTTTTGGAATGGCTTTCTAATCTGTGATTGCTAAGAGAAGAGACTTGTGAAAACCATTCAGACAATAGCAATAATTGGGTGATACAGGGTAAAACAAATAAGGAACTTTGAATTCCATCAACAGTTTCTTTAAAAGAGGAAGAGCCCAAAGATAAATGATAATTTCTTGTAATGTTCCAATTCTAGCTTGGAGTGAGTGGTGAGTTTGAGGACTTAGTTCATAGTATTATGCTATACTTTTATATACATTACACATATTCTCAATTTTTATTAAGAAAAATTTTTTGAGGAGAAATTGGATAAGAAAATGATGTTTTAAAACTCTATTTTGTACTTATTTTTATCTTACAAGCTGCAATAACTTTAAACTAAGTGTAGGAAGGGGAATAGAGAAAATTTCCTAAAGCCCAAAATGTTCATAGCAGAATATAACTTTTCAAGAACAACAAGATCATGCTTTTTGACAAAGCACTAACATTTATGACTGATTTAATAACTTTTGAATAATAGGCCTGAGCTCCTAAAATAATTGTTCTTAAAATGGGCCCTTCTACCTCTATCCTCATATCTGTATATTTATTTATTCATCCATTTATATATCAAACAACTATTAATGGAGAATATGCTCTGTGTCAAGGCAATGACTTAGAAGCAGGAAATAGACAGTAATGGCCCTGTCTTTCATGAATTTATATTCCAGTTGGTAAGACCAATAGTTAATTTTTTAAAAATTCATGAATGATGCAAAGGAACACATTGGATCTAGTAGAACAAAGTCGATTTCCCTGAGGAAATAATAACTAGGGAGAAATCCTAAAGGAGAAAGGACTAAGTCAAGTGAAGCAAAGGGATAACCTATTCCAGGAAAAGGATGTGGCATGTATGAGCACCCAGAAATGAGTGAGCTATGATATGGAAAGATTTCAGTGTAGAGAGTTGGGGATAGGAGTACCAATCATGGAGTTTCTTATCAACCATAGTTAGGAATTTGGACTTTGTTTTAACAACAAGAAGGTTTCTGCAGATTTGTTAGCAAAAGAATGACATTCTCTGATTTGTGTTCTGGGAGATCACTTAGGCTGCTGTTGGAAAACATATTGGTGGAAACAAGACTGAAGTCAAAGGAAACCAATTAACAAGCCATGGTTGTATCCCAGGGGAGAGGTGACAGTGGCTGTGAGAATAAAAATAAGTGATGGATTTTTAAAATATTTTAAAAGAAAATAAACAAGACCTAGCTGGGCTCGGTGACTCAGCCTGTAATTCCAGCGCTTTGGGAGGCTGAGGTGAGTGGATTGCCTGAACCCACGGGTTCAAGACCCACCTGGGCAAATTGGTGAGACCTCATCTCTACAATAAAATCAAAAAAATTAGCCAGGCGTGGTAATGCATGCCTGTAGTTCCAGCTACTTGGGAGGCTGAGGCAGAAGGATCGCCAGAACCCAGCAGGTTGAGGCTGCGGTGGCCAGGAGGTGCCACTCACTCTAATCTGGGTGACAGAGTTAAGACTCCAACTCAAAAGAAAAAAAAATAAGAAAAGAAACAAGACTTGAAGATAAATTATATATGTAGCTGCTCCCAAGTTTCTGATTTAGAACACAGGGTAGACTTTAGCAGCATTTACTACTGAGATAAAACAAATGATTGAGAAATAGATTTTAAAGGGAAGGTTGAGTTTAGTTTAGGAATGACAGTTCTAGGTACAACACAAATATCCAAGCAGAGATATCCAGGAGGTAGAGACATATAAGGGTTTGGAGTTCAAAATAAATATCTTGACTTTAGATGGAATTGAGGAAGTCGAGTGTATAGGTGACTGTGAAGAATTCCCATGAGAAATCTGAGAACTGAGAGGATGAGGGCATAAAGAACCCTATGGAATAGCATCATTTAATGGCCCTGGAAAGGAAAAGAAGCCAACAGAGAGAACAGAATGACCAGAAAGACCAGCAATGTGTGAAGAAAAGAGAAAATGTAAGACATAGGAGAAGGGAATTCAGGGACTTTTTTCTTTTTCTTTTTAATCTAGAGGGCCCTTGAGTCAAAGAAAGAGTGGTTAGAAATACAGAAAAGTCAGAGAATTTGTTGTTTATTAAGTTACCACAGAGAAGATAGGAAAAGATGGGACCCAAAGTGGAGAAGTAGAAAGTAAATGGTGGTGTGAATACAGGTAGATCTATAGATTTCAAGTTTTCTTTGATGACCTTTTAAGGTCATCTGCTCAGAGTAAGGGGGTTGGTTGCAGAATCAAACATCCAATGAAATTTGCATTTCAGATAAACAACAATTTTTCACTGGAATATATTATACTAAAAAAAATTCATTGTTTATCTGAAATTAAAATTTTTCTGGGATGGGTATCCTGTATATTTTTGCTAAGACCAGCCATGCAAAGTGTAGTAAGATAGACAAGCATTGCTAAAAGCCTTGTCGAGGTTGGCAACATGAGTTTATGGAAGCCAGGGACTGCAGGGAGTGTGATTTACCTCTGTAGTTCATCATTCAAATGTGTATGCAACCATGGAAGACAGCTGAACATGAATCTAAGGGAGCAGTCCTATGTTCCTGTTTCCACAGTTTTATGTAAGTATCCCCAATAAATCTGAAATTTAATTGCCAAGGAAACTGTGTCATATACAAAATTTGTAAAATAAAATAACATTTCAGTAAGCAGTTTTGTCCTCAACATTTATTTAGAGAAAAAAAAGTACACTTCTCTTTACCTGAAACTTTCAGACAATTTTTAATCATTGGGAGGACTGAGTTCATAGATTCACCCATCATCTAGGTCACTTTCCCACCAGCTCTGTGAAGACCCTTGGAACATTAGCACATATTATCACCTATCACTTCCTTGAACATATTTCTGGGGCAACTTCTTTCTTTTCAGTCTCTAATTGTAAGAAAGTTCTTTTGAACATTTGATATTTAATATCTAATATTTAATCAGTCTGATTCCTTTTTCTTGCCTGTAGGTCTTAGATTTATATTCACTCAGAAATTGATTTTTTTTCAGCTTTTGTTACTTATTCTGTTGCTTCTCCCTATTACTGTTTTTTGTGCAAAAATGAGACTGACATTCTATTGTTCAAGTCCATTCTATGCATAAAAGATAAGCTGTTCGGTCTTCAGTGTTCAGGTGAGAAAGGTTACCCTTAGCAACCTAATAGGAAATATTCATTTCTATGAGGTAGCAGACTCTTAAGAAAGTTCACCAATGTATTATCTTCCCTATACTCTTGCCTTTGTTTTTCTGAGTCTTCCTGGAACTAATAGCAACCTTCCTCCTGTTCATTTTCATAAAAGCTGAGTTGGTAGGAAATACAGGTATGAACATTGCTGATAATCTGCCAGAGGTGAGATTATTCAACAGAGAGTCAAAAGGTCTTCCTTCCAACTCTTGCTTCTCTCTGCTTGAAGTTGTCAGAGTTGGAAAATGTAAAACGGCCCTCTATTTATAGGATGATAAAATAAGATGTGCATTGCTAATGAATACTTTCTAATATGATGCAATGTTTTAGAACTAAGGTCTTTCCTTGAAATGAATAATTTTAATCACTACAGTTGTCAGTAAAAATTCAGATTCACCGTATGCTACTGTACTTTACAGAATGAGGGCTTCTCCGACAAAGTAAAGAATATTGTTTATAACATCACAATTTAATGTTTTAAATGCTTAGTATTATTTCACAAAGCATTTATAATCAGTTATTTATGTTTTTTATGAACAAAAAAAGAATTAAGACACTAACACACACAGAATTTATTTTAAAAACTTGAAAAAATTATAGAAATGACATTTTATATCTTTATGTATTTTAAAGATATATCATATTCTTAGTAGGTAGTGTTTTATTTCTGATTTATTTCCATTTTGGAGATAAACTTTCCAATAGTGAAATGACAGTGTCATCACATCAATAATACTGATGATCTTGACTGGTAAATTATTTTACATGACCAAAACCAAGTGAATTGATTAATTACCTTCTAATTTGACTAAACAGGTCACTCTGATTTTGGGAAATAGCATGTATTCTGAAGGCCAAATATTTAACACATACTTTTAAGTGAGAACAAAGAAAAATAGACATTTCCCCGCTTACAAAACCATATTAAAGTAGATTTGAATATCAACCAGCAATTTTCCAATCTCAGAAAATTTCAAGCAAAAGTAGATAGAAGCATGACACTTATTCAGATGTATAAGTCAGTATTTACATGTTATGAGCCTATTTTACTGTGCTACATTTATCTTTTATTTGATACTTTCTAAGTTTGTTAAATATTCAGTCATACCAATGGGCAAAATATTAAATAAGAAGGATTATTAATTGAATAGAGCTGATCTGTTTGCTTGTTTGTTTCGATTCAGGAGGTAAACATGTGTATTCATTACATGGACATATTGTGTGGAGATGGGGATTGGATCTCTCAGGTGGCCCATTCCCTATAGAGAATTGTGCCCCATAGGTAGTTTCTGAACCCTAACCACCCTCCCGCTTCCCCCCTTATTAATGTCTCTAGTGTCTATTATTTCTTTTCTTTTCTTTTCTTTTTTTTTTTTTTTGAGTTGGAGTCTCACTCCATTGCCCAGGCTGGGGTGCAGTGGCATGCTCACAGTCACCCCAGCGTCGACCTGCTGGGCTCCGGCAATCCTTTCTCCTCAGCCTTCCAAGTAACCAAAACTACAGGTGCGTGCTACCACACCTGGCTAATTATTTTATTTTATTGTAGAGATGAGGTCTTGCCAAGTTGCCTGGGCTGGTCTCAAACCTGCAGGCTCAGGCAATCTACTCACCTCGGCCTCCCAAAGTGCAGGGATTACAGGCGGAGCCACCGAGTCTGCTATCTATTATTTCTATTTTTGTAACTGTTTAGCTCCCACATATGAGTGAGAACTTGTTGTGTTTAGTTTACTGTTTCTGAATCAGTTTAATTAGACTGATGATTTTCAGCTCTATGTTGCTGCAAAGGACATGATTTCATTCTTTTTTATGGCTGTGTTGTTTCCTTGGCGTGTGTGTGTGTGTGTGTGTGGTGTGTGTGTGTGTGTCAACATTTTCATTAACCACTGATTGGTTGATGGGCATTTAGGTTGATTTCACATCTTTGCAATTGTGAATTATGCTGAGATGAACATGCAGGTGCAGACGTCTTTGTTATATAACAACCTCTGTTCCTTAGGGTAGATACCTAGCAGTGGGATTGCTAGATCAAGTGGTAAATCTACTTTTAGTTCTTTGAGAAATTGTCATACTGCTTTCCATAGTTTGTACTAATTTACACTTCCACCAACAGTGTATAAGTGTTCCCTTTCCTCCACATCCTCGCCAGCATCTATTGGTTTTTTGATTTTTTAGTAGTGGACATTCTGGTTGGTTTAAGGTAGTATCTCATTGTGGTTTTAATTCTCATTTCCATGATGATGAGTGATGTTGAACTACTTTCGTATTTCTTGGTCATTTGTATATCTTCTTTTCAAAAATGTCTATTCATGTCACTTGCCCCTGGGGTTATTTGCTTTTTTCCTCCTGATTTATTTGAGTTCTTTGTTGATTCTAGATATTAGTTCTTTGTCAGATGAATAGTTTACAAATATCTTCTCCCATTCTATAGGTTACCTATTTGCTCTGTTGACTATTTCTTTTGCTGTGCAGAAGCTTTTTAGTTTAATTAAATTCCACTTATTTATTTTTGTTTTAGTTGCATTTGCTTTGGGGGTTTTAGCCATAAATTATTTGCTTAGGCCAACGTCCATAGGAGTTTTTCCTAGGTTTTCTTCTAGGATTTATGGTTTCAGGTCTGACATTTAATTCTTTAATCCATCTCGAATTAATTTTTGTATATGAGAAGAGATAGGTATCAAGTTTCATTTTTCTGCTTGTAGGTACCCAATTTTCCCAGCACCATTTATAGAATAGTGTGTTCTTTCCCCAGTGTATGTTTTTGTCTGCTTTGTTGATGATCAATTGGTTGTAGGAATTTGAGTTTATATCTGGATTCTCTATTATGTTCCATTAGTCCATGTATCTGCTTTTGTACCATTGCCATGCTGTTTTGATTACTACAGTCTTGGAGTATAATTTGAAGTCTGGTAAAGTGATGCCTCCAGCTTGGTTCTTTTTACTTAGGATTGCTTTGTCTATTCTGGCTCTTTTTTGGTTCCATATTAATTTTAGAATTATTTTTTCTAATTCTGTGAAACATGACATTGGAAGTTTGATAGAGATAGTGATTATGGTGAATCTGTACATTATTTTGGGTATTATGGTCTTCTTTTCCAATTTGGATACCATTTATTTCTTTTTCTTGCCTGACTGCTCTGATTAGGACTTCTAGTACTATCTTGAATAGTAGTGGTGAAAGTGGGCATCTTTGCCTTCTTCCAGTTCTGGGGGGAAATGTGTTCAACTTTTCTCCATGCAGAATTACATTGCCTGTGGGTTTGTCATATATAGCTATTAATATTTTGAGGGACGTTCCCTCTGTGCCTATTTTGTTGAGGGTTTTTATCATGAAGGAATGCTGGATTTTATCAAATTTTTTTGCATCTATTGAAATGATCTTATGATATTTGTTTAAAGGATCACATTTATTGACTTGCATATATTGAACACCCTGGCATCCCTGGGATAAAACCTGCGTGGTCATGGTGTATTATTATTTTTATGTGCTGTTGAATTTGGTTTGCTAATATTCTGTTGAGGATTTATGTGTCTATGTTCATAAAGGATATTGATCTGTGGTTTTCTTTTTTTTGATTTGCCTTTTCTTGGCTTTGGTATCAGGGTGATACTGGTCTCAAAAAATAAATTAGGAAGTGCTCCCTCCTCTTCCGCCATGTGGAATAGCTTCAGTAAAATTCGTACCAATTCTTCTTTGAAGGTCTGGTAAAATTCAGCTGTGAGTCCATCAGATCCTGTACTTTTTTGTTGGGAGACTTCTAATTACTGATTCAGTCTTGCTACTCATTACTGCTCTGTTCGTGGATTCTATTTCTTCCTTAATCAAGGTTGGGGGTTGTATGTTTCCAAGAATTCATTCATTTCCTCTAGATTGTCTAGTTTGTTTGCATAAAGCTGTTCACAATAGTCTCGGATGATCTTTTGAATTTCCATTGTATCAGTTGTAATGTTTCCTTTTCATTTCTGACTGAACTCTTTTAAGTCTTCTCTCTTTATTTCTTAATTAATCTAGCTAGTGGTCTATCAATTTTGTTTGTCTTTTCAATTTTGTTTATCTTATTAATTTTGTTGATCTTTTGTATTTTTTTTTTTTGAGTTGGAGTCTCACTCTGTCGCCCAGACTGGAGTGCAGTGGCTGTTCCCGGCCACTAAAGCCTTGACCTGCTGGGCTCCAGCGATCCTTCCGCCTCAGCCTTCCGAGTTTTTTTTATTTCAATTTCCTTTCATTTTGCTCTCATCTTCGTTATTTCTTCTGCTAGCTTTGGGTTTAGTTTGTTCATGTTTTTGTAGTTCCTTGAGGTGTGACGTTAGGTTGTTGATATGTAATCTTTCACTCTCATTAAGGTAGGCCTTCATTGCTATAAATTTTCCTCTGAGCACAGCTTTGCTGTGTCCCAGAAGTTTTGATAACTTGTTTCATTGTTGTCATTCATTTCAAGGAATTTTTAAATTTCTATTTTATATCATTTTTACCCAAAGATCATTCAGAAACAGATTGTTTAACTTCTCTGTCTTTGGTTTCACAAATTCTTCTTAGAGTAAATTTCTAGCTTTATTCCACCATGGTCTGAGAAAGTGTTTGATATGGTTTTGATTTTTTTAATTTATTGAGACTTGATTTGTGGACTATCATATGGTCTATCTTGGTCAATGTTCCATGTGCTGATGAGAAAAAAATGTATGTTCTGTAGTTTTGTGATAGAATGTTCTGTAGATGTCTGTTAGTTCCATTTCCTCTAGAGTCCTATCTAATTTTTTGTTGTTGTTGCTGACTTTCTTCCTTGATGATCTGTTTATTGCTGTCAGTGGAATGTTGAAGTCTCCCACTATTACTGAATTAATGTCTATCTCTTTGTTTAGGTCTAGCAGAATTTTTTTTATAAAGCTGGGGACTGTGGTGTTAGGCATATATATATTTTAAATCGGATTGATCACTTTATCATTATATGATAGGCATCTTTGTCTTCTTTTCTGTTGTTAATTTAAAGTCTGTTGTATTTAAAATGAGAATAGTGATTCCTACCCATTTTGGGTTTCCATCTGTGTGGGATATTTCCCCACCCTTTTACCTTGAGTCTAAATAAATCTTTGTGGATTAAGTGGATCTCTTGAAGACAGCAATGTTTAGATTGTGTTTTTGGTTTTTTTTTAATTCATTCTGCCTGCCAGGCTATATCTTTTTAGTGGAATATCAAGACTATTTACATTCAGAGTTAATAGTAATATGTAAGGTGCAAGTCTATTCCTCATACTGGTTGTTACTTGATTGCTTTGTTTGTTTATTTATTTTTTCTATTGTGTTCCATAAAACCTGTTAACTTTATAATTTCCAGAGTTTTTCCACTGGTGTATTTTGACCTTTTGTTTTACTATTAAAAACTCCTTTAAATATTTCTTGTATAGCCAGCAGTCTAGTGGTGACAGATTCCTTCGGGATTTGCTAGTCTGCAAAGGAATTCATTTCTTCTTCACTTATGAAACTTAGTTTTGTAGGATACAAAATCCCTACAAAATCCCTGACCAACAGTTATTTTGTTTGTGGAGAGTGAAAAAAAGGCCCCAGTAACTTTTGGCTTGAAATGTTCTTCTGAGAAGTTTGCTATTAGTTCAAATAATTAGTTATTTGATGCGTTTGTATTGCTTCTCTTAAAATTGTTTCCTTCACTTTAACTTTGCATAGCCAGATGATTATATGCCTTGGGGATGACCTTTTTGCAATGAATTTTTGGGGGTTCTTTGGGCTTCTTGTGTCTGGATGTTAGATCTCTGGCAAGACCAGGGAAGTTTTCCTCCATTATTGCCACAAATAGGTTTTCCAAACATGTTACTTTCTCTTCTTCCTTAGGAATACCTATGATTCTTAGGTTTAGACATTTTATATAATCCCATATTTCTTGGAAACTTTGTTCCATTCCCTTGATTAGTTTTTCCATATTGCTGTTTGTTTAGGTTAATTCAAAAGGTTTTTTCAAGTTCTTAGATCCTCTCTTCTGCTTGTTCTAGTCTGCTGTTAAAACTTTCTTCTGCATTTTGTACTTCCCTAAATAATTCTTTCATTTACAGATTTCAACTCCTTTGTTTCTGTTTGTTTTTAAGGTGTCTATCACTTTGGAGAATTTTTCATTCATGCCCTAAACAGTTTTTATTTTTTAATTTATTTATGCTGGTTTTCAGTTTCTCTTGAAGTTTCTTGACCAGTTTTATCATCAACCTTTTGAATTCTATGTCTGTAATTTTTAAAATTTCATTTTGGTTAGGGTTAATTGCTGAAGAGTTGGTGTGATCCTTTGGGGATGTTGGAGAACTCTGTTTTTTCATATTGATAGAATTACTTTTCTAGATTTTTCTCATTTGGGTAGATGATTTCTTCTTATTTAAGGTTGACAGGGGGCTGAAGTAGGCACTGTAGTCTCTGGTTATATATAGCCTTGGTGTGGTGAGTTTCTCAACAGTCATTTGTGGCAGCCCTGTGCTGTGTACCTGCACTGGATCACAGTGTCCTGAATGGCTGGAGTGGCTTGGAAAGTGGTGTTAGCAGGGACTTGGGATCAAGCCTTCTCCAAAGCTGAAGTATTGAATTGGATGTGGTTGGCTGTACTGACCCGTGGAAGAAAACCAGCTAGATGGTGGCTATATGGTTTCTTCTTCACAAGTGTTGCTCCAATGAAGTATTCAACCTGCCTAAGTCGAGGGTGGGGTCCTGGAGATTTCCCAAATTTTCTGTCTGTTTTGAACCTTTGAGGAGTAGTATAGGGAAAAGGAGATGGAGTACTCTTCAAGTCTGCACTCTTAACTGCCCTAGTGGGGATTAGAAAGGAGTTCTAGGCCTCTGGGGTGATGCTGTTGTGCAGAGTAGGCCCAGAAGACTTCACAAGGGGAATGAGAGGTTGCTATGGCCACATGTCCTAGCCAGCTCCACCTTGGCCTTAGGCAATCTGCTATCTGGATGTCAAGGTGCAGTCAGCCCCAGCACCTCAAGTATTCTCAGGCAATCCACCCAACCAGGTACTGTCTAAAACAATGGATTTTGCCCTTGGGGCCCATCCCCTCACAGGCTGGCTGGAAAGCAGCCACTCACCCCACAAGGCTTGAGTTCCTGGAAAATGGAAGTTGGAGCTGCTCAAGACCTTTTTTTCCTGCACCATGCCATGGCAGAGTACAGCTGTGGGGAAGGCATTTTCCCATAAGAGAATAGGGACCCACAAGGATCAAGGGACTCTGCATATTCATAGCAGGAGCACAGAACTCCTGAATTCCCATCACTCACCTTCACCACTGTGTCCAGAGGTTGTGGTGGAGCATGGTGGTGCTGGCAAGAGTTCAGCCAGTTCCAGACCAGATCAGTTGCTTTTTTTTTCTTTTTCTTTGCTCTAAGTGGTTATTATCTCACCTTTGGAGACTTGTGGGGCATGCTGCTGGATTTGTTCCTCCCTGAGTGCTGAGGAAACTCTATCTTGGTTTACTCTGCTGGAGAAATTGACTCTGACTCATGTCCCCTCCCCCTTATCTACTTTTTAATTTAATCCCCTCCCCTTTATCTACTTTTTAATTTAAGAACAATATGTGCTCAAAATTACAGTTATATTGAACTATGTGCTTCCTGAAATGAATTGATATCTGTTTGGCAATATGAATTTCTCCTCTGTCTCAAAAAATAAAAATAAAATATTATTTCACTCCCACAAATTCATTTTTAAAACTGTTGTGTGAGTATTAAATTGAGATCCCTTATATATTTATGCAGATAGAGAATAAACACTGTGTATAAACTGCTGAATATTGGATACAGTGTTTTTTGCTACCAAATGATGATTTACATGTGAGAATTTATTTATAGCTTAAACATCTCCATTTCTAATTACCACATTTAGATTCTCATCTTCCTTATAACCATTGCAGCATAGTTATATATTTATTTCCAGTCTTCTGCAGTTGTCTCATACAGTAGGTAAATTTAAATACCAGTATCTAATTTGGTTCAGAAATTAAAATTTCCCTGCAGCAGCCTCAGCAAATTGTCTTTTGTTCACAGTACTCTGACAGTCTTAAACACAGCACAGTATTCTCCTTCCCACCTCTTCAGATGCAAGAAGGACTCCAAGACTGTACTAGTTCTGCCCCATTCACTTCAAAGTTTGTGTACTCCTGAAGATGCTATAATATTGAAGTTCCTGTGTTTGGAGAGAGAGCTTACTTTTGACCTTACACTGCACACTTTCTTCGTTCCCTTAAATTTGTCCAACAAGTGATCTTCAAAACCTAACTTTTTTCTTGCATGGTTCTTCTGAGCCTCACCTTAACAAATTCTGATGTCTTTATTTGAAAACTCTTTGATCTAAGTTAGATCGTGACTCTCTGAGGGTGTAACCAAATTAAAATGATTTGCCACACTATTAGATAGTAACAATGGGGAAGATAAAGGAGGAATGGGGGAAAATAATAATAACCAGAATGAAATAGAAGCCATATACACTGTCAAAATGTCCCATGCATTGGAGAAATTCTGGCTCCAATCAGCATTCCAAAGGCTCAGAATTCTACCAGCTGGAGCTATACAGAAACTGAGAGGTGTCTCACACAGTGGTTCTCAATCTGGGCTGCTTGTTAGACTTGTTTAAGAAGTTTTTTGTTGTTTTTTTAAAATGCTGCCAGGACTCCTCAGATACCTTTGTAAGTGGGGCTTCAGCCTGGGTACATTTTAAAAAACACTCCAGGTAAGTTTAATGAGCAACAAAGACTGAGAACCACTGATTTTTAGCCCAATCTTAGGTGAAAAAAAATTGATGACCAGAAGATATATAGATGGATATAGATATAGATGAAGGTGTAGGTGTAGGTAGATAGATAGATAGATAGATAGATAGATAGCGAGAGATAGAGGTAGGGTAGAGGTATTGTAGAGAGAGAGAGAGAGAGAGAGAGAGAGAGAGGAAGAGGAAGAGAGAGAGGGAGAGAGAGAGAGAGAGAGGAGAGAGAGATGGCGAAAACCATACTGTGGACAGGAAGTCCACTTGGCGGTGCTTCTATAATCTGGACACACCAGAATGAAACGTGAAGGTGAGCAACGGGTGCTAATATATTTCCTCTCAGCTCCTGAAGCCATCTAAACTTCAAAACAATGGTTCCCAAACTTGACAACTTTACTGGTGGAAATACGCAATACAGTTGCTTTTAACAGCTTTCATCTTGGAATAAACCTCAACTGTCTCATCTTATTGGTACAGGGAATTGCAATTCATTTTAAAATGATACTATAGGGTGACAAAACCCTAAATCTATGATTCTCACAGTAGAATCCCTGCACTAGTAGAATCAAAATCCTTTAAGAATTTGTAAAAAATATAAACTATTGACCCAACCCAGATGTATTGAATCAGAAACTCTAGGAGTAGAACTCAGACATCCAGAACTGGCCCTCTGGATGTGAGTCTGCTGCATGATGAAGTTTGAGAACCACTGAAGTAGAATACAGGTAACAATTCAATCGATTGTGATAGAGTATGTTTATGCTGCAATGGTAGTAAGCGCAGGGTGCTTGACAAAATAAGGACAAGGAAGCTAACACAAGTTTGTGCAAGAGGGAAGCAAAATGCAAAGCAAAACAAAGAAGATGCCTGTATTTGCTGATTTTCTTTTTCCTTTTTAAATTATTTGACATATTCAATATACACATATACATATATGTATGTATGTATATGTATATTGTATATATACATGCACACGTATGTACATATATTGTGTTGATGCATAAGTTCATAGCATTTTTCACTTGCCCATGGAATGCAAATGTCACATGATGGTTAACTGGTCACAGTTCATCACAATTGCCAGTTCTTGGGTTGACTGAAGTGGAATGTTGTGGATTAAAGCATTTAAACTGTCTTCATCAAAGCCTGGTGGTCTTCCTGAACGTGGAAAAAAACTCAGGTCAAAGTGACCCTCTTTGAAATGACAAAACCATTTTCTTGCTGTACTTTCCCCAGTTGCGTTCTCTCCTCACACAGCACAAATGTTTTGAGCCTCTTCTGTTAAACTCAAACAGAAGAATATGTCAGAAGTATTCTTTTTTTTTTCCCACTTACGACTCTAACATCTTTAGGCCACAATTAGCAGTAGCTTTCTTTCTTTTTTTTTTTTTTTTTTTGAGTTGGAATCTTTTCACTCCGTCACCCAGGCTGGAGTGCAATGGCACACTCACAGTCACCACAGCCTCCACCTACTGGGCTCAGGCAATCCTTCAGCCTCAGCTAAGTAGCTGGAACTACAAGCACATGCCACCATGCCTGGCTAATTTTTTTATTTATTGTGGTGATGCGGTCTCGCCAAGTTTCCTAACCTGTTCTTGAACCCGTGGGCTCAAGTAATCCTTTTGCCTCAGCCTCCCAAAGTACTGGGATTACAAGCTTGAGTCACCCCACCCAGCCAGCACTAACTTTTTTCAGATCTGCAAAAGCAAGGCATATTCACAAGCACAACACTGTCACACCAAATGACAAACAATAAACTCTCAGCACTGCAGTGTTGCCACACCAAAAACAAATGCTACAAACTTATTCATCAAAATATATACAATCATGCCTTATAACAGCATTTTGGTCAAGGACATATATGTGTAGGCCTGGACTAATGTGTGTTTGTGTCTTCATTTTTAATGAAAACATTAAAAGTAAAAACTAAAATTATTTTAATTAGAGAAAGCTCATAAAATAAAACTAAAATGAAAACAAATCTTTTGTATAGCTTTACAATGTATTTGTGTTTTACACTGTTATTACAAAAAAGTCAAAAGTTAAAAAATTTAAGTTTATGAAATTAAAAAGTTTCAGTAAGCAAGGTGAATTTATCACTGAAGAAAGAAAAAATAATTTTGTAAATTTAGCATAGCCTAAGTGTACAGTGTTACTCAGCATTCACTCACTGGCTCATCCAGAATAACTTCCATTCTTGAAAGGACCATTCATGGTAAGTGCCCTAGACACGTGTACCATTTTTTACATTTTATACTCCATATTTCACTTTTCCCATGCTTAAATATGTAAACACTTACCATTATGTTACAATTGCCTATAGTATTCAGTACAGTAACATACTGTGCAGGTTTGTAGTCTCAGAGCAATAGGCCACAACACACAGCCAAGGTGTATGGTAGGCTAGACCATCTGGGTGTGTGTAGTTGCATTCTATGTTGGTCACACAATGATATTGCCTAACGAGGCATTTTTTAGAATGTATCCTGGTCATTAAGGGACATATGACTATATTTCATGATGAAAAATTTTGATAAAGAAAGAGAAAGGTCAAAAGGTGATGATAACACGGCAGGCATTGCAAAAGGCTCAGTGGACAGTGATGAGTGTCGAGCAAGTGCACACAGATTTACACAAGTAGGCAGTTGAAATGGGAATGAAGCAGTTGAAGACACCCCTTTCGATAGCAAATAACAGGGCAAAGTAGTTTTATCTTCTAAGAAACTACAGAAGAATCCCATGTACCTGAATGGAATATCTGAATGCACATAGTTGCATAGAATATAGATGCACACCATGACTGACATGAAATATGTTTTATACATTTCAAAACCAGATAACGTGAAATATTCCTGACATATTGGTATATGTGAAGAAGGAGGGGAGCAGACTTTTCTGTCCTTGCAATGAATAAGTATACTGAGTTATAAAATGAAAATTCCTACTCGTATGGTTAACACCTGCAAGTTTATATTTCTATTAAAATATAAATGACAGTAGGTGTAAATCCTCTGGTTACCAGCTAACCAGGTGTTATGAAGGTTGCTCCTGAAACTGGACAGGAAAGAGACAGAACAGCGATTCAACACTTCCACTTCCTAATAATAAGACATGGCGATTTTCCAACTTGTTCAATATATACATGTATCAAATTTGTTCATGAATTTATTAATTTACTAGGGAATGAGAAAAAAGAAAGTGAAGTTGAATTAGAAAATATTTTTAAGTATTGTACATTTATTTTCATATTTTATTGATTATTACAGTAGTTTGTGGTTACTATAAAGAAAATTTAAAATAAAAAACTATCATCTATAAACTTAATTAACTGGAGAGGTAATCACCATTTAAATTTTGATTTTTCCTTCTAATCTTTTTCTAAGTATTTAATTTTTAATTAGGATTATACTGTTTTCAGTTGTCTCTCAATGTCAAGATTTAAAGTTTATTCACAGCTTTTGAAGAACAGAACCTATTATAAAATACCTTAGTGGTTTTTGTCTAAGGGAAAATTTTATTCTGTCAAGATTCTGAATAAATAAACTTTTGTGGGACTTTTTTTTTTTTTAATCTCACTCCATCACTCAGGCTGGAATACGGTGGTGTGATCATGTTCTACCACAGCCTTGACCTCCTTGACTCAGGTGTTCCACCTGTCTCAGCCTCCCAAGTAGCTAGGAATACAGGCACACACCACCATGCAGGGATAATCTTTTAATTTTTTTGTAGAGACAAGGTCTCATTATGTTGCCCAGGCTGGTCTCAAATTCCTGAGATCAGGTAATCCTCCCACCTCAGCCTCCCAAAGTGCTGCGATTACATGTGTTAGCCACCACTCCCAGACAACTTTTATGATTAAATTTGTATAAGGCATTTTCATTTGGTTTCATAAAATTATACTCTGTCCTATTTGAGAGACAAATTATTAGGATAATTAAATGATATAAGGATGATTCTGAATTCCCTGCTCGCTAAGAAAATATAAATTAGAAGGAGGACATAAGGAACCACATTTTTAATTACATATTTGTATATTTCTGCTGCTATTTGGAAATATATCTTTGTATCTGATTATTCACTGAAGTATCTCAAATCCAACAGAATAGCAGCTCAGAGAACGTTTGAAACTAGTCCGTTCTCCTTTTCAAAATCACTGTCTCCATACCATGTAACCAAGTTAAAAATCAAATTATGAGCTTATGGTTTTTAAATGGTAACTGTGGGTACAAACAAGTGCCCAGAGACCCTAGATTAATCTTGAGCAGTGTCCCCAGGAGCTTAATCAAAAGCCTGAAGTCAGCAGAGCCTGTTCTCTGCTCCCCTCCACCACAGCTCATCCCGCTCTCCTTTCCCAACCTGTTGCCTCAGTTCCACCAACGTGACTTTTACAAACTCTCTTCTCTTCTTGTGTGCTCACACTATCATGCTGGTTTGTTCTCATCACTACTGGCTTTGACTATTACAATATTTTATTTCTTTTTAATCTAACACCGCCAGATTAATCTTTCTAATAATCTTAAATTTTTTTTTTTACTAGTCAAAGACTTTATTTTTTTGCTTTTCATTGAGGTAAGGGCATTTAATGTGAGATCTGCCCTCTTAACAAATTTTTGGTTTACAATACAGTATTTATTATTAATGACAGGTACAATGTTGTTCAGAAGATTTTGAGAACAGACTCATTTTGCATAATAAACACTATGCCTGTTGACCAACTCTACACCTTCCCCTCTCCCAGCCCCTGGCAGCCACCATTCTACTCCAAGCTTCTTTGTGTTTGACTATTTTACATAGCTCATGTAAGTGGTATCATGCAATATTTAGTCTTCTGTGGCTGACTTATTTCACTCAGCATAATTTCTTCAAGTTTCATCCAATAAACATCCAATCCTATATGAGAGGGAGGACTTCATTCTTTATTGAATTTGAGAAATATCTTATTGTATATATATACCACATTTTCTTTATCCATTCATAAGTCAATGGACATTTAGGTTGTTTCCACATTTTGCCTGCTATGATCATGGGAGGTCAGATATCTATTTGAGTTCCTGATTTTAACTCTTCTAGGTAAATACTCAGAAATGGGATTGCTGGATCATATGATACTTCTATTTTTAATTCCTTGGGAAACCGTCACACTATTTTTCTTAGCGACTGCACCCTTTTACATTCTCGACTGTGTACAAGGATTCCAATTTCTCCACATACTCGAGAACTCTGCTTATCGTGTTTGGTTTTTTGACGACAGCCATTCTAATGGGTGTGAGTGCTATTATGCTGTAGTACTGATTTGCATTTCCCTGAGGATTAGTGATGTTGAGCGCCTTTGCATATACCTGTTGGCCATTTCTTTAGGGAAATGTCTAGTCAGCTTCTTTGCCTGTTTTTTTAACACAATCTTAATTTTTTACTTAAATTCTTTAGTAGGTGCCCACTCCAACTGAATACAATTAAAGCTTTTTCTGTGTGTGTGTGTGTGTGTGTGTGTGTGTGTGTGTGTGTGTGTGTGTGTTGGCATGGGGTGAGGGAAATCCTAGGCTCTCCATAATCTTTATTTACCATCATGACTTCTCACTACATTCCTACTTAAATTTTTATGCTCCTTTCAAACTTGGCCACATACTATTGCCAAATAACCTGGTTAGTCCCACCACTAAGCCCTGGCTAGAAAAATATTGACTAAAACTATCTTCCATACCTGGCATATTCTACCAGCATCCCTCTCCATCTACCAAAACTCTATCCAGGCTTCAACTCTTTATATATCACATCTTCTGTTGGACATTAGCCCCATTCTCACTCCCCAATCTGTAGACATTTTCCCCTCCCTTGTGTAAAGCAGCACATAATACAACACATATCACATTTTCACTTGGATTCTGACTAGTTCTAGTTCAATTTTCCAATATGTAAGCTCTCATAGAATAAACTCCTTGAAGGGCAAACTCTGAAAGATATTCATCTTTATACTTATCACAGCACCTTATCAAACTGCATATAGTGCATATGCAACAAATTATTTGTTTAGAAAATGAATGAATGAATGAATGAGTGAATGAATAAATGAATACAAATGGATAATTTTTCACCAAAAGTGGCTGGAACTGCTGTAAAATATCAATATTTTGCTGAGACACTTGCCTATGTAGAAGCATTCATATGCAGAAGCATATTTCTAAATCAGTGCAGCTTTTAAACTGTAAATAAAGTACTTGCTTTGTCAATTATACATAGCAACTTGAGACTTTCTTTGATCTAATGCTCATCCAGATAAGATAAATGGATGGACAAAATTGGAAGGATGTCATGGTTAAGGATGAGCATGTAAAATCTCAAAAATAACAATCTCAAAAAAATGATCAGAAAATCAGTTTGAATTAAAATGTCTGCCACATGCAGAAAAGAAAATATTTGAAAGATTATAACAGGATAATTTTTCTGATAAGTCTGTTATTATGTATGTACCAAAGACTTATTCTTTATCTGATCACATATATTTCTTTGGTTATAGCTACACAGTAAAGCCAAATGAGTTTGTATTATCTATCCTTTTGTTTTTCCTTTTTATTTCAATACATGTAGGTAATAAAAATTTAGCTTAATAATTTTGACTATCTGCTTAGAAATAGCTCTAGTTTAATTATATCAATCTTATATCCAAAAGTATCTCAAAGCTGATATTAAATGAATGTTTATGATGTGTAAAAATGTCAAGAAAATCCTTACATCAAGATATTTATTCTATATTTATTGTCCATTTGCTGATCTATATGTCATCAAAATTAAAAGATAGGATCTGGAAAGGCAAATGCCCTTGGGGAAACTCATTTCCTTCACCCAGAAGTAGATTGTGCTCTAAGCTCACCAACAGAGGTGGATAGGGCAGCAAAGTGATGGTTAACAGGAATGGGATTGTCCTAACAGACATATTCCAGACTTTTATTTCTCCTGTGTGGAGGATTTGCACAGTTTGAGGGGATCCTAAGATTAACAAGAAAGATCTATTATATTGCTAGATACACTCAGCACTGGAGTTCTTCATGCTACGCATGACATCTTGGGATGTGGGGGTATCTAATGTGTTCTGTGAGGCCATGAAGATGTCTCAGAAAGTCCAGTGAGATGGCTGAGATCACCATGAGACTGAACCACTAGGTAGATGAGAATAAGTAGTCTCAATGAGATCCTTGGTCCCAAGCAGGATTTAAACTCCTAGTATCAATGGCATCATCTCTAGAAGTGATGTGAGACCTGAGAGGAGCAATTCCAGTAGAATCTTCCCAATCCATTGCAGAAGTCAATATCTATGAATTCAAATATACTTGGCCCCCTCTGCTTCCATAATTGGCACAGCAAAGTGATCATTATCTTCTTCTCCACTGTTTTCCATCAGTGTGATATCTGGTGGGAAGAAAATGTAGCTGATTAGTTGAGACTTTGGATCAGCTTCAGGAATAGAGTTGTGAGCCAGGGACATTGCCATGTCATTGTCTTTGTTGTTGAACATCCCCCACAGCTCTGTGCAGATGGTCTGAGGTTTTAACCAAGTCAGTGGTGACAAATTAGGGCATGAAATTGAACTCAGGAAGTCATGCTATGTAGCAGCTCTTTTTGAGATGAAAATATTCCTTTGAGAAAACAAAACACTAAAAAAAATCACATGTGTATGAAGAACTATCATTCATCTGTAGATGTTAAAAAGACTGCAGATTCAGAATAACCAACTTATGATTGCAAAAATTATATTAGCTATTTGTAAAAGATTTTTATTCTTACATCATAATTGTATTTTTAATTAGAATTTTCAAGATATGTTAAATCTCAGGCCAAATGATAGCTTAGAATATGCTTCATCTCTGTTAAGGATGAAATATAGCTTATAAGGCTTTTTCATTTTTTAATTCCAAAAAAATTGTGCAGACTCATGTCCATAAGTTTAACTGGAAACAGCTATTAGTAAGAATGATATTACATACTGTTTATTTTCTTCTCTATTTATTAAGTAAGTTACTTCTCCTTTCTACTGCAGAGCAGTTTGCTTGACTTCCTCTGCTGCTCAGATAGGGCATAAAATTGGTCCACCTCAGTTTAGTTCCGCAAATGCAAATGAAAGAGTGCATGGTATAAAGAAGGGTCACATATTTCTCATTTCACTATAAGTGAATTTTTCTGAAACATAAGCAAAATGCTGGCAGTTGATAACAACTTCTGAGAATCGCTTAATCATCTCACTAAGCTAGATTTTTTTGTCTATACTGTATACATGTTTAAATAAAAGCTTAAGGTATAACATTCCCTGTCCATTTATGGTCTAGTGCTCAGTCATCTTTTTTTTTTTTTTTTGAGTTGGAGTCTCACTCTGTCACCCAGACTGGAGTGCAGTGGCATGCTCCCAGCCACCGCAGCCTCAACCTGCTGGGATCCGGCGATCCTTCCATCTCACCCTTCCAAGTAGCTGGAACTACAGGCACGCGCTACCACTCCCGGCTAATTTTCTGACTTATTGTAGAGATGAGGTCTCACCAAGTTGCCCAGGTGGGTCTCGAACCCATGGACTCAAGGAATCCACTCACCTTTGTCTCCCAAAGTGCTGGGATTACAGGCTGAGCCACCGAGCCTGGCCGTACTCAGCCATCTTTACCCTCACTTTTTAACACTTTCTTCACTTAAATTACCCTTAACATCAATACAAATACACAAGAAGATCCTGTCCCCCCAAAGGACTAAACATAATGTATCCAGTTCATAATAACAGCTTGCATAAATGAAAGAATTAAAAAACAGCAAAGACCGGATCTGTGTGGTATAGGCTTGAAGGGAAATGATAACTCAAGAAATGGAGATAGCGTAACAGGGAAGGAAAAACTAGGGTCTGTTTCATTAAGGATGTGAGTCCTGAAGTTGGAAGTGTCTTATTTAGATGAGGTGTTACCAAGAGAGGGAGAGTATCAAGGGTATGAGATGATATTTGAGGAAGTTCTCAGAGACAGACTTTAATATAGTTAATGCAGTAGACTCAGGAAATAACCTCAGAAATGACCATTAATTGAAAATATACTATTTAACCCTTATTGATCACTTACTTAAGGTAATTCTTATTAATAATCTGTGAAGTAGATACTGCTATTTTCCCATTTGCTGAGGAGCGTGAAACACAGAGATTAAGTACTTTAACACACATAGGTAGCAGAACTATAACTCTAAGGTTGATTGTATTTTCAATAACCACACGAGTGTTTCCCAACATCTTTCACATCAAGGCACATGGAGAACATGATAATATTTTTGAATCAACTGGGATGAATGGACAACACACCCAAGGCCTCTAAACTACCTCGGGGCTGACAGGAATCAAGATCTTGGCAGACCAGTAACTTACCTGTGGCTAAAACCACAGCTTATTAGCTGTTAAACTCTGCATCTTGCTATTATACCTGTATGTCGGGGATTAGTGGAAAATATGGCAGAATAGGTAAAGTAAACCCGAATTTCGGAAGGTCATATGAAAACCAGGTAAAGTAATTTGGATGTTATTTGAGTGGTGATGGAGTTCTTGATGAAAAGCAGCATATTAAGAGGGTCTGAATAACTGCACGTTTTAAGAATGAATTTCTAATGGAAATTATCTTAAATGTTTAAAGATAATTTGCTTCTCTGTTGACAATTCAAAAACACTAGAGAAATGGTTATGGGGTTGAAAAGGAAGAAGATATGGACGATACTGAGGGAGGAAATATTGGCATGTTGATGGTAATTTGAATATGGGACTTAAAACACATGGGTGGTTCAAAGATAATGGCAAGCTAGTTACTCTAAGAGAATGGGATACTCATGGAATGAGATCTTGAGAAAAAAGCTCTCTTGGAGATGGAAAGATAGAGGAAGCAGTAAATTTCCCAATGGAAATGCCCCATTATTGATGTCAGAGAGCTGGCCAAAGTGTCTTGCTGTTGGGGATACTGAGGTTTTAGAGATAGATGCTTAAAATTACAAGTTTTACTTGTTATGAGCAGTACTTGTTATAGGCCTAGAATGGCTCAGTAATGTAATTAGTGTAAAGAGGAAAAATGAAATGGTCAAGTGCAAAACTCCCAGTGTAAGTAGAGGGGAAAATGCTTACAAAGAAATTAGAAGGAGGAAAAATATCAGTCCATGAGAAAGGAAAGATGATGGGACTCTATCACTGGAAAGCACTGTGAGGTCATGTGATTGACCTTTGCTTGGATTCCTTTTGCACCATGTCCACCAAATAGTCTCTCCACCTGTGCTTAAGGGCTTTCAGTGCCAGGAAATTCACACTCCTTGGACAGTTCACCCCCATGAAAAGATGTTTTTTGTTGTTTTCTTTATATTTCATGGAAATGTGTTTCCTTGAGCTTCTACTCATTGGATCTAGTTGTGGAACTGTTGCTGTTTTCCACAATAGACTTTCACTTATCTGAAGATAGATAGCTGTGAGGCTAGGCACAGTGGCTCATGCCTGTAATCCCAACATTTTGGGAGGTGAAGCTGGATGATCACTTGAGCCTTGGAGTTCAAGGCAAGCCTAGGCAACATATCTAGATCTCGTCTCTACCAAAAAAAAAAAAAAAAAAGAATTAACCAAGTGTGATGATGCATGCCTGTAGTCCCAGCTACCCAGGAGACTGAGAAGGAGAGATCACAAGAGCCCAGGAGATAAAGGCTGCAGTGAGCCGTGATTATGCCACTGTACTCCAGCCTGGGTGACAGAGAGGCACCTTATCTCAAATTAAAATAAAATAAAATAAAATTTCATATAATTTCCCCTTCCTTGCCTTTTTCTCCTCTGAGATGTTAAGTGTGGGAACTAGTACTTCTTGTTTGCCCTAAAATTACTACACTCCTACTTTGCAAGGTGTCCACTTTGACCTACAATAATCTAGAGGCATCTTAGCCATGAATTTGGATATACTGAATTCTATATTATTCTCCTGTTGTCTCTCATCTTCCCAGATTCCAGAATCCTAACTTTTTTAAAATTTTTATTTTAAAAATGTGGGGTACAATTCAGGGTTAGGTATACAAACGGCCATTCTAACACTTTTTATCTGTCCTCTGTAAGTAGTCACTATCCCAATGCCTGCAATTATTTTTATGCCTTTCTGATTTCACTTTTCTCATTTTTAAAGGTGCTGATTATAAGGGTAGTACCACATAAGCCAGAAAAAGGAAGTTTTGAGACGGAGTTAGTCAACTATGCAAAAGACATCAGAAAAGATAAAGAACCAGAAAAGGTCCTTAGGCTTGAATGCAAGAAGGGTGTTGGTGGTTTAGTAGAAAAGCAGTGTAGGCTGGGTGTGGTGGCTCAAGCCTATAATCCCACCACTTTGGGAGGCCAAGGCGATAGGATTGCCTAAGTCCGAGCCCGTGTGTTCTAGACCAACCTGGGCAACATGGTGAGACTTCATCTCTACAATAAATCAAAAAATTAGCTGGGCTTGGTAACACGCGCCTGTAATTCCAGCTATTTGGAAGGCTGAGACAGAAGGATTACCTGAGCCCAGCAGGTCAAGGCTGCAGTGGTCAGGAATATACTACTGTACCCAGCCTGGGTGACAGAGTGAGACTCCAACTCAAAAAAAAAGAAAAGAAAAGAAAAGAAAGGAAAGCAATCTCACCTGTGAGGTAGACAGAGGAAATGTTTCCCTTTCTTACATGATGGCGCAAAAGGCAGAGTTCTGAAAAGTAAAATGCAGACATGAAAAATTGAGTTGCTTTTTACAATTTTCAATGACTCACATTTATGGTACCTAGCAACAAATGGTCATGGATTTTATTGTTTATTTGCACATTGACAACAATATCTTACTTTGGGGTAGTGTTTATACATTGTAATGTTTTCTTCGATATCTTTTTTTTTCTTTTTTTTTTATATTTGGAGTCTCACTCTGTCGACCAGGCTGAGTATGGTGGCAAGATCACAGCTCACCATAGCCTTGAGCTGTTGAGCTCAGGTGATCCTCCTACTTCAGCTTCCCAAGTAGCTGGGACTACAGTTGTGCACCACCACAAGCAGCTATTTTTTTTTTTTTTTTTTCCTTTTTGGTAGAGACAAGGTCCTGGGCTCAGATGATCCACCCACCCTGACCTCCCAAGTATTAAATTGGTGCAAAATAATTGCAGTTTTGGACTGTGAATCTTAAATCATTATAACTAAGCTCAAACATCTTTATTAATAAAAATAGGAACCATTGCAATCAGCACATTTTTTCCAATGAGAAATAAGTTTGTTTATCCTTGTTGCATGGAGAACCATGCTTTGGGATTCAATGAATTCTTGGGAAGCATTTTCTGCATCCTTCTGGTTGTGGAAGCATTTTCCCTGCAAAAAGTTGCTTAAGAAGTGGTAGATGGTAGGCGAGAGGTCAGGTGAATATGGCGGATGAGGCTACACTTTGTAGCCCAATTTGTTCAACTTTTGAAGTGTTGGTTGTGCAATGTGAGGTTGGGCGTTGTCGTGGAGAAGAATTGGGCCCTTTCTGTTGACCAATGCTGGCTGCAGGCATTGCAGTTTTCGGTGCATCTCATTGATTTGCTGAGCATATGGCTCAGAGGTAATGGTTTTGCTGGGATTCAGAAAGCTTTAGTGGATCAAACTAGCAGCAGAGCACCAAACAGTGACCGTGAACTTTATTTAGTGCAACTTTGACTTTGGGAAGTGCTTTGGAGCTTCTTGGCCCAACCATTGAGCTGGTCGTCGCCAGTTGTCATATAAAATCACTTTTCATTGCATGTCACAATCCAGTCGAGAAATGGTTCATTATTGTTGCATAGCATAAGAGAAGACGACACTTCAAAATGATGATTTTTTTTTCGGTCAGCTCATACAGTACCCACTTATTGAGCTTTCCAATTTGCTTCAAATGCCACATGTCCATAGAATGGTCGATATTGAGTTTTTTGGCAACTTTTCGTGTAATTTTAAAAGGATCAACTTTGATGATTGCTCTCATTTGGTTGTTGTCAACTTCTGATGGCCAGCCACTACACTTCTCATCTTTGAGGCTCTCATCTACTTTGCAAAACTTCTTGAACCACCACTGCACTGTACATTCATTAGCAGTTTCTGAGCCAAACATATTATTGATGTTGCAGTTATCTCCGCTGCTTTACTACCCATTTTGAACTCGAATAAGAGAATTGCTCAAATTTGCTTTTTGTCTAACATAGTTTCCATAGTCTAAAATAAATACAAAATAAACAAGTAATAAGTTACTAGCAAAAAATAAAGTAAGAAGTGCACATGACAATGATGTATAACATAACCACATTTATTAAGAAAGTATTCCAAGATCAAATGGCCAATTTCAATTTGCAAAAACTGCAATTACTTTTGCACCAAACTAACAGCATGGTTGTATGCACCACCATGCCAGCTAATTTTTTTTTTTTTTTTTTTTTTTGGTAGAGCCAAAGTCACACTATGTTGCCCATGCTGGTCTTGAATTCCTAGGTTCAAGCAATCCTCCTGCTTCAGCCACCTAAAGTGCTGGGATTACAGGCATGTGCCACCACACCTGGAAGATATCTTATTTGAGCCTCATAATAGCTTGATCTAAGAGCTTCCAGCTAAATTGGGGTTCCAGTGCTAGAGTGGCTGTCAACTTTGTCCAGATGTGAAAGGAAGGGGAGTTGGATGTGAGTGTGCCTTTCATGGGATACTTCTTTTACATTATGGATGGTCTATTGCATAAAGGAAGCAGTGAGAAAGCTAAAAATCTGGTCTCCCTGGCAGAAGAGGTACCTCTATGTCCTCATTTCTAGCCACTGGCCTGAGCCATCTGGGTATGGTATGATGGGAAACTGGAAACCGTCAAGGGTGACTGAGCCCTGCTTCTGGTATGAGAAAGTTCAACCTGTTTTCAAAGTGAGTTCTGAGGCAATATAAAGTTATAAGAATTCACTACATCCCCATGTAAGATTTTATAGATGAGAAAACCAACTGAAAACTTCTCTGAGCCCACCCAGCGTAGAGAAGAGTGACACTGAATTCAATCCCAAATGTATTCTACACAAACCCAAATATGCTCCCCACCTCACGTTCTTTAGGACATGTCAAGGGCATGACTGGTCAGGGGAGTCATATGTGTCAGTAACTAACTCACCTGGATGAAGTCAGAATTGATGGCCTTGACCTTACAAGCATTTGCTTGATTTAACTAAAAAACTAAAACTTTGCTAACTTTGCTAAAACTTCCCAGTCCCGATGCACTGAAAGCAATGCCACAGATAAACCATATCAGTAGTAATCAGAGTAGTAATGTGACCCATCCTGTGACTAACCATTATGAAATTAATAACTCAAAGTCAATTAAAAATCTATATCATGAAATAAACATGTGATTGCCTGCCACATGTCAGGTACTTCACTAGTTTATCTCAGTTAAATCCTCATGACACCCTAAGAGGTATTTTTGACCTTATTTCACAAGTGAATAAACTGAAAATGTTTCCAGTTTACTGGAGCAGAGAGCAAGATTGTGAGTCAGAATTTTATTTGCTTCTGCATCTCAAGCACCAAATAACTATACATACTATTTTTTAATTTTTTGATATGATAGTGAACAAAAGTGGAGAATTGAATTCATCCAGGAGGTATATGAATCTGCTACATATGCGCAATATCTGTCCCTCTTCCTTCTGCTTTCAACATCAGTTCTTCATAATCATGGCAACTTTGTCTCTCAAGACCAACCGTTTTCATAACACGTTGACCACAAGATGGCTTCTCTGCCTCCCTGCTCAGTGTCTAGACCTAGGACCAGATGTTTCAATGTGGTGTTCTCTGATGCACCAGAATTCTTTCCTTCTTTGTCCTTTCTGTTTCTGACCTAGTGGTTTCAGGGCTTGTTAGCATATACTGCCAGCTGTGGGACTGCCCTCTGCAGAACACACCAGTCAACGCAATGTTAACAGCATTTACTATAAATTTGTGCCGTCTAATCTCACCAGGGACTTCTCGCTGCTCCACAATTCTTATATTCATGTTTGGTTAATTCATCCTTGCAGTTTCCACGTGGCTTCTTCTAATTCTTTACAGCCTCCGTAAGACCTTAACCCCGTGCCTCCCTCCCTTCTGTTCAGCATACATGTTATCTCCTAGATCACAAAGGTGATCAGACCACCTGGATCCAGCTACTCAGTGTCCTCTACCCAGCACCTTCTCATCTTCACTGATCATGTTTTCTCTTCCTTTTGCTCACAGGAAAAGGGCCATGTGTCCCCATGTGCATTCTTCCACTTGTCCAACAATTTTCCTCTACCATGTTTCCTTTCTCCATATTTTCTTAACTTCTCACAACTGACTGTTTTTTAAAATGTTTATCAATCTGTGGCACCTTTACCTCTACTATTTATAAACAAATTCAGATTTTCACTGTTCAAAATAAAATGAGATGAAAATTAAAAATAAAATTTCTCCAGTCTGCTAGCCTGTCACTGCCATGTTAGCCTCCTCAAAAGAGAGATTCATCTCTTCACTCATTCTCTTGAGCTCTCATTTTTCACCCACTGATTAATATTTCTAATAATTTCTAATAATTTCTAGTTTACATTTCTAATAATTTTTAGTTTAGTGAGTTCTAAGGATGACTGTGATTAAAATCCAAATTAAACTAATATAAACACAGTAGTGTCCATAATGACTGTGCTTACGGGTTACTTAGTTGGAGGAGGATATGGAGAAAAAGGTAGAAGAGCAAGGGCTGGTGTTACAAAGATGTGCTTGTCAGAGAAGCAGCAGCAAAATAGAGTGGAGCATGAGAGGAGTGAGTTGCAAGGCCGGTTAGTGAGATGCTGTCAGAAGACAGCGGAGAAGATGGCTGTTAGGAGTTGGAGACCATTATAAATGTGCTTTGCCCACACAACTCATCGTGGAAACCAAGCAAGGCCTTCGAAGGTCTCTCCAGATCCTGCAGTTTTTGCAGCCAGACGGCCTCTGAAGCAGCTACTCAACTCTGCTATTATACTGCAGATACAGTTCTTAGCTGCATAAATCAATGGATGCAGCTGTGTTCCAATAAAATGTTATTGGTTGAAAACATTCAGTGGACCCTGGTCCCAAGTCTTATGACCTATATGATTGAGATACTTACTTAAACAGGGTCCCTTCCTCCAGGTAATTTCTCTCTTCCTCTCGATTTACCCCACATACTGATGCTATTTTTGTCTGATTTTCTTTGCATATAGCAAGAACTAAGAAAATGTGTTTGAATGAAATGAATGAATGAATGAAAAACATTCAAAAATCTTAACCACTATGACCCTTCCAAAAGTGATTTTGTTAGTGTTGAATGATTCTACCAAGCCAAGAAGCCTTTATTATAGGGGAGACAGGAATTAGTAAAGGTAATTTTAAGATACAGAAAACAAAACAAAACAAAAACTTGTTTTTCTTCGAACTCAAACATTAAGCAAGGAACTTTAAGCATACCCACACACCACACATGCATAAATATCTGAAATTTAATTTGCTACATTGCATTTGTGGTCTTCTATTTATAGAAACTAGAAATTATGTAGAAGTACCAGTTCATTCAAGTCATAAGTGGTAAAAGTCTCAACATATGCTTAGTAGATTGCAAGCAGAATGTTATTATACTAAAATATCAATAAAATATGTGAATTCAGCTTGTAGCTGTCACTAGGTAACAGATACCAATATGGATCACCATTGATTCTATAGAATCACTCAATTCCCGAGCCTCAACTTCTCATCAGGTAAAAATGTATCAAAATTATGAATTTTTACAACGTAATTTTATTATGTTATTAAAATTATTTTCTCTGTACAATTATTCTGTTGGAAAAAACATGTTTGTGTTTTCATTACTATGTTTTCATTTATAATTCAGCATTTGTGATTTGTGTGAAATATATCAATTTAGGAATTATTTAATTCTTTCTTTAATGGCATTATCACATTATTTTTTATTTCTGGTAGATATTTGAAGTTGATATTTAGCTTTTAAATTCATTTAGAACAATCTCAATAGGGTTTGAAAAGACTCTTGGGGTCCAACTTGAGCTGAATAATTTAGAAAAAGTTCAAACTGCTAAAAACATGTAAAAATAAATCATGCGAAATGGGAATGCAAATGAACCAGGTTTTTTATTTTCCCTGTGAGAAATAACCTTAATTTTGTAAGAAAAAATGATATTGCTAGTAATGCTTCAGGTAACAGTTTAAGCAGAAATTTTTTAAAAGAACTTTGTAAGACATGGGATGTTGGACCACAATCAGTAAGTTGGTTAGGTCAGTTTGAACTCAGTCATCAGCTAGATCTTTGTTTAAAGCAGTTGATGAATAAATTACTTTTTTCATGTTGGTGAAAAATCAGAGCCCCAGAATCTTTTTGGCAACTATAGAGCATTTAACATGAATTTTTTAAGCAATGAATTATTCGATGGCATTAACTGCAATTTTTTTTTCCAATTGAAAAATTTTATTCATGGAAGCAAGCAAAAAAAAAAAAAATTAATGCCAGACCAAGAGGGATTCTTATTTTTATTGTGCTCTTCTCTGCATAACCTTTACTTCAGTTTCACTGTTACTCACAGAGGTTGGGTGATTTATCTTGTAAAATTTATTCTTATTATTGATGAAAATATGTGTACATCTTCTTAATCAGAATCACATGTAGACTTTAAGGCAGGGACCTGTAAACATTTTCTGAAAAGGCTAGATAGTAAATGTTTTAGTTTTTGCAGCCAGATGGTCTCTGCAGCAACTACTCAACTCTTCTATAATGCCTCAAATACAGCTCTTAGCCATACATAGACCAATTTGTGAAGCTGTGTTCCAATAAAACTTTATTGATTAAAAACATTCAGTGGACAGAATTGAGCTGCAGTTTGATGACACCTTGTTGTAGGGATTATCTTTGTGTAGAGGTAGGAGAGACAAGTTCAATGGCTTAAAATATACCAATATCTTATTCTCTATAATTTTTTAGATTTCAGTGGCTCCCAAAATAAATATGACAACTAAATTAAGTGCCAGAGAAGCTCCTCATTGCTTTCACTGGATCCTTCTATAATGTCATATCTTGTTGACTAAATTCAATCTATTCAACTTATATCTACAGAGCACCTATACTGTGATGCTGTATTGGCAAGAAGTATGATCTGGAGTATAACTAGCCCAGTTCCTGAAGCCTGGCCTTGGAGAGGCGATATTTCAGGTTTTTATTTTCAAAATAGGAATGCGAATGATTTTTATCTTTTCCCCATGATGCTGGCCTTCTCTATATGTGATGCTACATCCAATGCTGCTAGCTTCTGGGTCAGTTAAGAGAGAGGGGACATTGACTTTGAACTTCCCCATGTCTTCATTCCATCACTTCCTCTCTAGAACTTCAGATGTCATAGTGTTCCTGATCGTTTACTTAAGAAATTAATTTAAATGCTAGTGGACTTTGTCATAATGTTTTATTTTAAAGTCTGAGGGAGTGTTGTAGTTTTAATTCCTGTGTCTTTCTGCACTATCTGAGTGAGCATCCATTTCATTTCCCCTGGGGAGATCGCTGAGATATACACATACCAGGGATGTCAAAAAATGCATACACATTTTAGGAGATGTTGTCTATGTATTACTTTTAGTTTGCTGTGGTCAGAAGTGTCTAGATGCTGATGGGAACCACTTTGAGCACCTCTTGTAACTGCAGAAGTCAAATATTATATATTTATCTCTTGTTATCATATATATTGAGTATTACAATTTTAATACAATTGTTTCCTCTTAAAATGTGTATACATTTTTTGGCAGTGTGTGTGTGTGTGTGTGTGTGTGTGTGTGTGTGTGTGTGTGTGTGTAGATCCACTTTCAAAACTCATGCTTCTGGAGAAAAGGGTGTGCACTTTGAAGGAAAGAGCAGTAGCAGCAATTCATATGTTCTTCCAGCTTGCCACTGTGACTCAGCTGAAGAGAAGTAATATGTTGATTTTCAAAAATTGTTTAAATGTTACATTCAATGTTCACATTTCTGATAGATTTAAAGCAATATTTCTAATTAAATTTATTAGCAACTTCTAACTGCTGGCTAAATCATTCAATTATTGAAGGGCTGAGATTTGAATTTACCACCCAAAGTTATGAAAAGGTTTATCTTATCCAAAGAGGAAAATAAATGATTTTTAAAATTCTAGACATGAGATAAAATAGTTTCATAGACTGCAAACTATGAAACTAGAATTCATAGTAATGCAAACACTAGTTGAATTCAATTCATTGGTAGATGTAGTTTGAAAATTTACATTTTTAAGCTGTAGGATTTACTGTACTCGAATTTTGTGTGCTCAATAATTGTTGTGATTTTTAAACAATGATTATTAACAGTTTAGACCATTTATTGCAACCAAATAGGTGTGCATCTTCCTTTTAAAACTGTAATATTTTTAGGGTAAGACTTTCTGTATTAATTTTATTCTTTGGTTACACCTTAAAATTTTGTCAGGATTTCCACATTGGTAAGATAACACATTAGTTAAATTATATACCATAGTCCCATAAAACTATCATCAAAATAACACAATGAAGTTATCAGACTACAACATTCCTTAGAATACTTAGAATAAGTCATAACTTTTGTATATGAAAGCCCATAGACAGTGGTCTATTAAATAGATTAAGCTGGGGACATAGCTCAATAGTTGTGCTGTTAAAATTGGCTTCTGTGTATGAATGAAATGGAAGTACACTTTTGATGTGCTAGTGTCTAACACCCTATCACATGACTTGAGTCCAGCAGTGACCATACAAGTAAAAGTTAATGAATACAAGTTGAGTAACACTTCTCCAAAATGGTTGGTGTTTTGGGTTTCAGATTTTTGGGGGATTTAGGGTATTTGAATATACCTAATGAGATATCTTAGGGGGTAGAACACAAGTCAAAACATGGAGTTCATTTATGTTTCATACACACCTAATGCACATAGCCTGGAAGGTAATTTTATTTTTCCTTTGTGGACAATGAATAAACTGTGCTGTGTGCTTGCATTTTGACTGCATGGAATTTTCCACTTGTGGTGTCATGTTGGCCTTCAGAAAGTTTTGGATTTGGAGACATTTCATATTTAGGATGTTCAGATTAGGAATAATCAGAATGTACTTTTCATAGATTCGGTTCTAGCATCAAAGTTGGAATGAAAAGTCCATGTGTTCAAGATGTTATTTTGCAGTTTCTAATAGCGCTTGGTATAAGAAATGCGTTGGTATAAGATGGAACGCGGGTGAGAAATGTTCTCTGGGAGATCTTATGCTGGTGGCTTTGTCTTTCCCCAGAATCTGTCACTGCGAAGGGGATGAAGAGAGCCCCCTCATCACACCCTGTCGCTGCACAGGGACCCTGCGATTCGTCCACCAGTCCTGCCTCCACCAGTGGATCAAGAGCTCAGACACACGCTGCTGTGAGCTCTGCAAGTATGACTTCATAATGGAGACCAAACTCAAACCACTCCGGAAGGTAGAGTGTCTGGGAACAGGGTTGGGAGGGAGAACTTAAGAAGCAGACTTGTCTTAAAAATCCACACCCTTTGTCAATAAGACTCTCCTAACATGCTGGTATCCACAAAGGGTATGTGTCCTGTGCTGGGCTTACCGCACAAAATTCAGCCAAAGAGTTAGCAGATAATCTTTCCTTTCTTCTCTGTTTTATATTCCAGGGCACATGATTCATATATCACTTTCCATGATTTCAAAAAGTGTGTGTGCACATAAATATGTATGTAGAAACATATGTACATATATATGCAAAATATACTTGTAATTCAATGCAGTTGAATAGATGAGAACTGTAAGAGCAGTCTACTTACTGAGGTCAATTTCCAAGAAGAGTAGATAATAGATTACAGTAAACAACATGAACTCATCAAATTTCTTAGAAGTTGGTTATTAGGTAATAGAAGAGAATGATTTATTCTGTAAGATGTGGACTGTTATGTTTGCTTTTACTTGGGGATTGGTTTGATGGCTCATAATTAGAGTAGGTAGAAAGAAAAAGTATCAGATGGATTTAGAGTCTATCATACTCAGTGATCTATCACAGAAACAAAGAACAGAGTACCATATGTTCTCATTCATAAGCGGACCTTGAACAATTATCATAAATGCATAAGAAAGGAATTGTCAGTAGTAGGAAACTGTGGGGGAGGCAAACTTTATCAAAAGTGTACCTGCGTAATGAACATTTGTATACCTAACCCTGAATTGTACCGCACATCGTTAAAAGAAAAAATTTTTTTTAAGGAAAGAAAAAGTATTATTTTCCATATTGTGCATCAAGCTGTAAGAGAGAGGTAGGTATATTTTGTGTATAAAATTTATATTTGAGCCAAGCTTGGTGGCTCAGCCTGTAATCCCGCGGCTTTGGGAGACTGAGGTGTGTGGATTGCCTGAGCCCGCGGGTTCAAGACCTGCCTGGGCAACTTGGTGAGACCTCATCTCTACAATAAATCAAAAAATTAGCCGGGCGTGGTAGCACGCACCTGTAGTTCTGGCTACTTGGAAGGCTGAAGCGGAAGGATCGTTGGAGCCCAGCAGGTCAAGGCTGTGGTGGCCGGGAGTGTGCCACTGCACTCTAGTCTGGGTGACAGAGTGAGACTCCAACTCAAAAAAAAAAAAAAAAAAAATTGAGTTCATCATTTATGTCTTATTTTTCTCAAGAATAAAGTAAAACTGTGAGTCAAATATAAAGTTAGTGTCTCACCCAAAGCCACCAAGGACAACTTGTAAGGGTTACAAACAAAAGAATGGACTTTATATAACCCATGTTTGATAGCCAGGCCCTGGATTTTAGCATGGAACTTATCTTTTTGCCTAACTACAGCCTTTCATATAAGGATGCCTCAGGTTCCAAGGGAGAATATGGAGACCACAATTTATATAACACATCAGCCTCCAGCTGCTTTTTCATTTAAATCAAATAAAGCAAAAATGATAGAAAGAGCATCACTTGGAAATAAACACTATGGATTCTAGACTGAGCACAGATGAGAAGTTAACAAGAATATTCTAGGAAAAAATAAAATGAATGAAATAAAAATAAAAGTTATACCAAAGGAATAAAAAACACTCCAGTAGGCATCTGATTGGTGGCTGGCCATTGTAGTTCTTCATTAATTCTGTAAATTGTGGAAAGGGAGAATATCATTCTCAGCTTTTGTGGCAGCCCAATTTTTAAAGTCTCCACATGATTTATAAATGTCAAAAATTACGTGCAAAATGCCTTTGGGATGTAGACTGACTTTTTTTTAACATACAGGGTGACTGAGTACCACAAGATAACATCTGTTCTTCTAGGGATCAGGTAATCGATGCCAGCAATGGTAATGGGTCCTTATTTCTGGTCCCTAGTTTTATCCGCTGAGCAGACGTTGGTGGCTGTGTGGAGTAGATAAAGGACACTTTGTGCTCCATGATTCTCTCAATTTATCTTCTTCCCCCCAGGGAACTACACAGTGTTTCAAAGCATCTGTACGTATCTCCATTTTTTTCTCACTCTACCTTTATATAAAATTTTGTTTTAAATTTGTCAGGCAAATTGAGAGCAACAATCTAGGATAATAAAATATTAAAATTTTACCTGTTACAATACCTACCATAGCCCCCGCCCCCCCATTGTTTGTTTAATAAACAAACATGATACTGAGAAGAAACTTGAAGAGTTTTCTTCTACCTTCAGTTTTCGTAGAACATCCCTTAAATACAACTTTGATCCTGTCTTAATATTCCCTTCTCAATAATTGACAACCTTATCAAGAAATCTTTTTTTCTCAACAAACTTACTCATAAACCAGAGAAATTTGCCAAATACATCTGTCTTTTTAAATATTCATGAGACTGAATATGTTGCTGCAAGCCAGTGGGCACCTGGTATCTGTGGGTTAATGAAATATCCTACTTTCTTTTAAAAAGCATGTTTTGGGTTGGTTGTAAATACTGATTAAAGACTGTATTTCAGCATCCCTCACTTTAAATAGCATTTGTGTATGATGGGGTGTTAGGATCTAATCCAGAGGCTGTATCCTGAGAGCCTGCAAATGTGTTTCAACTGAACCACAGGGCTTAACATTAGAATTTTTAGTTACCAACATTTAAATATATGATTGTTTCATGTGCAGTTCTACACATGTGAATTTGCTTGAAAATCACAGTATCTGGCTTTACTGGAGCCACATCAACACATGACAACAACTGGTGGAGCTAAGTGGTAGCTGGTCCTTTAAAGGCTATCTTCTTTTAAGTCCCACCACCACCCCTTTTCTCAGCCTTCACTTTCTGATCTGGAGACCTCGTGTCATTTCCACTCACCTGAGTACCTCTGTGGCCCTCATGTAGGCATCTGAATGTTCAACTCCTATTTCTAACACGTGTCTGGACATGAGGGATACACATTTTATTCCTCCCTCCATGATTTATGGGCTTTAAAAAACTAGGGAAAGCATTCCAAACTCTCACTTATCCTTGAAAAATGTGGGGCACTGAAATAACAATTAGGAGGCAGTGTTCATAATGATTTTTCAGATTCTGAGGCAGTGTGAATTATACAGATATGATACTTTTAATACTGCTTTGTATGGGTTATTTTGATGGCACTAAGGTTCATCAAGAACTTTCTTTGTCTTTTTTAAGTGGTCATAGAGAATGCCAGGTATAGCATTTGGTTAGAATATATTTGAAGTACATCTAATTAATAGCTCTCAATTCAGTAATTCCATTACAGTTTATAACATTCTAAAGACCAACTACATGAAACGATTAATTTAGCTAATGATTTTGAATTTCTTCCATTATCCAATGGAAGCAGGAGATTCTGTTTAGAAGAAATGACTTCTTAAAGTAGAGAGGTGCAAATATGCATAGACAAACCTTGGGGTTTAATAGGTATCAGTAAAACATTAATTCATTAAATGCAACTATTACTCCACCCAAATCTACAGTTGGTAAAATCATCCAAGTTTCCTAATGTTTCCAGAAGAAGATCTTTACAATAAAAAAAAATCAAGGGCTTATTCAAGGAAAAGCAGTTTATATCATCTTTAAGTCAGTAGCTTAGCTACTTTTGTTAACACTCAATAAAAGTCTCATTAATCTGTTGAATAACCCAGGTTCAGAAATAATACTCAGGGCCCAGAAAAGTCACAAAGTCACAAATAAAGAAGGCCCAGTGATTATTCGGTGCAGTTTGGACATGCATTCAATATCAATTAAGAAGCATCAACTAATCTTCTATTCTGAAGCGGAAGAATTGCATGGGGCTCAGATGTGACTCACTCTTGAATGGGAGAAACCAACCACTTGATAGGAAGCCAGGCTTGTGAGAACAGCAAGTGCTGTAGCAACTTTGTGTCTCCCGAAAATATCTCTTCATATATTTTGATATAGAAACTACTTGATAAATATATAGTACAGCCGGGCTCGGTGGCTCAGCCTGTAATCCCGTGCCTTTGGAAGGCTGAGGTGAGTGGATTGCCTGAGCCCGCGGGTTCGAGACCTGCCTGGGCAGCGAGACCTCATCTCTACAATAAATCAAAAAATCAGCCGGGCGTGGTAGCGCATGTCTGTAATTCCGGCTACTTGGAAGGCTGAGGCGGAAGGATCGCCGTTTGGGTGACCGAGTGAGACTCCAACTCAAAAAAAAAAAAAAAAAAAATATATATATATATATATAATACAAAATATTCAACTATATGCATCATGTTATTTCTTATCTCATTTTAAAAAATAAAATGAAGCAGTGAATAAATTACCTTTGCTTTAGTAACAATTCGGTTGAGCTATATGCATGTGTCATCTTTGTAGGTCAAAAACAGTTGAATATTGGAAAGTTCAGATAATATAAGTTCTGTGTATAAAGAACTATATTTTTAAATATTTGGCAAACACTGTTAATTCCTCCTTTTCTTAATTTAATGTAGCATTGATCTTTCAGAAGAGCCAAAGGCCAGTGCAATTTACAATAAGTTAACTGCTCAGTGGTTATTCTTGATTCTCTGCTGATCTGGATGTCTTATAATTAATAGCCTTAAAATTGAACAGGGCAGGGAATAAGGTCATATTCCTAGCTAGGATCTTTTTGTACCCTATTGAATAATGTTGCCTAATGACACCAAAAAGAAAATCAAAATAATGTCATTTACTTACCATTATAGGGAATTTGCTGTTTTACTAATATGACCACCATATACCAAATTTCTACTATGTGCCAGCTATTAAGACTATGTCACTTAATTCAATCTTCATTGCAATTCCGTTTTATATAGATTTTCCAAGCCCACTTTAAAGACGAGCAAAATGAGATACCATATCAAACTTACTCAATATCATACACTCCAAAACTGATTCTAAAGCATGTGCTCCTTGCATTTTGACACATCACCACCAATAGCTGAGAGACTCTCTCTGTTTTTTGGAGTCGGAGTCTTACTCTGTCACCTAGATTGGAGTGCAGTGGCACAATCATAGCTACTGAAGCCTCGATCTGCTACGCCCAGATGATCTTTCCGCTTCAGCCTACCAAGTAACTGAGACTGCAGGCATGCACCACCATGCCCAGCTAATTTTTTTATTATTGTAGAGACAAAATTACACTACATTTTCCAGACTGGTCTCGAACCCCTGGGCTCAGGCAATCCTCTTGCTTCAGCCTCCCAAAGTGCTGGGATCACAGGCGTGAGCCACTGCATCCAACCAAGGGACTCTCACTTTAAGCATAAAAAATTTAATTTAATTTACTTAAACTATTTAATTTTTACTTAAACCATTTGATGAAAACCTTTTAAAATAAATCCAAAACATTTTTTTTCTAAAGCCTTCCTTCTTAAACATGTATATTTTTCTCAATGCCTTTTCCTAATAACTCAGTTAAATCATTATATGCACATCAGTTATTTTGCAGGCTGAAAAATGGTAACAGCTTCCTTAACTAGAAATACATCTAAGGTTGTTTATCTTCATTCTACTTTCTGCAGCCGACTGTGCTGAAAGCCTTTCGGATTGCCTTTTGCTGTTTCTTTCTTCCCTGCTCTCAGAGCATCAGTCATCACTTCGGTTTCTCCAAAAGACCTTATTCAACATTAAACAGAGCTACTCCTTTTCTGCTTTAAACAACGTCTACAGCAGCAAAGACAGGGCTTACAGAGTTGGGCCTACAAAGGGCTGAAGTCAGTCCTGGATGAGCTTCTGTTTCTTTTGAGTGTTGGCAAGAATTTTAGTAGTCATGGACATTCCTAAATCATTGTAGGGTTCTTGTCTTTGGCATCCTTCCTCTTGATTTTACTCAAAGTACCAGGATGACTTGATACAAAAGCTCTCAGCAAATGAAGTTTTGATGTCTCCAGGCTGTACCCCTATCATCTGAGCCAGCTCTGGGGAGTAAGTTTGCTTTTCCCTTTCTTCACATATATGTAAGCTGTAAGCAATGAAAATTTCTGCCCTGGGATAGCTCAGACAAAAACTTTCTCATAAATCTTACAAAAACATTCATACTCATAATTTACAGTGCATACTCATTCTCTTACCTTCTTGGATTTGATTTCCATTGTGTTATTATGTGTGCCCCAAGAAAATTCTAAGTAATTGAGAACACTCTAGAAAATGATTTTGTTTTCAGACTTACACTCTCCAAATAAGCCAGATAAGTTTTCCACAACAAATGTCTCACTGGCTAATGGTGGTACTGCCTATAGTCAACACCCTCCCTTTACTATCTTACTGCTTCATTCACTGAAAAGGAGGAGTCCAAAAAGCTACTTAGCCAATTGCTGAGGGACAAAATGAGTAGACTACAAAATAACCAAAAAAAAAAATTAAAAGGAAAATATTTTAACTTGATTGAAACATTAACCTTACCACTAAAGTTTTGATCATGTTGTTTTGTTGCCTTAACACATTTATGCTCTTAGAACAATTGATATTTCAATCAAAATAATATTCCAGTGTGAGTAGATAACAATGCCAATATGTATCAAATAATTATGAGATGAAAAATACAAGTGTCACATGGTTTATTCTAGTCGATACTTGGGATTTATCATATGGCTTTTATCCTTTTGTCTATAGATAAAATTCTAGTAGGTCAATTAATCTTTAGAAATTTCAAAGCAATGTGTAGTCACGTGGGATCAGTATTAGGGAATAGTGTGTTCAAAATAGAAGTATTATTCTTTGGGCAGCAAAAAAGCTTATTCTTTCGTGAAATGCTTGTCCATAAACATAGTCCTCCCTGTAGGCAGATTTGAGCCCACGTGACCAGCACACTGTGTTCTGAATGTTTATCCTAGAGGGCTCCAATGATACCTTTATTCATTTATCCTACTTACTGGTTCACTTACCATATGCCAGTCATGTTCAGTAGTAAACAAGACTGAACAAAATCTGTGCCCTCAGAGACATATAGTCCACTGCAGAAGGATGCAAAATTTTCCCATGACTGCAGAGGGAGTGCTACATGTCATTCAGAGAGAAGATATGTAAAATAAAAATAAAAACAAAACCTTACCATGACATAGCAACATGACTGTCTTTCGCTTTTGTCCTCATGTTTCACCTAGGTTAATCAAGAAGATATTATTTAGCAGTTGAATTATCCAGGATATTATGGGGAGAGAATTGGAAATGTGGAGCAGGATTTAACAGAGGGTGTCACAAAGTAGCCTTAAATAAACAACCCCTGAATAATCATTGTTGGTGGGAATAGATTAAATGGAACATTTCTCTTCAGTACTTTCTTATTAGTAAATCAGTTATGTACTGCTTCAGTTCTGTTTCTATTGTAGAAAGCTATTGCTCAAAGAACATAACCTGACTTGCTTGGTAAGACTTTCACCTTGTGTTACTATTCTATGTATGAAAATAAATACTTAGGGGTGACAGGTCACAGTTTCATCCTTGACAAAATCCATTTTTATTTTTAAAAAAGACTAGAAACATACAAAATGGAACTTCTTTAGCATATTGTATATTCTTATTTTTGAAACATAAACTATAGTTGAAATGGTGTAATCAATATTCCAGTGATCCATATGGAAAGCATAAAAACATCAAATTATAATGTGCAGAAGCACACACACACACACACAGTTACAAATAAAGATCTCCTCAAAGCATTATCTTATGAATCAGTTTTAAATTACTTTCATATTTAAATTTTTCATAAGTTAAAGAGGTTTCTCTTTCAGCTGTGGGGATATTTTTTCTTAATTTATTATTCCAGCTTCTCAAGTCTTGACATCAAATATAAAAAGAAATTTTGTCTAAATTTTTGGTTTAATTTTTTGAAATGTAAAGCACTGGAAATCAACAATGGCTTCTCTTAAAGCAAATATTTTAGAGAAAATCAAATTCCTGTTGGATTGATAAGTAAGGGAGAAATAAGGAACACTTGAATATGCTCTATCTAGACTGATGATGTCTACCTCATGGTTCATGTGTCAACATGAGAGAGTGAGATAGTCAACATTACAATAAGAGGTGCTGGAAGATTGCACTTCAGAAGAGAACTAATCCCTCACAAGTCAGCTTCCTTGAAATTTCCTATTTTTCTCTAAATGGTACCGTCAGGAAGATTGTGTAGGGCTCGTCTTCTTGGTCCTTTCATGAATATCACCCCTAGCCTCGTTATACCATGCTGTTATCTTCCATATGAATATTTACCTCAAATTAGACTGATCTGTGAAATGGGATGGTGTAAACTCATAGCATGTGTGGGAAAGGGGCAGAAGATGGGGATGCTAGTGATCTATACTCCAATCTTTTTCCATTATCTCTGGTGGAGGAGCCAGTGATGGGCAGGGAGAGGTGAGCTGTGTTATTCTGAGAGGTCCTGCTACATGGAAACATGAAACAAATAATAAAGACATTTACCTAGAACACCACAGGGTTTCTATTGAAAAAAACCTCCCTCTGAGGGCTCTGCACTCCCTTCCCATGACACAGAGATTCCTACACTCAGGGAATGATAGATATTTTAAATACATCTTTTAACTCAAGTATGAGGTGCATAGCTCAATAAAAGCAAGAAAGGAATGAGACTCCAACTCAAAAAACAAAAAACAAAAAACCCAGAAAGAATCAGCTCTGTTAGTAAAGCAAAGAGCAGTCAGCTAGGAGTCAGAAGATTGGGTTTTAATTCTGGTTCTGATGATTAATCCCTTTGAACCTTGTCTCAGTTTCTTCATCTATAAAACAAGAAGACTGGGTAGGGTAACTTTAACATTTCTTCCAACTTAAAACTCTGTGGTTTCATGAAAAACAAAGTGAAGAATCAATTTTCTTTTAAAAAATAACAAAATAAATAGATCTCACATTCAAATACTTTTAAAATTTTCAGAAGATTTAAAAACAGAGCAGGACACAGAGGCTCACGCCTGTAATCCCAACACTTTGGAAGGCCGAGACAGGAGGATTGCTTGAGCCCACATGTTTGACATCAGCCTGGGAAACATAGTGAGACCCTTTCTCTACAAAAAGAAATAAAAAAAAAAAAATTAGCCTGGCAGGGTGATATGCGCCTGTAGCTCTAGCTACTCAGGAAGCTGATTGAGTTTAGGAGTTTGAGGTTGTAGTGGACCATGATTGTGCCACTGCACTCCAGACTGGGCGACAGAGTAAGACACTGGCTTAAAAAAAAAAAAGTATATATATATACACACAGAGAGAGAGAATAAAAACAAGTGTAGAGGTATCTTTATGTCTACAGTAGCTTCAGTTGTGCAGGACAGGATGCTGAGTAAGGAGGAGTCCAAGGTGTGACTGCTAAAGAAGTAACTTATGTGCTTTTGTAACGTCTCTCATTACTCTTTAAAGCAACCATGGTGAGAAATTTTTAAAAAAACCTAAAAGATATGATTAAAATATTAAAGTTAGGGAAGAAGAAAGGAGAGAAGAAAGGGAAGGAACGTGTTTGAGGGCAGTTAGTATTAAGGAGGAATAGTGAAAGGTGACTGGAAGCAAGATCCAGTACCCAGGCTATGCTTTTTTTCTTAAGGGTTGTAGGCTGGTGGCTAAAGGCTAAAATAAAGCAAACGCAAGTGGTTCTTGATAGCAAAGCTCTTTTGCAGCCCTGAGGCATACATAAAAGACTTCTGACCCTAAGAGAAGAGACAAGAGGAGCTGAAAGCCATTTTCTACTTGGCACAGTGGGGAAAAAAAAGTAGTTTTAAGGCCTAAGCAAATCAGTTTAGTGGACTCTAAGTCAGATATTCTGTTTTCTTAAAGACTAATGTTTCTAAAAATGTTAAGCTAGTTTAATATATTAATACAAAGGTTGATTTTTTATGAATATTTTATATTTTTATTTTCAAATGTAGGGTCCATGTGAGGATTTCCTATATAAGCAAATTGCCTGCAGGTGAAACTTGGACTTCTAGTGGGCCCTCTCTCCCCTAGTAAGAGACACGGCACCCAATGGGTCGTTGTGTGCCCCTTGTCCCCCCTCCCTTCCTCTTTCCTTTAGTAGTGTTCAGTGTTTGTTGTTCCTATCTTTATGTTCACATGCCCAGTGTTTAGGGCCCACTTATGTGTGAGACCATACAGTATTCAATTGTTTTTTCTGTGATAGTTCACTTAGAATGATGATCTCCAGCTGCATCTATGTTGCTGCAAAGGACGTGATTTTGTTCTTCTTTATGGCTATGTAATATTCTGTTATGTATGTGTACCACATTTTTTTATACAGTCCACTTTCAGTGTGCATCTGGTTTGGTTCTATGTTTTTGCTATTGTGAATAGTGCTGCAATGAATATTGTTCTACCAAAGGCACATGCAGGTGCCTTTTTGGTAGAACAATTTATGTTCCTCTGGGTATATTCCCAGAAGTAGGATTGCTGGGTTGTATGATAGCACCATTTTTAGTTATTTGGGAAATGTCCCATGGTTTTCCACAAAGATTGAATTAACTTACAGTCACACCAACAGTATAGAAACATTCTCTTTTCTCCATAGCCTTGTTTGGCTTTTTAATTATAGAAATCCTGACCAATTTGAGATGGTATCTCCCTGTAGTTTTGATTTGCATTTCTCTGGTTATTAGTGAAGCTGAGTATTTTTTCATATATTTATTGGCTGCTTGAATGTCTTCCTTCGAGAAGTGGCTGTTCATGTCCCTTGCCCACTTTTTAATGGGGTAATTAGTTGTTTATTTGTTTTTCCAGTCAATTAATTTGAGTTCCTTGTTAATCCTGGATATTAGGTCTTCGTCAAATGCATAACTTGCAAATATTTTTTCACCATTCTGTAGGTTGTCTTTTTATTCTCTGGATGTTTTATTTTGCTGTGCAAAAACTTTTTAGCTTGATAAGTTCCCACTTGTCAATTTTGGATTTTGCTACATATGCTTTTGAGGACTTGGCCATGAATTCATTGCCTACTCTGATATTTAGGAGGGTGTTACCTAAGTCTTCTTCTAAAATTCTTATAGTATGGGTTTTCACATTTAAGACCATGATCCATTTTGAGTTAATTTTTATATATAATGATAGGTAGGGCCCCAGTTTTATTCTTCTCCATATGGTTAGCTAGTTTCCCGGCACCATTTGCTAGATATAGTTTCCTTTCCCCAATGTTTGTTTTGGTAGACTTTGGCAAGGATAAGTTGGTGAAGGTCCATGGTTATATCTGGATTATCTGCCCCATTCTATTGATCTATGTGTCTATTTTTATACTAGTACCCTGCTGTCTTGGTTATTGTAGACTTGTAGTAAAGTTTGAAGTCTGAGTGTGTGATGCATCCGCTTTGTCCTTTTAGCTTTTAGGGCTCCTTTTTGCTTCCATATGAATTTCTTTATTTTTTCTAGGAGTATGAAAAATGATGTTCATAATTTAATAGGTATTGCATTGAGTCTTGGGTAAAATGAACATCTTGACACTATGGATTCTCCCAATCCTTGACCACAGGATACTCTTCCATTTGTGTTGTCCTTGATTTCTTTGAGTAGTGTTTTGTAGTTCTCATTGTAAAGGTCTTTTACCTCTTTGATTAGATGAATGCTGAAATATTTTTTTTTTTTGTGGCTATTGTGAATGGGATTGTGTTTTTTACTAGGTTCTCAGCCTGCTTGGTGTTGGTGTAACTGGTTTTTGTGCAATAATTTTGTATCCTGAGACTTTACTAAAGGTGTTTATCAGTGTGAGGAGCTTTCTGACAGAATGTCTAGAATATTCTAAGTATAGAATCATATCATCTACAAAGGGGAATAATATAACTTCCACTTTTCCTATTTGGATAGACTTATTTTCTTTCTTCTCCCTGATTGCTCCGGCCAGGACTTCCAGTACTATGTTAAATATGAGGGGTGAGAGTGGGCATCCTTGTTGCAGTTCTTAGGGGGGGATGCTTTTAACTTCTGCCTGTTAAGTATGATGTTGGCTGCAGGTTTGTCATAATTGGCTCTTATTATTTTGAGAAAGGTCGTTCAATGCCTAGGTGTTCAAGGATTTTTACCTAGAAAAGATGTTGGGTTTTATCAAATCCTTTTTCGGCATCTAATGAGATGATTGTGCGGTTCTTGGTTTTACATCCATGTAGGTGATGGATTTCACTTATTGATTTGTGTATGTTGAGCCAGGCCTGCATTTCAGGATTAAAGCTCATGTGGTCATAATGGATGATCCTAGAAATGTGCTGCTAGATGTGATTTTGCTAGAATCTTGTTGAGAATGTTTGCATCTATGTTCATCAGGGGAATTGGCCTGTCGATTTCTTTACTTGTTGGGTCCTTTTCATTTGGGGGTATTATGATGATATTGACATCATAGAATGAGCTAAGGAGAATCCCTTCCTTCTTGATCATTTGGAATATTTTCAGTAGAACTTGTATCAGCTTTCTTGTATGTCTTGTAGAGTTCAGCTGAGAAACCATCTGGCCAAGGGCTTTCTTTGGTGGGAAGTTTCTTATTCCTGAGTTGATTTCATGAATTGTTATTGGTCTGTTTAGGGTTTCAATTGCTTTCCTTTTCAATCTTAGAAGGTTATGATGCCAGGAATTCTTCTATTTCCTCCATATATTCTAGTTGATTTGCATACAGATGTTCATCATAATCTCTGATAATCTTTTACATTTTTTCAGGCTCAGTTATAACATAGGCTTTTTCATTTCTAATTGTGTTTATTTGAATTTTCTCTCTTTTGTTAATCTGACCAAGAGTCTGTCAATATTATGTATCTTCTCAAAGAACCAACTTTTTGTCTCATTGATCCTTTCTATGATTTTTTTGGTCTCTATTTCATTTACCTATGCTTTATTTTAATGACTTCTATTTTTCTACTAATTCTGGGATTTGATCATCCTTGTCTTTCCAGCTCCCTTAGGTGTGAAGTTACATTGTTTACCTGTGATCCCTCTATTTTCTTGATATGTGTATGCAGTTTTATAAACTCACTTCTCAGTATCCCTTTCATAGTTTCTAGAGCTTTTGGTGTGTTGTGCTTGAACTTGTTTTCTTTTGTTTCTAGGAGTCTTTATTTCTGTGTTGACCCAAAAGCCATTCAGAAGCATGTTGTTTAATTTCTATGCAATTGTGTGTTTTTCTTTGGAAGGGTTCTGTCTTTTATGATATTTATTTTTATTCTACTGTGGTCTGAGAAGATACTTGATATTATTTTGACCTTTTGAAATGTATTCACACTTTATTTATGTCTGAGGATGTGGTTCATCTTGGAGTATGTTCCATGTGTTGTATATATTCTGTACTTGTTCAGTGAAGTGTTCTGTAGATGTCTGTTAGGTTCAATTGCTCAAGTATCAAGTTAAGGTTTCAGATTTTCTTGTTTGATTTTTGCCTCGATAATCGGTCTAAGGTTGTAAGTGGTGTATTAAAGTCTCCAACTATAATTATATGGCTGTCTATGTCCTCTCTATTTAATTAGCAATTTTTTTTTATAAATCTGGGTGCTCATATGTTGGGTGCATATATACTCAAGATGGATATTTCTTGTCAAAGTATTGAGTCTTTCATCATTATGTAGTGTCCTTCAGTGTCCTTTTTAAGTCTTATTGGTTTAAAGTCTGTTTTGTCTGAATTAAGAATAGCTACTCCTACTCTTGGTTGCTTGCCATTGGCCTGAAATATCTTTCCCCAGTCCCTTATTTTGAGCCTGTGAATGTCCTTTGCAGTGAGGTGGGTTTCCTGAAAGCAGTAGAGGAATGGATCATATTTTTTTTATCCTTTTACCATTCTAGGCCTTTTGAGTGATGTTTTTGGTCTGTTCATGGTTCAGTTGATTATTGATATGTAGGGGGTTGTTCCTGTCATGCTGTGATTAAGAGGCTGCTTTGCTTTTTAGGTTTTGCAATTGATTTGTATGGTCTGTAAGCTCTGTGATTGCCTAAGGTTTTGTGTTGAGTGGAACCATTATTTTCTTTCTGTTCTTGGAAATTCCTTAATCATCTCCTGAAGGGCTGGTTTGGAGGTGGAATATTCTCTTAGGGATGATGTCTGGGAAAGATTTTAATTATCCTTAAATAATGAAGCTTAGCTTGGCAGGATAGAAAATTATTTTGTTTAAGAATATTGCTTTTGTTTAAGAATATTAAAGATGGGACCCCAGTGCTTTCTGGCTTGTAGGGTTTCTGCTGAGATATCTACTGAAATTCTGCTGGGTCTCCTTAGTAGGTGGTTTGTTCCTACTCCCTAGCTACCTTTAGGATTTTTCTTTCATGCTCACTTTGGAGAGATGAATTATTATGTGCCTGGGGATGGTCTTCTTGTGTAGTACCTTGAATAATTTCTCTGAACCTCTTTCATCTACATGGAGATCTCTCTAGTGAGATAGGGAAATTTTTCTTGGATGATATCTTGAAAATCTTATTCAAGGTGTTCTCAGTTTCCTCTTTTCTCTCAGGGATGCCAATCAACCATAGATTTGGTATCTTTATATTATGCTAAACTTCTTGCAGGCTTTATTCATTCTTCCTAAGCCTTTTCTCCTTGTTTTTTATCAGACTGGGTTAGTTCAATAGTTCATTCTCAAGCTCTGAGATTCTTTCTTCTGCCTGGTTGATACTGCTGTTGAGGTTTGCTATTGTATTTTGAAATTCCAGGAAAGAATTCTTTATTTCCAAGAGTTCTATTTGGGTTTTTCTTATTATGGTCAGTTCAGTTTTCACTTCCTGCACTGTTTTCATAGGCTAGATGATCTGCATGTTCACCTTTTCTTGGATCTCTTTGAGTGCCTTTGCATCCACAGTCTGAATTCTATATCATCGGGGCAGGTCATTCTAGATGGGTTCTATTGATTGAGATCTGGGTAGACTTTTTAGGGTGTCAGCCTGTTAATAGGTTTTAGGATTTGCCCATATTTTTTCACTAGTTCTATCTCATCTGTGAAGGCAGACTCTTCACCTTTTATTTTTTTGTGTTGTTTTGCTGTATTTTAGTTAGATAAGGTTGCTACTATTGGGGTGGCTGGTCTTGGGAGGTGCTTGCTTGTTAGTTTTTTGCCTGGCTTCCTTCCTGTGGTCTGCCTGTTGGGGGGAGGGGAAGGCAACAGTGGCAGTAACCAGGGTGATCTGGTCGAAATCATCTGGAATTGCTTCATTGGTGCAGTCTACAGGAACAGGGTGCTCCCCTCTCTCCTAGAGAGGTTACAGGGATCCTGGCTTGAGCTCCAGTGGTGTCCTCCTCTCCAGACTGCTTGTCAACAGGATTGGCAGGCAAGTCGGGGCCCTGGGCTCTACACTGGCGCAAGTATTCCTGGGGTTGTGGAGTGGCTCCCATTTAGGCAGGACCAACTCTTTCACCCAGAGTTAGAAGGGAAGCAGTGGGAGGCTTCTTATTTCTTCTTTTATCTGTAGGTAGGCAGGTAAGCAGTGGCCCTGGACTGCCATGCTGTGTAAAGGTATTTCACCTCTCAGATCCCATCCTGTTCAGTGGGAGGGGCTGTGGCAACAATGGCAGCTCCCTAAGGGCAAGTTACATCTGCAGTCCTAACCTAGAGCCACAATGGCTGCCGGCATCAGAGAAACTTCCCATAATTGGTGACATCACTCCTGCTGGATGCTGGGTTCTGGAGAGGAAGGGAATGGAGAGTCCACATAGCACAGACCACCTTCTCAGGGTATTTCCTGCTGAGCCTCCCTGTTGGGTGGAGGGTGGGTGGTGACTGGCCAATGGCCATAACACAGAGAACCTGGGAGCTGGGTGTTCCAGAGCCCATGTGGCACCTGCCAGTGCCTCTGTCTCTACTAAGAGCAGCCTTCTGCACCGGGCCAATGTGTGAAGGGTGCAGGGGATAGTTTCTTAGCTGTCTCTCCCTTAGCTGAGCCTGCAGAGACTCATGTGAGTTGTGTAGAGAAAAATAAACTCTTGTTTTAACTCCCCCTTCTGTCTCCAGAGGCACTCTCCCATTCACCACAGGGTCTCCTCTCAGGGTGTCCAGGTCTTGAAACTGTCCTTCGTATCTCCAGACGATCATTTGATAGACTTCAACTTGGGTTTTCAGGTCAACCCTAAGCCTTAGTCAGCTCTTTCCTTTTGATGTCTGCAGAGAGTGGCAACAGTGCAGTGTCTTCAGTAGACCATCTTGGCCCCTCTCTGATAAAACATTTTTTACCAATGAACAAGATTGGCAAACTTTGGAGATGAATCAGTTTCTGCATCTAGAAAATGACTTATTTCCTAAGATTCTACTGATCTCCTAGCAGACTTGTCTGTATGTGAAAACCCACACAAGAGCCTGCTATGCCTGAGTGACCACACCAAAAGGGAGGGCTCCAGGAACACCTGGCTATGACTCATCATCCTCACTTTATTCATTCAGTCAACAAACATTTGCTGACTGCACCTACTATGTGCCAGTCATTATTTCTGGCACTAAAATTTTGGTGATAGACAAAATAAAAATCCCTTGATCTGGAGAATTTACATTCTGGTGGTGCAGGGATGGAGGTAGGAAGTTTGAAATGAGTTTATCATAATCTTTTGAAATAGGATTGAAAAATGGTATGGGAAATACTTCTAGTAATTTCTGATCAGGTTAATATAACTTCAACTATGAAATTTCAACTTGGCTGGATTCAGTGGTTTAGCCTGTAATCCCAACACTTTGGGAGGCTGAGGCGAGTGAATTGCATGAGCCTGTGGGTTCGAGACCAACCCTGGGCAACTTGGCGAGATCTCGTCTCTACAATAAATCAAAAAAATGAGCCAGAAGTGGTATCACGTGCCTGTAGTTCCGGCTACTTGGAAAATTGAGGCGGACAGATCACTGGAGCCTGCAGATCGACGCTGGGGTGGCTGTGAGCATACCACTACACTCCAACCTGGGCAACAGAGTGAGACTCTGACTCAAAAATAAAAAATAAAAATAAAAATTTTAACTAAAGGGAAATTTGTAGGAATGTTTAGGTAAAGAAAAACTCAATTTCACAGCTGCCTCTTTATTCCATCAGGAGAACTGAATGAAGAAAGTTAAGATGAAAAGTTGTTGAATGAGGGTAGGAGTCAGGGCTAGAAAATCCACAAAGATAACCCTGGGCAAATTGGCTGAGAAAAATCTGCTTGGTCCCACAATTTACTTTATATCAGGAACGAGATTGGTAATATAAAAGAATGAAGCAGTCTGGTCTTATAATGATAAATAGAGAATAACACAGTACTTGGAGAATGACAAGGAGTGGTGGGGTCTATGGCATTCTGAAGTAAACGTGTCTACTCTAAAGGGAGCAGTAACTTCTCAGTTCTAGTTGGCTGTTGCCAAATCAACTATTTTGCAAATGAATCCAAGATTCTAGGTTTAATTTAATCTCTATCGATTTTTAGAATAATTGTAACTAACTCAAACTTAAGAACAATTAGGGCAAAACAAAAGAGGTCTGAAGGCTAGATTCTGCCCACTAGCTACAAGTATGTCATCTCTGCAGGGTAGAAATGTTCACATATGTCTGCAAATATTAGCCTAATGGGATGGAGTATAATGTAGTAGAAAGAACTTAGATTTAGTGCATGAAAGAGCTGAATTCCAACCTTCCATGTAGTTGCTCTGTGACTTTGGGTGAATCCTGTGACCTAAGACAGTTTCCTTTTATATCGAAAAAGGGGAAGGAGATAAATGGTTGACAATAATATCTATTTTTCCAACTTTTACAGATTGTTTTGAGTAAAAGGATGTAGGTAAAACTACTCTGTAACCCATAAAGTCCTCTAAAATGATGATATAATTGTCTCTCCCATTCCACCATATCAATGTTGTAGCAAGTTCACTTGTCTGTTCTTACTAAATCAGTGTTTAGTATTGAATCCAGTTAAAGTCCAACGAGAGAACTTGCTTGCTTTCAAAGAGATGACTATTTCTAGAGTATTGGAGGATTGTAGGAGTTCAACGTGTAGATTAATTTGTAAATCAATCATTCAGAATGTGTGGTCATCCAGATAAGGGCTATGCCGGTTTAAGTTTGTAACTTAGATTATCTATAAGAAAGTTACTGAGCAAATTAATATAGTAAGCAAGATTTAGACAAGAAAGTCATTAACATAAAGAAACCTCCTCAGAAGTTCACTTTTAAAATGTAAAAGAAAAAAAAGCAAAAATAATTAGCTTGTCTGGCATATTTGAACAAAATTTATTTTGTGCTTACTTTCTAAAGGGTTGTGCTAAGTATACAAGGCGGTCATTTGTATATGAATACCTGGTATAACAATGCAGCATTACTATATATATTACAGTATTCCTCTTTTCTTTTTCCTTTTTTTAATTTTTATTATAAAGATGTGGGGTACATTTCAGAGTTAGGTATATAAACATTGATCATGCAGGTACCCTTGATGATGAGGTATGCCCCTCCCTCCCCTAGCAGTTTCCCTCAACTGGCAATCCCACCCCCCCTTCCTCTAACAGTTTCCTACTACTGCCAATAGCTTTCTTATCGCATTATAATTGCTCAAGGCCCATTTATAAGTGAGAACATATGGAATTCTGTTCTTTGTTTCTGTGATAAATCACTGAGTATGATTGACTCCAAATCCATCCAAGTTGCTGCAAAGTTCATATATTTGTCTTTCTTTATGGCTGCATATTATTCCACCATGTATATGTACCACATTTTTTAAATCCAGTCCAGCTTTGATGGGCAACATGGTTGGTTCCATGTTTTTGCTATTGTGAATAGAGCTGCAACGAACATACTTGTGCAGGTGTTGTTTTGGAAAATGATTTGAATTCCTCTGGGTATATTCCCAATAGGGGAATTGCTGGATCATATGGAAGGTCAATTTCTAGTTCTTTCAGAAACCACCACACTGTCTTCCAAAGAGGTTGTACTAGTTTGCATTCCCACCAGCAGTGTAGTAGCATTTCTTTTTCTCCACATCCTCACCAGCATCTGTTGTTTGTTTTATTAATGATGGCCATTCTTACCAGGGTTAGGTGGTATCTCAATGTGGTTTTGATTTGCATTTCTTTGATGATGAGAGAGACTAAGCACTTTTTCATGTGTCTATTGGCTGCCTGTATATCTTCCTTTGAGAAGTGTCAATTCATGTCTTTTGCCACTTTTTAAAGGGGATTGTTTGTTTTTTTCCTTTCCACGCATTTGAATTCCTTGTAGATCCTAGATGTTAGGCCCTTTTTGGATAAACAGTTGGCAAATATATTTTCCCATTCTGCGGGCTGTCTCCCTGCTCTCTTGATGGTTTCTTTTGCTTTGCAGAAACTCATTAATTTAATGAGTTTCTTATTTTATTTCTTAAGGTATTTTATTTCTTAAGGTATTGGCCTTTAGGATTCTGAATAGGAATTCATTCCCAGTTCCAATTTTCATAGCGGTGTCTCCTGCATTTTCTAAGATTCTTATAGTTTGAGGTTTTACATTTAGGTCTTTGATCCATTTAGTGTTAATTTTTGTGTATGGTAATAGGTAGGGGTCCTGTTTCAATCTTCTGCATGAGGTCAGCCAGTTTTCCCAGCACCATTTACAGAATAGGTTCTCCTCTCCCCAGTGGTTGTTGTTGGAGGCTTTGTCAAAGATGAGTTGGTTGAGGAATTGAGACTTTGCTTCTGGAATCTCTATCCTGTTCCATTGGTCTATGTGTCTGTTCTTGTACCAATACCAGGCTGTTTTGATTACTATAACCTTATAGTAAAGTTTGAAGTCTGGAAATGTAATACCTCCTGCTTCGTTTCTTTTGCTAAGGATTGTTTTAGCTATTCGTGGTCGTTTATGTTTCCATATGAATTTTTGTATTGTCATTTCCAGGTCTGAGAAGAATGATGTTGGTAGCTCAATGGATATTGCATTGAATCTGTAGATTGCCTTTGGTAGGATGGACATCTTAACAATGTTGATTCTTCCTATCCATGAGCATGGAATATTTTTCCATTTGTTTGTGTCTTCTTGGATTTCTTTAAGCTGTGTTTTGTAATTTCCGTTGTAAAGGTCTTTCACTTCTCTGATTAGGAAGATGCCAGGGTATTTCATTTTCTTGGTGGCTATTGTGAATGGGATTGTGCTTTTTATTTGGATCTCTGCCTGCTTGTTGTTGGTGTAAAGGAATGCAGCTGTCTTTTGCACATTTATTTTGTACTCTGAGACTTTCCCAAAGTCCTTTATCAATGCAAGCAGGTTTTTGACAGATTCTCTTGGATCATATAATCAGCAGGTATAGGATCATATAATCAGCAAAGAAGGGTAACTTGACTTCCTCTTTTCCTATTTGGATACCCCTGATTTCCTTGTATTGTCTAATTGCCTGAGCTAGGACTTTCAACACAATATTGAACAAGAGGGGTAAGAGTGGGCAGACTTGTCTTGTTCCAGTTTTCAGGGGAAATGATTCTAGTTTCTGTCCATTTAGCAATACGTTAGCTGTGGGTTTGTCATAGATGGCACTTACTATTTTGAGGTATGTTCCTTCTATACCTAGGTGTTTGAGGGTTTTTATCAAGAAGGGATGCTGCATTTTATCAAAAGCTTTGTCTGCATCTAATGAGATAATCATGTGTTTCTTGCTTTTACATCTGTTGATGTATTTAACGACATTTATGGTCTTGCAAATGTTGAACCAGCCCTGTATCCTGGGGATGAAGCCTACTTGGTCATGGCGGATGATTTTTGAGATGTGTTTTTGGATCCAATTTGCTAGAATCTTGTTGAGGACTTTTGCATCTATGTTCGTAAGGGATTTTGGGCTGTAGTTCTCTTTTTTTGTTGGATCTTTACCCGGTTTGGGTATTAGTGTGATGTTAGCTCATAAAATGATTTGGGGAGAATTCCAACTTTCTCAATTGCCTGGAATACTTTCAATAGGATTGGTATCAGCTCCTCCTTGTACATTTTGTAGAATTTTGCTGGAAAGCCATCCGATCCAGGTATAGCAATGCAGCATTACTATATATATTACAGTATTTTTCTTAAAGAGTTATTATGCAAAGTAGTTCAATAATCTATGATTTTTATCTACTGTATTTCATTAGTGTAGTGATGAAGATCCTGAGCTGTAGAGTCAGCAAGCCAGGATGTGATTTCCTAAAAGTAGTCACTGTGGCTGTATAACCTTGATTAAGTTATTTAACTCCTCTATGCCTCATGTGTAAATGGGAATGGTAAAAATATGTATCCCCTTATATGGTTGTTAGGAGATCTGAATAATAAAATGTGGGTAAAACATTTAGCATTATATCTATGATGAGAATAAATATTAACTATTAGTATGTTTACACTTTAAATAACTTAAATTTTAACTTTTCACCATTTTTATAAAAGGCCCTAGGATTTTAAAAATATAAATATCTTTGAAATTACAACTGGTTTTCAAAGCTGTTTAAAGCAGTAGACTCACCTTCTCCTCTGATGCAATTTTATTAAGAATTCAAAATATAAAATAGGTAGAAGGAAACAAAGTAAACAGAGTGTAGTATGGCTCTAGTGACTCAGCTCAGGAGTGACCCAGCTGATTGAACTATGGCATTCCCAAAGGATCTCATGTCAGCAAAGCCAAGGTATGCTCTGTAGGACTTCAACCCTCAGCCTTGACAATCCAGTAGTAGCCATTTTGTTCAAGAACCATGATGTCAAATGGACAAAGCAGAGTGAAAAATTCAACAATGGCTAATACCAGAAGGCCCAACCAAAGCATAGCAGTGAGGAGGAAAAGATCTACAATTGCTACAAACGCTGTCTTGCAAGTCCTGGAATTCAGATGCCTAATGCACCTGCTTCACCTAAACATTCTGGCGCCAAGCAACCAACAGCTGGTGCCTCTGCTCGGAGTTCATCATGAGATCCTTAGCCTCATGTAGTCCAACAGATATGGCTGGGAGTCTCTGGTGTTCCTTGGGTCACTGCTTCCTGGGATAGCCACAGACCAGTTCATCCAACTTTATGCCTACTCTGGGGCAGATGACCCCAGCAACTTTGATAAGCTCCCCTTCCCCAAGGTGCCCTGGCCAAGAGTGGTTGGCTGGCACTGATATTCCATATGATTTCAAACCAAGCCACGCTCCTAAAAAAGGCATGGACCCAAAGCCTCATTGTCATAAAGATATTTCCAAACACCTTTAAGAGGTAGAATTGCATCTAAAAAGATCAGAATGTGTCTATTTCTATAAGAAAAATAATCTTCCTGTTTTCCTCAAAAGCCTCTTCTTTCTTTGAGTGTCTCCTCATCCAAATTTCTGAATCAAAGGAAGTTATCAAGTAACTTTGGAGAAGTCATAGAAACTAAGCTCCCAGATTGTCCCGTAAGTTTAGTTCAATGGAAAACTCCAGCCAAATTTATTGCAACTAAGAAATTATTAGTTTGACTGCATGGATCCCTTGAAAGAATTTCAGGAACCCTCATGTGTCCCCTGGTAAAGTGAAACAGCACTGCTCTAGAGTAACAGTTGATTTTTAAAATAAATACCATTTTATATAACTGTAATTTTGTATACTGAAATAACCAAAGTAGCCATATGACTATGTTGGGAGGTTATGAGAAATGTGAGTGAAAAATGGTGTGACTCGCATTACTTTATCAACAATAATGAGATCAATAAATAACATGTAATATTAATGAGGTGTCAACAGCAATAGAAGAATATTATATAAAAAGATGAAAGTATCAGAAGCAGTATCTAACCTATTTGAAGATAATTAACTCTAGGTAACAATAAAGGGGTAAGACAAGAAGGAGAAGAGATTGTCATACAACAAAATTTGGTGTAATCACTACAATGAACTTTTCACTTGGGTATATGGGACTATATCTCAAAAAAATGAATTAAGTTTTCAGTTTAGTAAGCATGATGAGGCCATGAGACACTGCACGTCTAACCTGCTTTCAGGTAATGCCAATGTAGGGCCATGCTATTTGGAGCATTGACTCAGGGAGAGAATGATTTCTAACTCAGATCTTTCAACCACTCTGATGACATCAAAAAGAAAGCCTCAATTAGTTGCTAGAAGTCATTGGCATAAAGATGAGTTGTGTCTTCTTAGATTAATTCCTGTTTCCTGTGGTCCTATCCGCATATTTGCTTGGAAGAAACTGGGGCAAGGTGAAAAAACTGAAGTAAGCACAAATTATGGCTTTATATATGTTTGGATTTAATCAGTATACATTTGTATACTGATTAAATGAGAAATTCTATTTGATAGGATTGAATCAGAAGCTGTCCATGACTACTTCTTTGGCATAGTTCCCCAATACTATGCTTATTTTTCTGCCTGGTATACAGTGAGTCATTGTTGATGCTATGTGTGTTCACTTGTCTCTTCTAAAGATACTCCTAGCAAACAATGTTCCCATCCATCCACTGGCATCCCGGAGAAGATGTTTAGGTTTGGAGTGATGCCTGTGCCTCCACCAGCCAAACCTGGCCTGATGAGCAACACTGGCCCTTGTTGTAGATGATGTCCACCTACTAGACATCCTTTCTGCTACCCAGGAGAAAGAAAATAAATGCCACTTGGAACAAAAACTTTCTTTGTTCTTTGCCTCCATAGTTGCGGACACAGTCCACTGGATCACCTCAGCCCTACACACACTGTGTGCTGACTTGGACTATGCTATCTGAACTCATAGGCGCCTGCTAGAGTGCTTTGTGACTGTTACCCAGAGGCAGTTTGCTCCTGATAGGTGTCCCTCCAGTCCCAATTCACTTCCACCATCATAAAGCCCAGAAATACAAAAGTGAAAGGCAGCTCAGGGCCACCTCTGATCTGTGTCATATGAATCACAGCATGAGACTGCATTGGAATGAAACGCATACTGAAATTTAAGCCAAAGAAAAGCATAGCTCTGCTTACCTTTTAAGAAAAAAAAAATCATTTATGAAAGAAAAATCCAAGCTCTCATTCACAATTGCTAGATGATGATTTTTAGAAGCAGAGTCTCAAAATGGTGAATTCAGAACAGTGCCACAAAGGGGTGCTTGCTGGGGAAGGAAACAAGCTTGTTCAGTAATGCAGGTCTTCAAGAACAGGCTTTGTCTTTGATGCTTGATGCTTTGCAGATAAATCTCTCCACAGACCCGCCAGGATAATTGGACTACAGGGCACATATGTTAACAGGTTTTGTTTTCCCTTTAACTAATAACTAGCTTTGTTGTGGCAATCCTTCTTTATGCTCATTATTTAAGAATATGCAGTAAGAGCAAGTGATATTCTCCAGAGAGAAGCTTTTGGAGACTGCTGGGGAAACCAGCAGGGGTGGGGCAAGATGCATTTTCTTGCAGAATTGACTTCTGGGAAACAGGCAGGAACTCCTGGCATCCTCCTGGGGTGTGGTGGCTTAGTAGAAAGGGAGGCAGACTTCTGAGCAAAACCCACTCTATTCTTGCTCTCCTGACTGTCTTGCCCACCTAGATTTTTCATCTTTTTCTTAACAAGACTCATGATAAAAAGTGAGAACTAATATTTCATAGATGAGATAATACTGGCTTGTAACAGGATTCATTTTCTTTTAACCTAATTTGGTGGATTGTCTGCAGTGTTGACATACCAGAAGAAGGCCCTGCATTGCCATGGATTTCTTGACGTACTCACCATGTTGTCAAGGCAACCCACCTCACTGTTTTCTCCACTCCAGAAAACCATTTCCACAATTGCAAACCTTACATTGCAATCGTCTTTTAAAATACGCAGGGTCAAAGACATCCCCTGTATGCACAAAACTGTTACTTTTTTATAAGATACCATGTCATTGCATTGAAAGAATTTAACTTGAGGGCCAATGTATATATTAAAGTTAAAATAATCCATAGAGTTTATGCCCTGCTTCTGCATTCCCGGAAGATATGAAGCTGTTTACTATAGGCAGTTACATTTTTTTAAAGCTGTAGTAACACTGTTGTCATATTTTGACTAATTTCTATGTAAATTGATTACAATCAGCAGCTTTCTTATGGCTTGCAAAATTAAATCACTGAAAAGACAAAGTATTTTCTGGGATTAATATCACCCACTATAATTTATCCTCTTCACCTTTTTAAGAGGCAAGGCCCAATTTTAAGAGTTCTTTCCATGTCAGCAGGGTCACTTCACAATTTTCTGAGACACTGTGACAGCATCACACTTGACTTCAGAGACTGACATCATGAAAAAAAATGTTTCCCCAGAGATCTGGGCTGCTGAGTGGTTGGTTCAAAGAAAAATCCCAATGACAGGATAGTAAGGGGCATTTGACTTATTTTGGCTCGCTCACTATTAACAAGAAAACTGAGTTTGGTCAAGATTCTTACTGAGGTTTCAAGAGTTAAAGACTTTTCTTTTTTTGAATTGGAGTCTCACTCGGTCACCCAGACTGGAGTGCAGTGGCACGCTCCCGGCCATTGCAGCCTCAACCTGCTGGGCTCCAGCAATCATTTCGCATCAGCCTTCCAAGTAGCCGAAACTATAAGTGTGCGCTACTACACCCAGCTAATTTTTGGTATATTGTAGAGATGAGGTCTCGCCAAGTTGACCTGGTGGGTCTCGAACTCATAGGCTCAGGCAATCCACTCACCTCGGCCTCCCAAAGTGCTGGGATTACAGGCTGAGCCACTGAGCCCGGCCAACTTTTTTTTTTTAGATCCTAATCATGGTAATACATCCTACAGACTACATTTAACTTATATAGTAATTTGAAGTAATTTTTAGTCACTCACTCAATACTGTTGGTCTGGGTTTCTGTTAGTTTTTTAAACATTTGAAAGGCTTTTTTCCTCTTACATTTGTATTCAAAATTTGATTGGATAATAGGTAGCCATGTTTCATTTCATGATTCCCAAAGTTTTGAGAATACAAATATGTGGCTTTAAATGAAGTTTCTCTATGGGTCTTAATGATTCAGAGCATTTTCCACATTTATTAGATAAAACATTCCTCACCTCTTTTCAGCTGCCATTCTTATTTCAATAAGCCAAAGAATGCTATCCATATAAAATAGTATAAATTATCATATCCAGTATTAAAGAATTGGCATTATTTTCTGTCCATTATTGTGATTTGACAGATCAGGCATTCAAATGTCAGTCAGTCCACAAAGGCTTTTAGGTTGCTGAGCTCAGCCTTCTCTTGTTGTATCCTTCAAAAATTATTAGCTCTCCATCACGACACACAAAGAATCCAGGGCTGTTTACAGAAGCATATATGGAAAAGTTAGGCATATGGTTAAAGAGGTGAGTGAAAAAGTGAGTGAAGCAAAATTATAAGACAAACATAAGACAGGTGTGAGCTCCAGGTCCTGTACATAGTTGGGTGGAAAGAGTAATTTGCTTTTGAACCTTCAGAGGCCAAAGCAAAGGGAGAAGCACGGGCCATTAAATGATTTACAGCATATAAATACAAATTTCTCAGCAAATACACAGAATACCAGTCACTGAGGTCCTGCAGAAATTTTCCTACTGGATTATCATTAAGTGAATTTGTTGGGGTACAGATTGTTAACAATAACAAGAGGTGCATTATGCTAATGACACCAATCACCAGCGGGATGGCACTGGCTGCTTCCTGGCACCAAGCATGGTGCTATATGCTTTATTATATACATAGCCCCATTTGATCCTCCCAAGAAACATGAAATCATTGTTCCTATCATAGTGTCATAAATGAGAAAACTGAAGCTTAGACAAGTTAAATAAATCTTCTAAGGTCTCAGTTTTTGCATAGTGGATTCAGTTTTAAATCAATGTGATATCTAATTCTACAGTTGTAAGCAGGATCTACGGTTAGAGCAGAGAGTGATCATGTCTGCCTGGGTTGGTTAGAAAACACTTCCTAGGGAGGAGCTCGTCCAAACTGGTTATGAATGGTGATTTGATGTTTCCCAGTGAGATACAGAGAATTAAGAAAATGCTAAGCGAGCCGTGCTCGGTGGCTCAGCCTGTAATCCCGCGCCTTTGGGAGGCTGAGGTGAGTGGATTGCCTGAGCCCGAGGGTTCGAGACCCGCCTGGGCAGTGAGACCTCATCTCTACAATAAATCAGAAAATCAGCCGGGCGTGGTAGCGCACGCCTATAATTCCGGCTACTCGGAAGGCTCAGGCGGAAGGATCGCCGGAGCCAGCAGGTCGAGGCTGCGGTGGTCGGGAGTGGCCACTGCACTCCAGTCTGGGCGACAGAGTGAGACTCCAACTCAAAAAAAAAAAAAAAAGAAAATGCTAAGCAAGAAAATAGCGATTTAAGCGCACAAAGGATGAACAACCCAAGCGAGCATAGCTGGCTTGAGAGAAGGATGACAACAAGCAAGTTTCTTAGCTTCCTGTTCCTTGTCTAAAATGGAGGTAATACTAGGATGTCCATCAGGTAAATGTTGTGAGAATCAAATTAACAATATAAATCCATTAATGTTAGTATTATTTTAAGACAGACAATAAATGAGTCTAAATAGTAAATACCAGATTACATAAAATGCTTTGCTAAAGAATTTCAACTTTATCCAGAAGGCAATGGAAAGACACTTAAGGGTATTAAATAAGGATTTAACACGTTTGTATTTTCCAAAAAGCATAGCAATATGTGGAGTATGAATTGTCTGGGCGAGTGAGCCAAGCACAACATTCAAGCTAGAAAAGAGGATGACTCCATTAAAGCAGCAGGTAGGAGGACAGAGAGAGAGAGAGGACAGAAAGGACTAAAGCCTTTGCAGGGTTTAGTGGCTGCAGGGAGGAAGATGAGGGATGACCTGCTGGAGGAAGTGGCTTGTGACGCCCTTAGCTTTCTGGCTTGAGTGATGACTGAAGGGTTCAGTTGTTAACTTGGAAAGAACATCCATGCACATGAGCAAATCTGGAGACATGATATCAGAAGTCCAGGCAGGATACATGGGTTTGAGGTGCTGGTGAGGAAGCAGGTCGAGGAGGAGGGTCCAAGAGAGGCTGAGTCTGCCTCAGAGAGAAGTGTGAGCAGGAGGCATAAGGATGTCTCTGAAAACTTTAGGCTCAGATGAATCAGCAAGAGAGCAGTAAGAGAGTGAGCAAGTGTGATGAGAATAGGATAAAGATGGCAGTCTGGGAATCAAGATGAAGGGCCAGTGGAGAAGAGGAGCCAACAGAAAACGACCTGCAGCAGTGGCCCAAGGCCCTGGAGGACCCATGGAGAACAGCACTAGAAAACAATGGTTTTAAAAGGTTTTACTTTTTTTTTCTTTATTAATTTATTTATTTGTTATTAAAATGTGGGGAACAATTCAGGGTTAGGTATATAAACATTAATCATGTGGGTGCCCTTGTTGATGAGGTATGCCCCTCCCTCCCCTAGCAGTTTCCCTCAACTGCCAGTCCTACCCCACCCCCTGTCAGTTTTCCATGACTGCCAATTGCATTATAATTGTTCAAGGTCACCTATGAGTGAGAACATATGGAACTCAGTTCTTTGTTTCTGTGATAAGTCACTGAGTATGATCGACTCCAAATCCATCCAAGTTGCTGCAAAGTCCATATATTTGTCCTTCTTTATAGCTGCATAATATTCCATTGTGTATATGTACCACATTTTTTAATCCAGTCCAGCTTTGATGGGTAACACAGTTGGTTCCATGTTTTTGCTATTGTGAATAGAGCTGCAACAAACATACGTGTGCAGGTATCATTTTTGTAGAATAATTTGTGTTCCTCCCGGTATATTCCCAATAGAGGTATTGCTGGCTCATATGGAAGGTCAATTTCTAGTTCTTTCAGAAATCACCACACTGTCTTCCAAAGAAGTTGTACTAGTTTGCATTCCCACCAGCAGTATAGAAGCGTTCCTTTTGCTCCACATCCTCACCAGCATCTGTTGTTTGTTTTATTAATGATGACCAATCTTACATGGAGGACCCATGGAGAGCAGCACTAGAAAACAATGGTTTAAAAAGGTTTTACATTTTTTAAAATGTATTTCTTGCCGGGCGCAGTGGCTCATGCCTGTAATCTCATCACTTTGGGAGGCCAAGGAGAGAGGTTTACTTGATTCCTGGAGTTAAGACCAGCCTAAGCAATATAACAAGACCTCATCTCTATAAAGGATGAAAGAAGGAAGGAAGGAAGGAAGGAAGGAAGGAAGGAAGGAAGGAAGGAAGGAAGGAAGGAAAGAAGGAAGGAAGGTAGGAAAGGGAGGGAAAGAAAGAGAGAGAGAAAGAGAGAACGAGAATTAGCTTGGTATGTTGGTATGTGCCTGTAGTCCCATCTACTCAGGAGACTGAGATAGGAGAAGCTCTTGGGCCCAGAAGGTCAAGGCTGTGGTGAGCCATGATTGTGCCACTACACTCCAGCCTGGGTTACAGAATGAGACTGTGACTCAAAATGTATTTCTATATACTAAAAATCAAATATATTTATATATACTATATGCCCGGAAGAGTCAGGAGTCAGAAGCTACAACTAGAACTGACAGCAAAATATAAGTTTAGGATGTTATCTGCAATTTTGGCAAGAGTAGTTTCCTTGGAGTAATGTTACAACTGCCGGGTTTCCAAGGCTAAAGAGGAAAGAAAAGGTGAGAAAGAGTTGACATTAAGGAAAAGGTTTCTAAAATGCAGCCTGTGGAGCAGTAAGCAAGTCAGTAGCTATAGGCAGAGCTCAGAGCCAAGGGATAGATGATTTACTGCAGAGAAACATAAGAGTTATGAAAAATCAGTAAGATGAGAAAACAATGGAACAAATTCCAATAGGAAATAGGAAAAAAATTCACAAACTAATATAGTCAGTAATCACACACAAAATTCTACCTTATAGGAAATCTAAAAAATTAAAATTTAAACAATAGCCTGATACCTTTATCTTCTTAAATTGGCATTTAAAACATAGTAGTAGCAAACCGTTTGATATAATTTTTATATTGCAATTTGGCTATAAAAGTTGGAAGTCTTAGATATGTCATATAACTTCTCCCTTAAATTCCACTTCTAAGAATTTACCTTAATGAAATAATCATGATATGCACAATATTTTGCTACATAAATTTTGGGTACATAGTTCTCTATAACATAGGTAACATAATGTAAAACCTAAAACAATAATACTTCCAGAAGAAAACATAGGAGAAAATCTGTTTGATTTTGAGATAGGCAAAAATATTTAGATATGACACTGAAAGCAACCACAATTTCTAATGATGAGCTGCTAGTATGGATTTCAATTTAGCTATATGGTAACATATATGCAGTCATTAAGATGAAATATGCATTTATGATATATTGTTAAGTTAAAAAAAGTTATCATTGAAGTATGTTAGTATCAGCTATTTTTTTATTTAAAACAAGCATTTGTATCCAACATTTTACTGCAGGTTCTAACCAGTGGGATAAAGTAAAAAGAAAAATAAAAACCTCCAAATTGGAAACGATTAAGTAAAATGATATTTATTCACAGATGATTATCAATGTAGAAAATGGAATCTACCAAAAAGCTACTAGGACTAATTATATAAGTTCAAATATAAGGTCAAGGTTGCGGTGGCCGGGAGCGACCACTGCACTCCAGTCTAGGCGACAGAGTGAGACTCCAACTCAAAAAAACCACAAAAACAAACAAAAAAAATGTATTTCTACATACTAAAATCAAACTATTGTAAATTGGAATTTAAAAAAAATATATATATCATATGCAATAGAATTTAGGTACTTAGAGATGAGTGTGACAAAAAAATGCATAAGCTCTGTACATTTGAAACAACTTTACTGAGAATAATTGCAGACCCAAATAAATGAAGAAATCTATCATATTAGTGTGTTGGAAGACTCTACAATGTAGGGTCAAATTCTCCCCCCAAATTGGCTCAATACCAATAAAATTCCCAGCAGGTATTTAAAAAGTAAATTGTAAAGCTAATTATAAAATTCATATGGAATACAAACTAGAACAGCCAAATAAACTTTTAAAAAGAAAGATTAAATTGAAGGAATAATAACCACTGATTTACAGAAATATTATAAGCTACAAGAATCAAGGCAGTGTAGAATAGTTATCAAGACTGACATGTAAATCAATGAACCAGAAGAGAGAGTCCAGAAATAGACTCACACATATATAGTCAACTGCATTTTGACAAAGGTACAAAAGCAATTCAGTGAGGAAAGGATGGTCTTTTTAATAAATGCAGATTAGTAAATTATTATTCATATCTCATACCATATAAAAAATTAACTCAAATTGTATCCTATAAATATAAAATCTACAACATTAACACTTAAGAAAACATAGGAGAAAATCTATATTACTTTTGGAAAAGTTATTTTGTGTGTTGGAAGACTCTACAATGTAAACAAGTCAAATTCTACCCCTAAATTAGCTCAATACCAATAAAATTTCCGGCAGGCATTTAAAAATAGATTGTAGAGCGAATTATAAAGATATATATGTCACCAAAAGCAGGAACTATAAAAGAACAAATTGTTATATTGGACTTTGTCAAATTAAAAACATCTCTTCAAAAGCTGCAGTTAAGATAATGAAATGACAAGGCACATATTGGAAAATAACATTTCAAGATCACATATCTGATAAAGCAGTGATCTCCAACCTGTTTGGCATCAGGGACTGGTTTTGTGGAAAACAGTTTTTCCACAGACCAGGAAGTTGGAGGAAGGAAGGATTGTCTGGGAATGATTCAAACACACAACATTTATTGTGCACTTCATTTTTATTATTATTACATTGTAATATGTAATGAAATAATTATATAACTCACTATTAAAAAGAGAGAGAGAGAAGTGAACGGGAGTGGTAAATAAAATGAGTGGGTCATGCACAGACTAAAATAAGTATCAAATTCTGACTGAAAGCGTGCCACTAGATACTGCTGTACAACTGAGGTACATCAACTCACTTACCAGTCACTAATAAGATTTTGATGAGTCTGCAAGCAATTGGTTTATTATGGTCTAGGTGCAGTCAAACCTCATTGCTAATGTTAATCTGTATTTGCAGCTACTCCCCAGTGCTAGCATCACCACCTCAGCTCCACCTCATGTCATCAAACATTAGATTCTTGTAAGGAACAAGCAGCCTAGATCCCTTGTATGCACAGTTCACAATAGGGTTTGCACTCCTACGAGAATCTAATGCTGCTGCTAATCTGACAGGAGCAGAGCTCAGGCAGTAATATGAGCGATGGGCAGTGACTGTAAATACAGATTAAGCTTTGCTCACTAGCCTGCTGCTCACCTCCTAAGAGGCCACAGACCATACCAGTCCATGTCCCAGGGTTTGGGGACCCCTGTGATAAAGGACTTATATCCCACATAAGAAAGAAAATCTGAAAACTCCGTAATAAGTAAACAACCCAATAAATAAAAAGTGTGCAAAAAATTTTAACAGACATGTACCAAAGAAATATATGAATCACAAATCACATAAAAAAATGTTCAGCATCATTAGCTATTAGAGAAGTACAAATTAAAACCACAATGATCTACCATTACACAACTATTAGAATGTCTAATATTAAAAAGACTAATTATACCAAGTGTTATGGAAGCTTCTAATTGTTGTCATCCAACACATCCAATATGGATATATTTGGGGTTATTTTTCCCTTCCTGCCATCCTCTGACTTCTTAGCTCATGAGGAACCCACCTTTCTACTTTCCTAATTGCTAACCACTTACCATATTTCCCAACCACATTCTACTAACTCCAAGGAAATAAAAGTATACAGGAACTAAGATTCCATTTTTAAATGTTCTGGTCAACATAATCCTGAATTAAGAAAATGTGAGAGAATTCACCCTCAAAACTGGAACAAGGCGAGGATGCCCACTTTCACCACTCCTATTCAACATAGTATTGGAAGTCCTAGCCAGAGGAATCAGGCAAGATAAAGAAATAAAGTGTATCCAAGTTGGAAAACAAGAAATCAAACTATCTCTATATGCCAGTGATATGATCTTATAACTAGAAAATCCTAAAGACTCCTGGACTTGATAAATAAATTCAGCAAAGTCTCAGGATATAAAATCAACACATACAAATCAGTAGTGCTGCTATACATCAATAGCAATCAAGCTAAGAATCAAATCAAGAATGCAATACCATTTATGATAGCTGCCAAAAAATTTAAATGCCTAGAAATAGGTCTAACCAAGAAGGTGAAAGATCTTTATGAGGTGAACTACAAAACACGGATGAAAGAAAAATCTTAGAAAACACAAGCAAATGGAAAAACATCCCATATTCATGCATTGGAATATTCAACACTGTCAAAATGATCATATTACCTAAAGTAATCTACAGATTCAATGCAATCCTTATCAAACTACCAATGTCATTGTTCCTAGAATTCAGAAAAAACAATCCTAAATTCATACAGAACTAAAAAAGAGTCAGAATAACCAAAGCAACCCAAGTAAAAAGAACAAAGCTGGAGGCATCATTTACCTGACTTCGAAGTATACTACAATATGATACAAGAGCAGTACAAGTAAGCAGTACAACTGGTACAAGAGCAGACACATGGATCAATGGAACACAGTAGAGAATCCAGAAATAAACTCAAATATCTGCAACCAGTTGATCTTTGACAAAGCAGACAAAAACATGCACTGGGGAAAGGACACCCTATTCAACAAATGGTACTGGGAAAATTGGATAGCCAATGCAGAAGAATGTAACTGTATCCCTATCTCTTACCATTTATAAAAATTAACTCAGGAGGGATTTAAGACCTCAATGTAATACCTGAAACCATAAAGATCCTAGAAGAAAACCTAGGGAAAACTCTTATAGACATCAACTTAGGTAAAAAAAAAAAAAAAAAAAGGGCTAAAGCCTCAGAAGCAAATGCAACAGCAACAACAATAAATAAGTGGGACTTAACTAACTAAAAAGTTTCTGCACAACAAAAGAAATAATCAACAGAATAAATAGGCAACCTGCAGAATGGGAGAAGATACTCACAAACTACACATCTGAAAAAGTACTAAGATCCAAAATCTACAAAGAGTTCAAACAAATCAGCAAATAAAAACAACTCCATTAAAAAGTGGGCAAATGACATGAATAAGCATCTCTCAAAAATGATATACAAATGGGCCAACAAACATATTTTAAAAGTTCAACATTACTAATCATCAGGGAAATGCAAATTAAAATCACAGTGAGATTCTACATTTTCACCAGTCGAATGACCATTATTAAAAAGTAAAATAGATGTTGGCACAGATGCGATGAAAAGAGAATATTTATACACTGTGGCGGCAATGCAAATTAAAATAACCTCTATACAAATCGGCATGAAGATTTCTCAAATAACTAAAAGTAGATCTACCACTTGATCTAGTATCCCCACTACTTGGTATGTACCCAAAGAAACAAATCATTATAAACAAAGAAGACACCGGCACATGTTTATTGCAACACAATTCACAAATGCAAAGATTTGTAATCTACCTACATGCCCGTCAACTGATCAGTGGATAAAGAAAATGTGATATATATATATACCATAGAGTACGATTCAGCCATAAAAAAAGAATGAAATAGTGTCTTTTGCAGAAATTTGGATGAAATTGGAGACTGTCATCCTGAGTTTAATACAGGAATGGAAAACCAAACACCACATGTTCTCACTTATAAGCAGGAGCTAAACTAAGGATCTGCAAAGACATAGAGAATAGTATAATGGACACTGGAGACTCAGAAAGGGGAGAGTGGGAAAGAAAGGAAGAATGAAAAATAACCTGTTGGGTACAATTTGCACCGGTGAAGTTGGTAGCACACTTAAATCTCAGAGTTCTTCACCACTATACAATGCATTCATGTAACCAAAAACCATTTGTATCCCCTAAAGCTATTAGATTTTTTAAAAAGTAAAAACTAAAAAATAAAATAGCCTTCATGTTTATAATCGATTGTATTTTTATATACACATGAAAAGCCAAAGATTAAAGATATACATAGCAAATGAGATTATGAATAATTTTGTTTCTGTTTTACTTTTCTATGTTTTATACATTTTCTACAATGAACATGCAATCAATAAAAACAACAAGCTATTAAAATAAGAGTTGGGAAAAACAAAGAAGTAGGTTTTATGTGGAAGGGAAGGAAGCTATAGAGAAAGAAGTTAAATGAAAAGATATGATCCAAGGGTCAAGGGTCACAGGAATGGAAAACGTGGACTGTAGAGAGACATTTTGTTCTTGTAAATAAGAGGAAAGAAAGTTAGAAGGGTGTGATGCAGTTACAAATGCGTTTAGTCCAAAGACAGGAAGCTAAGGGAGTTCACCCATGAGAATATTAATGTTCTCCAAAGCAGTAGTCATTTTTCATAAGACCCACCATCAAGACACCAGTTCTTTTCATTCCTCAGGCTCCTCTTGTAGGGACTACAAGCTAGTCATCCTCTCCAGTTCACCCACCATGGCTGCAAGAATGGCCATTGTAAAAGCCTTTTTACTTCACTCCTTGGAGATTGACTAAAACTTAGCTTAAATTTCAAATCCATGGCTTGAGACAGTCCACATCCCTCACCTGCAAGTCCCTACAGCTTCTCTCCTCTGTTTCTGCATACTTTGTCTATACAGCCTGGACGTCACCTGCTGAGTTCAAAGTTTAGTCACTTCATAGATTTTTGTCTCCAAATCACTCACCACTTACCCTTTGCAGAATTCAGAAGAAGAAGGGAAACCAGAGCCATGTACCTTCTCCCCAGTGTCTCCCCAACTCGTTCAATCATCTCCTCAGAACCACAGAAAAATTATTCCTATTGTCTCATTTGAAAGAAGTCAGCTCACATTCGTGTTCCTTGTGGTCTTGCTTTCCAGCCCAAGTAGTCAAAGAAATTTCTTCAGAACAAATTTCATGAAGGAAAATCCGGGAAGAACACTTTCTACTGCTACTGCACACTGAACCATCCATGTCAACCCGACGCCATATTCCCTTGCTTTGGATGATAATTGGAATTCACCGTCTAGTCCTGCCCACTCTCTCCCCAAACCTCTATTCCATAGAACTCCACAGATTTTCACATATCTCACAGTTGACCTTCTATTCTTTTATCATACTCTGCTCAATATCAGAAGCCTTTTATGTTCTTCAATAGAAATGAGATATTTAAATGGAAATATTAATATTCCACATTTTCAATGTGGATCCTGAACTTTACCTCATTTATTTTTATTCATTAATAAAAATAAAAACAAAAATTTTCCCTTTATTATATTGATGTAGAATGGAACCTCCTCAGTTTTTACAAGAATAGCTTTCTAGAATAATATTAAGTTGGTTTAGCATATAATTTATATCCCCTTACTGAGACACTAGAAAAACTGCCATGGCATCTACAGTGGAGAAAAGTATTCAATACCAGGATTAATAATTAATAATCATAAGAGTAAATAACTGGGAATGAAGGCCGTAGGGAAAGGAGCCAATCTAACCCATTTTTATTCGATTTTTCAAAGAGAGAGGAAAGAAAAAGTATTCGAGAAGAACTTTTGAATAGGGGTTCCTCTCATTTTCACTTTTCACTCTTAAGAGTTAAGAACAAAAATAGAATCTGTTCTAGAATGTGAAAAATTGTCACCTATGTCTCAAGAAACTTCACACAGAAGCATGCTGGCCTCAAGGATCATTACAAGGAAAAGAGTCCTCGGCATGGGCTTCCCAGGGCCCAGAACAAATCATTCTGCATCCTTAGACTTGGCAGGGATGCTGAGCCCCTCAAAGCTTCCTTTAGTTCAAACCTTCTGCTCCCCAGCTAGAGGAAAACTAGATTTGGAGATGGTAGGAAGGACAGAGATGCCTTTTGTTTATTCAGTGCAATATGGGAAAAAATTCAAATATTCCCATGTAAACGTGAGTATTTCATATCCCCTCCCTAGCACCCAGTAGGCTGAGAATCACCACTTGCAATTTGGAATCCTTTCTACATATTATAAAAGAAGAAATCTGGCCAGTTGCAGTTGCAAAAAACATATCAAGTCCCCGAACCAGTTTCATTTCCAGCCTCTGGAGAGTTCCCTGGCCCAATGCTTCCTTATTTTTAAGTCGCTATGTCACTATTACATCAATTCAAAGAAGAGCAGTTTAAAGCAAGTGCTTTAATCTGGAAAGAGCCTCAGATCTCTTTGAAATTCCAATGAAAATCATGCACCTCTCCCCAGGAAAAGTGAATGCTCACAATATTGTGTATACAAGTCAAGGAATTTATCCACCCTAGAAATCCCAACAGAATCTTCTCTTTAAAAGAAGAAAAAAATATTTCAGTTTTAGGGCAAAATTTTTAACAAAGACTAAGTCTGTATGATGCTAAAAACAAGTTCAAATGTAATATGTTGAGCCAATTAATTATGTTTGATATCAAAGTACTAACAAAGCTGATTTTTTAGATATATGAACTAAAACACTTTTTAAAGTATTATTATATGGAAAACTAGAATTAATATTTAGAGAGGTTAAAGTTTCATTGGCTGCTATTTAAGCTGGAGTAGAATACATATATTCTATTATATATGACATGTTTCAGATTTATTTCAAATTTGTACGTGGCTAAAATACTCTGAGAATAAAAAGGAAAAGTTTCAACCCAATCACATCCTCTTGCCTCAGCCTCCCCTAAGCCCTAAGATTACAGGCATGAGCCCCCATGCCAAATCAGGATGCAAAAAATTTTTTGACTGATAAATAGGCATTGACTATGGGTTGTCAGCAGATCCACTGCTGTGGATATGTGCAGTAGAGGGTTCCAAGGAGAAAATTCTTTTTTTATTTGCTTCTCCCCAAAGGAATATTATAGAAAGATATTCCTATACATACAAATAGTGACAGAAAGTTGAGAAAGGGACAGAAACATTTATAAAATCAAAGCCTATTAGCTCTTACTGATTGACAATGATACAGTTCCCACTTCTAACAAATACACAAAGTTTCACAATTGTGAACCCTTATCATGAAAACAGATGTCGTGCTGTCTTGTTCCCCAGCCCCTGCAACAATGTCTGATATATTGTGAAGCTTTAAAAATTAGCTCCCAGCCGGGCTCGGTGGCTCAGCCTGTAATCCCACGCCTTTCGGAGGCTGAGGTGAGTGGATCGCCTGAACCCGAGGGCAACTTGGCGAGACCTCATCTCTACAATAAATCAAAAATTAGCCGGGTGTGGTAGCACCCGCCTGTAGTTCCAGCTACTTGGAAGGCTGAGGCGGAAGGATCGCCGGAGCCCAGCAGGTCGAGGCTGCGGTGGCCGGGAGCGGCCACTGCACTCCAGTCTGGGTGACAGAGCAAGACTCTAACTCAGAAAAAAAAAAAAATTAGCTCCTGTATGAAACACAGCTTCATGTTTCACTGGGTAAGTCAATCCAGGGCTCTGGACCCCAGCTTCTTCTCCCAGAAAATGATGGCATCAAATTGGATCTTTTGGAAAGTCTCTCTCTCTCTCTTTATATCCCCAGTCTCTATGATTCTACTTAGCACATGGGCGCTTTCTCCTTGACAGCTAGGCTGTGTCCATGTTAGACACTACAAGTGACCACTGTCCTGTGGGACACTCATGCTTGTGGGTGCTCACTGTGGAGGAAAGAAGGAAATACACACAACACCGTTGATGGAGTGTCGACTCCAGGAGTCTTAGGCAAGGGTTTAAATTTGCTTCCATGGAACAAAATCCAATTATCCCTTTATTTTCTTTATGAAGCCACAGTACAGTATCCCCACAGTATCCCCTCATCACATATTTTCTGCTCATTCAACATACCTGAAGCAGTAATACACTGTCTCTTCTTTTCCACAGTACATGGTATAATATTTTTAATATTATAATATTCAAGTATTGGTTAAATATCTTAAAAGAAACTTTGTTTCAACTGGCTCACCCCATAATACCAGCACTTTGGGAGGCTGGAGGTAGGAGGATCGCTTGAGCCCAAAAATTCAAGACTAGCCTGGGCAACATAGCACGACCCAGCTCTATTAAAAAAAATTTTTTTTAATAAATAATAAAATATATATAATTATAAAATTAAATAAAACAAAAAAGAAACTGTCTAAATGCATCTATTAATTAAATATTTACATAATTTGTGTTTTTACATGACAATATTAACTCAGATTTAGGTGGATTTTTTGGAGGACTGATGAGGGAGATAGACATATGCTTACGGTTGTGAAAAAGCATCAGACATTACAATGCCTTTCTGAAAGATTTCCCCAAGCTTTTCCTTAGGGAAGCAATTCTCAAACCTGTTATGAATACAGATTCCTGGGCCCCACCTCCAGATATGGACCTGGGACAGAATCCAGGAATTGGCAGTTTTGACTTTACCCAAACAGTTCCAATGCAGGTATGACTAAATACCACATACTGTATCCCTCCTCGGGGCAGAGATATAAAACAAGCATTTTTTTCCATTTCTCTCTTTTCCTCTCAAATCATCTTCATGTGTGATGTCATTGCTCCCTCTAGTGGATGATTTTACTCAACAATTTTTCTATTTTATACAAATAACCTTGCTCCAAACTCTTAGGAAAATCCCTCTGTCATGAAAATCTTGAAAGAAACCAATGAGAGATCAGGACAAGTTTTATAAGCAAAGTTATCCTGACAATCTAACATCAGTCTCAGATATATTTATATATATATTTAATATGTAATACAGATATATATTGGTATGCATAAGTTCACAGCATTTTTCACTGGCCCATGGAATGCAAATGTCTTGTGATGGTTAACTGGTCACAGTTCATCATATCTGCCAATTCTCAGGTTGACTGGCATGGATCATGCGGATTAAACATTTACGCAATCTTCATCAAAGCCCGATGGTATTCCTGGAGGTAGAGAATTACTCAGGTCAAAGTAGATCTCTTTGAAATGACAAAACTGTTTTCTTTTGTGCTTTCCTTGATGAAATTCTCCCAATTAAAAGTCACAAATGTTTTGAGCCACCTCTACTGCCTTTACTCTGCTTAAACAGAAGAATATGTTGAAAGTGTTCATTTTTTTCCACTTGTCACTCCATCTTCTTTAGCTCACAAATAGCACTAACTTTTTTCAGATGTGCAAAATGTAAGTCATCTTCACAAGCACAACATTGTCACTCAAATGACAATTGACAAACAATAAACTCCCAACACCTCAGTGTTGCCATGCTAAAAGCAAACACGTGAACTTATGCATCAATCTAATATTTTGTAGAGAAATGTTTAGTTCCGATATAGTTGACTAACTATAATACAGCTAATCTGTTTTATAAAAATAAGTTAGTAACTTTAAGTGTGCTGGCCACACTATTTTTAGAATATTTATGCCTGTAAATTTGCACAGCCCATTTTTCTGATAAACTTCCAGCCACCATTTCAGCACAGTTGAGCTCTTCCTGTTGCTTCCATCTGAGCATTCTTTTAGCACTGGGTGGCCCCTCTGATGCCTCTTCCTGTGGGTCCTAAGGTCCACAGCTCTTTCCAATATCACAAAGGTTGTGGGTTTCTGTTTTATACTGTATGTCCTCCGGCTCTCTGAAAACTGTTGCTCCCTGATGCTAACAAAGACTGTTCACCACTTCGAGGGCCACTAAATCCGTGTCCCACAGTAGCCAAGCAGTTGATATAAATGAGTCAAGAGGGCTGGGTGTGAACCAGAGAGTGGCAGAGACTTAGACAAACTGAGTTTGCTACATTTAAAGACATTCAAAGAAAACAACCATTTATTTATTTAAAGCCCACCATGGGTCTACTAAAACATCTGTGAACTCTATTTCCATAAACCAGCAGGGACCATGGTTTACTTCCCTTTTACGATGTGCTAGCCATTGTGTGCATTAGCTCATACAACTCTAACCAAACCTACACAAGAGTATTGTTATCCCAATTTTAACCAGTGAGGAAACCAAAGTGGTAGAAGGTTAGGTTACTTATCCCAAGGCAAGCAGGGGCCCTAGTTCATATCTGCCAAACTCAGGGTCTGAGTTCTCAGTTCCTTTGCTCCATTGTCCATCTACCATGTGCCATCTCCCCAACCACCACCCTGGACCTCCTGCTCCCACCAGTCTCTCTGTTCCACCTCACTCTTTCCAGCACCTTCTCTGGTTACTTGGCCTCTGACTCTTATAGCATCTTCGCGTTTGGACGATCTCTCATCTGGCAGCTGGCCCTTCTGTGTCAGCACTTGTACCATGCCTCCTCCATCAGCTACCGAGTCACAGCTCTAGTTCCGTGTTCCTCACATGGTAAACAAATATTGTTAAACCCAAATTTCAGAATCCGAGAGACCAACAAAGAGCCAGCTCTGATGCAAACACACAAGGGTCTTTATTCAGGCTAGAGTCTGGGCTCACGCCCGAAGCAGCAGTTTCAGGGACGAAAGCCCCGATCCAGCATGGCAAGCAGTTTTTATACAACATTACAGAGGGAGGGGAAAGAACTTTAAACTTGTTTTTACATGATAGGGTAATTTCTCCTAATGGGTACGGGGGCACTTGGGATTGGTCTGGTTCGCTCAGCCACCTGTGATTGATGGGGGAGCTGCCAAATGAGCAGAGTGGAATGTCAGATAAACTAGCAATCTGGCAGGCGAAGCAAAGGAATGTCCGGGAGGGGTTTATTACCCGACATTCACACACTGCTAGCAGCAGTTGCGGAAGCAATTGGTTATTTTATGAGACAAACAAAAATTAAACTCAGCAAAATTCTAAGTACAAACACTGCAAACAAATACAGTGAACGTGGGGTAGGAATTCATATAGTAATAGTTCTCTTAGAGTCTTTCTTTTAATCTCTTGGGTCTCTCAATATGACAAGCAGCTTGACACGTGTTTGCTACTATTGCTGTAATTAAGTGCGCCTTTCCCTAGAGTCTAAAGATGGTATTTCAACAATGCTTAGATTTCTGGGACAAGCTGTGATCACACCCCTACTTTTCTACTCAATTTGGGCTGTGCAAATACTACTGTAAATATGATAAAGCATTGTGACTTCTTCTTGGTAGAGTACTAGCACATCTAACAATTTTTTTGTAGACAAAAGTAAGTGCTCTCCTACGCAGAAATCCGAGTGGATCACCTTTTTTTTTTGAATTGGAGTCTCACTCTGTCGCTCCCGGCCACTGCAGCCTCCACCTGCTGGGCTCCGGATCCTTCCACCTCTGCCTTCCAAATAGCCGGAATTACAGGCGCGCGCTACCACACCCGGCTGATTTTTTGATTTATTGTAGAGATGAGGTCTCGCTGCCCAGGCGGGTCTTGAACCCTCAGGCTCAAGCAATCCATTCACCTCAGCCTCCCAAAGGCGCGGGATTACAGACTGAGCCACCGAGCCCGGCGTGGATCACCTTTTAAGGAAAAGGGCCATTTCTTCCCGGTTCTCTTAGATCTGCCATCACTGATGCAGTCAGGAGTGCCTCAGGGCTGTTTCCGACCTTTCCAATCAGAACACCCCTCCTACCTCTGCCACTGGCGGAAGGTTCACCCTAACCCATACACCCACTATCACGTTTTCTGGTTATTTGGAATATTGGAGTCCCTTCAACCTTTTGTGAAACCTATCACCCAGAGCTGTGTTTCTTTGGGAAACATAAAATCTTAACACGACATTTTGAATTAGACAAAAAGAATACACCGTCACGGGGGTATATATTACAACTTGTAATATTTTGTCATTCCTCACAAAAAAGAAGCCATCATCGTGCTATCTTTTAGATGAGTCCACCTAGTTAATGCAAAGCAACTCATCCACTTCTTATCTTTGTTTACCTTGTTCACAAAAGCAGACTACACTTCCCCACTATGAGACTCAATATTCAGAAACATCTATCTGTACTTGGAAAGTAGATGGGGGACTTTGGCTGACCTAATTCTGCATGAACAGATCCTATCTTCATCCTCAGAGATGGTATCCACAGAATGCATTAATCTGGATGATGAGGATGGTTGAAGTCTAATTGGAAGGGACGCTGCAAGCCCCAAGTTATAATCATCACTACCACTTATTGAATTCTTTCTAAGGGACTGACACTATTCTGCATTAACATGTATTACTTAGACTTTACCCTGCAAAATGGTGACAACTCTTATCACCATTTTACAGATAAGGGAATGCAAGAACAGAGAATTAAAATAATTTACCCAAGGCAGAAAAAAGAATTTGAACCCAGAGGGGTCCTTCTTCACAAGTGCAGACAGAATACACTACACAACTGCATGGTTCCCTCGTCAGTGATAGCTCAACAAGGCCTAGGAGCATGTATTGGGACTTCGCTCCCTCAGATGATTCTGTTAGACAGCCAACACTGAAAGTGAGTTCTTATTATAAAGGGCCCCTAGAACAAAGTAATTTTTATTATTATTTCCCTCCATGTTCAGGGAGTGCCCATTACTCAGTAGCTTAGGATGCAAACAGAACTTCCAACTATGAGTAGTAGCAAAATGAAGCTATTAATTTGAGGTTTCCAAGTATTCCTCTTCTTGGCGAAACAGTTTATAAACCATTTTCCATAAGACTGCCAGTTGCTCACAGTGTTATTTTTACACTAACTTGAGTATCAGAGACATCTTTATTCTAACCTCGGTCTCAGTAGCTGCTTCTCCCAATTCCAAATTGACAGGTGCACAAACTGTCCCAAGATGGGAATCGTTAATCTAGTATTTATGTCTGGGCTGGAGGCTTCCAGGATCCGCTGGACAGACCTCACTGTTCCCACTGGTCATTTCTTTGGCTACAGACCCTGACCCCTGGTGCTCTTCGGTAAGACCATTTCCTCTTGTCCTGTTGTCAAGAGAAACAGGAGCTGCATCCAACAGAAATATACGGTGTCCCTTCGCAATGGGCCATGCACAGAAGAAGCCAAATAGTCATCACTGGTGTCTCCAAAGAGGAAGAGAACTAGGGATTGGGAAAGATTTTCTAGGAAAGTGCAGTAGACTTTTCCCTTCCCTAGACTAATAATTAGTTCAAAACAGAGACCAACAAGTGTGACTTTTTTTTTTTTTAATTGGGGTCTCACTCTGTAGCCCAGTGACTCAATCAAGGTCCCCACACAGTAGCTTGATCACACTCGACTTTTGGGGCTCAGATGACTCTTCTGCCTCAGCCTCCCAAGTACCTGGGACTACAGGCATGTACCACCAGCCTAGCTAATTTTTTGATTGACAAGGACTACTTCTAATACAGACTCCACTGAGGTCACTGTGCCCCTCCACTAAGTGTCATTCCCTAGACAGGTGGTTCTCAAACTTTAGCTTGCATCAGAGTCACCTGAGGGCTTGTTAAAATAGCAATCGCAGGACCCCACTGCCAGAGTTGCTAACTCAGGAAGTTTGGCATGAGGCCTAAAATACTGGGTTTCTAACGATTTTCGAGATCACTGCTGCTGCTGGGAACACTGTTTGAGAACCAGTGCTCCAAATGAGTGGGTTCGCTAGAAACTGCACCATACAGCGAGTCTCAGAACGTTCAAAGGATTCACTCAGTATCCTCCAGCACAACATATCGTACTAAGCTGTGTAAACAGTGTAATAAACTTTAGGCTTGCAGTTTCAGGTATTATTTTCACTCATCTGCAGCAAAATCTCATCATTCTATGACAAGCAGGGTCAGAAAAATGTCAGCAGTTAAAAACGAGACTTTGCAATGCATTTATGCTGGCTTGATGAAGTGACAGGAAGAGCCGGCACAGCGGGCAGGCCGGGCGCTTCGAGGTTTGGCTGAGGGAGAAAAACGTAGCACAACGGCACTAGCTACTGTTTGGGCCTGGCACCACCTGGTGGCCACTGTGTACTCTATCAGTCTGTAGATTCACTGATAATTCTAGGTCACGTGACTTTAAAAAGCTGGAACGTGTTTCCAGGAAAAAGAGGAAATGGATTTCATCCCTATCCCCTTGTATTTTGATATTGGGCAGATAAGCTGCCTTTATTCTTAACTGATACAAAAATGTTTTAAACTTTTTCATTAGGCGGTATTTTTGAATCTGTATTTTAAGACAGAATACAAATACAAGGCAAGTAATTTAAATCAGGAAACCTGACACTGCAACGCACAGTTGGATTAGCTAGAGCAAACAGAAACAGTGTTTGCATCAAATTATACTACAAGTCAGAAATCCTTTCAGGAAAACTTAAGTCCTATTTTTTCTAAGTGAATAATAGAGTCTGTTGAATTCTTTCTATTGTTCAGAGGCTTCAGCAAAAGATCAAAGGCAAGAACAATAAAACAGGGGCTAGAGACCCAGGGAACCTGAAGTCTAAAGCAAGGGTCAAGACCATCTTGTGAGAGGTGCTAAGATTGTGTGACACTGGTTTTGCCAACATTAGTGGATCCTGTGTCTTCAAGATATGAAAGAAAACTTAAGACTAATGACAGGCAGATCAGAGAACTGGCAGTGTTACACGTAGTAGAGAGTTTGATGGTGTGCTATCGCATCTTGGGGAAGGAAAAGGGAGCAGCTGTCTTCTCATTCCCACCAGCTTCCTTTGTGACCACTTGGAGAGCGTGTCCCTTGACACTGAGGGACATGAGTGAGAACTGAATATCTGACTCACACCTGAGTAACCTAAAGAGAGAAGGCAGTGGCCCACACTGCCCTGCTGGCAGCAAGACAAAAGAGGTCTGTCTCAGGGACAGAGGCTGTGCTTCATCAATGACAAGGCAACATTTTCTGAGTGCCCTGTAGGAAAAACCACCAGAGAATCACCTTAAAGGTGTGGCTCAGTCCAGGCGTGATGGCTCCCACTTGTAATCTCAGCACTTTGGGAAGTTGAAGAAAGAGAATTGCTTGAGCCCAGGAGTTTGAGATCAGCCTGAGCAACATAGGGAGAATTCATCTCTATAAACAAACAAAAAAGTGGAGCTTAAGAATTTGCTTTGGCTGGACACGGTGACTCAAGCCTATAATCGCAGCACTTTTGGAGGCCGAGGTGAGGGGATTGCCTGAGCCCATGGGATCGAGAACAGCTGGGCAACTTGGCCAGATCTCATCTCTACAATAAATAAAAAAATTAGTCAGACGTCCTTAGAAGGCTGAGGCGGAAGAATCACCTGAGCCTAGCAGGTTGACACTGGGATGGTCATGAGCGTGCCACTGCACTCCAGCCTGGGTGACAGAGTGAGACCCCCAACTCAAAAAAAAAAAGAAAAGAAAGAAATTTGCATCTCTCACAAGTGCCGGAGTAATGCTAACATGGCTGCTGCTTACCAGAGTCCCACACACTTAGAAACCTAAGTGGCTCTTTTCCCTAAAACCCCTTTCAAGGTAAAGCTATGGTAACACTATGTTCCTGGTGGTGTGCCCATAAGGCACACATTATAGTCTAAATCTAGAAAGGGGAACAGAAATGTTATGTGGATTTTCACAGAGGATCACTTTCCCATCACAAAATCTATTGTGAACTGCTACTGAATTTCAGTATCACAAATATTAAATTAAGGTTCTTTTATGTCAGCTTTGTTAAAATAAGATTTCTATTCTTACCTCCTCAATTAATTCCTCACTGTGAAGGTTTGCAAAACTTATGGAAACTTTGTGTACAAACCTGAAAAACCAGTATGAATGAAAAGTTTATAAAATACATTGATTTCTGCTGGTGCCATGTAGTGAATATCGTATGCAGTACCATTGTAACAAGGAAGGGGGCACTGTGGCACTACATTTACTCATGTCCTGTCTGGTTGGCTTCTGAAGTGTTCCTGTAAAAATTTATAAAGAGAAAAAAGGTTGATGGTCCCTTTGCACCTCACTTCTCCCTGAAATGTTACTGAGATTTAGAAGTGACAACATCGGAGCTTCTATTGTCTGGAACTAGGAGTCTTTACAAATGATTTGATCCATTCTTGTCAACTCTGCTGATATTTTTCTATTTGAGTTTCATTAATTTTGAATGTGTCCGGTCATTTCATCAGATTGCTCCATAGATATAAGAAGCCCAGGTGTAAAGTGTTTTTTAAAAGCTGGTTTTACAATTGAGGACTGATTTTGTAGTTTGTCACTGAAGGTATTTCTATCTACTTAGAACTCACAGGAAACTTAAACATGAGAAGTTACTTTCTGACCCATCTGATACTTTTTATTTGGCCATATTAAATACTAAGGTAACTCAAGAAATATATATTAATTAATCACAAAATGCTACTGCCAAGTGATAATATTCTTGATTAAAGGTTATTCGTATTAACATTACAATAATCAGTACCATAACACAATTTTAAACATCAGTGTTTCACAGATAGAAGTTTTGATAAAAGTTAAATAGCGCTAAAATCTTAATTCAAGATCAATTCTAAATAGAGCTAAATTTAAGCATTTGTTTATACCCTAGTCATATTACTAAGATTTCTCCGCTATTATACTTGGAATAATACATAAATATAGTTCCATGGAAAACAAGACACAGCCTGAGTTGTAAATTAGCTCTGAGCCCTAGAAGGAAACATTATTTAAAGACTGACCAGTAAGAGGAGAGGAAGGGATGGTGTTTATAAACAAAACTTTTTTTTTTCTAAAATGTTTAAAATAGTCAGGCGTAATGGCTCATGCCTGTAATCCCAACACTTGGGAGGCCAAGGTGAACAGATTGCTTGATCCCAGGAGTTTGAAACCAGCATAAGAAACATAGTGAGATCTCATCTCTGCAAAAAAACAAAAAAAGTAGCCAGGCATGGTGGCACATGCCTGTAGTCCCAGCTACTCAGGAGGCTGAGTCAGAAGGATCGCCTGAACTCAGGAGGTTGAGGCTGTGGTGAGCTGTGATTGTGCCACTGCACTCCAGCCTGGGCAACAGAGTAGGGTCCCCAACTCAAAAATAAATAAAATAAAATGTTTAAAATGTTCTCTAGTTCATCAGGATCAGACTTTAAGTATTGAGCTCTCTTAAAAATAAAATGATAGAATATTATGCCTTAGACTGGAAGGGAAGAAAGTACCTGTCTGATTCTTTTATCAGAAATTGCATTTGACAGTGATTAGCAGAGACCCAGGAAGCAATGGCTTCATCAGACAGGGCTGTTTTCTTCACATGCATCAGGACTTCTGAAGGCACGCTGTGGCTGACAGGGCTACAGCCGCTCCAACTCTCAAGGTTGCAAGATGACAGTTGACACTCTTTCAGTTAATTATGAATTCCATGTGGCAAAGAAGAGAAAATGGACAGAAGGAAAACAGAACAATTCCTGTATAAGGAAGGCAAAAACTCAATGTCCCGGCAGATATCCATTTCCATCTTATTAGTGGAAAATTGGCAATGTCCACCTCTGCCCAGGAAGGCTGGAAAGGTGGTGTCAAGCTGGGCACAGTGCCAGCCCTCCCAGTCTGTTAATAAAGGAAGAAGTGAGGAGTGGATGGTGTCTTCCCCACCTACCACAGACTCTGCAAAAATCTGCTTCTCTGAAGATGAAGCAGTGGGGCCCTAAGAGATTAGATGACTTCACCACATCTGAAAGGAGGTGGCAGGGCAGGACTTGTGTCACATACTATACACCCCCTTGGTTTTGTCAGGTTGTATATTGAATCTAAGTGTGCAATGGTAGGTGGGGAAGGAGCGGGGTCTTCTGAAGTTCTAAACATTTTGCTTTAGCAAGGATATAATAATGTAAAGACTCATGATTATTAAAAGGTTGGCACATCAGTTCACCTCTAATAAAATTATAGGATTTGATAATCTTACAGAAATAACACAAAGGAAAATAAAAACACAATTCATTGCTAATACAGAAATGAAGTGATATAGTACATAAACATTAAAATGTATTTCTTTAAAGTATATATGGGAAACATTCCCTCATATAAACCTTAACTTATTTCTATATGACTTGTGGCCTGCTTCCTTTCTCAGACAGAGGGAGAAGCCTACAACTTTCTGAGAAGTGTGATTAAGGGACAGTGGTCATCACAGTAGTTATGAGGCAGGCATAGTTAACATGACACATAGGTTAGGAATAGGCAAGTTTTCTTAGGCAGAACTTATTTAGAAAACTGAGAAACAGGGTAAGCATTCAGACATCTTTCTTATGCTTACATGACCTTTATATGACTAACCAGGAATATGAGACCTCACCACCTTGCAGGTAGGAATGTAGAATGGCCAGTATACTAAATAATAGAAACAACGAGGAATTACCCAAAGAGCAAAGGTATGTTGTTCTAAGCAAAGCCAAAATCTAGCTAGGCAGTAGCTTTCATTATTTAGAAGGTCTCTGTGACCCTAAAATTTTAAAAGATAGTAATCAAAACTTGTGACCAGTATACCTGCAGCCCCTCACTCTTAGCTTATGGAATAGTTTACTTCATCATTGTTATAAACATTATACAAAGTTTGTGAAAGGCAAGCATGTGTCCTTTTAAGGTACCCAAATTTTTTCTTGAATGGTGTTTTCTTTTCTAATAAACTTCCCTCTAAACTATACATTGGATTCACTCAAATTCTTTTCTGTGACAAAGTCAAGAACCCACAGAGCAACTAACCACCACACACCATCTGACATCACCTCCAACCCTATGACAGTAGGAAGACAAGTCTGTTTTAGAAGCGGCTTCAGCAGATGTCCTCCAATTGCTCAAATAATAAAATTTGTTTTTCTAGAAGAGTTATGGACAGAAAATGTTGGTCTTCTTTTGCACGTATCACTCAGCCAGTCAAGTACTTGTTAAATTTGTATATTCACAAATACACTATTTCTTTTTTTGTAATAGTAACTTTAATTGAATAAAAAAATTAAAATGTTTTATTTTTTTATTTTAAAGATGTAGGGTACAATTTAGGGTTAAGTATACAAACGTTGATTATTCAGATACCCTTGTTGATAAGGTGTGCCCCTCCCTCCCCTGGCAGTTTCCCTCAACTGCCAATCCCACCCCCCCTGCCCTGGAGTTTCCCACTACTGCCAATTCCTTTCTCATAGTATTATGATAATTGTTCAAGGTCCGCTTATGAATGAGAACATATGGTACTCTGTTCTTTGTTTATGTGATAGATCACTGAGTATGATGGACTTTAAATTCATCCAAGTTGCTGTGCAGTCCATATGTTTGTCCTTCTTTATGGCTGCATAATATTCCATTGTGTATATGTACCACATTTTTTTTTTATCCAGTCCAGCTTTGATGGGCAACATGGTTGGTTCCATGTTTTTGCTATTGTGAATTGAACTGCAACAAACATACGTGTGCAGGTATCTTTTTTGTAGAATGATTTGAGTTCATCCAGGTATATTCCCAACAGGGAAATTGCTGGGTCATATGGCAGGTCAATTTCTAGTTCTTTCAGAAATCGCCACACTGTCTTCCAAAGAGATTGCACTAGTATGCATTCCCACCAGCTGTGTAGAAGCGTTTCTTTTTCTCCGCATCCTTGCCAGCGTCTGTTGTTGTTTACAACCCTATTTCAAGTGTGTAATAGTCCAAGAAGACAGTGTTACCTGTTACTACTTATAACCTAGTACCACAGATAAGTAACAGACAAAACCTGAAAAGTTTTCTAACAATTGTACGTAGTAAAACTGTCTTATTTATATTACCAATAAGGAAACTCCACAGTTGCATAACAGAAATGATTTATTTTATTTGGAAGATTGAAACATTTTTGTTTTCATGTCAATATATAAGTTATGTATAACTCTGCAGGGTATGATTTCATCTCTGTCCACACATGAAGACTTATGTGAATGCTACAGTGTCACCTGAAACTGCAGATATTTAATGCTTGCTTTTCATTCGTGATGTCTTGTAAATAAAAGGGGAGTGAAACCTCCTAGTTAGAAATTCAGTTCTGTGTGACTTGTTTCTGATTGCAGTGGGAGAAGCTACAGATGACCACAAGTGAAAGGAGGAAAATATTTTGCTCTGTCACCTTCCATGTCATCGCCATCACCTGTGTGGTTTGGTCTCTGTACGTGTTGATAGACCGGACAGCAGAGGAGATCAAACAGGGCAACGACAATGGTAAGCAGTTGTCTTTCTTCTTTGTGCCTCTCTTGGAGTCCAAGAACAATGCCCAGGGGTGGCCTGGGAAGCCACTGCCCCAATTAGGTCTTTGTGTGTGAGACACTAGCAAGTTCTGGTTCAAAATTTACATTATTGCTTAATACTCTGGCTATCATGCAGGGTCCCAAACTGAGATGGGAGACACAGGGAACAGTATACAGATGGCAAACACCACTGTGGGCTTTCCAGGAGTTAATAAGGATCAAGTTTTCCTGATGTGAAAAGGAAAACAGTTGTGAAGATAGAAGTGTTTCATCTTGCTTAATTCACCCCAGTCGTTCTTCCTCTGAATGAGTGAATAAGATGGCGTTCAGGAGAGAACGTACTATAGCTTCTTATTTAGTACTACATCATTTGAGAGAGTGGATTAGCACTGTAGTTTGAAATTTTTGCCATGTTGATAGTGAAGGATGATACTGAGTCTGTGAAGGGAGATGTTTCAAAATCAGTAGGGCATCTTCTAATGTTTAAAATGGCATGTTCACTTAAAGCAGAAGTCAAAATAGGAAGCACAATGACTATAAAAGATTACTTTCACGTTGGAAGGTCCCAGTTCTGTTTCTCTTGAGCTCTGTAAGCTTTAGTATACTGCCCAGCCTAAATCATAGCTGGTAATTCATCAAGAAATACCCCTACATACCTTCAGGAAACACTGTTCAACTATTGATGACTTGTTCAGGTAACATATTAATTTTGTAGTGTTATGAAAAAACATTTCCATGTCCCCCTCCCCCAAAGGAAAAAGAAAGGAAAACATGAGAGGAGGTGAGAAAAAAAGAGAAAGAAAGAAAAGAATAGAAACACAGAAAGGCCCATTACTTCTGTATTTGTGTGTGTGTGGTTTCACAAATGCAGAAAGGGAGGCAAGGCATTCCCTTGCCCAACCTCCTGGAGCAGCTGGTCCAGCAGCATGGTGGGCGCTGGACATTCTAGAAGCAGAATGGGGCTGGGTATAGAAGGAACTAAAAGACTCACACATGGACTGTGCATTTGGCTTATGTGGCCTCTGTGATGGCAGGTCCTTTCTGTCCTTTTCTGAAAGACAATGAAAGCACTGTTGAGTCTAGTCTAAATACTAGAAAAACAGGGTGCGTTTTAAGTTTTATTTGTTCAATTGATATTTACTCATTTATACACTATGTATATCACACTACATTGTTTGCAATTATTCTTTATTGTCTCAGAGAGTCTTGATGTAAACATATCACATTACACCCCTATTAAATAAGTTCCCTGAGGGTAGACATTCTTTTAATTGATGCTCCCTCTAGATACAGGCACTGGCCCAAGCCGAGTAGCACAAAGTGTGTCAGACACACAAAGGACAAAGAGGCAGCCAGGCCTCACTTTTCTCAGTGCACAACCTCAGTACTATAGTGTGTTCCCAGCAACAGAGACTGTCCTGGTGGCCAGAGACCTGATGTTTTAGGTGACTAACTTAGAGCTCTGTGGCAAAGAAGCAACAGTTTGCTCGAAGTGACAGAGTCTTTCCCATCTCCCAGCAGTGCCCTGCCTTGGCCTCGCTAGAGCAGATTGAGGGTTCCTGCTCTCCCTGAGCAACAGGGGAGAGAATAACATTAAGGCACCTCTCTCCTAGAAGTCAAGAGCAGCAGCAATCTCCTGCCTTTCATGTACAGACCCCCAAAAGACCCCTGCAAGAAAACCCCCTCTCATTTATTCAACCTCACTTCTAAGACATGTGAGTGAACAGCAATCGTGCTTGTCTCAACCTCAGCCACCCAAATCTCCCCAGAACCCAAGATGCTTGTGACCCCACATGACCATCCATTTTTCTCTCAGTCTCCCTGCTCATTCAGCAGGCCCCTGGATATTCCTCTGTCAGCTGTCCTTTCTATGCTGATAACCACCCAATATCTCCAGTGCCCACTGCACTCCAAACAGCTTATTCCCACCCCCTCAATGTCTGTTTCAAGGTCTTCCAGACACCCCAAACTCAATGTGTCCCAGCCTATAACCCCCTATAACTTCTTACTCTACCACCTGAGGAATAAGCATCAATAGAACACTCAGTAGCCAAATCCAGATATTAAGCTTTCCTTCCAATCTCCTCCTTCTGCCCTCAGCCAGTCACCAACTCTGTCTCGTGTGCCTCTGGAATCTGTCCATTCTTCCTTCCCCACTGCCACCATCCATGTACAGATCATATTTTTATTTGAAGACTGCAAAATCTTCTTACTTAGACTTAATCCAGTTTTGCCCACCTTCAACCCATGCTCAGGAATGTAATTACAGGAAACTTACAAAAACACAAATCCGATCACATCCTCTCTCCATTTATTCACTAAAATGTAACCCCAAATCCCTGGTGGACCTGTGTGCCCCCATTCCCTAGCTGCAGCTGGTCAGGCTGAACGTTCTGCAGGTCCTCAGATCTACTTCCAGATGCTTGGTTGGCATATTTTTCTGTGTGGCCATTTCCCTCTGGCCTTCCTGTCCATCGCTGCCATACACACACTGGTCACTGGTGTATTTATTCTCACACTCCTTCCCAGCTCTGGCCCAAACTTGCAGTTCACCTTCAACTGCAGACATCACTTTCTCTGGAAAACCCAGGTCAGTTCCCTGAGCTGGGATCTTTACGCTCACTACAGTCATTCTCATAGTGTGGTTTCAGGACCAGCAGCGTAGGCATCATTGGGGCATGTGATAGAAATGCAAACTCTAACCAACTACCTTCCAAACACCCTGAGGGTGCAGCCCACTCTTTGTGTTGAAGAAATCTACAGGTGATTCTGCCACCCACCAAGGCGTGAGAGCCCTGCCCTGGCTGCTCCCATAGTGCCCTGCACTGCACTGGCCCTATAGGGTGGTCTCCACGCTGACTGCTTACCAGAATGCCTATGGGCTTCCTAATACCACCGAGCCTCCACTGTGTATGCAGCCACTGTGAGAATCTCTGCCTACTGTGGGGCTCTCCACTCACCACTGCAACTACCACTTTACTTGTCTGTCTTCCTTCACCTGCTGGGGCTTCCTGTCCTGCTCCCATCATGGGCTCTCGCTGAGCACTGCGTGTGGGATCTGCAAGAATCCCCGCCATACTGTAGAAGGAAGGATGACATGCGAATGCCTGGTACACAAGCTTTTGCAACTTTTAAGTTTCTTTGGGCATTTTTTTTTCGAAAGATTTGTTCCTTCCTCAGCTCTGGCTGGATGCAGGATTCCAGACCATGGTCTCCCAATGGACTGTCACTTGGGCCAGTTAGATTTCCTGATAGATAAACTTAAATGATAATCAAGAGGGACCCCCCCAAAAAAAATCTGGAATTGTCTTTTTGGAGGGTAGGTCCCTTATAGTACAGTATCCCCCTGCTAGGGTCTAGGAGTGTTCTAGGAACTAATTGGCATCCTTCTATCATTGTTGTGAGAGGCTATGTTTGGCTTCAGTAAAATTTTTGGAGATTCTTTCAACATGTTTGCCCATTTCATGATGGGTGATTTACAAGCACACCTGCCCACACGGTGTTGAGTGTTCAGCCATTTTTTACAAAAAAAATGGCATGGCCTCAATGCCCCACCCTCCCTATTCACCTATCTCACCTCGAGAAACTATTTTTTTGTTTCCCTGGATGGAAAAAGTCCTCAAATGGAAACATTTTGCCAGTGTGGATGAAATGGAACAAAAAATGGCAGAAGCACTAAAAGGCATCAAATCGATGAGTTCAAAAACTGTTTAGAACATCATCAACAAGGGTACCTGCATAATGAACATTTGTATACCTAACCTTGAATTTTACCCCACATCTTTAAAATAAAAAATTTTTAAGTTAAAAAAATAAATAAATAAAAACTGGTGAAAAAAGTAAAAAAAAGAAAAACTGTTTTCAACAGTGGAAAAAGCATCTTGATAGATGTAGTGCATCAAATGGAGAGTACTGTAAAGGCGACTGAAGTTTAAACATGTAAAAATAAATACACAATTTTTATAAGTTTTTGGGGGTCCCTCCTCATATATGTATATATACACATATGTAGGCACATGTACATGCTTTTTGTATAAAAATTATTTTCAGTTTCTTAAAGGCAGCTGAAAATGAGATTACTTTTATCACTGGCATTCAGAACTTCTGAATTAGAAAGCAGGATATTTATGAAGAAGCAGTGCCCATATCTGTTCCTGCAAGGACAGCTCTTAGAACGCAGGTAATTTCAAATGGAAGCCACAGTGACTTTCATAAACGTGTAATCTGTATTTATGTTCAAATTGTATTTAAAACCCACTTCCCAAAGCACACATTGAAGGGGAGTGTGGGCATCTGTCTGAGTTGTGATTATTTTAATCTTCCTTTGGCACTGGGGCTGTGAGTGCTGATCCTGAATCTACTTTTAAAGTTATTAGAGAAAAACTTGACGATTTAAAAGCAATATATTTCAAATCCATCTCTAAAACCTTCAAAAAATGTTTGAAGAGGAACGAAGTGTCCTTTTTCAACCAGAATTAAGGTTGAATATAAAGCTGCAAAAATCCTTTTGAACTGTAATGACTATACTGGAAGGGAAAAAATTATTTTTCTGTTTGTAAATGGTTGTTGTTTTAGATTAAATACACATGATGCCCAGAAAGCTCTCCCACCTCACTCTATCTCTTCCCCTGTGATGACAAACAAGAAAAGAAAAAAAAAGCAAATATGTAGTACTTGAAGCTTTAACACCTAGATTACCCTGGAGGGCTCACTCTGATTTGGGCAACAATTGCTCTTCCTGCCTAATCCTTACATAGGCTAGAAGAATGCTCTAGGATACGACTGTGTGTGTAAAAAAAAAAAAAAAAAAATACAGACCAAAAACAACAGCAATGTTTTATACTTTTTTTTTTTTGAGTCGGAGTTCACTCTGTTGCCCAGGCTGGAGTGAAGTGGCACACTCACGGCCACCCCAGCATCGACCTGCTGGGCTCCAGCAACCCTTCCACCTCAGCCTTCCAAGTAGCCGGAATTACAGGTGTGCACTACCATGCCCCGCTAATTTTTTATTTATTGTAGAGACGAGGACTTGCCAAGTTCCCCGGGCTGATCTTGAACCCGTGGGCTCAGGCAATCCACTTGCCTCGGCCTTCCAAAGTGCTGGGATTACAGGCTGAGCCACCGAGCCTGGCCGATTTATACTATTAAAGGGACTGTAGAAGGAGATACTAAAGTTGTCCCAGAAGTATTTAAATGTGTACACCACAGGAGCTAGATAAGGAACTGATCAGTTTTCATGACTGACTCAACTTGTTCCATTGTTCAGAGAGCACTTGGCATTAGAAAGGACTCAGAAACTGCTGGCTGGCTGACTCCAGCAGGCAGAGGTCACCCAAATACAACCACCACCTGCGTGGCTCGTTGTCAGATGGCCAGGAATCTAGTGCTGCCTTGGTCACTGGTAGTCATTTTAAATAAAATAGTCACTCTGAAGCTCAGTCTCCACATCTGTAAAACTGAGAGAGCTGCACTGAATATCTTCTAAAAGTTCTTTCTGTGAATAATTTTTCAGACATCATGAAATTGACCTTGCATCAAATATATGGAAACACATATTTTATAAACTATGTACATATATCATATATGTTTACCCGCAGTGAATATTGCCATTAAAACAAGTTGTGAAAAAGGTTATAAATATGAGAAACAGTTCTGTTGTTGTTTAACAATTTATCCAACTGGAGAGAAGCAAACAGGATGAAAGTAAAGGAAGAAACCAGCCCACCCCACCAGCCCCGACACCCACCACCCCACACACCATGCACATACACCCTTCCTCATGCATACACACCCTTCCTCATGCAGACACATTTTGTACTCCAAGCACCCAAAAATACTCTAACCTAGCCAAGAGGTGCTTTTTCTGAATATACACTGACATGGTAGCTGTTAAATGAGGCAGGCTCTCTTCTGTTGTTTGATTTTAAAAGGCTTTTACACACACTTTGGGTATCTCTAGTCATATCATCTGCTGCATAAGATATGCAGAATACGCCAAAAAATCATATTCTTAAGCTGGAGGAAACCTTAGAGATCACTGCTTTAAAATGAGGAAATAAGTAACTTGTCTTATCTCCAGTTCTATTATATACACCCACCTGGACCTTCGAGGTCACCCACCTCGACTGAAAGAGAAAATAGAGAAGTGAGATGTTACAGGGGACCCAGGCTATGTGGAGAGAAATGGGCACCCTGTTCTATGACCAAGGGAAATATCTTGTCAAAGAAGCAATGTTTGTTTTTGTTTTTGTTTTAGAAAGCAGGATTTATTGAGAGGACAGAAAAACTCCCACAGAGGCCAGTGACTATATTTGTTTATAAGTCATTGTCATTGAGGTCCGAAAGCTTGGCATGAATATTTTCTGACAAATACAATATGTATCCTTGCTACTTAAGCATGTAAGAACCTTTTGGTTTATTTTTGATGGAGTTTCTGAGCTTTTCTCATGAGGAAAAGAACTGAAACAAGGGATGCCCAAGAGTGTGGTGACCAAATGCTACTGGCCAGCGGGCAACTCACCAGACAACTCCTCGCTGGGATTCTGGAGGTCTCCTTGACCTTGAGTCAAGGTGGGATGCCCAAAGGTTGAAGCACAGTGACGGTAGATCTTATTGGGACTGGACATGGTGGCTCACACCTGTAAGCACTTTCGGAAGCTGAGGTGGGAGGATTGCTTGAGCCTAGGGTCTCGAGATCAGCCTAGGCAACATAGTGAGACCTTGTCTCTATCAAAAAAAAAAATCTTACCAGTAAACACCAGTGAGAACTCTGCTCTTAAATCTATAGCTTAATCAGCCAAAGATATGTAGCATTCAAATCCCACAGATAAGAACAATCACAGCAACTTGCATTTATGCAGCGCTTCCTTTGCATTGAATCCACATTAACAACCCGATGAGGCAGATATATGGCTAGCTCCAATTTTAAGTGATCCAGCACTTGGCTTTTGCTGTATAACAAACCATCCCAAACGTAGTGACTTCAAACACAGCCCAAAACCATCCCAAACGTAGTGACTTCAAACACAGCCATTTATTTCACTCCCGACTCTGCAAGTCAGCTGGGTATTTCTTCTGCCCTGGGTCAGCTGGGCTGATCTCTGCAGAGCCCACTCATGTGTCTACAGTCAGTTGGCAGCTATGTTATCACAGATAGGCTCCTTTACATGTCTGGCAGTGAAAACGCTGCTGGCTGGGTGACAGGCCAGCCTCAGCTGTTTTTTTAGCATCTGGCATGCTGGTTCTACCTTCTTCACATGGTAGTTGCCGTGTTTAAAAAAGCAATGAAACGGCTGGGCTTGGTGTTGTAGCCTGTAATCCCAGCACTTTGGGAGGCAAAGGCAAGTGGATTTTGCCTGACCCCGAGGGTTTGAGATCAGCCTGGGCACCTTGGAGCGACCTTATCTCTCCAATAAACAAAAAAATTAGCTGGACATGGTAAAATACATATGACCACTCAATAGTAACTCCTTTTATAGAAAAAAAAATCAAACCCACTTACTCAAAGGCAAGAGAAAGAACAGACAGTCGCTTAAAGTAGATGGTCATTTGGACAGTGAGTTTGTTCCCAGATGGCTTTTGTACATGGGATTGGGAGATGCTCTGCATTGTAAACTTAGTCTAGGAATTAGGTGGGAGATTTGACTTCCCAGGAACATATGAGGGGAACCAAAAAAAAAAAAAAAACCTCAAAACCCGGAATGTATTTATAACAAATTGTGTATTGATTCTTTTTTTTTTTTTTGAGTTGGAGTCTCACTCTGTTGCCCAGACTGGAGTGCAGTGGCCGCTCCCGGCCACCACAGCCTCGACCTGCTGGGCTCCAGTGATCCTTCCACCTCAGCCTTCCGAGTAGCTGGAATTACAGGCATGCGCTACCACGCCCAGCTGATTTTTTTTTTTTTAATTGTAGAGATGAGGTCTTGCTGCCCAGGCGGGTCTCGAACCCGCGGGCTCAGGTAATCTACTCACCTCAGCCTCCCAAAGGCTCAGGATTACAGGCTGAGCCACCGAGCCCGGCTGTGTATTGACTCTTACATGTTTAAACTTTAGTTACCTTCAAAGTATTTCGTTTGATGCAATACACCTGAGATGCTTTTTCCACTGCTCAAAACAGTTTTTGAACTTATCAATTTTGATATCTTTTAGTGCTTCTATATTTTTTTGTTTCACTTCTTCCACATTGACAAAACGTTTCCCATTCAGGACTTTTGTGATCTGGAAAAACAAAAAGAAGTCTCCCAGAGCCAGATCAGGTGACTAAGAAGGGTGGGGGATGGGGGACATGCTGGTTTTGGTAAAAAAAAAAAAAAAAAAACGCTGAACACTCAGTGCTGTGGGGGCAGATGCACACATAAATCCTCCATCATGAAATGGGCAAACACATTGAAAGAATCTCCAAAACAAAAAAATCACTGAAGCTGAAGGCAGCCTCTCACAACACTAACTGGCACACTGATGCCAATGGGTCCCTAAAACACTTATCTAGCAGAGGAAGTGTTAAACCCAAATTTCAGAATCTGAGAGACCAACAAAGAGCCAGCTCTGATGCAAACACACAAGGGTCTTTATTCAGGCTCGAGTCTGGGCTCACGCCCGAAGCAGCAGCTTCAGGGACGAAAGCCCCGATCCAGCATGGCAAGCAGTTTTTATACATCATTACAGAGGGAGGGGAAAGAACTTTAAACTTGTTTTACATGATAGGGTAATTTCTCCTAATGGGTATGGGGCACTTGGGATTGGTCTGGTCCACTCAGCTACCTGTGATTGACGGGGAAGCTGCTAAATGAGCAGAGTGGAATGTCAGATAAGCTAGGTTTAGCAAGCAGGCCGGCTAAGCAAAGGAATGTCCAGGAGGGGTTTATTACTTGACATTCACATACTGCTAGCAGCAGTTGCGGAAGCAATCGGTTATTTTATGAGACAAACAAAAATTAAACTCAACAAAATTCTAAGTACAAACACTGCAAACGAATACAGTGAATATGGGGTAGGAATTCATATAGTAATAGTTCTCTTAGAGTTTTTTTTTTTTTTTAATCTCTTGGGTCTCTCAGAAGTCTGCACTCCAAGCCTGCCCTCCAAAAAATAATTCCATTTTATGGGGAGGGTGGGGGAGTGTCTCCTCGTATAAAGGTTTGGGCAGAGAAAACTGATTCACAGACAACCTTGTGAAGGAAGGTGGAGGGATCAGACTAAGTCTCCCAGAAAGGGCAGAGAAAATGGCAACTGGTTACTCTTGGCCAGATTCTCAGGTATATTAAAGACTGTGTTCATTATTTCTGAAAAAAGAAGGTGAGATATGGGTGGAGTTTTCTTCAGATTGGCTCCCATCTAAAGCTTTACCGATAAGCAACAGGCTGCAAAAACTTTCATTCGTCCTTTAAGTGACTGCTGAGCAAAAGCACTAAGGAAAACAGAGGCCCACTAGACATATTCTGGGCTTGTCAAGACTATAGCGTGGCACAGGAAAATGACTTAGAAAGTGAACTCATGCCACAAGTGGAGAAATAATGGAACAGGAACCAGGGAGACATTCATTCCAGTTATAAATTATTTCTAAGTTGGATTTTGTGGGACAGGTGAGTGTGCAGAGTTAGAGAAGCAAAATCCGGAGAGAAGAAATATCGTAGACAAAGGCTCATGAAGGGAACATCTCCAGGCACCTATGAGGAGCAGCTGGAAGTTGGATTAGGCAGAGGGGAAAGCGGATGTTATCCGTGGGGGGGTCTCCCTAAAAATGGGAGATACAGCGCATTTCATCTTCAGCCTGTCTGTGGTTAAAAGTTTTCTTATACAAACTACTGTTTAATACAATAGCTTACAGACAAGAAAATCTTTCTAAATTTGGAGACCGCCAAGATGTCTCATTTGTATACTGAATTGTCCCTGCAGATTTTCTAATACAGAGAAATAATTGATTGTCTTCTGCAACAGGAGTTCTCACCCTCAGCACTATGGAGATTTGGAACTGGATAATTCTGTATTAGGGGGTGCTGTCCTATGCACTGTAGGACATCTAGCAGCATCCCTGGCCTTTAGCTAATGAAAATCAGTTGTGGACCTCCCAACTCCAAGTATGACATCAACACTGTCCAGACATTACCATATGTCCCCTGGGGAAAAAATGGTCCCCAGTTGAGAACATGTGGTCCACACTGAGTCAGTGTGTCAGGATTTTTCTCCTGGAGTAGATGGAGACAACTAAAGCCCAAGTTTAAAAAAAAAAAAAGCTCCTCTACATTCCAAATGTAAGGACTGTCTGCACAAAGAAGAATTCATCCTTTTTTTTTCAATATTTAGCTACATTTTGATGCCAGTGTGTTACTCAGTGTTGAGGAAGAATGGCCATAAGAGTCTAGCCACTGTTCTGCAAATATTAGAATCATTGTGTATTCCTGGTTATTCTTCAAAACTCCTAAAATCACTTATAAAGACTTTGACAAAGTTTGCAAAATAAAAATAGTAAGTTAACTGCTGTTTCTATGCAACTTTCAACACTATCAAAGTTTACTAGGTCAACATACTGGGTAGTGATATCAGCTTTGGCATTAAACAGCAAAAGGGGAGAAGAAGGAAGAATGGGAGTAGATGATCTCTAAAGGTCTTTGAGCTCTGATTTTTTAGTTCAATTCTTTTGCTGAAACACCAGAAAAATCAAGAAAAAAGCAATATTTATTGTATCTACTTAGTATTTTCTTTTAAGAAGGAAATTGAGTCTTTTGAAACATACCCCTTAAAAAACAAAACACTGTTCCAAAAATAAATAACATATGTGCAGATACCTAGAATATAGTTCAAGTGTAGAATATATGGTTCATTATGAAAAACACCGTGAAATATTTAGATGAAGACCTGATGCTGCCAAAGTAGAACAAAATTAAAAGAAAGTTGCACTAACGGATAAAAATTATTATTACTACTTTAAAGTATGATTTTTGCTTGATTATCTCTAACAAGTGATTTGGGAAACTTATGAATAAATATAAAACATTCTTATACCACATTTTCTGTAATTATCTCTATATTTTTTGTCCTTAAATGAAAATGTGTCTGCAGGGTGTTAGAATACATAATGGAGTGCCATTATTATCACTGGATAACAACAGTGCTATTGCTGAACACATGCTGGTTGCAAAAACATGTGTATAAATAAATCAAATCCAGTTGCATACTTCCATTGTTAAAATCCCTATCCTTAGAACCAAAGATATCTGTAGGAGAAAGGGACCATGGAAACATTGTATACGACTAACAAACTTATTAATGATAAATGTCTGATATAGTTCATTTTTGTTCTCTAAAGTTTCTAAAAATCAAAAGTTTTGTTTTCTTGCATCTTCTGTTAAGTGAATACACTGATAATTGAATCTATTCCTTTACGTTTAATCTCATACTAGGCTAGTTTTCTAAAATAGTGACGTAAGTAGGGAGAAACATGAAACCTTCAGTATCTCTCCTAATTTTATTATGTTCAAAGTTACTCCATTTTACTCAAAACAACAGCATTTAACTAGTTAATATTCACAGGATTTCTGCAGTATTTTGAAAAGTGTCTTTTTCCTCCGGGTCCATATGGCAAAAGGTTTTGTTTCATTTGCCAACTCCAGAGGGTGACGTAGATTGTGGTGTTAGAAACCATGATGCCAGTCAGGCTCGGTGGCTCAGCCTGTAATCCCGCGCCTATGGGAGGCTGAGGTGAGTGGATGGCCTAAGCCCGCGGGTTCGAGACCCGCCTGGGCAATTTGGCGAGACCTCATCTCTACAATAAATCAAAAATTAGCCGGGCGTGGTAGCACACACCTGTAGTTCCAGCTACTTGGAAGGCGGAAGCGGAAGGATCGCCGGAGCCCAGCAGGTCGAGACTGCGGTGGCCGGAAGCGGCCACTGCACTCCAGTCTGGGTTACAGAGTAAGACTCCAACTCAAAAAAAAAAAAAAAGATGCCATCATAGGAATTAGCAGGAAAGAGTGTTGTCTGTCAGGGCACAAGGGCTGCCTTTGCCAAGCTCATGACAGAGATTGCACCCTTCCCTCCCTGGGGCAGCTCTGACAGATTCACAGGAGTTTATTGTTCAGCAGAGGGTAAACATCCTAAGCAGAGGAGACAGCATATGCTAAAGCTTTAGTCTGTGTTAGGGCACAGGATGTTTGGAAATCAGCAACACAAATAGGATTTATTTGGTCACTGGTTGAGAGAAACCAGGATGCTGAACATGACTATAAAATAAACAGAGGTATTAGGTCTGGAGCATTTACTGTGCAGGACTACAGCAAAGTTTAGGCACAATAAACTTTCTGGGCATGGTTAAAAAGAAATGAGGTGCTTTAGTGAAATAAAGTTTCCATAAACATGTCATATATAACCAATTTCTAAACACTTACATGCTCAAAACCCATCTCTTACTGTAAGAAATTCTATAATCTTACCTGGACACAGAGGTGAATTCATGGAACTAATACCAGTTATATATATATATGTATAATACTGTCTAATATATATATTAGACTATATTTTAGAGCAGTTTTAGGTTTCCAGAAAAATTGCAAAGAAAGTAGGGAGAGTTCTCAAACATCCCTCTCCTAAATACACATACACACACACACCCCGCACACACACACACACACACACACACACACACACACACACACCCCGCACGCGCACACACACATGCAACATTTCCCCTATTGTTAACATCTTGCCTCAGTGTGGTACATTTGTTACAATTGCTGAGTCAGTAATCATACATTATTATTAAAGTCCATAGCTTACATTTGAGTTACCTGTTTGTTTTGTACAGTTCTATGGGTTTTGACAAATGCATAATGTTCTGTGTCCACCATTACAGAATCATACAGAATAGTTTCCCTGCCTTAAAAATTCCCTTGTTTGCTGGGCTTGGTGGCTCAGCCTGTAATCCCAGCGCTTTGGGAGGCCAAGGTGAGTGGATTGCCTGAGTCCGTGGGTTCGAGACCCACCTGGGCAACTTGGCAAGACCTCATCTCTACAATAAATCAAAAAATTAAGCCGGGCGTGGTAGAGCGCGCCTGTAGTTCCAGCTACTTGGAAGGCTGAGGTGGAAGGATCGCCAGAGCCCAGCAGGTCAAGGCTGCGGTGGCTGGGAGCGGCCATTGCACTCCAGTCTGGGCGACAGAGTGAGACGCCAACTCAAAAAAAAAAAAAAATTCCCTTGTTCCACCTACTCATTCTTCCCTTTCTCCCCCAGGACTGTTGACAACCACTGATCATACTGTCTCCATTGTTTAGCCTTTTCCGGGTCATGTGGTTGAAATCATAGAGTATATCTTAATCAGATTGGGTACATTTAAAGTTTCTCAATGTCTTTGGTAGTTTCATAGCTCATTTATTTTTATCATAATAATACTCCATTGTATGGACGTAGCAGTTTGTTTATTCATTTACCTCTTGAAGGACAATCCGGTGTTTCAATTTGGAACAGTTACAAAAATAGGTGTTAAAACGTTCCTGTGTAGGTTTTTGTGTGATCATAAGTTTTTACTTATTTGAGTAAATGCATTGCTGTATTACTTGATAAGCCTGTGGTTACCTTTGTAAGAAACTGCCAGGCTGTCTTCCAGAGTGACTGTACCATTTTTCATTCCCACCAGCAATGAATGAGAGTTCCTGTTTGTTATTCCACATCCTTTCCAGCATTCACTATTGTCTGTTTTTTCTTTTAGCCATTTTGATAGTTATATAGTAATATCTCATTGTTTTAGTTGCGGTTTACTAATTACACATATTAAGGTCTTATTCACTATCTATTTATCTTCTCTGATGAAGATGTCTGTTCAGATCCTTTGCCCATTTTGTAATTGGGTTATTTATTTTCTTGTTGTTGAGTGCTAAGGGTTCTTTGTATATTTTGAATACAGTCATTTATGAGACGTGTTTTGCAAATATTTTTTCTTGGTCTATAGCTCGTCTCTTCAATCTCTTAAAAGTGTCTTTCTCAGAGTAAAAGGTTTTAGTTTTAATGAAGACCAATTTGTCAGTTTTTTACTTTCATAGATCATGCTTTGGTGTTATATTTAAAAAATCATTGCCAAAACCAAGTTTACATAGATTTTTCTATGATATCTTTAGCAGTTATAGCTTTGCAATTTACATTTAGGTGTATGATCCAATTTGAGTTAATTTTAGTGAACGATGTAAGGTCTATATACAGCCTTACTTATTTGCATGTAAATGTTCAGTTGTCCCAGCATCATTTGTTAAAAAAGAATATCCTTTCTCCAATGAATTGCCTTTCCTCCTTTGTTAAAGATAAGTTTACTGTATTTATGTGGGTCTATTTCTGGGGTCTCTATTCTGCTTCCTTAATCTATTTTTTTCATTGATATCACACTGACTTGATCACTATAGCTATAAAGTAAGTTTGGAACTTGGCAGAATCAGTTTGTCAATATCCATAAAATAACTTGCTGATATTTTATTTTTTATTTTTTTTTTTATTTTTTTGAGTTGGAGTCTCACTCTCTTGCCCAGACTGGAGTGCAATGGCCGCTCCCGGTCACTGCAGCCTCAACCTGCTGGGCTGCGGCGATCTTTCCGCCTCAGCCTTCCAAGTAGCTGGAACTACAGGTGCGCGCTACCACACCCGGCTAATTTTTTGATTTATTGTAGAGATGAGGTCTCACCAAGTTGCCCAGGCGGGTCTTGAACCCGCGGGCTCAGGCAATCCACTCATCTCGGCCTCCCAAAGTGCTGGGATTACAGGCTGAGCCACCAAGCCCAGTCAGTTGCTGATATTTTAAATGGGATAATGTTGGATCTATCTAGTTGGGATACTGTTCAATTTATCTAATTGGGAAGAATTTATATTTTAATAATATTAAGGCTTCTACCCATGAATGTAGAATATCTTTCCATTTTTAAAATTTAGATATTCTTTTGGTCTTTTTCAATCAGAGTTTTATGGTTTTCCTCACATAGCTCTTATACATATTTTGTTATGTAAAAATCTATGATTTTTGTTGTTGTCATTGTTTTTGTTTTGTTTTGTTGGTACTAATGTAAATGATCTTGTTGTTGTATTCAATTTGCTAATCTCTTGCTGAGAATTTTTGCATCCTTGCATCTGTTCATGACAGATATTGGTTTACATCTTTCCTACATAGTAATGTCTTTGCCTCATTTGATATTAGGTAGTGCCGGCTTCATGAAATGAGTTAGAACTATCTTTCTGCTTCTATTTTCTGAAAGAGGTTGTAAGCATTGATGTAATTTCTTCTTTAAATGTTTGGTAGTATTCACTAGTAAAACTATCTGAGCTTGGTGCTTTTTGCTGTGGAAGGTTATTCGTTGTTGTTTTAATAGATATAGGCATATTCAGATGATCTAATCCTAATTCTCCTTGTATGAGCTTTGACCAATATTTTGAAGTATTATTTCTCCTGAGATCAAGTATATATTCAAGATGATAATTCATATGAATTAGTCAAATCATAAAGAAGTCTTTGCAAATTAGGAGTCCGAAAAAAATTATCCTTGTTACGAGTGAAGCTTCTAATAAATTCTACTGCATATATTTAATCTATGGCAGAACTAGTTTCGGATTTTCTTACTGAAAGAAGCACAGATATTTTAGGTTGACAATGCCAGATAGCAACAAATTAATGAAACATCAACAGCAGTGAGCTTTTCATGTTTGTCACTATTCCTTTTAAGATCAGAGAACATTTTCCTCCAATATTTCAAAGGGTCAGAGTCAAAGTATTTCAAAAAAGAAAAAGTGTACTTGCAAAAGGTTCAAGGGAGTAAGACTTCAGAAAAACTAGCCTACCCAATGAAAAATATAACCAGTATTTAAAGAAAAATATGAATAAAATTACCATGATTATTAAGTTTGCATTAGTTTGTCCATAGGGGGGAATTATCACATGATCATCATATCCAGAAAGAGCTTGCAAGATCAGCTAAGTAAAAGTCAAGAGTAAAATTGTCTTTGTTGGGAGTCTGGGGATAGGAAATACTCTATGATTCATTATTTTGGGGCCAGAAATTGACAGGATGACCCTGTTATTTTTGGTTACTGTTAGGGCACAAAATGCTTCCTCATGATGGAAACGAAGCATAGCGCCTGCTTTGCTTTCAGAAATATAAAGCAAATGTCATTACTGCAAAATATATGTAGGATATTTCTGGTAACTCTATTTGCTATTATAAGTAAATAAAAACCCAAAGTAGAATCACAGAATCATTTACTTTAGTTTCCACCCATTCCTGCCAGCCCTTTCTTGTGCACCACACTGAGCCATGCTCTTACTTGACAGCTTGTCACCTAAGTGAAGACAGCTATTATGCCCCTCATACCACCCTGATGTTGGCAAGAGGCAGACTTTTATATTTAATATTCATAATTATGTGTGGCCTAAATATTCATTGTTGTAATTACAGAAGCTCCAATGAAATAATTTTTAAAGCTCTATCTTTGTAAAAACTTATTTCTAGTAATGGTGATGGAAATTAAGAGAAAATACAGATATCTAAAAAAGTGATGGTTCTCAGTGACAAAATATGATTTTATGAAACAAATGACTTTTGCGTGTTCATACTCAGGACTTCTTTCTCTGATGAGGTGTGGCAGCTTTTTCTCTCCCCTTCCTGCCTTCTTTCCTCCTTTCTTTTCTTCTTTTCCTTTTTTAATTTTAAAAGGAATGAGAGTATGAAGGACCTATACATACAAGCCCATGCATGTACTTCATCTTAAAAGGATTGTAAGTTCTGATTATTTCACTCGTTATGTTCACTTCTGTTTAGCTGTAAGAAATAAATGTCAGAGTGTCCAAATGTCCAAAGTATCTAATCATTATAGTAGGTACTTGATGTTAGCAGAAAAGGAGATTGTCCCAGTGGCAGGTGAGAAAATGTCCTCACACAATTTTGACATTTAGAACACTTGAGTGAAATTAAGCCAATTCTGGTTACAATTCTTTCTAGTTATTAACATACTCCTTATCAACATGATCTAGCAGGCAGCTGTGGTCTTTTGAAGCAGACATAGAAAAAAGCAACCAAATCTGCTAATGACAACTAGGTGACAACACTCTCTTTTTTATTTCAAAGGTGTCCTTGAGTGGCCATTTTGGACAAAACTAGTCGTGGTGGCTATCGGCTTCACAGGAGGTCTCGTCTTTATGTACGTGCAGTGTAAAGTCTACGTTCAGTTGTGGCGCAGGCTGAAGGCCTACAACCGTGTGATCTTTGTACAAAATTGCCCGGACACTGCCAAAAAACTGGAGAAGAACTTCTCATGTAATGTAAACACAGACATCAAGGATGCCGTGGTAGTGCCTGTGTCACAGACAGGTCCAAGTTCCCTGCCATCTGCAGAAGGCGGCCCCCCTGAAGTTGTGTCTGTTTGATGGAACCAGTTGGGAGCTTCTTTACTGAAGAATACCTTTCTAGCCCTCAGCCACTACACATGACAGAAGTGATCCTGAATGATCCACTCCCTTCAGCTCCTCCTCCTACTCATGCATTTTTCCTTACCTTGCTCAAAAAGGAAAGGAGGAAAACACACCAAATGACCGGGATTCCCTGAAGTACAGCCTAAAGTGTGATATGGAAATGTGGAGTTTGCTAGACAATGATTTCTAAGAAAATTAAGAACCATTGAAGCAATGAATGCTCTTGGGCAATGATACAAGTTTAAATGGACCAGTGATACTCTTCACAGTGGCAGGGGAAAAGTTCAAGAATACAGACTTGAATTGCAATGTGTGTTTCTTCAAGGGCATTGTAATGGTAAATATCTCATCTGGAAATGACAAACATATTTGGTTTTAAGCCTGAAATTGTCTGCATTATCCGTAAGTCACATTATAAGCAAACTTGGAGGATGCATATTTTGATATACTTTGACAGCTAACAGATTTTTATGGCTATAGTGGAGGTCAGCTATTTTGACAGATGCACGTTTTTAAAATAGATGCAATATACAATTGAAGATATTAATACTTGGAATTATGTTTGAACCATGAACAAAATTTTTTCAGAGAATCTTTGGGTTTAATAACCATGAACAAAAGTTTTTTCAGAGAATCTTTGGGTTTAATTAGCTGTTAAATACCCACAGAAATCAGCTATCAGGTCTTATATTTTTGTCTGGTCCCTCTAATACAGTGCTGTCCAACAGAAATATAACATTAGCTACAAATATGGACCACACATGTACATTTGAAATTTCCTAGTAGCCTCATTTTGAAAAGTAAAAATAAATGGTAAAATTAAATTTGATATTTATTTAACACTTTACATAAGTTGTTTCAACATGTCATCAATATAAAAAAATATATTAGTTTACATCTTTTTTTTTAAAACCAAGTTTTCAAAATCCAGTTTGTATTTTAAAACACACCTCAGTTTGAATTAGTCATATTGGACAGCACAGCCCTAAACTGAGAGACTAAGCCTCTGCTTCATTTAACAGTTGAAGATTTCAAAACAGCAGCTTAATTAGCAAATGTTATGATTTTACGAACCACTAAATCCAAATTGAAGAGTTAGATGAAGTTCATGGTTCTCTAAATAAAGGGTAAAAAAAAAAAGTAAATATAGAAAGATAAACCAATTTGCCTGTAGCAAAGTTGTGAAATTAACTTCTGTTTGCCATAATGAAGCACTTGCCCAATAGTGAAATAAATTAAACATTTTAATTAACTCAAATGTATGAGGTCCCCACCCCACATGAGGTGTCAACTTGACAGATGAATAGTTATGACCAAGAATTCAGATTTTATTTAAAAAGCTGACAGGATTTCCCATGCTCAGTTGGGAAGCAAAACGACTTAGACTCTGTGATAAATAATAAATTGTTTGTTTATAGGTTTAACAGTTGATTATTGTGTTCTTTACATATTCATGGAAAACTGAAGTATGAATGAATTGCTGTGAGCTAGATTATTACAGATATAGTAGCCTGTCAAAGAAAGATGTCCTTCATTAGAAAAGGTAACTTATTTTTGTTAGCTGTCATATTTATTAACGTGAAAAGGCAACAATGGCCGTTAGAAATACCAAAGCATGGGTATTGCATTGCACAGATCTGGGTATCACATCAATGCACTTTGTAATTATCGGTGTGCTTGTTCTTCACACATTATCAGAGGAAAAAGGAAAGAAAAAAAACAACCTTTAAATGAGGAGTAAGATGGTATGAGTATTAGTGGCTGACACTGAGTTCAAATAGTCCCAATTCCTAGAAATAAAGAAAAGGTAAACAATGTCAATTGTGTGTGTGTGTGTGTGTGTGTGTGTGTGTGTGTGTGTGTGCGTGTGTGTGCGTGTGTGTGTATGTGTATTCATGTATATATATGAAAAAATGTTAAAGTATTCAGTCAGGAAACAAAGGTTTAAAACTCATCTTTCTTAAACTTGTCAAAAGCATAGGAAAAACAAAGTTGCGGTAACTAAACTGAACCAAAAATTCTGTAGGAATAAGGACATAAGCGGTGTTTTAAAAAATATATGAACCTTAAACAGACTAAACTTTGTATTAAATTTCTCTTAAATTTCACTTAAAGATTTAAGATAAATGTATTTATGAATAGCTGTGAGTGATTTAACCATGGCGCCACACTCAAGGGATTAACCTTGATACAATTTTCCTAAGCTTTTTACTAATCCATTTATTTCTGTGATTTGACAATGGCAACATGCTGTTTACAAATATTCTTTGCGGAAAAAAAATCTAGTCACCAGTAAACAAGAAATTTCTCTTTTGTTTGCTCTGGAAGTAAAAGAATTATTTACCTTGATTATTATGGAAGATATTGTTTAAGTTCTGCACAAACCTAAGCAAGATTAGTTAAGTGCAGGGCTCATTTCACAGTGGAAGACAATTGGCTAAGATGAAGCCTCATTTATCAGGGGCTATATTTAACACTAAGATAACATTTCTAGGATGAAAAGCAAAGACAGGCATTATTACTATATTAATGGTAAAAGATAACATGGAGATTTAACTATACCTAAACTCTTGAAGTTAACTTGTACGGGCTCTGACTTTATTGAAATAAAAAAACATAGCTCCCTGGAAGGTTAAAAGTCAACATTTTATTTTGCTATTCTTCTCTCACCTTTCAAAACTCTGAAATTCTGAATTTCAATCTTTTAAAAAGCATTCCTGCAATGGCTGTTTATGGTCCAAACATGTGAAATAACAACATGCATTTAAAACCTAATGTTGATTATTTTCTTTTTCATTCTGTGTGGCAATGGAACATCTGCCGTTTCAAACAATACAAAGATTTAGCTTTGTGGAAGTGCTTTTTCGTGGACTAGATATACCCCTCGAAAAGAAAAACTGCTCCACGGAATGACAATTTTGAGGCATCTTTATCTGCTTGTGTTAAGAAATAAAATGGAATTTAAAAGAGGAATAAAATTGAAGAATGAACTTAACAGTTGTTAAAAATCTTGGCTTTTTATAATCATGAATCTGTGGTGTTAGCTATGGATGCCGTTAATTTTTTAACTAAAGAACTGTCACTTTTATCATACAGGATTAAAATTAAATTGTAAAAAAAAAAAATTCCAATTTTTAAAAAAGTGAAGCCCAACAGGCAATTAACTTTAAGCATAAAACAAATAAAAAATGAAAATTAAAACAAGAATGATCCCAACAACCTGGGACACCTGAATGCATGAACTGAAGACAGGTTTATACTGTAGGAGTCTTTCAAATGCTGCTTACTTGTGAACACAGTCCTAGAGGGATGGCCTCACAGTTAGATTTTATCTAATTTTACAAAAGGTCCTTGGATACCCTTTAACACATCTATTCTTTGGCTGGAAAATTAGCTCATCAGAGCAGTGATATCATTAAGATGTATGAAGGTAGGAAGATTATTCCATCTGCCCCACAGTTTACCCTTCCTTGCCTGGAAAATGAGTATTTTCGAACAAAGTTGAGCTCTTAAAAGTTATTATCACTATTATTATAGTTGTCAAATAATATTTTAATTAAGAAAGATGAAACCCTTTTTCTTTCCATCAATCAGCCCAATGGTGCTATTTTACATATCAATATAGTTCAAAGGAAGTACTGTTATTTTGGGCTGCAGTGTTTCCTCTACATCTGAAGAAAGCCCACTTTGAAATTGGATACTGCATTAAAACAAAGAAGGAAAAATTATTTTAACTGTGTGCAATTTTTGAAATTGGGTATTTGTACTTTTTTGGTTTTACCTAATTCTCTTGCATTAACAATTTACTGTTTTGTGAATCATGTGTACTAAGAAAAATTAATAAAAAGAAAATAATTATCTGTGAAAGACTTTGTATATTAAACAAGTGACCCAAATGTTGGTTGTGGTTTCTATACTTTTTTACCTAACATACTGGAATTTCTTGCAGATTTGTAGTTGCAACATTCAAACATATATGAATCTTTAAGATTTTACACGGGTCTGAAAATATTTATAACTATTTTCAACAAGCATACACTGACTAACCCATGACACTAGAAAACAGGTGATTTGACAGAGAGAAACCAATGGAAATAATCTATAGACTTCCAAAACCTGTTTTTTAAAACTAAGTTTAAGAAAAAAACACTATGTAATCTAAAGAAAGAGGGTTTTCTCAAGAATAAGAGATGGAGAAAAGCAAGCATTTTTCCACCCAGAGATAACAGAAGACTGGGCCCAAATAATTGCATGGATAATAAACATTAAGAGCAAGACATTGTAATCTATTTCTAAGAGGTTTGGTAATAGCAAAGAAATGTCCAAGTCTCCAGCTTTTAAGCCTGAAGTCATGGTAAAAAGATGGCGTGCCCCAGGTACCTAGGAGCCTTCCTACTAGCTGCTAATTGTATGAGCTCATTCTTCTGCCCAAACTGGATATCTGAACGTTTCAGCCTCCCCCACCACACAAAATTACAGCAGACACTCCTGGATCACTATCCTTTTCATTATGAGTTCAACTAATGACCCTAAATGGGGTGCTGTGATACAGCTTATCAAGAGTAGCAAGGGTGTGGATGTGGAGATACTCCAGAGAGGGTAACTTACAACTCTCACTTGAAGGGATGAGACAACAATCATTATTGTTGGTCTTGCAAAAACTCAGGGAAATGGCAATGCAGGCAAAGGGACAGGAAGTACCAAAGTCCTGATTGGGAAATGTCAAGCAAGGCCAATAGATCCAGGAAAGAAATAAGTCTTATAAGAATCAGTTCATATTAGCCGGGCGTGGTAGCGCGCGCCTGTAGTTCCAGCTACTCAGAAGGCTGAGGCGGAAGGATCACCGGAGCCCAGCAGGTCGAGGCTGCGGTGGCCGGGAGCGGCCACGGCACTCCAGTCTCGGCGACCGAGTGAGACTCCAACTCAAAAAAAAAAAGAATCAGTTCATGACAGTCGTCCCTCAGGAGCTGGGTCAGCTGCGGCAAAACTTTGCCTAAATGGACCCACACAGGTCATCAGAGTGCTGGCGACAGGAGCAAGAAAAATGGCAGGAAGGTCAGCTAGGAAGCTACTACACGAGAGACAGGCAAGACATGGTGGCTTAGGTAGGGTGAAAAGTAGAGATGGCTCCATGTGAGCTGACCTTTCATTTTACAAATGGAATCAGAAATATAAGCTAAATGAATTTGATTGGGGGCGGGCATGGAAGAAAATGGAGGATCAAGGATGATTTCTAGGCAGATTTCTGGCTTGAAAAATTAGGTGGAAAGCTTGCGAGAGAATCAAGGTTTCTGAGAAGACCATAGGGAGTGGGAACTAGAACACAGGTAAGCAGGAGTAACTGCCTTCCAAAGGGGAAAAGATACCAAATCCATTTTATTAAGGGGAAAAATGGTATTTTTATTCCCTCAAAGAAGTGTAAAAACCCAAGACTTGAACACTGAATAGGCCAGTACTGAAGTTAGGCTAAAAAAAAATGAAAAAGTAGTAAAATAATTATCTAAAAGAAAATGAACTTAACAGGGGAACATCGTAAGGTCACTAAGCAGTATTGAGAATCCCCTTAAGATCTGAAAATGGGAATGTGAAAATGGTCTGTGACATTCTTCAGCAATATTGAGTGGCTTAGGAAAAGGAAGGATAGAAAGAGTTAACTATGTGTTACTGCTTTGTGTTTTGAAGGAGAAAAACTCTATGCAGAGTCAGAGCACAGGAAGTGAGGGCATACAAAAGTAAGCAACTGTGGATATGAAGCTAAGTTGAACCAGATGGGTGAGGATGCCTCAAGAGGGAGAACAGCCCAGAACTTCGGCAATGGAGAGGGAGATATTCAAGTCAAGTCCACAGAAAGTGTGCCTGGTGCTGAACAGGGCCCAGGTGACCACAGAGAGGCTTCTGATGAGGGAGAAAAAGACTGGGAAAATTGGAGTACACAGTGTTTTACCTGTTATCTACTATTTGTTATCCACAAGGAATCACTAAAATGGCTGGTATAGGGGAGGGAAAAAAAATGGAGCCGTGAGCTAAAGTATTCAATGAATGGGCATAAGGTTCTTCTGGGAGGTAAGGCGATAAAGAAGACAATTATAGAACTTCAAAGACCTAAGTAGAAATTATTCTGAAGTGACAGTAAAGCAAAGAGGACTCCTTCCCAATCTCTTGTCCTGAAGCACATGGGATATAAAAATTGTGAAAGCTTCCATTTGAGGGGAATAGGGCTCTAAACCTCTGACGGTAAAGCAAGGAAGTGGCTAGACTATTAGGAAAAAGGAGCACAGACTCAGAGTTAGTTGCTCTGAACTTAGAAATGTACCATTAAACTGTGTCCATGAAAGTTCAGCTCACTGGTTTAGACCAGGGGTTGGCACATGATGACAGGCAAGTCAATTCAGCCTGTGGCCTATTTTGTATGACCGTGATCGAAGAATGTTTTTTACATTTTTAAAGAGCAGTAAAACACACTCACACACAAATATGTGACAAACTGCATTTGGCCTGCAACACCTAATGTATTTACTATCTAGCCTTTAAAGAAAAAGTTTGCCAGCCCCTAGTTTATAAAGAAATGCCCTCCCCCTCAAAGTTACATTTTTTCTGTTCCATGTCTGTGGACTGCAAAAGCTATCCCACAAAAATAAGCTGCAGTACTTACTTAAGTGGTCTTGATGAAGGAAGCACAAGTTATTCCCCAGAAATAATATATTCTATAGACAAGGGAATCATTTTAAATGATGTGGGCATCATTTAAAAGCATCACTGAAGACATTATCTCTTATACTACTTTAGCCCAGCTAGGAGAGTAATGATGTTATTATGCTCCTAAATGGCAAAATAAGAGTTTACTCATTCATTCAACAAATATTTATCTGTTCTAGTTCCTAGGAGTGTAGCTTGTTAGTTATATTTTTGCTCTGACAGCATAGGGGAAACTAGGAACAAATGTTTGAGAGGGAGGACAATCTGCAATTTTCATAAGTTATTCATCTAACAGTAGGGGCTTTGAAATATCAGTCCAGATAAAACAGCTCTTATTTTCCCTACTGTAATCTATGACTCAGTCTTTACAGCCATTTTAAGACTAAATATGAACCAGAGAGAGAAGGAAGCTTCCCAATGACTAAAGAGATAATCAACTTCTTATGTAATCATAAAATCACACTTTTACAGAAATAACCAAAGCAAATCAGCATCAGATACATCATTAAAAGTTAAATAATTAGAACTTAAGAAGTAAAATTATGAAAATAAGTTTCATTTTTAATTTTCAGAATTAAAAATTATAATACTTTAAGTAAGCTGTTAGGAAAACTTAATTGGTATCAAGTTAACCTCACATAGTATTCTTTTTCTTTTCCTGGAAATAAATACACTTGCGTTGCATCCTTAAGAAAACAGACAAAAAGATACTTGCATTTAACAAGTTTTCTGAGGAACAAAATTGTACAGTATCTGTGTTACTCATGACACATATATCATTTTAATCTCTCTTAGAAGAAAAAAATCATAATTAAACTCTAGTCTTTAGGTCTATCTCCACAAATAAAACTTATCACTTTTCACAATAAAAAAGTAGAAAATATTATATAAAGTCAAAAGGAGCTAACTTGATATTATTTATCCCCTTGCCAAAGATAACAGATTCACTTGGGAGCCGAACATAACAAGAATAGTCACTGTTTATTTACCATTTAGCTCTGGTTCAGATGATAACACATAGTAATGTACCACCATATAAATTCCACATCATACTTTCCCCTATTTTATGAAAAAAGAAAATAGGGTGAATGTTTAAGGGGAAGACTACTGTGACATTATTACTGAAAGACAAATTTGCAATCATCACAGCTCAAGAAGTATCCTTAAGAGTCATTTAATAAACAGATTTCTGTCCATTCCACAAAAATGTGAGATTAAGCATCCCAAATAGACATGAGAAAAACAATCCAAACATTTTTTTGTCCTCACTCATATGCTCCCCTCCCCAAATTCAGAGTAAACAGATTTTGCAAATCACTTCTGTTTAAGCAACTCAATGTAAATAAAAAGCAACCTTCATTTTAAAATAAAAATCGAAATAGCATTTGAGACCGCAAATGTAACTCTCATCATCTGAACAAATGAATTAAATAGAAAATGCTTGTATCGCGACAATTAGGTATCACAATCAATCAGTATAACTTGACACTCTCTAATTATCCACTTTTCACCTCAAGCAAAGACAACTAGTCCACTGCAGTCATTTCCTCATCCGAGTCATTTGATTCATCTTTTAGTTCCAATTCCCCTAAAGCTTTGTCTACAGATGGGACTGTTTTCTTCTTGCACTTCTTAGGAAATGCATCAGTAGCACAAATTTTTCTCATTTTAATGTTTGGCAATTTCTTCAGATCAAAATCCCATTCCCTAAACAAAAAAAAAAGTATAGAGTGTTGGTGGTAGTTTCGGTGGAAAAGCAAGAGATGGGGAAAATTTGAAACTCTGAAAGAAGCTTGCAAATTTACAAAACATTAAAAAACAATAGAAAGAACCAATATAAATTCACTAGAAAGCCACTCGGTGGCTCAGCCTGTAATCCCGCGCTTTGGGAGGCTGAGGTGAGTGGATTGCCTGAGCCCGCAGGTTCGAGACCCACCTGGGCAACTCGGCGAGACCTCATCTCTACAATAAATCAAAAAAATTAGCCGGGTGTGGTAGCGTGTGCCTGTAGTTCCAGCTACTTGGAAGGCTGAGGCGGAAGGATCGCCTGAGCCCAGCAGATTGAGGCTGCAGTGGCTGGGAGCGGCCACTGCACTCCAGTCTGGGTGACAGAGTGAGACTCCAACTCAAAAAAAGAAAAAAAGAAAAAACAAGTTCACTAGAAAAACTCCAATGTCTCAAGAACCAGACCTGCTTTTTCCATACTTAGTGCATTTTCCCATTAGTCTACATGTCAGTAACTGCACAGAGAATCTCACATACTCAAACATTCAAAAGTAATAGAGGAAAACATTAGGCAGAAGTTACAAGGAAGTTCTGTTCCATTCTTTTATTCTCCCTAACCAAAATATTTCCTTCTATCAGGTGGATCAATAATTTCAAAAAGTAGGAACTTTCAATACTATAAAATCTTCACAATATAGTCAAAGTTTTTTTCACATACAAGGTACATCACAGTTAAGTTTTAGTAATCAATAGTTATTCTAATAATACAAAATTTTCAGTTTTTCAACCTCAGTATTTTCTGTGACAATTTTATTACTTTAGGAAAACATGAAGACTGTTTGGGTGACTGAACTCTAACCAACCACACTAACAGGCAATGCTCATTTCTCACTTTTGGCTTTGGAGGCAGAACATACATTGTTTCAGAAAGGCTCAATATAGTTTAAATGTTTAAGATTACAGGCAAAAAGCAATTATATACTTGGAGTGTAAGAAGAATCTTAAGTTCCATGTATTTAAATTATAAATACATGCTGTACAAGAGCTAAAAGTGAAGTGTTTCTCAAATATGATAGGCAAATTATATAAGAAAACTTTGTTTCTATGAACTGAAAAGTATAGAAGATAACAGGGCTTAATTTATCTAATTTCAATTAATATTAAATTTCAGTCTTATCTACATGGTCTAGTTAAACCCAAAATGATTAATAAAGCAAAACGTATGTCTGAAACTAATAACCTGAAATCCTGTTCAGTGGACCCCAGTGACAAAAGAATACAATTAACGAGATCACTGGGTCAAGTAGTTCCTGAACCTCTTCCTGGTGTCTCTTCTAATCTACCATCATCTCTCCAAAAGAGGGCGCCGCACAACAGGCTGAGGATGTGACTTGGGGCCATCAAGTCTGCTGCTGTTATCTTTTTAGAAAAGTAGAACTAGGGAGGAATAGTGAGATCAAGTTCTTTGAAGTAGTACTATATTAAAGTATCTTAAAACTATTTTGAAAAACAAAAGGTATACCATGTCATTATCATTTCACTATGTATCAGTTGTTTTAAATAAACACAACTTTAGACAATTCTACTTGATCTGATAAAAGGTTGAAAGAAACCCCTAATTTCATTTCAGCTCTAATGTCTAAACAAAAAGGATGAAAGTTCATGTCTCATGTATTTTACATGCAGGTTCAAGGGAACAATAAAAGATACAGACTCACCTAAACACTTTCAGATTACTTGCATTTAGAATGTCTGGAATCTCTGGAAAAGAAAGTAATTCATATCCATTAGGCAATGTTTCCTAAATTACATTTTTTTAATAGTTGTCTCATTTGTTATTTCAGATTCAACACACAATAACTGACAGCAAGAATACCCAAAAAGAAAATAATGTTTCAAAGTACTGCTATAATTAACATGAAAATAAGTTTGGTAAGTATACGTGCTTAGTTTAAAAAGGCGATTTAAGAAACATGCTAGCAGGGCGCGGTGGCTCAAGCCTGTAATTCCAGCACTCTGGGAGGCCGAGGTGAAAGGATTGCCTAAGCCCAGGGTTCCAAGACCAGTCTGGGCAACTTGGCAAGACATCATTTCTACAGTAAATAAATAAATAAACAGCCAGATGTGGTAGCATGCACCTGTAGTTCCAGCTACTTGGAAGGCTGAGGCAGAAGGATCACCTGAGCCCAGCAAGCCGAGGCTGTGGTGGCTGTGAGTGTGCCACTACACTCCAGCCTGGGCGACAGGAGTGAGACTCCAACTCCAAAAAAAAGAAAAGAAAAAAGAAAAATGCTATTAAATAATAATTTCTAGCACAGAATCTGTGAACTAAAACAAACCTATTAACAAAATAAACCTTGTTCTATTTAATCATAAAAGATACCTGGCAAAATCTAACTATCAATTCCCTAAAATAATATGCCAGGTTGTGAAATACGTTTTCTTGGTGAAAAGCACAATTTTTTTTTTCTTTTTTTTTCGAGTTGGAGTCTCACTCGGTTGCCCAAACTGGAGTGCAGTGGCTGCTCCCGGCCACTGCAGCCTCGACCTGCTGGGCTCCGGCGATCCTTCCGCCTCAGCCTTCCAAGTAGCTGGAACTACAGGCGCACGCTACCACACCTGGCTAATTTTTTTTATTTATTGTAGAGATGAGGTCTCGCCTGCCCAGGCGGGTCTTGAACCCGCGGGCTCAGGCAATCCACTCACCTCAGCCTCCCAAAGGCACGGGATTACAGGCTGAGCCACCGCGCCTGGCCACAATTTTTCAAAGCACATATTTTACCTTGGCAAGGTAGAATTTTTCCAAAGAATGTAAAGATTATTCAGTGTGTAAAAGGTTGCATTATTCAAAATGTGAAAATTTTTCTTTAAAACTACAATCAACAGGTGTACAAAAAGCTCAATAAAATGTAAACCCATTTGTAATATAAACTAGATTTATGACAGCTCCTTATCTTGATAGAAAGTTCATCATAAACCAATACCCATGATCATACTTAAATGGCAAAACACACAGAGACATGTCCAAGAAAAAGTGGAACACTGCTGCAAAAAAAATCTGACCAATGCAATACAATATTAAATAAAATTTACTGTAAGTAATGAAGACGATAAAACAAACATGTTTAAATACAACTGTATAATGACTTTTACAAGAGTTTCAGAAAATACAACTACGAGCAGCTAGGTGGTAAAAGTTGTAAATTAAAAAAAAAAATTTTTTTAAGAATCTTAATAAATCAGAACTAGTTGTACCATGAGGGAAGGGGTTGGATAACCATATCTGGCCTCCTCAAAACCTTATCAAAACACAAGCTGGTGACAATTTCCCCAAAGGATCCTATACAACTGTAAACCAGTCAGAATCCATTCACTGAGGCACAGTTGGAAGAAGAGCAGATCCAAGTTCCACTACTGGCTCCATCATCAATAAATTGTTTACCCTGGATGTGCTCTGTTAATTACTGCTAATTAATCTGGCTGCTACATGTTGAATAGGCTTTTAGGGGAAAGAGTGGATGACAGTTAGGAGGCTGTTAGAATGGTACAGGTGAGATGATGGTGGCCAAAACCTGGGGGTAGTGGCAGTAGTTGCAAAAGTCATCAGATTCTAAATGTATTTTGTTGATGAGGTGGATGTGGACTGTGGAAATGGCCAGGGTTTCTGATCTGAGCAACAAGCCTAGTAGTCATACTACTGACTGGAACAGGGAACATATAGGAGGGGCAAGTTTTAGGAGAAAAGCATGCTTTTGACATGCCAGGTTTAATATGCATATAAGACATTCAAGTAGAGTCTGAGAAACCAAGTTTGATACTGCAAATCTGGAGTTCTGGGGACAAGTCACTGCTGACAAGATAAATTTGGAAGTTATTAGTATTAAAATCACTGTAGAAAAGACATTATGCTACTGTCACAAAACTGATAGTTCTGTTGGGAATATGAAGACAAAAAGGAATCCAAAATTGTTCTAAATACTAACAAAGAAAAAGAAATCAGAAAAAAATCAAACTATATAAAAGAATAAATAAAACCTCTGAAATGAACCACAAATCTGCTATGTAGTTTATGTAGTTTAAAATGAGAAAAATAAAATCCCAGTGAGCACACCAAGGCCGTATCCTTCGTACTGCTGCCGCTCCCGCTCCAGCGTCTGCTTGATGACTGTCTCCCGGGAACCGTACCGCCTTCCCTGCCTGTCTTTGATGCTGTTATGTAACTCAATCTGCTCCAACTCACCACTGAATCGATTTAAATACCTGAAGAATAAGATGATTTGAGTTATATATATTTGGTTTATATAATTAAAGAAAAACATAGTCCCCTGCCTTCACTTGTCCTCTGAGCTCTTTACCCCTTCCATGGAGAACTAGACCATTTTCTTAACTTCAGTGACCAATCACAGCCTGCTATCAAGGATATTCAACTACCATCTCCATGTGGATGTCCCCTAGTGGCTTCGCCCTCAGCACACAAAAACTGAACTTGCCATCACCCTGGCCCCACAATCCCCACCAAATCCACTCCATCTCTTGGGCTCCCCATTTCAGGAAATAACTGTCTATGCGGAATGCAGATGCTCTGTGACTGCTCTCTCTTCCTTTTACTCTACGTCTAAGATTTCAATAAAGACCAAGACTGCTACCTCAGTAATATCTCTGGAATCTCTCATGCTGCTACTAACTAAGCAGAGGTAACCATGATCTCTTGCCTGGAATGTTGCATCAGCCTCTCAATGATCTCCTGGTCCAAGCCATGTCCCCTCAATTACATTTTCCTCATTCTCACTGTAACCTTTCTAAACTTAAATATGATCATTTCAGGTGCCAGCCGTAAAAGACTCTGATGGCTCCTAATGTCTTTAGATAAGGTCCAGACTCTTATACTGGCACCAGAGGTCTTTCATGAGCTGGCTGTCACTTACTGCACCTGCCATGCTTCCCTCACTAAGAGACCCTTCTCACTTCTGGGTCTCTTAGATATTGTTCTCTCTGGCTATAGGTTCTTCAAACTAACTTAGTTCTATCTGCTGACTCCTACCCTTGAGGTGCCAATTTAGATAATACTTCTCCAGGAAGCCTTTTCTGTTCCCAAAAACCTGGGTTAACTACCACTAGGCCCATATAGGTCACATACCTACTACAGTGGCTAAGCCAGGAAAGTCTTTCTGAAAATAAAGTCTTTCTGCTCTTCTACAAATCCAGAACAGATTTCTGCTTCTTAAAGAACTAGATTAGACAATTTCCTTTTCTGGCCCTTTGTTCATAATACACCCAGTGATTACCTTTCAATTAATTCACAAACACCTTTCTTTGAATATCCCCTTTTCTGCGGATCAAGATGATTATGAAACCACTGCAGTTTTTCACCTATAAAAAAGTCCAAGACAGTTTAGCATAAGTCATCATTTGAACCAAGAGGTATTCATTATAATTCTTAAAATCAATGTGTTTAAAACAGAACAGAAATTTATTTCAATGTTAAGTATAAAGTCTTGTGTGGGTTCAAAGCTAATTAAACCAGTCTGTCAGAAATTAAACTGTCACATTTTAATTTAGAGAGGAGACAGATGTGGGAGGGAGGCTCTTCTGCATATATTTCTTATCCAATATGGAAACAAAGAAAAAGGAAAGAATAACATGAAATTCTAAGTATTTACTATTTACAAAGCAAAGGACACAATTGTCTGAAACAATAAAATGAAAACTTGATTGGGTAAGTGATGAAAATGATATCTGTTGAACATTTAACAAGCTATAGGCACTAAGTATATATCCTTACAATCCTATGAGAATTGGTACTATTACTATTCCCACTTGAAAATGAGAGAGGGTAAGTAATTTTCCAGTTAGTAAATACATTAAGTTAGTATACATTAAGCATAAAGAAGCTACCAAATACTATGCAAAGAGTGATTGAGATAAATTATCAAAGAGCCAACTGACCGTCAGTGTCATCTTCAATTAGATTTCTCAATATCACAAATGAAGAAATGGCCCTTCCCAGAATACTGATACCCCATCCAGAAATACTATTCTATTACCAGTGAATCATTAGAGATGAGGGTTCAAATACTTTTAACTGTAGTAATAAAGCCTTACAGTCAATATTTAAAAATCTCAGGCTTTTCAGTAAAGATTTAACAATAAATCTGACCAAAAAAGGGATCATGACACTGGGTTACAGAGTGAAGACATATGCATCCATATCATTAAATATGAATTGTTACTTTCATAATATTTAGGTCATATTCCTTCATAATCCTAACAGAGAACTAAAATTAAACTTCAAATAAACCGACAGACACATGGAATGTTTCTATGTGCAGACAGGCAGAATAGTAGATAGTATGAACTAAACAGTTACTGGAAAACTGAGTCCGAAATCATTAAAATTATTTAATCTAAAAGTTTAATGATTGAGTTGTTTTGTTTTTATCAAGTCTTGTAAAAAAATTTACTTTGATAAAAATAGTATTTCACTAGGAGAGCAAAAAGAAGAACATAGGTATAGGGCAGAAATCACTGTACTCTAGGCAGAATTTCAAATAAATAAACCCACTTACCAATAAGGCTGAGACGTAAGGCCTTTTCAGTCTTTAACCTTGAAAGAAAAGTTATGTTAAAAAAATTTCCAAAGCAAGGTTTAAAAATTTGTCAAAAAGCAACAAAAAGAAAAACTGTCCAAATAATTTTAATTTAAAGGTCATTCTTTTACACATATGAAATTAATTTTTTTAACAAACAAACATCGAACGCCTAGCTTCTCTTTTAAAGTCACCGGAAAAAAAGGTTTTCAGAAAGTTTTTTTTTTTTTTTTTAGTTCTTCAGTGACTAAAGAAAGCCTATAAGACAAACACAACTGAAAGTTTGATATAAGTATGGATGTTCAGATAGGTTTTATAATATACAGAACAGTTATGCACACCTTCTAGAAGACTGAGTGCTGCCACCAAGATCACAATGCAGTATTGTTACCTTTTAAACTTCAACAAGAACAAAACAGAATGATTACTTTTCATGAATTTGAAAAGAATTATAACAAAAAAATTCTCAGAAAGTATGTGGATAATATATATCTCCTATTATTGATATTCTGAGTTCTTATTCATTCAAGAGACTTTTGAATACTCAGTCTTTGCCACACATTCTGCTAGCCCCTACAAATAGAGAAATGAACAAAATAAAAAAATCCCACTGTCCTATCCTAACAAAGCTTAAAATGAAAAGGACAATGAAAACAGGGAGCTGCATATAGAGCCACGAAAACATATTTGAAGCACCTACTAGACTTTTTAGGTTTTGGAAAGGTTTTCCAAAACACATAACCTTTAAGCTGAGACCTGAACACGCAGAGAAGTTATTCTGGATTTAAAAAGGGGATGGGGACCAGAGAAATGGGGGAAAAAAATCTTAGCTAGAAGAGAAGGCTCTGTATAAAGAAGGATGTACACATGGCTTTTACCCATAAAAGAGTAGGCAAACTAGATTTAGTTTCCCATTTTATACAACCAGAAAACGAGAAACAAAATGAAAACTTTTTATTTTATTTTATTTTTTTTTATTTTTTGGTTTTTTTTTTTTGAGTTGGAGTCTCACTTGGTCGCCCAAACTGGAGTGCAGTGGCCGCTTCCGGCCACCGCGCCTCGACCTGCTGGGCTCCGGCGATCCTTCCACCTCAGCCTTCCAAGTAGCCGGAATTACAGGCGTGCACTACCACGCCCGGTTGATTTTTTGATTTATTGTAGAGATGAGGTCTCGCTGCCCAGGCGGGTCTCGAACCCGCGGGCTCAGGCAATCCACTCACCTCAGCCTCCCAAAGGCGCGGAATTACAGGCTGAGCCACCGAGCCCGACTTTATTTTTTTTTTTGAGTCAGAGTCACACTCTATCGCCCAAATTGGAGTGCAGTGGCATGCTCACGGTCATTGCAGCCTCGACCTGGTAGACTCAGGTGATCCTTCTGCCTCAGCCTTCCAAGTAGCTGGAACTACAGGCATGTGCCACTATGCCCAACTAATTTTTTTATTATTTATTGTTAAATGAGGTCTCTCCAAGTTGCCCAGATTGGTCTCGAACCCCTGGGCCCAGGCAATCACCTTGTCTCCACCTCCCAAAGTGCTGGGATTACAGGCGTGAGCCACCATGGCTGGCCCCAAAATGAAAACTTTTTAATAAAAATTTTCACAGAACGAGATTAAAATATCTATAACATAAATAACAAAGGACTTATATCTAGACTATATAAACAGTTCTTACCACTTTATTATAGACAATACCAAAAATGGCCAAAAGATTTGAACACACCCTTCATCAAAGAAATATAAATGACTAAAAATAACACAGAAAGAAAGATGTTCAATATCCACGCCTTAATCCCAGCACTTCGGGAAGTGGAGGCAAGAGGATTGTCTGGAGTCCAAGGATTCGAGACCAGCCTGGGCAATTTGGCTGCCTTGTCTCTACAATTAAAAAAAAAAAAAAAGTCCGGGTGTGGTGGTGTACACTTGTAGTTCCAGCTACTTGGAAGCCTAAAGCAGAAGGATCACCTGAGCCCAGCAGGTCGAGGCTCTGGTGGCTGTGAGCATGCTACTGCACTCCAAACTAGGTGACAGAGTGAGACTCTGACTCAAAAAAAAGAAAATAGTCAATTCATTAGTAGTCAAGAAAAGAAAATTAAAAACACATTGAGATAGCACTATATACCTACTAGATTGGCTAAAATTAAAAAGAAAAAAACTTGCAATACAATATTCAAAGATATGCAGCAAATATAAACTTTATACTCCAGTGGTGACATACAAAATGGTACTATCACTTTTAAAAAAGTAACCTCTTATACACTTAAACAGACACCTATCATATGATCCAGCAATTCTCATAAACTCAATTTTGTATACACTTAAAACAAACATCTACCATGTGACCCAGTAATTACTTTTCTAGGAACTGAAAGAAAAATGAAAACATATAGCCACACAAATATATGTATATAAATGTTCATGGCAGCTTTATAGTAGGGGTTGGCAAATATTTTCTTAAATGGTCCAGTAGTAACATTTTAGGGTTGGGGGCCAAGCAGTCTGTCCCAATTACTCAACTCTGTCACTGTAGCATGAAAGCAGTCCTAGAAAATACAAAAGGAAGAGGCACTGATGTTTTCCAAGAAAACTTTTCATAATAATAGGTGACTGGTCCCTTAGTTTACAGACTCCTGATAATAGTCAAAAACTGTGTTAAAAAAAAATTCCAAATGATGATCGACAGGGAACAGATAAACAAGTTGCATATCCATACAATAGAATAATACTTACAATAGAAGGACAACTAACACAAAATGACATGACATGGATAAATCTCACAAACATTATGCTATGTGAAAAAAGGTGGCACAAAAGACTGCATACAGTATTCTTCCACTTATAGGGAACATCAGGAAAGAGAACTCTCACCTGTCAAGGAACAAATCAGTGGCTGCCTAAGGTTAAGGGTAGGGAGTGAGGACTGGTTGGGAAGATGCACAAGGGAATCTTTTGGCAAGATGAAATTGTACTACATATTGATCATGGTGGTAAACCAATGTATATAATTGTCAAAATGTAAAAACCATACATTTAAAATGCGTCCACTTTATTATATGTTAATTATACCTCATAGTTGACTTAAAAAAACAAAGAACACTTCACAACAATTTGGAGACTGGCTCAGAGAAATTTATTATTTTCAAATAAACCTAGAATGAAGAATTTAGTTAGAAGTCAATTGTAATAATTCTGAATGGACCCAATAGGGACCTGAACTGCAGTGCTATCAGCTGGAATGAAGAAATGGTAGAGATATCTGAGGATAATTTAAAACAGTAACTGTATGTAAATATAAAAACATTCTTAATATAAACAATGTATGAATGTGATTTTTGAAAAGAATTAATCCTTTAAGTGAGGTGCTATTAACAAGATTAATTCTCAAAAGCAGTTGTTTCCTAGATTCTGGCCCATTATAGTTTCCTTTGTTAATATTTAATAGAGTCATTTCATCTGTATCTAGAATGCTTTGCCAAAATATTGCTATGCTGAGAAATCATAAAATAAAGCTAAAATAATATAACATAGAACAGTCATTCACTGACTGTAAATTGTAAACTGTTTGGAATGTGCTAGTTCTTAGTTTCTATGAATAAAAGCAATATTTCATACAGTCCTAAATCAGAGTTTTCACATACCGAAGATGAACATGTTTCAACTTTTCCTCTAGCAGTTCTATTCATTTCCATGGTATTTTTAAGTAAAATGAGGCCATCACTAAGCATTTTTATCACCACTCGCCGAAAGACATGGTGTCCTAACAGATACCCTCTCTGACTTTTCCCCTACAGGTCCTTCTCCCTAAAAAGAAACCCTAGGAAGTGGTTCAAAGAATCCTGGGTTCTGTGGAAACATACAGAGAACACAATACTCCAGGCTGCCTAGTTACCAACTGTCCCTGGTAGGCAAAGTTTCTAAGATAGTCTAAAATAATTCTTGCTCCTTAATATTTATGTCCTTGTCCTCCAAGAGTGTAGATGGACCTAATGACCTACTTCTAATGAATAAAATAGCAACAGTGATACATGTCATTCCAAAATTAGGTTACAAAGACTGACTTCTGTCTTACTCATCCTCTGTAGCCTAGCCCTCTGTCCCAGAGCCTTTGCTCTGGGGAAACCAAGTTGCCATGTTGTAAGAAGCTTTATGAAGAGGTTCATGTGACAAGGAACAGACTTGAGCCAGCCAAGACCTGAGGTCTACTAACAGCCATGGAAGTAAGCTCAGAAGTAGAATTTCTCCCTTCCAAGCTCTGGGATGAATGCAGTGCCAACCAACATCTTAACTGCAGCCTTGTAGGATTCCTCACCCAGAAACTGTTTTAAGCTGTTAAATTGTGGTATAATTTCTTATGCAGCAACAAATAGCTAAGACAGTATCTGGTGACTGCTATTCATTTCTAAGAAGTCATGGGTACCTGAAGTTCAAGTTAAGTCCTACTGGTAGCTTCTTTTTCCATTTTGCTTACAGTTGTCCCAACCATCTGTGTACCCTGTTAGCAATCATCTTTTGAAACAGGCAGGGAATCATGAGCATTTCTTTTTCTTTTTTTTTTTTTTTTTTTGAGTTGGAGTCTCACTCTGTCGCCCACACTGGAGTGCAGTGGCCGCTCCCGGCCACTGCAGCCTCGACCTGCTGGGCTCCGGCGATCCTTCCGCCTCAGCCTTCCAAGTAGCTGGAACTACAGGCGCGCGCTACCACACCCAGCTAATTTTTGATTTATTGTACAGATGAGGTCTTGCCAAGTTGCCCAGGCAGGTCTCGAACCCACGGGCTCAGGTCATCCACTCACCTCAGCCTCCCAAAGGCACAGGATTATAGGCTGAGCCACCGAGTCCAGCTTAATCACGAGCATTTCAACATCCTTTTTGCGACCATGCTCCCATTTAAAGTTAACTATAACTCATGGTCAGTGATGCTGCTACTCAAAAAACTGACACAACAGGCCTAAGCCTATGGTTTCACTGCCAAAAAATATGTTGGGCATTACTAAAACTGTATTTGATTCTAGGGTCATGACTGTTAAAATGGTGACTTCATTAAAGTAAAGGAGAAAAAGGAAAAAAACTAACCTGTTCAGAAAATTGCCCAAGAAGAAAAATTAAGTGATGCCTTTCTACTCTGTATTAGTACATAAGAGCCTTGGCCAGTAGTAGACTTTTCTTAGGACAAGTTATATATGAGATTAACATGTTGTTCTGGCTTATTCCTCCATAACGCTAATTCTTTAAATCAATTCATAAAATTCTGAATATACCTGACAACATACAAACATTCTAGGCTCACTGTCACAAGTAATTATGGTGAACCAAAGAACTTAATCATATTATAAACCAGTATTTCCTAAAATACTGCACAGTATACCACCAGTACTATGTAAGGTGATTAAGTAGTTCATAGACACAGAATCAAACCATCTTTAATTAAATGATAAGCAACGTGCTTCCCCTCCTCAATTTTTGTTTGCTCCTTTCACAATACATTAAGAACAAAACTTAGTATTAGTTTATTTTACCAGTCTTCCAACCTTTGCCAAATCTTTCACCAAGGATAGTATAAAAGCTATGTCTCAGGCTCGGACCATTCAGGACAAATGGCATCTACTTGGTTTTAATAGAGATAAAATGTCTGCTTCTTTTATTTTTTTGAGTTGGAGTCTTACTCTTGTTGCCCAGGCTGGAGCACAGTGGCACACTCACAGCCACCACAATCTCGACCTGCTGGGCTTAGGTGATCCTTCCAACTCAGTCTTCCAAGTAGCTGGAACTACAGAGGCACGCCACAACACCCAGCAAGCTTTTTTGTGATTTAGTGTAGAGACAAGGACTCGTCAAGTTGCCCAGGCTGGTCTCAAATCCCTGGACTCAGGCAATCCTCTTGCCTCAGCCTCCCAAAGTGCTGGGATTACAGGCTGAGCCAGTGCACCTGGCTTCTGCTTTTAAAAAATAGTTATTTAAGGGAAAACAAATAATAGTATAGGTCAGTGGTTCTCAGTGTGGTCCCTAAGCCATCAGCAACAGCATCAGCATTACCTGGAAACTTGTTGGAAATGCAAAAATATTATGACAAAACCTCAAATCTTCTGAATAAAAAACTCTAGGAGGTGAAATAAACACATTTTTAATAGGCCCTACAGATGTATCTCATGTATATTGAAGTTTGAGAAATACTGGTAAAGGTAGTAGCAGAAATTGCAAAATCATAGTAGTAGTAAATTATATTTTAAAAAAGCAAAAATTATACAAGAGATACATACAAATACCTAAAGTTTGAAAACTACTGTTTTAAAGCAATACTGCTACTGTAATAAGCTTTTATGTAATCCTCCACAAAAAATTAGAATATGCTGTCACAACACTTTCTCGTTCTCTTCTGGAAAATTCTAGCCAAATCATTGTGAAACAGCTAAACTTTACTAAATACAACTTGTGTTTTAGGCGTGGAATCAACATATCTCACTACTATCTTATATGTCTCGTAGGTACTTTTTTTTTTTGAGTTGGAGTCTCACTCTGTCACCCAGACTGGAGTGCAGTGGCCGCTCCGGGCCACCACAACCTCAACCTGCTGGGCTCTGGCGATCCTTCTGCCTCAGCATTCCAAGTAGCTGGAACTACAGGCGCGCGATACCACGCACGGCTAATTTTTGATTTATTGTAGAGATGAGGTCTGGCCAAATTGCCCAGGGGGGTCTTGAACCCACGGGCTCAGGCAGTCCACTTATCTCAGTCTCCCAAAGCGCGGGATTACACACTGAGCCACTGAACCCGGCTATCTCGTAGGTACTTTAACCTATAAGCCATATTTACAATATATATGGTTCCTATCTTTCAACTCTCTACTCTCATGTGACTCCTTTAAAGAAGCCTTCAATGACTATCCCATGTAAAACAGAACTCTCCCTCACTCTCCATCCCATAACCCTTTTTAACTATTCTTCATTGCACTCATCTCAAACGGCTATTTAAAATATTTATCTGTTTTAGGTCAGGCACAGTGCTCATGCCTGTAATCCTAGCACTTTGGGAGACCAAAGTGAGAGGATTGCTTGAGACCAGTCTAGGCAACATAGCTAGACCCCATCTCTACTAAAACTAAAAAATTAGCCAGGCATGGTGGCATGTACCTGTAGTACCAGCTACTTGGGAGGCTGAGACCAAAGGATCACCTGAGGCTGGAGGTTGAGGCTGCGGTGAGCCATGATCGAGTCACTGCACTCCAGCCTGGGTGACAGAAACCGCAACTCAATTATTAATAATCTATCTGTTTTAGGTAAGCTCTATAAGAGTAGAGTTCTTGCTCAGTTTTACCCTCAGTGCACAGAACACACTCAACAAATACTTAGGGGATAGAATATTGTGAAAGAGGCTGGGATCGGTGGCTCAGCCTGTAATCCCAGCACTTTGGGAGGCCGAGGTGAGTGGATTGCCTGAGCCTGCGGGTTTGAGACCCATCTGGGCAATTTGACGAGACCTCATCTCTACAAAAAATCAAAAATTAGCCAGGCGTGGTAGCGCACGCCTGTAGTTCCGGCTACTTAGAAGGCTGAGACAGAAGGATCGCTGGAGCCCAGCAGGTCGAGGCTGCGGTGGCCGGGAGCGGCCATTGCACTCCAGTCTGGGTGACAGAGCGAGACTCCAAGTCAAAAAAAAAAGAATATTATGAAAGAATACATGTTGAAGGATAAATGCACAAAGGGGCTTTTGACCAATGCATAACACAAATGATTAACAGATACTTACTTTTCCTTTTTTTCTTGTTTGTGGGCCTCTCTTGTAATTTGGGCTGCTTTTCTACTGTATGGATGGATGACTTTTTTTTCCCGTCCTGCATTTTTTCCTTTTGGAGCTTTAGGCTAAAATGTGTGAAAACATATGAAACAAATAGATACATAAGTGCCTCCACTTACAACATTTTCTATTTTAATAAATTTTAAAAACTCAAGTATAACTGAAATACAATGAACTAGAAATACTACAAGAAAAATGAGGAGATAAGTCAGCCTTGTTAAATAATTCTAATAGTCTGCTTTCATGGTCATAACAGAAATGATATAGTCAGAACTATTCTCCAGTGACAAAATAACAGCAAAGAAGGGGTCAATATACAGCTCTTCAACTGTTCATCTTCAAAGCAGGCATAGAGAATTGAGTGAGGAGACTCACAACTAGAAACTTATGTTACAGTTAAGAAAATCAAGGAGTTAGGAAGAGTTTAGGTGTACATGGAAAAGAGTGGGTAGTGAATCAGGCAAAATAAAAGTTGAGTTCATGGCCTATACAAATTAGAAACAGAGAAAATAACAGATACCATCTCAAACTCAGCACATCCAAAATGGAAACAAAATATTTTTACACTCAAACTGCATGTAAGTTAACTAGGTCACAATTCATTTAGTTCTCCAAACTAGATATCTTCGTGCTGTTTTTTTGTCCACATACCTTGGAATGTTTTTTTCAGTATATATTTTTTTGTAATTCTTACACAATTCTACCTTATCCCACACCTCTATTATTTAGAAATCAGGTTTGGCTCTCTGTAGTAAAAAACAAAAAAATAAAAACAATAAAATAAGAGCTGAAGACTGTCCCACAAAGCCTTCAAGGATCTACACTCCTTCCATTTTGTTGTCTACCATCCTTAGGCTATAACTTCCTATATGATCCACAATGGTTTCATACAGGTCTACACTCCAGTCAGTGAGAAATAGGGAAAAAATAAAAAAGTATACTCCCCCTTCTTTTTAAAGCATGATCTGGGAAGCTGCAGATCCTTTTGCTCACATTCCATTAACCAAAATTTATTCACAGTGTTATATAAAGGAGACCAGTAAATATAACCTTTATTCGCTGGGGAAAAATAATCCACTACTATAGAAGAAAGATTATACTAGGGGACAGCTGGTGGTCTCTAACATACTTAATCCTGAAAAAGGCCGAGTGTCTCTAGAATCATCTTCAAAACCAATTTCAATTGCCTTAATTCAGGTCTCATGATCTTTCATGATTAGTATTGCCTTCATGTTCTTCCTGCTGGTCCTTCTGTCAAGGAAGTCACAGCGCTTCTCTTCCTAAAACACTAACCTAGTAAAGTCCCTCTCCCCTCCTCACAGAGCTCCACCAGTTCGGTTAGGTCCTAAGTCTTCAACGTGAAAAACAGTCTGTCCCCAATCTGCTTCCTCCAGCGTCATTTTCCATGCTCCTTCACCAAAGATCCTTCACCCCATTCTCAGTAAACTTCCCACCATTCTAGTTACACACCTGCTGTTTCATAACTTCTTGAGACTGCACTTGTTACCACTGCCTATAAAATCCTTTCCCTTACTCGTCCTTTGATAAGATGCAGTTCAAAATTACTTCCTCTGTAAAACTCTAGGCAGAACTAATTAAAATGATCACCAATCCCTCATTCACAAATGTATTCATTCTTTCAACAATTATCCATTGAATGCTCTGCTCACTTTTTTGATAAACCTGACCATATCCAACTCTGAAACCCTGGATATAACTGGAGGTTGATTACAGGTACAGGAAAATAAGAAGTCAAAGCATCATAAAACAGAGTATATGGAGTTTTTTGTGCATCTGTCTGTGCACAAGAGAGAGGGAGAAAGAGAGGTTTAATAGTATGTTTGGCTTAAAGTCTACCTAGCAAGCATGAATCTAGTAAGAACTGTAAGAACATGTGGTAGGCTGCCTCTAGGATGGTCCCATGATCCCACTTCCTGATATTGATGGCTTTATGTAATCCCTCCCTTGGAGTGTGGTGGCTGGGTTCACTTTTAATAAGCAACATTTAGCAAAAGCAATGAGATGCCAATTCCAATGTGAGGTTACGAAAGGACTCTGGCTTCCATTCTGTTTTCTTTTGCTCTCTCTCATGGAGTTGTCATGTAGTGAGCTGCTCTAGGGAGAGACCACATGACAAATTTCTGAGAGAAATCTCCAGACAACAGTCAGTGAAGAAATGAACCCTCAGTCCAACAGCCCTTGAGGAGCTGAATCCTACTAAGAGCCATGCAAGTGAATGCAGAAGTGGATTCTCCCCAATTATGCCTGGAAACCACACATGCAAGTGACATCTTCACTGGAACCTCGGGAGAAACCTTGAGGAAGAGGAGCCAGGCAAACTATGCATGAGTCCTGACCCAGGAGACTAAGATAATAAATGCTGTTTTAAGCCACTAAATTTTAGGATAGCATGTGACACCGGAACAAGTAATTACTAATGCAAGAACAAAAAAGTAAAGCAAACATATACACTTTAAAAAGACATCTTGTCCCCACATAACATCCCCCCACATAATATCATAACAAATAAAATGCTTTAAAAAAATAGAAAAAAAAAAACCTCACAAAAATCCTGAGGAAAAAAGTAAACACTCCGAAGTTGCTAAAACTTAACAACTGAAAACATACAGCAGCAAAGTTTCAGCAACATGTCCAAGACTACAAAAAAAGTTCTTTTAAAAACTTTTGTTAGGGGAACAAAAGGTTGATACCCTTTGAATCTGAAAATTTCCTCACAGTTTTAGAAGATCTTGGTTAAAGAATTTCCAAGACATAGTACAAAGATACAAAAAAGCAGAATGTATAGACTAACTCAACTGTAGCTTATGAATCTTATAATAATTTATTCATAAGGTTGCCTATAGGCAGGATAGGAATATATAAGACAGAAATATGTACAATAAAATTTACTACATTTCAACACGTTGTAGTATTTTTAATACAGTAAAATTTTTTTAAATGTTTCAACAGGAAAAAAACTAAAGCCAAACCTTACCAATGAAACAACCTAACAGACTGTTTTAAATAGCTATCCTTATTGAAAAGGCTCTGGCACCACAAAAATATTCCAGTCAGAAAATGTGAACCAAAAGCATCCCTTCCCTATAATCTTTAGTGATTACTTCAGAAAATTCAACCTGAAAATCCACTGTTTGGATCTGTAATTTGACATTAACTGAAAAAAAGTCCACATAGTTTATTCAAAGAGCAGAGCAACAGAGTTATTTCAGGGGCACTATGCTTCAGATACTCCTGTTAAAACCACGGATAGCAAAGAGGAACTTTCGCTAAAACACATTCCTAGAGTCTAGGGTCAACCAGAGACAGAAATGCCCTTTAGAGTACCCAGTGTAACAAGGAACCTAAAGGTGACCATTCCTCCAAACACACTTAAGGTGCACAAAGCATATATGAATACTTCAACACCATATTACAGTCATGTGTCACTTAAGGATATTTTCTAAGAAATGCATGACTAGGCAAATTCCTCATTGTGCAAGCATCCTAGAGCCTACTACACACCTAGGCTAGATGGTAGAGCCTATGACTTTCAGGCTAAAATCTTGTATAGCATGTTATTGTACTAGATACTGAAGTCAACTCTAACACAATGTTAAGTATTTGTGTATGTGAACATGTTTAAACATAGAACAAATACAGTAAAAATAAAGTATTTATAATCTCATGGGACCACCATCATATATACAACTTACAAATGTCCAAAATGTTGCTGTGCAGTAAATGACTACATTACAGTAAATGATGTACCAAATCATTTAACACCAGTGGCATACGGGAAATGGGGTGGACTAATTAAGAGAATCTGCAAATTTTTTTCTGCAATCTTTAGTAAATAACCCTAATGCATTTTCCTTGTTTAACAGAAATATGATGTCAATGACAGGTATCAATGATAAATAATTAACTAGGGCTTCTGAGAGAGATAACAGTTCCGTATGAAAGCTTTTCTAAACTCTATCCAAAGACTACTTACTGGCCAAATTCAATTGTTCCTTGAAAGTATCCAAGAATAACCATTTCAGATCATTTCAAGACCTTTCTCTCCTGGTAGCATTTACCATTTAGCACAATATTATGCTGCACTGCTCAGTCATTTCATCATACACTGTATGTTATCTCTTCTGTGGAGGCTCATTTAAGACTACAAATAAGTCCCATGAGGTTGAAAATCATAGTGTAAAAGAAGAAAAAGAAGGCAGAGCATTGTGGCTCATGCCTGGAATCCAGTACTTTGGGAGGCTGAGGTGAGAAGATCACTTGAGCCCAGTAGGTTGAGATCACCCTAGGTAAAATATGAGACCTCGTCTCTACAAAAAAATAAAAACAAATTAGTTGGGTGTGGTGGTGCATACTAGTAGTCCCAGTACAGTACTTTGGAAGGCTGAGGTGATACTCGCTTGAGCCCAAGAGTTCGAGACTGCAGTGAGCTGTGTTCATGTCCCTGTATTCCAGCCTCAACAACACAGTGAGTCCCTTGACTCAAAATAAAAACAAAAAACAAAAAAAAAGAAAGAAAGAAATTTGGATGCTGCCTTGAGTATTTTACTGAGCACCCACTGTGTACTGTACACTGAGCTACTATGAATTACAAATATCAAGCACTTTCTTTAAAACAGTGCTAGGAAGCTCATGTAAAAATAATTTTTTTAAGTAGCTCATAAACAATGCTCTCCTTAACAGTAACGGGAGAATAGTTTTATCGTTCATGTGAATATCTAATGTCTAGCTCAATTTCTCTATGTTATTCCAGACTTACTAACAAGTGAGAATTAAGTTCTTCTCCCATATTCTCTGCTACCACTTTTTACATCGCAACTTTGTATTAACGCATTTGCAACCAGCAAATTTTTCACTTTCTTAAAACGGAGAGTGGGTGAAAATTTTAAAAATCTGAAGGTGGTTGTCACAAACTTCTGTCATTAAGCATAAGTGAAATTTCTAAATCTTTACCTTTTTCACAATACAGCAGGGAGTTGTAGACATATCCAGTAAACACTCTGACTAGCATTCCATACTTTGTGTTTTCATTCGGATTATAAACCTGAAAAGACAGTCTTCCAGGATGATGTAAATTTACGTGAGCAGTTGCAAATGAGTTAATATTTACTGATTTTTTAAAATTATGAGCACAAACTATATATTGAGTATACAAGTTAATAGGATAAGCACTGAGGCTTTAGGATCAAAAACAGACAGGAACTTGCCCTCACAATCCAGTTATCTCATGAATAGCAAATTTCGTACATGCTGGCGGGAAAATGTCCTAAAAGCACAGCTCTGGGAAATCAGGAAAGGCCTCCCTCAGGAAGTAACAAGATCTAAAAGACAAGGTATTCACTAAACCTTTTTCAATTTTCAAGCTTTAAAATAAACCTACTAGTTAATATGGAAGTTAACGTTTAAATCAGAGAAACAAATCAAAAATATCTCAGACTAAGGAAGCGTATGAAATAATGCAGTTCATTACTGACTTTAATCCAAGATTGAGAAACACTTGCATTACTGCACTATTACATGATCTTTGCAACATTAAATGCTCTTTGTAACAAGACAATGAGAATCTAAAAATCTATGAGTTGAACAATGACTGCCCTGCATACCATTATTTTTTAGTGGCAAAATGGTGAGAATGAGCAAACCTAAGCAGAAAATGAAAAGGGAAGCATTAAAATAAGCCATAGGAAAAAGACATAAACAGACTGGTTTTAATTCTTTTTAGTTTCACTCACAATGTTCCAACCAAAGTGTTTGAAAGAAGAGTTTAAAGGGAAAAGGTTAGAGCACATGTGACATTATAAATGTTTATAATCCTTTAAAAATAGACAAGTATATAGTAAGTAAGAGGAAGTAAATGCAACCGCATTTATAGATCTACCTGGAACAGTAATATATGGACTTAACGTGATTTAAAAGATACTTCCATCAATCACCGGAATCACATTTGGAATCCAAATGAAAAGAAGACAGTTATCAAGGAGAGTCTGGAAAGATCAGCTGTCTCTAGAGATTTAAACGAAAGTGTAGTCTCCGAAGGGTATGCAGTTGGTTGCAATTTCAGTGGTAAAATTCCAGGATAAAAATCTATATTTACCTCATATAAAATTTCCTTCTGAAGAAAACTTTGAAACAAAGGCGCTTTAAACTTTTGCCAGCAGGTCACGCACAAAAGAGTTCACATCTTTTCCAATAGAAAGTCAATGATACCTGCCTTCTGCCTTTGCTGTAAAACAGAAATGGCATCCAGCCACTGGAATTCTAGCACATATTCATGATTATCTCTCTCTCTTCTGGGTCTTTTTTAAACAAACAAAAATTCTAGCTCAAATCAGTTTGGCAAGTTTACTGAATTTCCATTTAAATTAATTGCTCCTAGAGTAATTCAGTTTTTCTTACTGGCCCAGCACTGAAAAGGAATCAGCTAACAGTTACCTGAACACTTACATGAACACTCTGTCTGGGTCCCTGTAAGAGAAACTCCTTTTCACTGCCAAATAATTATACTGCAAGGAAGACACCATCTTGTATGATGCAATTCACCAGTCACCACAAACACATCAATACACACACAGGTTAAAAAAACTGCAAGAAGAAATACATATTGGATAAATAAATTCCAAATTCCCTAGGTATTTAAGTTATTTCATCTGTAAGTCAATTTCTGGAGATCCAAATGTACTGCTGGATTAGATTTAGTAGTGAGTTAAAAAACAGTCACTACTTACCAAGTCTAGGCTTCAGTTCAGAGTGCTGAACATACATAGAACAGATGTTATCCAAAAAAATTTTTTTAAGTGTGTGTTATGCAGCAAAATAAAACAACAAATAGTAGTTCATAATAATTCATCCTTTAGGTCACAAAAGCTTAGCTGATCTATGTATTTATTTATTGGTAACATATGCTGTGTGTTCAGGTTTTAAGTTAGCATTAAATATTTCAAGCACTCAAAAAATGTAAAACACAGTTGGCCCTCCACATCTGCAGGGCCAAATTTGACCAACCAGACAGAAAATATGCAAAAAATTAAAAATAACAAAACAATAAATAATACAAATTCAAAAAGCAATACAGTATAAATACATAGCATTTATACTGCATTAGATATTGCAAGTAATCCAAAGATGACTTAAAGCATACAGGAGGATGTGCACTGATTATATGCAAAAACGACATCCTTTTATATAAGAGACTTAAGTATCCACGAATTTAGGTATTAGATATTGAAGGGGTCTGGAACCAATACCTTGTAGATACCAAGTGATGACTCCAAAAAGCAAATGAACGTCTCTTTCAAGAATGTGGTGTGCCAGGCTCGGTGGCTCAGGCTGTAATTCTGCGCCTTTGGTAGGCTGAGGAGAGGGATTGCCTGAGCCCGCGGGTTCGAGACCCGCCTGGGCAGGTGAGACCTCATCTCTACAATAAATCAAAAAATTAGCCAGGCGTGGTAGCGCGCGCCTGTAATTCCGGCTACTCTGAAGGCTGAGGCCAAAGGATCGCCGGAGCCCAGCAGGTCGAGGCTGTGGTGGCTGGGAGTGGCCACTGCACTCCAGTCTGGGTGACAGAGTGAGACTCCAACTCAAAAAAAAAAAAGAATGTGGTATATCACTCCACACTCTAGTTTCTCACAGATCACATTTAAGCATAAAAAAAGAAACCAAGTAGTTTCTACAAAAAAATTCTTGTTTTAGATGAATTTGAATGAGAAAGGTCTGTATAAACATCATATAAAACCCAGAAGATTTAAAAGAATAAGAAATCTAAATAAAAATGTAAAGGTCTACACTGCTAAACATCATAAACCAAGTCACAAGGCAAGTTACAAAAAAAAAAAAAAAAGAAAGAAAGAAAAAGAAAAATGCAACACAAACAAAAGAGCTAATTCCCTTCATGGAAAAAGTTATTACAAAATTAATAAGATCAGCAACCTAAAATAAAAACAGAAAAAATATCAAAAAAGCCACAAAAAGAGTAAAAATAAGTGCTTTTTAAAAGTTTGAAAAGGTGTGGTCTAACTTAAAAGAAAATAAGTTGAAATTTCAATGAAATAGAATTATGTTCAAAACTAACAAAGATAACAATGTGTTAGTGAGGGTGTGAGTGAATTAGGAATCTCCTAATTCAGTAGGGGTGCAAACGGGTAGTCTCCTAGAAGGCAATTTGACAGTACCCACCAAGATAAAATGGCACGTCTTTTGACCACGGAAATCTGTGTTATTTTATAGACATATTTACACATGTATCAAAGGGAAAAATAATAATATAGTACCGTCGCATGTATGTAGTAACACAAGGATGTAAACAGTTTAAATGACCATCAAAGATCTGGCTAAACAAATTACAATAAACCAAACAATGGGATATCAGCTGTTTTAAAAGCAAGAAGCAGATCTACATGTACTTACATAGACTGATCTCTAGCATCAGGTAACCAAAAAAAAAAAAAGGGTCATAAGAGTGTGTCTACTGTTATTTATACAGAAAGGGAGGCTGAAGAGCATACATATATGTTGGTAAATACATATAAAATATTTGAATGGATACTAAAGAACAGACAGCAGTGGTTGTTTCTCAAGTAAACTAGGGTATTAGGCATCAGAGTTGGAGAAAGACTTACTTTTTGTGGTAAGCAAAATAACGCCCTGCCTCTCCCAAAAGATGTCCATGCCCTAGTTCTTCCTGGAACCTGGGAATATATTACCATACGTGGCCAAAGGACTCTGCAGATGTGATAAAATACCTTGAAATGGAGAATGTATCCACATGGGTCCAACATAATCCGAAAGGTCCCCATAAGAGAAAGGCAAGAGATCCTTGTCAAAGAACATGTGACTTTCCTTCTCTGTAAGATGATTTAAAGATGCTGCTGGCTTTGAAGATGGAAGGAGCCAAGAACCAAGGAATGTAGATGACCTCTAGAAACCGAGAAAAGCAAGCAAAGAGCACCTGGAAGAAAGGCAGCCCTGCCACATCTTGATTTTTCATCTCAGTTAAGGCTCATTTTTGAACTTCTGCCTTTCACAAATATTAAAATAATCAAAAATGTGTTTTTTTGTAAACCAAAAATAAAACTATAAGCTCCCAACCAATTGGATCCCCTTAGGACCAAGGAAAATCTGAAAAAACTATGCCTCCTTCCCTTGTGAAGTTTTAGGCATAACTGACTGGCATTTACATTAACATAGAGATCAGAAGACTGACAAAACAGACTTTGTAGCAGTAAGATACCCAATTCCAACCTGACTCTGGTATAGCATCTCATGACAGAACACGGGCCCTAAAGGGAAAATATTTTACCCCAAGATGTTTTTCGACATATTTTGAAATGCCCTGGCAAAGTTGTCTCTTCGGAAAATGGCATCTATGGAGAACAACCTAAGACATTTACCACCTATTGTCTCTGAAGCCTGCTACTCAGCGCTTTCAGCGCACATACAAAACTCAAGCATTTTTGGTACTGCTTTCAAATTCTTTAGACAGAGCTTAACTCTTTCTACCAACTCACAATCAGAAAATCTTTGAATTTAACCTATGATCTGTAAGCCTCCCACTTGAAGATGTCCTGCTTTTCCAGGCCAAATCAATGTAAACCTCACATATATTAATTTGTTTTGCCTGTAACTTCCTGTCTCCCCAAAGATGAATACAACCAAGATGTAATTCAGCCATCTTGGACACATGTTCTTAGGACCTCTGTGGACTGTATCACAGACCTAAGTCACTCACATTTAGTTCAGAGTAAATCTCTTTAGGCATTCAATGGAGTTTAGTATTCTCGTCAACATTTTAAGCCACTAAATTTGTATCACATTTTTATAGCCATTAATAAATGAATACACTTTTCATATACCACTTTTTACTGTTTTTTTTTTTAAAAAAAAAAACATGTCCATGTAGTACTGCCACCCAAAAGATTGGTATACTAGATTTTCATTAATGTTTTCCTTAGTTTTACTAATTTGCAGAAGAAAGTTTTCACTACCAGATAATCTCTTTGAGATTTATTAAACTGATATGTTGTTGTAGCTCACATTTGTAAGTGTGAGCCCAATAACACACAACTCCTGTAATTAAGGAATTTGTAGGTAGTCAGTAACAGCTAATGCCCTTAATAAACAAAGGGAGGATGACCACACATTTTTCAATGGCTTATAATCTAGCTAGGAAGAAAAACAAGCACACTTAAACTCTACAATAAAAGGCTTGCAGAAAAAGAAGTAAGTACCTAGTAGTATAGTATATAAAGTTTATATAGTATATAAACTTAAAAGCACTAAAAACCTTTTTCATGTAAAATTTTTAAAAGCTGAGCGGGATGGGATTAATTTGAAGACTCCTAAATAAGTTAAATGTTGATATAAGAAAACAAGAACTTCCTGACCTTCAGCAAAGATTCACAAAAGAACATAAATGAACAAAGTAACAAAAGTAGATAGCTACAAGTGGTAGTTACTATTTACTTCTATTACTAATGTTAAGAATAAAAACTAATATTTACGAAGTGCCTGGGTTAAGCACTTTACATTTAATTTTCACAATTCCATGAAGTAGGCATTACTGTTATCCCAATTTCATTTCACTGAGATGGCAACTTAGCAAAGACAGGTACCAAACTCAGTCCTTTGGGACCACATTCTGAGTTATACTGAAAGAGTATACAGCAAAACCACTGACCATACTGTATCAGAAAACTCAATAAGAACATATTTACATGTCACTCTTGACTTTTATGTCAAAGTAACATACTATACAGCCCAACAAATGAGAGGCTCTGATAGTCAAGGACAACCACAGTCAAATGCCACCCAACCTCCCCAATTGCTTACACACGATCACATGTGATTGCTTTAACCTTCTACTTTGAAAATGAAAAAAATTATAAAGGGTTGGAAATTGCACAGGCATGGTGATAAACAATGAATTTACACAATATGTACAATCTAAAGCAAAAAACAAAATAAAAAAAATCCCAAACTGTTAAGACAAAAATGGCATACATCAAAAAGACGAAAACAGAAACAAGGAAGCTACATTGTGGTCAGCCACATTTATAATCTTATCAGATTATAAGCGATTTTCTATTTCACTGTTTCTATTAAAAACCGGAAAACATTTATAAAACATGTTCTATTCAAGAATGATTCTCAAGAACACAACAATTAAGTTAAAAAAGCAACAGGAAACAACATACTGTTCTGGAATATAAGCATATATAATAACTATAAGAAGGGCAGTGATGAGGTGAGTGGATTGCCTGAGCTCGCGGGTTTGAGACCCGCCTGGGCAACTTGGTGAGACCTCATCTCTACAATAAGTCAAAAATTATCCGGGGGTGGTAGCGCGCGCCTGTAGTTCCAGCTACTTCGAAGGCTGAGGTGGAAGGATCGCTGGAGCCCAGCAGGCGAGCCTGCGGTGGCCTGGAGCGGCCACTGCACTCCAGTCTGGGCGACAGAGTGAGACTCCAACTTAAAAAAAAAAAAAAAAAAAAAAAAAAAAAAAAGGCAGTGAAATGATAAATACAACATTTAGATACTGTACTTCTGAAGAATTCCTGAAAGTTACAGGTTCAAGGAGAGACACAGGGGCTTCCCAAGGCTGTTTTCTTTCTTAAATGACATAATGGGTAACCAAGAGCTCTGTATACTGCTAATCTTGTACTTAAATGTGTTTCAGAAACACTCTTTTGTGCCTACTACATTTTCAATAAAAACAAGAAAACAGCTTCAGTGTCCTGGAGGGAAAGAATGAGTAAAGGCAGGATATGATTTTAAGGTTTGCCTAAAGGAGCACACACTGTTCAGGCAAAGGAGTTTATAAAAGTAAAGTGCCTGGGCAGACACCAAAGTGGCATAAGCCCCGACTTGAAACAGGGAGGGTCTTTTTATTTATTTATTTATTGTAGTGCGCATCTATAGTTCCAGCTACTTGGAAAGCTGAGGGAGGGTCTTTTATATGCACATAGTGCAAGGAGATCGGGAATGGAAACTTTCTTTTTTTTCTGGAAAATTTCTTGCAAGCAGCTGAGCTCCGGGGTGAGAGGTAGGGGCTCCGTGTGAAGTCGGTTGGGTCATCCATTTTCATTTGTCAGCCTGGGGTCTATGGGCTCCTGGGGAAGTGGGGGTGGGGGAGGCCGCCTTTCCCACTCTTGTGAGCCAGCTCGGAAATTAGTGCACAGCCTTCTTTTCCCACCTTTGTGAGCCAGCTCGGGGGTTAGAGCAGAACTTTCTGGTTTTTCAACGTTAAGACAGGCTTGAGGGGGAGTGGGAGCAGGGAGGGCCCTCCTGCTTTGCAATGTTAAAACAGACCTGAGGGGAAGTTTCCTGTGTCGATTAGCGGGGAAGGGTGGGAGGGGCAGGGGTTGTAGCTGTCTTACAGTAGGTCAAGAATGGGTCACTACAGCGGTGAGTGGACGCCGAGGAGACGGCGCTGGAGCCCACGCCTCAACTCCACGGGGATGGTGAGGGAGGGGAACATAGGTATGTGTGGCCGGAGCTCAGAGTTTTCCCGATCCCCCCGCCCTGTCCCCCAATGTCAGTCAGTAGCCACAATGCTTTCCCCGAGGGGCAGCATCCCGGGAAAGGCTAGGCAGAACACCAAGAGTAGCTCGCGGGGCCGCAACTCCCGCGGAGCTCCAGATGGAGCCCCTGCCCGCTCAGTTCTACCGCCAGGCGCCCTTCCCTCTCCTGGGTTCCCGCCCCGCCAGCCGAGCGGGTGTAAGGGGGTAGGAGGGGCCCACCATGGTGACGTCCTCGCGGCCTCGGAGGCCCTCCGCACTTTCCACCAGGGAAGGCTCCACAAGCGCGGCGGCGGCAGTTCGCTCAGTGGCACCAACAAACTCCTGCCCCATACATGTGGGGGAAGCGGTGAGGACCCGACCGGAAAAGGAGGGGTGAGTGCGCTTTTAAAAAATGTCCGGGGAAACTGAGACGTCGTTTTTTGCGCCCGCGTTGGATTTTCAGATGTTGGCCGGATGGCCCGCGGTCCCTGCGAGTTGGCGGGGCTTGGAGAGGAACTTGCGAGGGGCTGACCAAGGTCCGGCGCTGACTGCGAAGCTGGGGCTTGATTCTTCTTGCCCACGTCCCAGCGATGACACTGGCGTCTCTCCAGTGCCAGTTGCGGAGCTGAGCAGCCTCCCCAGACAAGAGCTTCCGGCTCGGGCGTCCCCCGCCCCCTCTTACCCCTGGGCCGAGACCCACTGCCTCCGCCTTCCCTGGGCCAGGCCTCCCTCCCTCGGAGGCCCGGTTCCTTCATCTGCAGATGCCCGGCCTCATACCAGCTCAGGGTCTGATACCAGCTCAGGGTCTGATTTCTTCTCTCCGCGTCTGGAAGTTTGTTCACCTCCACTTTTAGACTTCCTGAGATAGCAATACTCAGCTGATATGCACTGAGCTCCTGCCGTGCCCAGACTCCTTGGACGCTCCCAAGTTCTCCCGCCCTCGGCTTCAATTCCAGGGGCTTGTAACAGTCGCTGTGATTTGGAATAGTGTAAGTACGCCCAAGAAGAGAAAGGCTGTTTTACACGTGTCGTCCCTAAAGCTCTCTTTCAGAAGCGATATTTGAGCTGAGACCTGAATAAGTAAACCTGACGTGGGAAGAAGCGCTGGGGCAGGGGAAGTTGGATGTACCTGGATATGCGTGCGCCAGTACTTGTGTTTATTTTATTTTATTTTATTTTATTTATTTTATTTTATTTTATTTTATTTTATTGAGTTGAAGTCTCACTCTGTTGCCCAGGCAGGAGTGCAGTGGCACCCTCGTGGCCACTGCATCCTGGACCTGCTGGGCTCAAGCGATCCTTCTGCCTCAGTCTTCCAAGTAGCTAGAATCACAAGTGCGTGCCACCATGCCTGGCTAATTTTTTGATTTATTGTAGAGGTAAGATCTCACCAAGTTGCCTAGGCTGGTCTCGAACCCCTGGGCTCAGGCAATCCTCTTGCCGCCGCCTCCCAAAGTGCTGGGATTACAGGCATGAGCCATCAGGCTCCTTTAGTACTTGTGTTTAGTCAACGAGTTTATCTACTTTAAAAGTGATTTAAATTGTAAACTAGAGTGTGTGACCAGAAGATTCTTAAATCTAAGGGCAAATGGCTTTTAATTGGATAAAAGTGCATTCTGTTTGAATCTGCACAGTGAAGGTCGCCCTTGAATATATGTTGTGCAAACAGTATAGTCAGGTGTTGCTTAACACCAGGGGTACTGTCTGAGAAATGCGTCCTCAGGCGTGTGCAGTGTGGTAACACCATAAAGTGCACTTATGCAAATCTACACGATAGAGCCTGCTCCACACCTAGACTGTATAGCATAGCCTATCCCTTGGACTACAGACCTGTACAACTTGTTACTGTACTGAAAGCTGTAGGCAATTGTAATAATGTGGTATTTGTGTATCTAGAAATAGAAAAGGTACAGTAAAAATACTGTAAGAATATGTGTACCCTGGCTCCATGCTCTAACCCCTTCCCATGAAGCCCTCTTTCACCCACCCTCCCCTTCCCCCACCTCGCCCCCTCCCACCTCCCAACCCAGTGCTTATTGGCCTCCTGAGCTCTGTTACTGAAAATCTGTTAAGCATTAAATCCTCATTTTGGCTGTTTCAGCAGTTACTAATTGATCATAAAATTCCTACCTATTCCTACCCTGTTCCTAAATTTCAAATTGCCAACAACTCAACAAGCCATATATCCTGAAACTTTTATTTTTAAATAAAAGTAGGGTTTAAAATAAATAGTAGGGTTTGAAAAATAAAAGACTTCATGTTTTCCTCATTCTGACTCAACTCTTAAATAATATTTATTATGGATGTGTTCAAAAGATACTGTAAATATTAATGCACTGTAGCAAATGAAAAATAAATTATGCAGAATAAGGGTAAACATGACAGTAATTGCTAATACTTGGTCAGAATTGAATGCCTATGTACACCACTGTCATAGCAAAATGAATCCTCTCATTTTCTTCAGTTCAACATCTGCTCCACCCCATAACCAGTGTAGATTATTTGGGGATATCTTTAGTGATATGTTTCTATACCTTAACATTAGGTATTGATACAATAAGAATACATGCATAATTCCTAAGTAACCACCAAAAATATAGAAACAGGACACACAACTTTGTACAGACTACACACAAGTAGAGAAAATATAATAAATGGTGTAATTAAAAATACTCAACTAATTCAAACTAAGAAAATAAAAGGTAAAAAAAAAGCAGCAAGGAAAATAAAAAACAAAAATATGTCAGTAGACTTAAATCCATGAAAGAGTAATTATGAATTGTCTCCAATTTTTAAAAAAAATGTCAAATTGAATTAAAAACATTCAACTGTGTCCTGCTTATAAGACATCTAGATTATAAAAAATAGAGTCATGTCAAATACTAAGAGAATGTAGGTATATATGCATAAATGTTATACAAAAAGACTTTAGTCAAAGATATGGTAGAAAAGATAACTTCATAATTCTAAAGTGTTTCCTGTTTCAATTCATATGCATCCAGTAATATGGTCTCAAAATATATAATATAAAAGCTGATACAATTGCAAGAAAAGATAGAAAAAAATAGCTTTGGTGGAAATTTTAACATGCTTTTTAAAATAATTGATATAACAAGCAGATAAAATATCACTAATGATATTGAAAAGTTGACCACAACACAATTTTACCTAACAAACTTATATAACTACTGCTTCCAGTGCTTAAAAGAATACATGAGGCAAATACAACTAAAAAAAAAGTGGAACTTAATTAAACTAAACAGCTTTTGCACAGTAAAAGAAGTAATCAATAGAGTAAATAGGCAACTAACAGAATGGGAGAAGATATTGCAAACTATACATCTGACAAAGGACTAATATCTGGAATCTACAAATAATACAAATAATTTAGCAAGAATAAAGCAAATGACCCCCATTAAAAAGTGGGCAAATAATATGAACAGACTTCTCTCAAAAGAAGATATACAAATGGCCAACAAACATGAAAAGTTGCTCAACATCACTAATCATCAGGGAAATGCAAATTAAAGCCACAATGAGATACCACCTTACACCAGTCAAAATGGCCAATATTTTTAAAAAATAAAAAAACAATAGAGGCTGGCATGGATGTGGAGAAAAGGGAACACTTATACACTATTGGTGGCAGTATAAATTAGTACAACCTCTATGGAAAGCAATATGGAGATTTCATCAAAAAAAACGAAAAGTAAATCGACCATCTAATCCAGCAATCCCACTACTAGGTATCTACCCTAAAGAACAGAGCTTATTATAATACAAAGACACCTGCACCCACATGTTCATTGCAGCACAATTGCAAAGATGTGGAATCAACCTAAATGCCCATCAGCCAATCAGTGGATAATGAAAATGTGATATATATACACCATGGAATACAATGCAGCCATAAAAAGAGTGAAATGATATGCAGCCACATGGATGGAACTGGAGATCATCCTCCTAAATAAACTGACTCAGAAACAGAAAACAATAGATGCTAGCATGGATGTGGAGAAAAGGGAACACATAAGCTGTTGGTGGGAATGTAAATTAGTACAACCTCTATGGAAAACAGTATGGAGATTACTCAAAGAACTAAAAGTAGTTCTACCATTTAATCCAACAATCTGAACACCACATGTTCTCACTCATGTGGGAGCTAAATGGTCACAAAGATATAAATAATAGACACTGGGGACACTAATAAGGTGGAAGGGAAGGGAAGGGAAGGGGGGAAAGAAGAGTTAGGATTCAGAAACTACCTATGGGGCACAATGTTCACTATCTGGGGCATAGGTCACCTAAGACCCTATCTTCACCACTACACAATATGTCCATGTAATACGCATGTGTACCCCCTGAATCTAAAATGACATAAAATAAATGAAAATAATACATGTGTTTTTGAATGAGTGGTGTTAAATTTAGTCCAAAGCTGCTCCTTAGCGTATTTTGATTTGACCTAAAGTTTCTCCATATCCTTTCTCATGGTGAACTGAACCAAGCTGGATGTGTAAACAGACTGTAATCTACTTTTGCGCCAATCACCTATTTTGGCCAGTCAGAGGCAACCAACTGTTCAAACCAGGTTCAAATAAGTTCACCACTGAGCTATAACCAATCTGACTGTTTTTGTACCTCAATTTGGCTTTCTGTCCATAAACTTCTTCCACCTGACTTCTGGAGTCTCTGAGGCTCTTCTGGTTCTGAAGGCTGCCTGATTCATACATCATTCTTTGCTTAATTAAATTCTGTTCAATTTCATTTGTTATTAAGTGTGTTCTTTTAACAGTGATATCGTTAACAAAGCTGTTCATACATTGGGCCAGAAAGCAAGTCTTAATAAGTCTGAAAGGGTTTAAGTCCTATAGAACATATTGTTTGACTACCATATAATTAAACTAGAATTCAATAACAAGAAGATAACAAGCAAGTTCTCACATATCGAGAAATTAAGAATTGTACTTCTAAATCAGTCATGTGCTAAAAGAAGAAATCATAATGGAAATTAGGAACCAGTTTAGGCTAGATGACAACAAAAATACCAAATTAGTAGGATGCATCTGAAGTAATAATTAGTCCTTTAGTGTTAATATTAGAGTCTTCAACACAAACAAATGGAAAAATATTCCATGATCATGGATAGGAAGAATCAACATTGTTAAAGTGTCCATCCTACTAAAGGCAATCTACAGATTCGATGCAATACCCATTAAGTTACCAACATCATTCTTCTCAGATCTGGAAAGGACAATACAGAAATTCATATGAAAACATAAACGACCATGAATAGCCAAAACAATCCTTAGCAAAAGAAACACCAGGAGCTTTCACACTTCCAGAATTTAAACTTTACTATAAGGCTACAGTAATCAAAACAGTCTGGTATTGGTACAAGAATAGGCATATAGACCAATGAAACAGGATAGAGATTCCGGAAGCAAATTCTCAATTTCTCAACCAACTCATCTTTGACAAAGCCCCCGACAACAACCACTGGGGAGAGGAGAACCTACTCAGTAAATGGTGCTCAGAAAACTGGCTAATCACATGCAGAAGATTAAAACAGGACCCCTACCTATCAACATACACAAAAATTAACTCTAAATGGATCAAAAACCTAAACGTAAAACCTCAAACTATAAGAATCTTAGAAAATGCAGGAGACACCCTTATGGAAATTGGAACTGACAACCAATTTCTATTCAGAACCCTAAATGCCCATACCTTAAGAAATAAGATAGACAAATGGGACCTCATCAAACTAATGAGCTTCTGCAAAGCAAAAGAAACCATCAAGGGAACAGGGAGACAGTCTACAGAATGGGAAAAAATATTTGCCAACTGTATATCTGACAAAGGCTTAACATCTAGGATCTACAAGGAACTCAAATGCATGGAAAGGAGAAAAGCAAGCAGCCCCATTAAAAAGTGGGCGAAAGACATGAATAGACACTTCTTAAAAGAATATATATGGGCAGCCAACAGACACATGAAAAAGTGTTCAGCCTCACTCATCATCAGAGAAATGCAAATCAAGACCACATTGAGATACCACCTAACCCCAGTAAGAATGGCCATCATTAATAAAACAACAACAGATGCTGGTGAAGATGCGGAGAGAAAGGAATGCTTCTACACTGCTGTTGGGAATGCAAACTAGTGCAACCTCTCTGGAAGACAGTGCAGCAATTTCTGAAAGAACTAGAAATTGATCTGCCATATGATCCAGCAATTCTCCTATTGAGAATATACCCAGAGGAACTCAAATCATTCTACAAAAAAGATACCTGCACATGTATGTTTGTTGTAGCTCGATTCACAATAGCAAAATCATGGAACCAGCCATGTTGCCCATTGAAACTGGACTGGATTAAAAAAAATGTGGTACATATACGCAATGAAATATTATGCAGCTATAAAGAAGGACAAACATATGGACTGCAGCAACTTGGATGGATTTAGAGTCAATCATACTCAGTGATCTATCACAGAAACATAGAACAGAGTACCATATGTTTTCACTCATAAGCAGACCTTGAAAAATTATTATAATACTGTAAGAAAGGGATTGGCAAACTGGGAATCTCTAGTGGGAAACTGTTAGGAGAGGGGTGGGGGGTGGGATTGGCAGTTGAGGGTAACTGCTAGGGGAGGGAGGGGCATGCTGCATCAACAAGTGTACCTGCCTAATCAACATTTGTATACCTAACCCTGAAATGTACCCCACATCTTTATAATAAAAAAAAAAATTAGAGTCTTCGGTATAAATACTAGACAAGAAGAAAAGCTGAAAATTAGTGAACTAAGCATTCATTGTCAAGAGGTTAGGAAAATAAAATAATTCAAAAAAAGAAGGGAGAATACAGCACAGAGATTATTAAAATAGAAATATATATATATTTACATGGGATCAAGGAGAGCCCAAAGTTGGGACTTTTGATTGTTGTTGTTGTTAAGAATAAATTGATAAATCCTGGCAGAATCACTGGAAAAAAATGGAGAAAGACCTAATAAACCAATATGAGAATTGAAACAGTTGCTATCAGTTCTGATTATGCAAGCATAAGAGGATGCTATAACCAAATATGTGCTATTATATTTTAAGTTTAAATTAGATGAACAAATTCTTAGAAAAAATATAACCTATCAAAACTGACACAAAGGAATAGAAAAAACCCAAATAGTCCCATAATCACTCAAAAAGAAGTTTCCCATGTTAAAATTACAGTCCCAGATATTTTGGATTTTATAAATATGCATAAATAAAAATAGACAAGCACTTTCTTAATAAAGTATGAAAGGACATAGCGTGGATTTAATATACAAATGAAAGGACATAACCTGGATTTAATATACCCAGTAAGCAACCATTTTAACATTGCCAAAATCTCATGATTTTTTAGCATTCATTTAACTTACTCTGTAATCCCTAGCCAAGGGCATAACCGGTTCCTCAGAGGTAGCTATTTATAATTGCTTTACAACCTCTTTCCCCAGCTTGTTTTGTACTAATTCACTTTTCTATTTCAAGTATTTTCCTCCACCCATAAGACCCAAGTTAACTTAACAACCCTGTGTGTTCTTCATGTCGCAGACCCCATCAACATGATAGCAATAACGTTACCCACCCATCTACCTGCTGTCCATCACCTGATAGTCAGTACCTGCCCCTTCATGATGACATGGAGCAGACAACCACTCAGTCACCTTAGTGACCCTCCCCCAACAAAGGAAAGGATTAAAAACATTCAACCTCGAGCAGCTTGTCACCATTGCCTTAGTAGACTCTGGCGTGGCCATGTGCTCTTTGAGTTATGGCCACCACCATGTTTCTTAAGATTTGGCCCCCTCCCATTCCTTGGGGAGGTGAATATCTACCCCCTCCCCTCTCTCTCTAATTTACTTTCTAAATAAACTATATTTTCCAATCCAACATCGGTGCAATTCTTTGCATCTTTCCTCGCTGAGGGTGTGGATCGCACACCAGACATCCCCCCCCCTCAGTGAGCCTGATCTAACATTCTGGAGGCCACCGCTGGAAATATGACCTAACATGGTAAAAATGTGAATTATGAATAGTGATAGTGAGCATCGTTGTTTTATTCCTTATTTCAAAGAGCAGACTTTTGTTTTTAGCCACCTTGAAAAAGCTTTTGCCATTATCTACAAAGTTGAAATATGTACCTCTTCTAAACCAGTAGTGTCATTCCTGGCTCTAGACCCTAGAATAACTACAACATATGTCTCAGGATACATATACAAGAATAGTAGTGCCGTCCAAATTAGGGGTGCTGTTCCTAGCAATATTGTTCTTAATAGCTTAAACTGGAAAGATTAAGTGTTAATGATCAGAAGAATAGAAAAAATAAAGTATGGTCAATTGTATATAGCAATGACATGAACAAAGTACAACAATGCTAAACGACGTGGATAATTTTTAAATTATAATGTAAAAGAAAGAATCCACAACAAATACAATGTAATTCCATGTATATAAAGTTCAAAATCAAGCAAAATGATTTGTACTACATTTTTTACAGATACTTTCAAAGGTGGCCAACAAGATCTCTTCACCTGTGTGGTGGTTACTTTGGCGTTTGCTTTACAAGTACTGTTCATGCATCACATTTATGTTTTATGCACTCTTATGTTTATATGCTATACATCACAACAAAATATGTTAAATGATTTTTAACCACAAATACTTTGCTTCTTTGTGTCTTGAATCCACTTATTACCATTGTGAAGTCTCATGTTTATTTAATTTTTGTTCCTTTGTGGGTAGTTTAATTTTGTTTCTGTAATTGTTCAGTAATTTCTGTTATCTTTGTTTTTCTTTGATTTCACTTTATATGTCTGGATATTGGTATCTCCTCATATATATCCTTGATATATGTGACCCTTTCAATTTCCTTCTGGAATTTGTACTGTATGAACATTGATAATTCTGTCCTCTCTCTTTTAGCCTTTTTATGTATTTTCCATCTCTTTATCAATTCTGTTGCCCTGGGGAGGTGTCTATTTGGATCTTCTGGTTTACTATTTTGTTCTTTGATGTAGTCATCCTGCTGTATATTCCACCTGTTGCCTTCATTTTGACTATCTTGTTTTAAAAATATAATATTTATACTTGTTTCTTAAGGTAATTTCTCATTCATTTGCTTTATTAGCAATATTTTTCATTAAGTCTTCTGGACATATGTTGTGCTTGTCTGTTAGTCTGTTTTAGTAAATCTGCTTCATGTGGCAAGTGTGATTAACGTTTTAAAGTTTCCTTTATTATAGTTGTTTTCCTCAGGTACCTGATTTCTTTGGACTTGTAGCATCACATTTATTTCACTGATGGATTCAGCTATTTTTGTTCTGTAATGTGTGTTGGGGAACTGTGCAAAGACACATCCCTTCATCTACATCTTTTTTGGGGAATTTGAGAAAAACAGAGGGTTAAGTCTCAGAGAAGAGAGCTCCAGAGACCATGCAAGCTTTGCAAACAGGAGAGTTGGAGGCACAAGTCTGCCAGGCCATTGCTCATCCCACTCCTGTTCCTGTCAGCTCCCTGTCAGATTGACCTGTGTTCCTCTGGTGATGAAGTAGAGAGACAAGAACTAAAATCACTACCTCTGCAGATCCACCCAAGCTGCCAGAGACAGCCTACTCCCAGGCCCTCCAGGCTCACTTGTTCCTTTCGTTCCTCGCTCACTTGTTTCTCACAGTTGTAATTTTATTTCCAACAGCAAATTCCATCTTGTTCCTATTGGTTTTCTGGGTTAATTTTGGAGAAGTCTCTGCTAATTTATCATATATTTTATTTTTAGAAGTCCTGATTACGTAAGTAAAATTAGACTTGCTATATATGATGTAAATCAGTTAGTAATTTTTCTTTTGATCGTTTGCCATTTGAGACTTTTTTGGGGGGTGGGGGCTGGAAAGGAATTGTAAAATGCCTTTTAACAGAGATTCAATTGTTTAAAAATATGGGTTAAAGATTGCAGATGGCCCCTGTGTATTGGCCCTATGTTGTTTACCTCTTCACAGCAGGTTGGGGCTTATTAAACACAAAAGCCTGCTGAAGCCAAATGCAAATGTTTACAAACCCAGTTATTTTAAATCTAGCCCCACCAAAGCAGATTGCTAACCATTTAGAGAATGCGGCTTTGCATACCCAGTGACAAAGCATAGATTTGCCATAGATACCAAAAATAAGGTAAAGCTGGGGCCACTGATGTTCTCCAAGTTTTGCTGAGTGACACCACCTAGCATAAGCCTCCATTCTGACTTGCCCCTCAGATATCTCTCTCCTGTTACTACCCTCGTCATCCCCCCACCACTGTGTTGGCCTTTGCACCCTTGTCTTTAAAAGTCCCTGATGTGAGAGACTGCTTATCCCTGTCCCCCAGGAAAAGTGAGCAAATATCCTCCCAAATAAATAGTGTGCTGGTGCCATCTTGTGGTCATATCTTTTTCCTTGATCAGCCCCCAAATTCCTCCAACTCAGCCTTAGTTAAATATGTAATTAAATAATTGTTTACTGTTGTTTTTCTTTAAAAATGAGGAAAAGCTATATGTACCGGTGTGGGATGTTGTAGAATTATTAAGTAGAAAAAATGAGACATAAAACAGTATACAAAATAAGTCCTGTTGACAATAAAATGTAGACTGAAGACATGTATATAATATGCTCATTCATGTATAGGGAACATCTGAAAGGAATCACAACAGAGTTTATAGCTTATGAAGTTAGGACTGAGGTGAGGAGTCCAGCAAAGAACTTCACCCTCTATTCTTCTAGTGTTTGAAAATTTCAAAGCAGTATATTTTATAACTTTTTTCCAATTAAAAAAGGAAGATTGAGAAAAGCTGAATTTGATGGATGAAATGGACAAAGACAGTGATATGTTAATGCAAGCTTACAGATAGGCCTAGTGACTGAGCTCAAGCTACATGTGTTCATTTCTCCTTTAAGAATGATGTCAATGAAGCAAAACTTTGAAGCAGAAAGAAGAAAATTTTGGTTTCTCTTGTTAAGAACTTTTTATTATTTTTTCTTAGAACAGTTTGTCCAATCTATGTAAATATGTAGTAGCAGAAATAATCAGTAAAAAAAATGAAGTTTGTTAATGTTTTTGTTCCCTTATTGTCACATCTAACAGTAATTTTTATTTTTGTGTTGGAGGTCTCACTCTGTCACAGAAGCTGGAATGCAGTGGCATGATCACAGCTCACCACAGTCTCAACCTCCTGGACTCAAGTGATCCTTCTGCCTCAACCCCCTGAGTAGCTAGGACTACAGGTGTGCACCACCATGCCTGGCTAATTTTTTTATCTTTTGTAGAGACATGGTCTCACTGTGCTGCTTAGGCTAGTCTTAAACTCCTGGGCTCAAGCAACCCTCCCAAAGTGCTGGGATTGCAGACATGAGTCACCATTCCCAGCCAGGAATTATACACCTAATATCCTATGTATCTTCATAAATTTATGACTAAGGAACATATTTTCCTGAAATGTACTGAGTTTTTTAGAGTAATGCATACTTTAGTTGAATCTTCACTATTGTGGGTTGAACTGTGCCTCCCCTCCCCTCACCAAATGCTTATGCTGAAGCCCTAACCCCTAGTACCTGAGAATATGACCGTATTTGGGTCAATGATCCTTACATGGTCACTGTAAATATAATTAGTTGAGGTCACACTGGAGAAGGGTAGGCCTCTAATTCAATATGACTGATGTCCTTCTGAAGAGAAATTTGGACAGACATGTACTCAGGGAGAACTTTGTGTGAAGACTGGAGTTATACTGCCACAAGTCAAGTGTTGCGGGTTGGATTGTGTCCCCCCTCCAAAAGATATGTAGGAATTTTACCCTGTATTACTTTAGAATGTAACCATATTTGGTCTTTACGGGGGTCTTTATAAGGGTCTTTACCCAGCAAATGAGGTTCTTAGGGTGCACCTTAATCTAATATGACTGGTGTCCTTGTGAAAAAGGAAAATTTTGACAAGGAGATATGCACAGAGGAACCATAATGTGAAGACAGCATCCACAAGTCGAGGAGAGACATCATAAACAATTCCTTCCTTCACAGCTCTTGGAAGGATCTGACTCTATGGAAACACTGACTTTTCACTTCTTGTCCTCAGATCTATGAGACAACATAGTTATGGTATTTAAGCCATCCCGTTTTGGGCAATTGGTTATAGCAGACCTAGCAAACAAAAATATTCACTAAAGCACAACCACTACTTTCCTCATTCCTTGATCTCCGCCTTGTCAAATAATTCCACCTGCTTGCATTAAATTTGACATTTAGTACTATTTATAAAACAAAACAAAACCCTTTTTTGTGGCGCTGGCAAGACACATAACTCTCTAGTTATTACTTTATTATCTGACTTCCACACTATTGCAATAGCTTCATCTTCTGTATCTTTGTTTTTTCCCCACAACTCCACTTATCTTTCCTAAGACTTCCAAAACAACTTTCCAAAACAATACCATGATCAAGACGCTCAGATGATGAAAAAATCTTTCATTGTACCTCACCCCAAAATCACCAAAACAACCCACTTGGCTCTGTCTCAAGGCCATTTCAAAATCTGTCTTCCTGCTGTCTTCCTCACTATTTCTTAGCATGCATCTTTCCTTCCTTTCAGATAGAAATTATCTTTTCCACTGTTGTAACTTTGTTCATTGACTTCCTCTCACATTCACTTTAACCAAAATTCAAACCATTCTACAGAGTTTCCATCAAAGATGACCTCTTTAATGACACTGGTCACTAGCTGAGAATGAGCACTTGCCCCTCTGTTCCAGTGTTACACTTGGCACCCATGGATGCTCACCGTAATAATGTATGTGTTGGAGGAGGCATAGGCTCTTGGCCCCCTAAAGTTTCACTGAAAAATCACTGACATGAGGCAGATTAAAAAGGAGAAAAACATACACAGTTATTTAACATGTATACCTGGCAATCCCATCCAACAATAAGACACAGAAGATTATACACCATCCCAAGGCCACAGTGAAGGATGCAGACTCAGAGCTTGGCCGAGAACTGTCTATGTTGGTAAATCAGGTTTAGTGTTAAGACAGGTTATGAGATAGAGGGGAAGAGGCTTGGCTAGCAAAGGTGGCCTTGTTATGTCAATGAAGCCTCTCTCTCGAGAGAAGAGATGATACAACTTCCTTTTCATATTCTCAATCTCTCCTAGATCTGGGAATGGTCTAGGAAGAGAGGCATGGCTGCATTAATGGAGATTCCCTACAGAGGCACCTTTCTCTGGTAGCCCTGAGGCAGCCATTTCAAAATATGTCAAAGAAATGTATTTTGGGATACGATATTATTTATTTATTTCAGTGTCCACCTTGTCTTCTCTATTGGATTTACGTCCAGTATCTGGAGGGCAAAAACCATTTTGACTCCTCTGTAGAACATTACATAAGGTTGTTATTTATCCAGTATGCAATAAAGAAAGAAATAAATTTCTACTATGTGATGAGAAAAATTGCTTTGATTCTAAAGCATGCAAAGCATTGCTTTGAAGATAAACTGTTTTGGACTTGAAAATACTGTAAATAAACAATGGTACAAGGTTGTTACTCTGCACACAAGTTAAATACTAAAATAATATGCAATGGTAACTGTGACTTGTCCACCAGTATTGGCTGTTTCTTTTGTCTTCGTGTTATAACCTCCTACCCTAGGCCTAAGCAGAGCAGTGGCCATACTGCTACATCTTCTAAAGTCCCTTCCTGTTGGGTGTGGCTAGGCAAGTAAGTTCTTGCCGGTGGAAAATAAGAAGTGAAGTTTTCCTTTTCTGGGTCAGTTCCTACAAAAGAAATGGATTGCCCCCCTTGCGTTCTCTTTTTGTTCCTTCTTGCGAGAGGGCAGGTGGACAAAACAGTTCCTGGCTTCAATTTTGCAGATGAGAGAGATATCGGAGTCAATGGCTGTGAGATAGAAACCAGCAGGACTACCTTTCCCAAGACAGAAGTTACAGTGCTGGAATGAGAAAGGACAAAGAAAAGGACCAATGTCAGAGAACAAGGAGAGATGCATCAAAGCACCTCCTTTTGCTTTTTGTGCTCTTTATATGCTAATTATAATATATTAGCATGCTAAAAGTTACTCCCACCAGCACTGTGACAGTTTACAGTTACCATAGCAACTCCCAGAGGTTACTCTATATTGTTTAAAAAAGGGAGGAACCTTCAATAATCCACCTCCTGCTTACTTTAACCAAGAGATAGTCATAAAAATACATCATAGGTGTGATTATAGGCGTGAGCCCATGTGCCCGGCTGGGCAGAACCATTTTAGAAAGCCCTCAAGTTGGGTCTGCTTCCTGGATTCAAATTCAGAAATAAACTTCTTTCTATCAGTTCTCTGCTCCTTTGATTTATTGGTATCAAGGAAGAGCAGCCAAGCAATTACTCAGACCATAACATTTCCACCTTACCCTCTTGAGTAGCTGGGACTATAGGCGCCCACCACCTAGGTTCTATTGTCATTTGAAGTACACACTATAATAGATACTTGTCAATACTATGAGAAAAAAATTATAGTAAAAAAAATTCAAGCAAGTTAAAACAAAAACAAAAAATATTGTTTTTTAAACAGATAGTGGCTGGGTACAGTGGCTCAGAGTGTCTGTAATCCCCAGCACTTTGGGAGGCTGAGGTGAGAGGATTGTTTAAATCCTTAAATCCAGGAGTTCAAGACTAGCCTTGATAACATAGTAAGATCTTGTCGCTACAAAAAAAAAAAATCAAAACATTAGCTGGGCATGGTGGCATGTGCCTGTAGTCCCAGATACTTGGGAAGTTGAGGCAGAAGGATTGCCTGAGCCAAGATGGTCAAGACTGGGTAGCCATGTTTATGCCACCACACTCCAGAGTAAGACCCCAACTCAATCAATCGATCAATCATCAATCGATACTTTAAACTGGGGTCAAAACTGGAAGCCTGAGGTGTGTATTGTTTTATTTGTCCAACAAAATGTCCACAAGTTTTTCAGTTCTGAATGCCTTTTGGTGGGTTGTGTTCTCCAGTTTAACACAAGTCCCTCCAACCCTTTTATATTATGCCCAACATTCATGAACTCATGGTACCTCCCTAGACCAGTAGGCACTTGAATTTGCCAATCCCTATTTCATGTGAATAACCAAGTTTAATAAATGGATTTTTTTTTCTGTTTACAGAAAACTTTAAACTGGCTTCCAAAATAACCTCTAAAATGAATAATGAACTTTTCTCCAAGACAACTACATTTTTGGCAAACTGGCTTGAAATATTTTGGCTGGTCTTTTGTCAGTAAAACCCTCTTTGAGTAGGGGAAATGAAAGTTGGAATGATGTCTTTGCTTGATTTATTTGACTAAGTTGTGTTTACAGCCACATTGGGTAATTTTGCATTATCAAATTATGCATACTTTATACAAGGTGAGTACCCTTATTGGAAATGCTTGGAATCATTTCATTGGATTTCAAATTTAGAATTTCATTGGATTATACTTACTGGTTAAGCAGCCCTAATCCAAAAATCTTAAATCTGAAGTGTCCAATGAGCATTTTCTTTGAGCAACATGTTGGTGGTCAACATGTTTCAGATTTTGGAGCATTTCAGGTTTCAGCATTTGGGATGCTCAACCTGTATTTATACAGTTATTTTCACTTGTATATTTTAAAAGACTAAAATGCTTAAATAAAATAATTTTAACAACTTATGTATGTACCTATACATATATATGACTCTCCAGAGTTCCCTTTTAAAAACTCATTATACTTTATAAATATTTTAGGCATAATTTACAAAAGATCACTTTCTATACTGTATTTAAAAGCCCAGTCTCATAGAATGATAGAGGGAAATTTTCACTCATTATCTAGGGTATTAAATCTCAAAAACCACATTCTTTCTTAACAAAATTGACCTCTACTAATGCTAAAATTTTCTATTTAATACTTGAGGAAGTGGTTGTGCAACACTTTAAATGAACAGAAGAATTTGGAAATTACAGGCATGGGCCACGTCACCCATCCAATTATTTTTTATACTATTATGTTGACAATTTGTATGACTTTATTAGAGCTCTCATTAACCAAAATAGTAGTGAGCTACGTGTATTTATATCAACTGCTTTCCCACTAACCCCTAGTCATTTGCTATTATGATACAGTGTCTATTTTTTCTCTAATTCCTATTTTCTTTCCTCCTAGTTCTAATCTAGTCTGCTTATATTTTCCTTTACTTGTCTAAAAAGATAAGTAGACATTCATTTGCAAAGGGCATGAGGAGTTAGAACATATGATGACCTCTCAAGGACTTGTCCAATGACTACATTCTTGCAGCAAGTCTTAAAATCTTGTTAGTGTCAACCATTACCATTTATTCTGTGTCCTTAATGATTAAAATTATAGAACTGGTTGAAATAACAAATAATATTTAAGATATTTTTCTGAGACATAATGTAAAAACTACTGAATATAAAGAGTAGAAATAGCCCCTGAGCTAGTTTACGACTCTGCAACTCTGCCTGAACATTGAAACCGTCTGGGGAAAAATTTAAAAAATTACTGATGCCAAAACCCATTGCCCGGAAATTCTGATTTAATTGGTTTGGAGTGCAGCCTGGACATGAGTTTTTTTTTGTTTGTTTGGTTTTTTAACTCCCCAGATGATTCTAAAGTGCAAGTAAGGTTGAGAGCCACTGGTCCGTCTCCAAATTATCTGTTCTTAACCTTGATACACAATAGAATCAATGGGTGTTTTTTAAAATATAGCTTTCTAGATTCTAATTCCAGAAATTCAACTTTAATTTGTTTGGGGTGGAACCCAGGCATTGGTTTTTTGTTTTTTTATTTAAGTATTCTGATTTTCATGCGAGGTCAAGGTTAAGAGTCATTGCTGAAGAACTAAGATGTCTAACATTGCAGAGTGGGAGAGTGTGATGTGCTTTCCTTGTGTGTTTATGTCTGTTTTTTTTTTAAATACTCAATACTAATCTTTGCCTGGTAGAAGAGTTCAGTGGCACAAATTGAGTTTTATAGAGTAAATTAATTTTGTTTTTAAAATTATTTGTGGTTAACAGTCATTAAAAGATAAGCTGATGCTGGGTACAGTGGCTCAGGCCTATAATCCCAGCTACTCAGGAGGCCAAGGCAGGGAGATTGCCTGAGCCTAGGAGGTTGAGGCTGTAGTGAGCGGTGATCTCACCACTGTACTCTGCACTGGGTGACAGAATGAGACTCCAATTCCAAAAAAACCCCCAAACCAAAAAACAAAACCATAAACCAAGGCACATTAAAACAGTGGGGCATTCATTTGACATTCAGTCATCCATGGACTAGTCAGATCCTGATGAAAGGCAAAAGGTGAGACCTTTGTAGGATTAACATGGAAGCAGGAAAGGAAAACTTGATTGCTAAAAGTAAAGCAGAGACCTCGTTTTGGTCATTCCAGCAAAAGTGCCTCATGAAAGGTCAACTGGTGGTTTCTGGCTAGTTAAGCATGGATCGGTTTTCTATCTTACACTGAACTGAGTTATGTCTGCAGGAGTACCACCTCCTAGTAAGTGATCCCACACAGTCACTGTGAGTCAACCCTCATAGTTACTGTGAATCACCCCACGTGGTCACCCCACACGGTCACCAGAGTCATCTCATGCAGTCACTGTAAGTGATCGCACACTGTCACAGTCATTCCACATAGTCACCACCCCACACAGTCACCATGAGTGATCTTATGAGATCATCATCCCACACAGTCTCCATGAGTGATCCTGCACAGTCACCATTTCCGTGAGTCATCACACATGGTCACCATGAATGACTCAATATAATCATCATGAGTAACTTCACATGGTCACTGTGAGTCACCCCATCAGGTCACTGAGTGATCCCATGAAATCACCTGAGTGATTTCATACAATTACCACGAGTAATTCTAGCAGTCACCTGTGATCCCACATGGCCCCTTGATTTACTCTATTTGGTCACCATGACTCACCCTGTGTAGTCACCCGAATGATCCCATGAGGTCACCTATGTAATTCCCTGCAGTCACCTGAGTGATTCCACTAGGTTACTGTGAGCCACTCCACACAGTCACCTGAAAGATCTTGTGTGGTCACCTGAGCGATCCCATAGGGGCATAGTGAGTGATGCCAAGTAGTCACCATGAGTATCCCACATGGTTACCTGAGTAAACTCACATGAGCACGAGTGGCCCCACGCAGTTACCATGAATCATCCCACACATCGGTTACCTGAATGACCCCACACAGTCACTGTGAGTGATCCCATGTGGTCACCATGAGTAACCCCATACAGTCACTGTGAGTAATTCCACATCGTCACTGTGAGTGATCTCACATGATCATCATGAGTCACTCCACACGGTCACTGTGAGTGATCCCACAACATCACCATGAGTGATCCTATGCTGTCACCATGACATGAGTCATCCTGCATGGTCATTGTGAGTGATTCCAAATGGTCATCATGAGTGGTCCCACGTAGTCTCCATGAGTTATCCCACTGGTTACTTGAGTGACCTCACGTGATCACCATGAGTCACCCCACATGGTCAATGTGAGTGATCCCACATGTCCACCATGAGTCATCCCACACGGTCACCATTGAGTGATCCCACATGGTCACTGTGATTGACCCCACATAGTCACCATGAGTCACCCCACTGGTTACCTGAGTGACACCACATGGTCACCGTGAGTCACCCCACAAGGTCACCATTGAGTGATCCCACATGGTACGAGTCAACCCACATGGTCACTGTGAATGATCCCACGTGCTGCCATGAGTCACCCCGAGCGGGCACCATGAGTTATCCCCCGCCCCCGGGTCACCGTGAGTCACTCCATGCAGTCTCCCTGAGCAGTCCCAGTGGTCACAGTGAATCCCTCCCCGTGGTTACCTGAGTGACCCTAGTACGAATCACTGTACTTATTTCTAAGTCTGAGACTGAAAGCCCTGAGCTGCTCTGAGGGTTTCTGTGGAGAAGTGTTGTTAGCGGGTTACACTGAGGTGAGTTCGGATCCTGTGTATGTTCCCATGGGAGAGAAAGAGAAAGGTGTCTCGGTATGTGTCTATGTTGACGCATAGAGAAGCTTAGCTGCAAGCTCCTTGTACTACATAGAAAGAAAGCAGCTTATTTTTGAATGTATAACACATGGAAAGATATTTAAAAAATCAAGTTATGTTTACTGATGTTGAAATCGTAATAAGCGTTAAACATCCACAACGGAGAACAGTGGGGAATAGCGCAGCGACTCGGGTAACCGAGTTTCCCAGGTCTCGCGAGTTCGCAGATCTTGCGACTTTCCAAGGTATCGCGAGTTTCCCAGGTCTCGCAGCAGTGCCCAGATCTCACGGAAACCTGTGGGGCACAGCTTAGAGGATTCAGAGCTTGTTCCACGGGGCAGGGCGGGTGGGGGCGTCTGTCACGTGACAGGGGCGCCGGCAGGGAAATAGGTCGGGCGCCATTTTAGCGGCGGGTACCAACCAGCACTGCCATGGCCGACGACGCCCAGCCCGACGAGGAGATGGTGCAGGCGCTGCGGGACACGGCCGGCCGCCTGCGCATCCACTCCCTCCGCGCCACGAGCGCCTGCCGCTCCGGCCACCCCACGTCGTGCTGCAGCGTGGCCGAGATCGTGGCCGTGCTGTTTTTCCACACCATGCGGTTCAAGCACGCCGAGCCGCGGCACCCAGACAACGACCGCTTCGTGCTCTCCAAGGGCCATGCCGCGCCGGTCCTCTATGCTGCGTGGACGGAGTTAGGCGGCCTGGCCGAGGCCGACCTGCTGCACCTGAGAAGCGCGCGCTGCGACCTGGAGGGCCACCCCACCCCGCGCCTGCCCTTCGTGGATGTGGCCACCGGGTCCTTGGGCCAGGGCCTGAGCGCCGCCTGCGGCATGGCCTACACCGGCAGGTACCTGGACCGGGCCAGCTACCACGTCTTCTGCCTGCTGGGTGACGGCGAGGCCGCCGAGGGCTCTGTCTGGGAGGCCCTGGCCTTTGCCTCCCACTACCAGCTGGACAACCTGGTGGCGGTCTTGGACGTGAATCGTCTGGGCCAGAGCGGGCCGGCACCCCTGGGGCACTGCACTGAGGCCTATCAGGGCCGCTTCGAGGCTTTTGGGTGGAACACCTGCCTAGTGGATGGCCACGACGTGGGCGCGCTGTGCCAGGCGTTCTGGCAGGCTGCCCGGGTGAAGCACAAGCCCACTGCCATAATCGCCAAGACCTTCAAGGGCCGGGGTATTCCGGACATCGAGGATGCTGAAGGCTGGCACGGAAAGCCAATGCCGCAAGAAAGAGCAGAGGCAGTTATCCAGCTGATTCAGAGTCAGCTGCAGGCCCACCGCAATCTTCTACCGAAACCCCCTGTGGAAGACTCGCCGCAAATCAACATCACGGATGTAAAAATGACCTCTCCACCCGAATACATAGTTGGCGACAAGATAGCAACGCAGAAAGCATGCTATTTGGCTCTGGATAAACTGGGCCATGCAAACGAAAGAGTTATTGTTCTGAATGGTGACACAGTGAACTCCACCTTTTTTGAAGTATTCAAGAAAGAACACCCTGAACGTTTTATAGAGTGTTTTATTGGTGAGCAAAATATGGTGAGCGTGGCATTGGGCTGTGCCACACGTGATCGAACCATTGCTTTTGCTAGTAATTTTGCTGCTGTTTTCACCCGAGCATTTGATCAGATCCGAATGGGAGCCATCTCTCAAACCAGTATCAACCTTATTGGTTCCCACTCTGGGGTTTCCACTGGAGAAGACGGATCTTCCCAGATGGCCCTGGAGGATCTAGCCATGTTTCGGTGCGTTCCCAATTGCACTATTTTTTATCCAAGTGATGCCGTCTCGACAGAGCATTCTGTTTATCTAGCTGCCAGTGCCAAGGGAATGTGCTTCATTCGGACAAGCCAACCAGAAATTGCAGTTATTTATACCCCACAAGAAAATTTTGAGATTGGTCAGGCCAAGGTAGTCCGCCGCACTGCCAATGACAAGGTCACAGTTATTGGAGCTGGAGTTACTCTACATGAAGTTTTAGCAGCTGCTGACAACCTTTCTCAACAAGGTATTTTTATCCGTGTCATCGACCCATTTACTATTAAACCCCTGGATGCTGCAACCATCATCTCCAGTGCAAAAGCCACAGGTGGCCGGGTTATCACAGTGGAGGATCACTACAGAGAAGGTGGCATTGGAGAAGCTGTGTCTGCAGCTGTCTCCAGGGAGCCTGGCATCATTGTTCATCAGCTGGCAGTGTCAGGAGTGCCTCAAAGTGGGAAACCTAGTGAATTGCTGGATATGCTTGGAATCAGTGCTAGACACATCACAGCAGCCGTGAAATATACTTTAATAGACTAAAATAAGCTCATTTCTTAACAAGTGTCTGTTGGCTTTAGTCTTAAAGTACTGGTATCATATTAAATTCATGCTTGGTACAAAACCATTATTTGTATAGTATTTTTTTTAAGCAAACCCATTTAACACCCTTGTTCATTTCTAATTTGGCAATTTAAGTTTATCTTTTTGTTCATTTGTGACTGTAAAGACAAATGTTACTGTCAATCATTAAAGTGGGTTATTAAATTGTAAGTAACAATAGGAAATAGAACAGCTGCCTAATACAGATTTTCTGGTAAGACTACAAACAACAGATTGGGGTGTGAACTAATGTAGAAGTAACTTTCTTAAATGGGTATGATTTCTTTGTAAGTTAAGGGAATGGGAATTTAATTGTAGACTCGAGTAGTCCAAGTTTTGAAGCACGTTTGAGCTTTTATATATGCCTGCATTCGATGCCTGCAGTTTTCCAGATGTTTGACCGCAGTTGCATTGGAATGTCTTTCAGAATTTGCTTTCCTCTCCTCTCTGCAGTTTGGAGACTGTGGAGCAGCAGTGAAACCTCTTGTGATGCACTACGCTGTTTGTGGCAACTGTTCTCATCTCTGTGAAGAGATGAGAGCACAGCTAGTTCTAGTCTGCACCCTAAATAGCTTCCACAATCTTCCTTCCCTTCTCTTTTTCTTTCTTTTTTTTGGCCAAAGCAGATCGATAACCTTATTATATTCTTCTACTAAGGATACTGAGTCAGTGTAATAAAAAACATTCAAAAATCAGCCATTTTGTTTAGTTTGTGCTGTGTATGTGAGATTGGGTTTCTCCTTGATAAAATCCTAAATAAGGAAGACCTTGCATCTAAATCAGAAGCAGAGAGAGGCATGCCCCTTTACAGCAAAGGTGGAAAAAGGTTAGGGCTGGAGATAAATCACTAGAAAACAAGGTGTGTACTGAAAAGCCAGTCCTTAAGCAGACTCTTTACTTTTGGCTGTGAATGCATAAATTCTATGTTTGGAATCCAAGGAAGAAGTGCCAGTCAGGCAAATTACAAATGAATCCAAGGTTCCAAACTCAATTCAAATTATTCTGAGTGTGTCTTTGTCAGGTAATAGTTTCTATTTTAATTGCCTTCATTAAGTGTCCTCATTAAGTTCTTTGGTGGTTTGTCTCGGCAATTATCTTAAAAGGTATGAAAAGAAAAATATACTAACTTGGGAATAGAAGAAACCAGAGCCTCTTAATTCTGCTACTGTCCTTTTTCCCTGAGCTGATTTACTCTTTTGTAAAATCATGAAAATTGCTGTTTTTCACAAGACTTAAAAACTATTTTGTAAAAATAGCAATTGATGAAGGATCATTGTAGAAATTTAGAAAATGCAAATGAGCAAAAAATTTTAACATTTCACCAAAAAAACTCAATTGTGTTTACTAGCATGTGATCTATGACTGTGGATTCTTCATTGTAGTTATTCAAATCGAGTGACATCATTCAAATATGTCTATCCATGAGTGAGGAGTTACTAAATTACAAGTGTCCATCTTTAAGTTTTTCATGCATTAGAGAGAGATAACATTGATTCACACACATAATAAAATAGATACAATACACAAAACTAATTTGGTCATGCATTATTGTATTGGTGAAAGTCTTCAGGTTTATTACTTGTAATATAAACATCGCAGTGCAAAATGGTGTGTTTCTAACCAAGCATGCATAAATAGACTTTTTTTTTTTGAGTTGGCATCTCTTGCCCAGGCTGGAGTGCAGTGACACACTCGTGGCCACCCCAGCGTCGACCTGCTGGGCTCCAGCAATCCTTCTGCCTCAGCCTTCCAAGTAGCTGGAACTGCAGGCTCACGCTACCATGCCCAGCTAATTTGTGATTTATTGTAGAGCCTAGGTCTTGCCAAGTTCCCGGGCCTGGTCTTGAACCCACTGGCTCAGGCAATCCACTCAACTTGGCCTCTCAAAGTGCTGGAATTACAGACTGAGCCACTGAGCCTAGCCAATAAATATACTTTTAATAATGACAGCAGATATATTTTTAAAAAATGTCTAATGGGATCAGGATCTCAGAGACCACCTAAAATAAATGTATATGTATTTACATGGTAGAGAAGTCCTTAGGAATTTCACCTGTAAATGTTGTGTTTCAATAGTTATCAGCTAGTGGCTCTCAGCGCCAGAGACAAGAAATAGCAGGTGGGACTTAGTCTATGATTCTTCAAGTAACATGGGATTATATACAATTTTATTATATTGAATGTTCTTTAGTCTTGAGCCTATCCTGAGATCTTTTTGAGTGTCCATGGAAATCTTAGGAATCATTCTGACTGATGCTAACCCTGGACTGTGAAAGGTTGTGAAGATGTAGCTTTGATGTGCAGCATAACTACTAGTTTAACTCTGGCCTTCTCTTCATTGTTTTGCCTTGAAGAAGGTCTATTAGATTATCAAGAGAGAGCCTGATGATATTCTAGGGACAGCTGTGACACCAGCAGCTACCTTTCTTATGGTTGCAGTAAAGACTGACAGCTAGTCATCTGAGAGTGACACTGGCCATTCAGATGGTGAATGGTTCCCAGGTCATTTCCTGATTTCTATGACCCTTAGAGGTAGTAAAAGAAGGACTCAGAACATTGAACTTTTATTGTACCTTATTTAAATACAGCAATAGCTCTTAAGCTACCTGAAAGTTCAATTGAGGGCCCCATTTGGGGAAGTATTTTTTAAAAGACTCAAATGTTTCTGATTTTTAAAATTATATAACAATAATATGAGGCACTGACTGAGATTTAGTTATCTGAACTGTTCACTAAACTACAGGGATGATTAAATTCCCCAAGGCCCAATCTGAGAGAATATGGTTTGGGGGGTTTGAGGAGTATTGAGCTGTTTTGGTGGCCTTTTCTATCATGATATGTAAGAGAGGTCCTAGGACATTATTGTGATAGAAGGGACGAGTGTACTGTTCTTGGAGGGAAACCATCTGTCTTCTCCATCCTTCCCATAGAAGAGTGAAGGAGGCACTGAACCAATTACTTTCATTGATGTTGGTGGGGAAACGGTTTCCTTAAATAATTGCTTATGAAGTTTGAGGCTAACTGCAAGAAGAGATAGGCATCCCATTGCAAGGTAGGATGTTGATTTAGACACGGGCTTGCATCCCTGACTGTGGAGCTACAAAGTTAGAGTACCAAAGACAGGCAAACATCAGCAGCGGGCAAAATTTACTCTCACCTGATTTTGTATAATTGCAAGATAAAATAGTCTTTGACATTTTCAAATGATTGAAAAAACTAGAAGAGTGCTATTTCATAATATGTGAAAATTATATAAAATTCATATTTTAGTGTCCACAGTAAAGTTTTACTAGAACATAGTCATGCTCATTGGATTGTGTATTGTCTGTGGCTGCTTTGGAGCTGCAATGGTGGAATTGAGTCATTGTGACAGACATGGTATAGTGTGCAAAGTCTAAAATATTTACTCTCTGACTTTTTACAGTAAAAGTTTGTAAACCTTGGTGTACAGCATTGGGGAGAGATGAGGGTGACAGTAAAGATGTGGAGAGGCCAAGGACTGATGCCTTGAGACCCAGGCCTCAGGCCACCTCTGTATTTGACAACAAAGTGTTAATAAAATTGAAGTCTGATGCCAGAGGCCACCACACAGAGAAGTAAAGTACCTAGCTCAGAGAAATTCTGTGTGAAGCCTACAATTTGGGAATAGTAGGAAGGTATAATCCATAGAAAGGGACTACCATCTCAGAATAGCTATTTGTTAGGAGATCCTTGGAATCAGTTGGTCCTAAACCTTGCTGAGTTTATAAAACAGATCAGCAGTGATGTTCAACAGAGGGGCACAGTAATCTATCTGGAGAAACTACTGGGAAGAGGGATGGAGAAAAGCTTTGAGAGAAAAGACTGCCCTTCTCTTCATCTCTTCATCTGCACCTGCAGCAGCTGGGGAGAGAGGGAGAACATTGAGATGATCACTTTTAAGAATGTGTAGTTAAGTTTTAATGTAATGAAGCTGTTTTAATAAGTGAAAACAAGAGTAATATGATATTAGAGATAACATTATATATTATATATAATGTTATGTATATATTATACATATATTATATATAATGGAGGGAATAGTGGAGGTTTCAACAGAAACTTTATATATATTATATATTATATATATTATATATATAATGGAATAGTGGAGGTTTATATATATTATATATATGTAATATGTATTATATTATATACATATAATATATGCATTATATATAATGGAGGTTTATATATATTATATATAATGGAGGGAATAGTGGAGCTTTCAACAGAATATAGATTATAGCAGCTAATAGAAAAATAAAACCTTTTTGTGATTTATATACAGGAGTTGAGTCACCACAAGAAAACCAGCTATACTAAGAGGAAGAAATGTAATTTTCGTCCAATATTTCTATCAATTGTAAATTCAATGTTTATACTGAAATATTTGTGCAAAAAGCACATTGAATAAAAATGTTTTTTGGTGAGATTAAAACAAATGTTATTTTTGTTTCCCTCTATCCCTTTAAAAGTTATTCAACCTGGCCTGGTGCAGTGAGTGGCCCACACCTATAATCCCAGTACTTTGAAAGGCCGATGCAGGAGGATTGCTTGAGCCCTGGAGTTCGAGATCAATCTAGGCAATATAGCAAGGCCTTGTCTCTGCTAAATATATATATATATTTATATACATTCAATGTGGGTAAATTTATTGTGGCTCAAAATAGAAAGTTGGACAGATCCTATGACTTTCCCATCAGCCCTAGGTAATAAACAATCATATAGTTACTTTAAGTCACCAAAATTCAATCTAGATTCAGCGCTTAAAATGTGTTCAACTAATATATTCAGCAGTGCTTCAGTCTTCATTACAATGAAGATTTTGCTTTACCCAAGTAAAGGGTTGTTTTTAGCAACTTCCTGCCCTGAGGAAAGGTGTTTTAGTTTCCTGTCCCCTTTTCCTCTGACCAGGAAAGGATAGAGATGGGGGTGGGGAGAGGAGAAGTCACTCTCACTTGACTGGCGGGTTACGTATTCCCAGTATTTGGAAGGTGGTTAAAACAATGCATCTTTGTGCTTATGTCTTTAATTCACATGTACAAGTATTTCTGAAGTTTAGGGAACTATGCCATACATTAGAATGAATGAACACTGTTAGGCCAAAATCTGGCAAATATACAAACATTTATTTATTCTTTATTTTGCAAGAAGGCAAGCAGCCATGCAATATGTTGTAAGTTCAGAAAGGCCCCGGTCTCTATTGTCAGGCACCTTGGCCAATACCTTGGTTAAAGTTTTGCTACAAGGCGGCATGAATAGAATATGTAAAATTCAAAATTACGCAGCAGTCAGTGTGGCATAGGCACTTAACTGCTGAGAATGGATACTGACCTAATCACAAGTTTCCCTGCCTGAAGGGAAGTTTCCCTTCCCTAGAGGCATAGAAGCATTCAGAGCTTTAGACCTGTACTGCTAATCTTCTCAAAGAATACACTCTGAGATTTCCTGAGTGTTATATCTCTTGACTTCAAAGGGAATAAATAAAGTAATAAATTAATATGCATGACATTTCTAGTCAAGCCCATATTATAAACACAATATATTTCCACAGTGAAAAATTATCTTAACCATATTTCGATTAGCAAACTTTGTATTATGAATTAAAGATTAGTAATTTCAAAAGTGAACTAAATATCCCAAGCACATGCATGAAAGCTGACATACATGCACACATACACCCACCTACATTCACATGTATGTATATCACACTACTTGCACTTAAGTGTTTTAAAGAAAATTGCTCCATGAATGCTAACTACTATATTTTCATTTTACAGATGAGAAAAGTGAAGTACAGAGAGGTTATGTATTCTCAACTCACCCAAAGTCACATAGCTAGCATATTGTAGAACCTGAATTTAAGGTTCTGTATCTCGTATAATTTTAACAATAATCTTGAAATAAGTATTTTATTATTACTCCCATCTTTACACATGAAGAAACTTACCCTCTAAAAGAAAATGTTACTTGTTTGTTTTTAAAACTTGTTTCTAAATTTCATTATACCTCTTTGCCTCACTTATATTTGATTTCTATTTAAAATCTTTTCGATTTAAATACATTTTAAAATTTAGTATGAATACTAATTTTATAAAGATGAAATGTAACCAAATAGCGGTAGTGTGGCCTCTCCTTTACCAGTGTGACTGGATGGTGGTGGGCAGAGGTTTATTCTACCATCTCTCACGGGACAAGTCAATGCACACACACCTTGACCAGTTCAGGTCACCTGTGCTTCTAAGAGATGATAGTGTGAACTTCCCTGGGAATCTGCTCAATCTGTGTCTCATATTTGATTTTTGTCTCTCCATCTTGCAGATACTTGGCTACTTAGGGTTGACTCTGCCACTCTATTCCTGTGGCACAGCGGAAGTGCTAAAGCTTCATGTATGCACAAAAGGATTGACAGTAAGATAGGGGTAGTTACCTGTGGACCAAGCTGGCTGGTTCCTAAAAATTACTGAGATATGTAGTAATCTGTTTCTAAAACTCTATAAGGTGTATTTTTATTTCATCTTTTCACTTGCACTTAACACCACTCCTCCCTGAACTCTTCTGATAGCATCTACTATCTAGGTAAGAGATTAATACCAAATATATAATAGATGCTAGTTACCTTGAAAACCATCTAATTCAACTAGCTGTATAAGTAAATGGATTTATTACAAATTTGCAAGCTTTGTTATTGGTACTTTTACTCTTTTTCTGGACAATGCAAGCATGTTGGAATACTTTCTTTATACCAAAGCACTCTCACAGAAATGATGTTGTTTTCATGTCCATTAAATCTTTTCATATATAAAAACTAATAAACTATTTTGTTGTTCAGAATTTAAACAGAATGTGTATAAATCATTAGCACACAGCTACATTAGTTTTCACCAAACGAAAACATTCATTTGACTCATACCTGCCTGAAGGTTTATGACATCAGACTACTCCAGAAGCCACTTTCTTCCCCCTTCCTTGGATTACTTCCTCTTTCCTCAAAGTTAACCACTGTTTTAACTTCTGACTCCATAGACAATCTTTGCCTGGTTTTGGACTTGCTGTATGGTATTTCAGGTCATAAATATGCCATAATAATTATTGAGGAACCTGTGGATGTCTTCATTTGTGGCCTATTACGGGTAGTGCTGCTGTAAACATTATTGTACAAATGTTTTGGTGAACACAGTAACTCATTTTTATTGGTTATATAAATAAAGGAGAATTATTTTGTGATTGGCTATACATATATTCATGTTTAGTATATGCTGCCATTTTTTTACATAAGTGATTATTCTGTGTTTTTCTTTGCTAAATCTTGTAATCTTCTTCATAATGAGCATCCTGATTTATACTCTCACATCAGAATGTAAAAGTTTAGGCCACACCCCTGTCACATCAACCTTTAGCTTTGTCTTTTGCCTGAGGTTGTTTACCTTTATATTGTTGATTTGTATGAGTACTCTCTATATGATAGATACACACCCTTCTGTTGAAATATTGGTATTTCAAATATCTTTTCTCACTTTGTGTACTGCCAATTCACTCCCTTAAGAGTTTATTTTGATATACAGAAGAGTTAATTTTAATGTCCTATTTATCATTTTTTCCCTCTCTGCTTTGCACTTTTTGTGTTGTTTAAAATAAATCTTTGCCTTCCTCAAGGTTATTCAGTAGCACTCATATTGCTTTTCCTGTAAATATTGTTCTTTTATCTTTTATACACAAATCTAAAATTCATTTGGAATTAATTGTGTCATTTAAGGTTGGGGTCAAGATACAATTTCTTTCCTTACTGATGCAACTGCATGTCACCATTTAAAAAAATTACCATCTTTACAATCACTTGCACCACATTGTTATCTTTCTCATAAGTCAAGTGACTGTACATGTGTACATGTATTTCTGTCTTGGACTTATTTATCTATTCTTGTGCCCATACTACGCTATTTTAATTGTCCTTGCTTTATAATTACATTTAATATTTAGTAGCAAAATTCTCTATTTAGTCTATTTTTGTTCTTTTTCAAGATTTTCTTGACTATTTTTGCTCTCTTAATTTCCATATACATGTTAGAAATAGACTGAGAGTTTCTACAAAAATCTAGTTGCATGTTGATGCAGTTGCATTTGATTATATTGTTTTTTAATCTTCGATTTAAAGAGGTCATCATATTAAAAATCCTATAGGAAGTTAAACTAAAGAGATCTCACTAAAGTGACCTTAGAAAGTTAATTTCATAATCTTCAAACTGAGGTAAGACTTTGCAAGTGGAATGTTGGCAAGGGAGATTTTAAGCCAATCTGTTTCCAGATCCTAAAGTCCATATTTTTGTTTCTAAAATTGGTCTTCTTGAGAGTTCCCCTGTGATCCTTTTCAATATCCTCTTTTATAATTGTCCCTCTTCTACTTTTCAAAAGAAAATCGTACTTCTCACCCATTCTTATTGTCATCATTAACTACCAGTTGTAAAATTGTCAGAGTGTCAGACAAAAGAATGTTTCAAAATATTGTTTCTGGCGAAACCTCCTTTAATGAAGTCACTATGAACCAGCAGTAAATCATTATATCTTTCCTTGTCTTACTCCTAATATTTGTAAAGAAAAAGTCTGCAATTAGAAAGTTACTTTAAACCACATATGAATACTCTGAATTTAAAATATTTGATAGATTGGAGTGGTGGCAATAATGACAATTTGTGTTTAAGAAAGTCTTTTTTCTCATCCCTCAACTGTTTTCAAAACATTGTTGCTGAGAGTCTCAGGTGAGCAAAGCCAAGAACAACAATAAGAAAACTGAAGATTGCAGCATCTTATTCATCCAGTCTATATGCCTGACAAGTCTCTATGTCTTATCTATGAATTTTAGAAATGCAATATTCAAGACTTATGAAAAGCATTTTCAGTCTTCTTATTAAGAAGGAGCCTGACAAAGAATGTCATTCACTTGTGCCTATGGTATGAAATCCTACTTTGTATGATAAGGCAGAGTAAGTTAACATTTCATATTTATTTCTTACAGAACAGTAGATTTTTTTCTCATCATGTGACAAAATTCCTGGACAATGCACACCTGTGTGCATTTTTACGTTTGGTTGTAAGATTTCTATATGTTATCACTGATTTGTTGTTTATCTGGTTATTTTCTCAATGGTATTACTGGTTATCTCTGATGGTATACATTTCTACCATGTACTTGTTTGATTTAGATTAACCAACATTAGTTGTTTGGGATTCTACTGTATAAATAGTGTATTTAAGAGAAAATAATTAATATCCCTATTGTAAACCTTACATTTACTTTTGTCTTAATACTGTCTCTTATTTTTGATGCTAATTTCCACAAATTAGATAAAAACTGCTCTGTTAATAGCAAAAATCTTAAGTGCAGCAGCAGGGCAAAATGTACCACTATTACAATCTAGGACAGTCTAGGGCATGGTGCCCTGAATTTCAGAGATCCCACTTCTTTTGGTTAGAGTTAATTTGATATGTCATTCTAATACCATTGGATATATTAAAATGTGTATAACACTTTTACTGTCAAAGGCAATATTAATAATATGACAGTGCTGCATCTTTAGAATAATAGTAAAAATTAGATGCAATCTTACATTTTCTGGCAGTGTGTGAGGAGAAAATTTTAAGACCGTTGGTTTTAGTTTATTGGGACCCAACTGTACCAGGAGGAGATTAAAACTGCTGGCTTGAGAAATGAACCTGCTCATAAAGGTCATCCTGATTCAACAAAAAGGTTTTCCTTTCATTATTTTCTACATTAAATTTGAACTGAAATGCCTACAGACAATTGTATTTCCTCTGCTTCCTTTCCACCCCTCCCTTCCTACTTTTTAAATTCTGTTTCACAAACTTGTTTTGTGCCAGGCTTCTGAAATGAATTAAGTTGTTATTCAAGTGGCAATTTGTAAAGACATCATCATATGGATAAAATAGCTTCTTTAACAAACCACAACAATTAAAGTACAAGCTCTATGTGTAAGAAAGTACAAAATTTTACCAACACAACAATAACAACAAAACCTGAATAGATGTTAAAATGAACTATGTTCTAGGGCAGAAAAACCTCAAAGTCATAAAAATACCAATTCTTCTTAAACTAAAATAAAGTGACTCAGAATAGCCACAGGGTGTACGGGGAAGGGCAGGGCAAGGTGGGGTAGTTAGGGTGGTTAGATTAAAACTGTGAAAATGACTCCTCAAATTTGACTGTCAACCATAGATCTATCTTCTGTTCCTGTAGTTTGCTTTCCCAGAAAGTCATATAAATGGAATCATTCCCATATTGCCTTCTGAATCTTGCTTACATAAATTAGCATAACATATGTCACAGTTATCCATGCTATTAGGTGTATCTGTAGTTTATTCCTTTGGATTGCTGAATCATATTCCATGTATAACTGTACAATAGTTTTTTTACTCCATCCACTTTCTGAAGTATATTTGGGATTTGCTGGGTTTTAGTGAATAGAAATGAAGTCATCATAAACATTTGCAAAAAAAATTCTGTGAAAAAAGATTGGGTTTAGAGTTTATATATTAAAATAAATGTCTGAATATTATAAAAACTCTTTGAAAAATAAAAATAATGAGGACTGACCACATAACTTGAGGGACTTCATGCAAAAATAAAAATTCAAAACCCTTTGTTAAAAAGCTACTAAGAATTTCAAGTCAGCAACAGCAGAGGATTAAACTGAGTGTAAAACTCTATTACTGCATAGTTGCATGCGAATGAAGCTATAAACTATGCATGTGTATATATGTCTATACGTCTGTTACTTAGAAAAACTTTATCATCATATGAGTATAAAATATTCTCTTATCTAAGAAAGTATTAATAAATTAGATTATAAACCACTCAAAGGAATTTTATTTTGATGGGCTTATAGAGATAAATCAGTCCTTATATAAATAAAATATTCCTTATTTTTCAAGAAAATAAAGAAATTGGACTTATAATTGTAAATAATATTTTGGATCTAAAATTAATTTTCTTACAAAAATCAACTCAAATATGTTTTCAAATTAACTTAAGATAAATCTGTATGCTGGAGAGGATGTGGGGAAAAGGGAACACTTCTATACTGTTGTTGGGAGTGTAAACTAGCACAGCCTCTGTGGAAAACAGTTTGGTTATTCCTAAAAGATCTAAAAATTGACCTCCCATATGACCCTACAATCCTCCTAATGGAAATATACCCAGAAGAACTCAAATCACTCTATGAAAAAGACACCTGCACAGGCATGCTTATTGCAGCATTATTCACAATAGCAAAAACATGGAACCTACTGTGCTGCCCATCAAAGAGGACCGTATTTTTAAAAAAATGTGGTACTTATACACAATGGAATATTACACAGCCATGAAGAAGGACAAAATTATTAACTTCACAGCAACTTGGATGAACTTAGAGGCTATAATACTGAGTGATCTATCACAGAAACAAAGAACTGAGTATCACATGTTATCACTCATAAGCAGACCTTGAACAACTCTCATAATACTATAAGAAGGATTGGTATTAGTGGGAAACTGCCAGGGGAAGGAGGGCATACCTCATCAACAAGAGTACCTGTATAATGAACATTTGTATTCATAACCCTGAATTGTATTCCACATATTTAAAATAAAAAATTTAAAATAAAAAAGATAAATCTTTAAGCAAACAAGACTAATTTAGCAATTTTGGTATAATGAAAAAAGTTGTTTTCTGATTCATCAGTGTTAAGTATAAAACTTATATCTTATTTTATTTGTTTGATTTCTCCAAACTTAAATAGGTTTACTGATCTAATCAGCTAACTTTAACACAAAGTTTATTATTATAAAAATAAATTGTATTAGCCGGGCTCAGTGGCTCAGCCTGTAATCCCACGTTTTGGGAGGCTGAGGTGAGTGGATTGCCTGAGCCTGTGGGTTCGAGACCTGCCCGGGCAACTTGGCGAGACCTCATCTCTACAATAAATCAAAAACTAGCTGGGTGTGATAGCGCGTGCGCCTGTAGTTCCAACTACTTGGAAGGCTGAGGCAGAAGGATCACCGAAGCCCAGCAGGTCGAGGCTGCGGTGGCCGGGAGCGGCCACTGCACTTCAGTCTGGGCGACACAGTGAGACTCCAACACACACACACACACACACACACACACAAAAATTATATTCACCTTAATTGAGCTATTGTTCTGATAAACATTATTTCAAGAATAATCATATTTTGTCCTATGTCAGCTTAAAGATAATTTCTAAGATCTTTATGTAGTTTAAAACCTGTTTGATATAAAGTTGAATTAATTAACAGGTTATCATTGGAATCTAGATAATTTTCAAATAAAATAATATTGGTAACAAAGCATAATAAAGAACAAAACTTAGCAAATTTTATTTGTTTGATTTATCATACCTGAGACTGAAAAAATAATCTATGTAATATATTAAAATCTTAGCAAAGTTTGTTCAATTTTGGTAGTCTTGCATCTTCCTTGTGTTATAGATTTTACCTTTGCCCACAATATGAACATTTTTTTAATTATAAAGAGCTAATGTTGTTTTCAATGTGGAATCTATTTTTTTATTATTATTATCACTTTTATTAAGTAGGTAACCAAGTATTATTTATCAAACCATATCTTAATCAATTATTCAAATATCCTCTTTTAACTAACTTAATTCATTTTTTACTTCCTCCAAATTAGATTTTAAATACATAAAAAAATAAATAAAACTGTCATAATATCTTTTACACATAAAAATATCTTTAAATATCCCAAAGGGCATCTGGAAAATGAAATTGTTTTTTAACTTATAAAAAATAGTGCTCTAAAGGATTCAATTTTAAAAATATTTTGCTATAATAAGAGTTGCATGAGATTAGTTGTTGATACTCAGGTTTCTTTAGCCTGATTTGAATAGATAAAATGCTATTAATATTTAAGAAATTGTCTGCTTTATGGAAGTTTCTGGAGATTTGTTAAGGTCCTTGCTTTCGATAATATGCTTTAACTTTAAGAGAAATTTATCAAAACTTTTTGAAATATTCGTCCTGTCTTTGTATGATTAACCATTTCCTGACTGTGCTTTGCCTCATAATATTAGGCAATAATAGCATAGTGTTGTCAGTCATAATTTCAGTTATTATTTTAAATGTCAATTGGCATTTAATAGTACTTCCTTAGCACAAATCTAACATCTTCTAGCTAGTATTTCTTAGCTGAGGGTGTACGTCAGACTTATTTTTGCAGTTTTGTAAATATGTATGTTTAAACCCTACTCTCGACTTATTACATCTTTTTGGCTTTATAGTCTTGCTATAAAAATTAAGTCTGAGAATTACTTGTACCACATATCTTGAGTTTTTTTTTAATGAAAATTATGTCGTATGTTTGTATAAAGTAGATGTGATATTCAATGGCTTCTTTAAAAATAAGTTGATTTACCTTAACAACATTTTGTCTAAATTTTATTTTTGAAGACTGCAGTTATCTTTGTTTTGTATGCCACAGAAACAATACACTTTTGTCACTTGCATTATTCTTATTTGAACCCTCATTGGGCATCTCAAATTTAACAATTATTAGTAATAAATTAAATAGAGACATTTTAAATCTCTGTCATCCACACATAGATGGTTTTTTTTTTCTTTACTCTGATGTTTGCCTAAAGCCTCTGCCAAAACCTATAGGACAGAGTTTGTGTCTTCAACATAAAAGGATAGTTTTTGAGACTTATGTAAAGGACTCTACTAGATACTTAAGTTACTGACTGTTTCCATGATAGACTCTTTTTTTAATGTTTCATTGTGATTTTTAATTTAAAATTTCCTAATGATTAGTGATGATAATCAATTTTTCTTTATTTATTTCAATAGCTTTAGAGGGTACAAATGATTTTTGATTATACGAATGCCTTGTATAGTGGCTAAGTAATAGACTCGTAAAGACAGACTTCTGAGCAGTCATCATTTAGGCAACTTTCAGAGCAGTTAGGGGATTGCATCAGAACACCCAGAACTCAATTCCAGTCACAAAGTAAATGGCTTCATGGACCTACTAACATGAGATCCAGTAGGACAACAGTTAATGGCTGAATGAACTGATGAGGGAGCATGTATTGTGTTTATATGTTTGGAATACTGATTATTTCGTTTTTATAATCTATTTTGTAGATATACGAGAAGGTTATTTTTCTTTCCTCTTAAGCTCTCTAACAGCACTGATTTTATAAAGTCTGTTTTTGGAAATTCTAGTGAAGCATTTAAGAATAATATCTGATTTTCATGACACCTTCTGCTAAAATTGAGAACTTGTACTAAATCTTCCTATGTTTTTCTCACAAATTACCTTGTGTAGTTATTTGCACAGGCTCAGAAGAAAATTGCACTCCTTCTTACCAAGTAAAAATTGGACGAGTTAATTATTCTACTAATCTACTATGGAGTACCATATCTGAGAATGGTGGTCATCAAATCAGGCATGGAAGATTGCTTTATTTATTGATTGATTTTTCTCTTAACTTTCTCTACCAATATCTATGTTCAGTGAAAGATATTTTAATGAACAAAGATTGATGTGCTTATGGAGACAATGCCTACAAAGTCCTCCCAGGAAAACTGACTTGGTATAGGTGGTAAGGAAGGTAAGAAGCCTTAATAAATTTAGAGTTCTTGAAAAAAAAATTTCATCCCAGTTCTTAGCAGAATGCTGAAAACTGGCTAAAAGAGTTGGACTTGTATTTCTAACTCTATGGAACCTTTAGATTAATGTCTCTAATCCAGTTTGCATAGTGCATGTACTTCTTGTGCTTCTCTTTTATTCTTCCCTCCACATACAACACAACTAAAACATTTGAAATTATTTAGTAAAGGCAACTGGGCATGGTGGCTCATGTCTGAAATCCCAGCACTTTGAGAGGCTGAGATGAGAGGTTTTCCTGGGCCCTTAGGTTAGAGACCAGCCTGGGCAATATGGTGAGACCTCGTCTCTACAATAAATAATAAAAGTAGCTAGGTATGGTGACACATATCTGTAGTTCCAGCTACTTGGAAGATTGAAGTGGAAGGATTGCAGATTGTGACTGTGTTGGCTGTGAGCATGCAACTGCACTCCAGCCTGAGTTACAAAGTGAGACTCCAACTCAAAAACAACAACAACAACTACAGCAACAAAAACAGAAATTATTCAGTAAATGCATGGCCCTCATCACATGCTTACAAGATACCCAAATTTCAGTTACAGTAATAATTTCTTTTTGTTGTAGGATATAAAGTAGTTCATTAATTTTTAGTCAAGACTTGGCTCTTTGGTCTTCTGGCTTTTGGTTTTTTGGCTTTTGGCCAGATGTTGCAGAGATCAGATACTAGAGAAATATTTCCCAATATAGTGTTAATACTCTGACCTGAACATGACTTGACCAAGACATTCTCTTCATTCTATTCTCCTAGTGAAGTACTATAATTTAAACAGAACTTTCCCATTTTTAAGGCTTACTTGTGCTCAGTTCATTTGCTTCTATTATTATTATATTTATTATTATTATTATTATTTTATTTTTTATTTAAAAAATATTCTTTGACACCTTACTTCATTAACTATCCCTTCTCTTTTCTAGAAACTTCAAGAGAACAGATGCAAAAGCTAGAGGAGGGTAGAGGCCAGATTATAACAGGTAAGAAAGAAATAGGTGGTGAGAAACTAAGCCAGAACTATAGGACAAGATCTTTTATAAATTATATCTCTAAAAAGACTGCACTTAAAGGGTAATAGGTGTATGCAAAAAGATTCTTAAGATTTGTGGAGACAGATGCTTGATTCAGGTTCAGAAATCAGTGAAAGAAGATGTTATAAAATCTTTAGAGTTGAAGGCAGAAATATTATGTGAAGAGTGGTTTTGAATTAAGAAGAAATGAAAATATGAACTTCATAGAGGCTTTGAGGAGACTTCTGGCAAGATGGCGATGGGCCAGCTCAGTCTGTGAGACTCTCCACTGAGGAGAATGCAAAGAGACTCTGGTTCTCTCCCTGGAGGCTGCAGATCCCATCGCCGGCAGCCTGCTCTTCACATGGAGCTCGGCCATAGACTTCACTGAGGCATCACCACAGTCTGGGCAGCACATCGCACTGCCAGTGCCTGAGGTGACTGTAGCCGCTTCCTCCTCCTAGGTGGTTGCTGCCTCCTCCAAGGCAGCCATTACACATCGCACCACCTGTGCCTGAGGCAAGCCGCCACTGTTGCCACTGCTGCTGCTGCTGCTGCCGCCGTCGCTACTGAGGCAGCCACTCTACATCGTACCATCAATGCCTGAGGTGAGCTGCAGCCATTACATATCACATGGCCTGCACCTGAGGCGATCCATGACTTCAGACCTTGAAGCCCCTGCGAGCAAGATCTGCTGAGGGGCGGGCAAGCAGCTGAGATAAAGACCATCTGGAGTGAGGGATATCACTACCTGCTGGTGATTCAAGGTAACAACACCAAAAGGGGAAAAATGGAAGCCTGACAGACACAGGCCATATCTGAGTGGTGAATGGGGCAATCGTGAACTGAGTGATGAACTGAACTGCCCTTCACAATAGGCCAGGGGAAATTGATCCTAACTGTGAACAAACTTACCAGCCTGAAAAGACAGCTAGAAATCAGAGCTGAAAGGACATTCGACTTAAACGAAAAGTCTCAGAGTGTGCTCAATTGGTTCTGTTAGTCTACTGACTTGATTCAATTCCTTCTGTTTTGTTCCCCCCCTTTTTCTTTCCTCCTTCTTTTCCCTTCTTTTCTTCTCTCTGTAAACCATATCTTTGTATAGAGGAATAGCACACCAATAAGGAGGTTGGTAAGCTTGTATGTTAGTAACATTGTATGTTTTAGTTTTTTTGTAGGGGATTTGGTCAGTTTGTAGCTGTGGTCTATTGTTTTTATATGTCTCAATTTTTGTATCTCCATTTGTTGGTACACTCATCTGTTTTCACTGTTACTCCTCTCTCTCTGCACCCTCCCTCTTACCCCCACTGCCTGCTCCATTTTCTTCCCTCTGTTAACTGCATTTTAATTCAGGGAGTAAACCTACAATTCCACTGCATGGACAGATTCCAAGGCAGTGGGAAGTGGGTTTCAGATTATTCATACACCTGTTGGTGGATACCAGGACCTGCAGATAGATTTTGAATCACAGCTCCCACCTTAAGTAAATCTCAAAAATACAAAAAGGACCACCCCCAACCTACAGTGCAACTCCAGAATTGAACAAAGTAAGAGGACATACATAAAGAAGAATAGGAGATTGAACAAACAGAAGTAAAAAAAAAACCCTCCACAACTGAATAACAGAATTAAAGAAGATGGTGACGTGGAGGGAAGGAAAAAGTAGGGAAGGGGAAAAAACAACAACAAACGCACAAAATGAAGAAAAACCAGAAGAATATAGGTCTCATACAGACCCCTGGGAGGTCAGACACTGAGAAAACAGACTTTAGAACACAAACAATGAAGAGCCCCCAGAATGACTGGTCACATGAAACAAACCCAGACATCAAAACATTAATAGAGAGAATTAAAAAAAAATCAAAGAGGGACAAGAGGAAAATAGGAAGGAGCTGATGTCAGAAATAAAAGCAGTAAAGAATACTGTAATGGAAATAAATAACAAACTAATAAGCATGGAAAGCAGAATTAGCCAAGAGAAGAAAGAATCTCAGAGCTCAAAGACCAAAACACAGAACTAACCCAAACTGTCAAAAACATGGAAAAGAAGCTCAAAAAGACTGAATAAAACCTTCAAGAAATGAATGATTACTTCAAGAGACTGAACCTAAGAGTAATTGGCCTTCCTGAGGCAGAGAGAGAAGCAGAGGCCACACTGGAATGAACATTTCATGAAATTATTCAAGAAAACTTCCTTCATCTCATCAGTGATGCAAACATTCAAACACAAGAGATTCAGAGAATCCCTGCAAGACAACAAATGAGAAGAACAACTCCTAGACACATAATATTTCACCTAAACAAAGTAGATATAAAAGAAAAACTCCTAAAGGCAGCAAGAGAAAAAGGTCAGACTATCTACCAGGGAAGACCAATTAGAATAGCAGCAGATTTATCTACAGGAACCCTCCAGGCTAGGAGAGCTTAGAGCCCTATCTTCAAAGTTCTAAAAGATAAACAATTTCAACTGAGAATAACCTACCCAGCCAAGCTAAGCTTCATCAGTGAGGGAGAATTGAAATCTTTCCCAGATATCCAATCCCTAAGAACCTATGCTGCCACCAGACCACCTCTACAAGAAACACTGAAGAAAGTATTGAACACAGAAGAAAAGGAAAAAAGAACAACAACGTTCTTCACAAGAGTACAGGCAAAAGATTAAAAAACACACATGAACCAACTCCAGAACCAAAAGAAAGACAACACACAAACAGAAAGAACAGCAACTCTGAAAGAACATTATGATAGGGATCAACTCTCACATTTCAATAATTAGCTTGAATATGAATAGACTAAATGCACCACTGAAAAGACAGAATGGCAAAATGGATAAAATATCACCAGGCAACAATTTATTGCCTTCAAGAGACTCACCTCACTAGAAAGGACACTTGCAGACTCAAAGTAAGAGGATGGGAACCAAATTTTCAGGCAATTGGAACACAAAACAAAGAAGGAGTCATGATCTTAATCTCACACAAAATACCCTTTAAGCTATCAAAAATCAAAAAAGATACAGAAGGCCACTACATAATGATAAAAGGTTCAATCCATAAACAAGAAATATCCATCCTAAATATATGTGCACCCAACATAGGAGCACCAACTTTCATCAAGCACCTTCTGGGTAAACTAAAAAAGGATATCAACTCCAATACCATCATAGCTGGGGATTTCAACACCCCAGTCATAACCCTAGACAGATCATCAAGACAAAAAACCAGCAACGAAATCCGAAACCTCAATGTGATTCTTGACCAAATGGTCTTAATTGATACCTACAGAACACTCCATCCAAAGACCATAGAATATACTTCTATTCATCACCACATGAACGGACTCTAAGATCGACCACATACTTGGCCATAAGTCAAGTACAAGCAAATTTAAAAGGGCTGAAATTTTACCATGTACCTTCTCGGACCACAGTGGAATAAAAATAAACATTAACACCAACAAGGTCCCCACAAAACCCACAAAGACACGGACACTAAACAGCATGATGCTAAACAACTCATGGGTCAACGATGAAATCAAAACAGAGATTAAAAAATACCTGGAAACAAATGAAAATGAAGAAACATCTTACCAAAATCTTTGGGATGCCATGAAAGCTGCAGTAAGAGGAAAATTTATATCCCTACAAACACACATGAAGAAAATGGAAGGACCACAAATTAATAGCCCAATAAGCTACCTAAGAAAGCTGGCAAAGCAAGACCACCAAAACCCTAATTTCAGCTGAAGAATCCAGATCACCAAAATAAAAGCCCAAATCCAGGTCATTGAAGACAAAAAGACAATACAGAAAATCAATGAAACAAAAAGCTGGTTCTTCGCAAAGATAAACAAGATCGATGATCCCCTAGCTAGACTGATCAAGAAAAAGAGAGAAAAAGCCCAAATAAACACAATCAGAAAGACAAAAGATGAAGTCACATCTGACCCTGAAGAAATACAAAAGATCATTAGAGACTATTATAACACTTGTATGGAAACAAACTTTAAAACCTTAAGGAAATGGAGGACTTCCTGACATCACACAACCTGCCTAGGTTGAAACAAGAAGAAATTGAGACCCTAAATAGATCAATAACAATCAAGGAAATTGACTATGTAATAAGAAAACTACCTACAAAAAAAAGCCCAGGTCCAGATGACTTTCCAGCAGAATTCTACAAGACATTTAAGGAGGACGGGTATCAATTTTGCTGAAGGTATTCCAGGCAATTGAGGCAGATGGAATTCTCCCCAAATCATTTTACGAAGCTAACATCACATTGATACCCAAACCAGGTAAAGACCCAACAAAGAAAGAGAACTACAGGCCAATATCTTTGATGAACATAGATGCCAAAATTCTCAATAAGATCCTAGCAAACCGGATTCAACAACACATCTCAAAAATCATCCATCATGACCAAGTAGGCTTCATCCCTGGGAGGCAAGGCTGGTTCAACATTCGTAAAACCATAAATGTAATTAAATATATCAACAGATGTCAAAACAAAAACCACATGATTATATCATTAGATGCAGAAAAAGCTTTTGATAAAATCCAGCACCCCTTCTTGATTAAAAACCCTCGAATATCTAGGTATATAGCGAACATACCTCAAAATAGTAAAAGCCATCTACAAGAGACCCAGAGCCAGCATACTCCTAAATGGACAAAAATTGGAACCATTTTCCCTGAAAACTGGAACAAGACAAGAATGTCCACTCTCACCCCTCCTGTTCAATGTAATATTGGAAGTCCTGGCTAGAGCAATCAGAGAAGAGAAGGCAATCATGGGTATCCAAATAGGAAAACAGGAAGTCAAGTTATCTCTCTTTGCAGATGACATGATTGTGTACCTTGAAAACGCAAGAGAATCTGTCAAAAACCTCCTTACACTGATAAAGGCCTTTGGCAAAGTCTCAGGATATAAAATAAATGTGCAAAAGACAATCGCATTTCTTTACACCAATAATAAACAACAGAAACCCAAATAAGAGCACAATTCCATTCACAATAGCCACAAAAAAATGAAATACCTTGGCATCTTCCTAATCAGAAACCTGAGAGACCTTTACAATGAAAACTACAAAACTCTGCTCAAAGAAATCAACGATGACACAAATAAGTGGAAAAATTTCCCATGCTCATGGGTTGGAAGAATCAACATTGTGAAGATGTCCATCTTACCTAAGGCAATCTACAGATTCAGTGCAATACCCATCAAATTACCAGCAACATTCTTCTCAGGCCTAGAAAAAACAACACAGGAATTCATATGGAAAAACAAACGACCAAGAATAGCCAGAATAATCCTCAGCAAAAAAACAACAACAACAACAACAACAAAAAAAAAACAAAGTAGGTGGTATCACATTACCAGACTTCAAACTTTACTATAAAGCTACAATCATCAAAACAGCTTGGTACTGGTACAGGGACAGGCATATAGATCAATGGAATAGAATTGTGATTCCAGAAGCGAAACCTCAATTTCTCAACCAACTCATCTTTGACAAAGCCTCCACCACCTACCACTGGGGAGAAGAGAACCTATTCAGTAAATGGTGCTGGGAAAACTGGCTGGCCACATGCAGAAAATTGAAACAGGACCCCTATCTATCCCCATACATAAAAATTAACTCCAAATGGATCAGAGACCTAAATGTAAAACCTCAAACCATAAGAACCTTAGAAAATGAAGGGCATACCCTCAAGGAAATTGGAACTGGCATCCAATTCTTGAACAAAACCCGAAACCCACAGGCCATAAGAGGTAAGATAGACCAGTGGGACCTCATTAAACTGACAAGCTTCTGCAAAGTCAAAGAAACCAAGACAGCAGGGAGACAGTCTACAGACTGGAAAAAAGTATTTGCTAACTCCAGGTCTGACAAAGGCTTAACATGCTGGATCTACGAGGAACTCAAACGTGCTGAAAAGAAAAAAACAAACAACTCCATTATGAAATGGACAAAAGATATGAACAGACACTTCACAAGGGAAGTCATCCGAGCAGCTAACAGACACATGAAGAAATGTTCAACCTTACTAATCATCAGGGAGATGCAAATCAAAACCACACTGAGATACCACCTAACTCCAGTCAGAATGGCAATTATCAATAATTCAAAAAATATCAGTTGCTGGAGAGGGTGTGGCTAAAAGGGAACACTTCTACACTGTTGGTGGGAGTGTAAACTAGTGCAACTTCTGTGGAAAGCAGTGTGGCATATCCTAAAAGCTCTAAATATCAACCTCCCATATGACCTCGCAATCCCCCTACTGGGAATATATCCTGAAGAACTCAAATCACTCTATCAAAAAGATACCTGCACACGAATGTTTATCGCTGCATTGTTCACAATTGCAAGAAACTGGAACCAACCATGCTGTCCATCAAAAAAGGACTGGATTAAAAAAATGTGGTACATATACATGATGAAATACTATGCAGTCATAAAAAATAACAAAATCATGAATTTCGCAGCAACCTGGATGGAATTAGAGTCAATAATACTGAGTGATCTCTCACAGAAACAAAGATCTGAATATCACATGTTCTCACTCATATAGTGGGCCTTGAACACCCACCATAATACTGTTAAAAAAAAAAGATTGACAGTGGTGGGAAATTATGGGGGAGAGGAGAAAGGAGGTGGGATTAATGGTAATCAATATCTGTCTGGGAACGGGGAGACACCCCTTATCAACAAGGGTGCCTGAATGAAGCATATTTGTATACCTAATCCTAAACTGTACCCCACAATATCAAAATAAAAAATATTGATTAAAAAAAAACCAAAAATCTTTGAGGTAGTGAAAAGAGAGGGAATAATGATATTTTAACTTAGAGAGGAAAGCTGAATAAGAAGATATAAGGTAGTGTTGACCTCAGGTGTATAAGATTCCAGGTTATCTACTGACAGTCTGTGAAATACTATATAGATTTGTTCATAAACTATAGAGTTTACAAATCACAAGTCTAAGAACTCAAAAGTCTCCTATGTTCATGATATCAGTTATCTTCATTCTGGACCTCTTTCAGCTTTGCACTTATATCTCAAAAATTGATTTCCTCCCTTATAAAATAAATGGAATATAGCTGTTAGTTTTTAGCTTAGATTTACTTTTAATATTGTTACTTAGTTTAGCCATATTTAATATTTTTAAAGACTATTTCTTAGGCATGTATGTATTCAGTGCAGGCTGAGGCACCACTCTACAGTAGTCTTCATTCTAAAAGCCTTCTACTGAAAGTTTTCTTTTCACTATCATTTCTCTTTGATTTGAAGTGCACTTTTTAAACATTCATAAGACTAAAACTCACATCATTTTCCACTTTTAAAGAGTGACTTGAATTAAATTGTTTGATAACATATTTCCCAACCATTTAAAACTGCTGCATCTTCTGAACTTGTGTCCTTCAGCATGACTATATATTGTGGAATCTAAATAGAAAATATACCAATTAATCAACAGACTTGCAGATGTCTTTGAGCCTAAGGAAGCAATAGAATGATTACACATTGTGAGCAATGTTGATGCCTGTTTTTCAGAATTTATCTGCATCGCACACTGATAGCTGTGCCTTCAATTTTCATACCTTCGAATAAAGTGTTTTGCCTTATTGTCTCCTTTTCATTACTTCATCTGCCTTTCAAATTCAGATTTTCCCTATATCTTTATTTATTTATGTGCTCATCTTCTAATAAATATATACTATGTACAAAATACCTGCTAGGCTTTAGGGATACAGAGATTTAAAAAAATAATTGGACACCAAGGGAGGTTTACTTTCAGTGGGAACAATTTACCTATAGTAATATTCACAAAACACAAAGAGATATTAAATTGAAACATATAAAATTGTCATTTTTGTTGGTCAAAATTGGTCAAATATTCACATCTTCATGTGGTTTTACCTAATATTATATAACATGTTGATGTAGTATTTTGGAAATGTTGCTTAAGGTGAAAATGTCAGGAATTGGGTATTAATCCAGAGACTAGGAAACGAGATAGTAATTTCAGATGAAGGGGACACCTTTTAGACTTGAAGATTATCAAGTAACATTTCTAAAAAGTGTAAGAAGCATGCTGCAGTTGAGCAATCAAGCCAGACTGCGTTCAAACTTAACTCCACCACCTACTAGCTATAAGACTATAATTAATATTATATATATTGTACAATATGTTATACATACATATATAGGTAAACTTTATTTTATAACACTTTGCTTTCTTGTGATTTGCAGGTATTGTGTTTTTTTACAAATTAAAAGTTTGTGGCAACCCTGAGTTGAGCTAGTCTGTTGGTGCCTTCTTTCTGACAGCATGTGCTCACTTCATGTCCCTCTGTCATATTTTGATAATTCTCACAATATTAAAAAATTTTCATTATTACTGTATCTCTTATGATGATCTTGAATCAACGATCTTTGATGTTACTATTTTAATTGTTTTCAGGCACCACAAACTGCCGATATAAAACAGTGAATATAATTGATAAATGTTTTGTGTGTTCTGACTGCTCCAACGACCAACCATTTCCCTATCTCATGCCCTCTCCTTGTGCCTCTCTATTCCCTGAGACACAACAATATTGAAGTCAGGACAATTAACAACCCTACAATGGTCTCTAAGTTTAAATCAAAGAAAGAATATTACATCAATCACTTTATTTTTATGTTTATTTTTATGAGTGGTGGTCTCACTCTGTCACCCAGGCTGGAGTTCAGTGACATGCTCATGACTACTGCAGCCTCGATCTACTGGGCTCAGGTGATCTTTCTGCCTCAGCCTCCCAAGTAGCTGAAACAACAGGCATATGCCACCATGCCCAGCTAATTCTTTATTTATTTATTGTAGAGACAAAGGTTTTGCCATGTTGACCAGGCTGGTCTTGAACCCCTGAACTCAGGCAATCCTCTCACCTCTGCCTCCCAAACTGCTGGGATTATAGGTGTGAGCCTCTACACCTGGCAACATCACTCACTTTAAATCAAAAGCTTACAGAGGAAGGCATGTCAAATCCAAGATTAGCCAAAAGCTAGACCTCCTGTACTGAACAGTTATACAAGTGGTGAATTCAAAGAAAAGGTTCTTGAAGGAAATAATACTGCTTCAGCGAACACACGAATAATATGAAAGTGAGACAGGTTTCTTACTGATGTGCAGGTCTGAATAGAAGATCAAACCAGTCACGACATTCCCTTAAGCCTATACCTAATCCAGAGCAAAGCCCCAACTCGCTTCCATTTTGAGAAAGCTGAGAAAGATGAAGATGCAGAAGAAAATGAAGCCTGCAGAGGTTGGTTCATGAGGTTTAAGGGTAAGAAGTCATCTCCATAACTTAAAAGTGCAAGTTGAAGCAGCAAGTGCTGATGGAGAAGCTGCAGGAAGTTATCCAGAAGATCTAGGTAAGGTCATTGACGAAGTTGGCTATATTGAAAAACAGATTTTCAATGTAAATAAAACAGCCTTCTGTTGGAAGAAAGTGTCATCTAGGACCTTCACTGCTAGGGAGGAGTAGTCAATGCCTGGCTTCAAAACTTCAAAGGACAGCCTGACTCTCTTGTTAGGGGCTAATGCAGCTGGTGACTTTCTGTTGAAGCCAATGCTCATTTACTGTTCCCAAAATCCTAAGGCCCTTAAGAATTAAGCTAAATCTGCTCTGCCTGTGCTTTATAAATAGAATCACAAAGATGTGCTGGATGACAGAACATCTGGTTACAGCCTAGTTTACTGCATATTTTAAGCCTATGTTGAGACCTGGTGCTCAGGAAAAAATATGCCTTAAAAATATTTTATTCTTTATTTAAAAGATGTGGAATACAATTCTGAATCAGGTATACAAGTGGTCATGGTACAGGTACAGTTTGAGCCTCCCTTTGGTCTCCACTTTGCCTGGTTTAAGATCAGGCACCCTTATTGATGTGTCCCTCCCCCCAATCCCAGCCATATCCCACTACTGCCAATCTCTTTCTTATACTATTATGGCAAATGTTCAGGGTTCATTTATGAGTGAGAACATGTGGTACTCCGTTCTTTCTTTCTGTGATAGATCACTGAGTATGATTGACTCTAAATCCATCCATGTTGCTGTGAATTCCATGTGTTTGTCTTTCTTTATGGCTGTGTAATATTCCATTGTGTGTATGTACCACATTTTTTTCCAGGCCATTTTTGATGGGCAACATGGTTGGTTCCATGTTTTTGCTATTGTGAATAGTGCTGCAATAAACATGTATGTGCAGGTATCTCTTTTGTAGAATGATTTGAGTTCCTCTGAGTATGTTCCCAGTAGAGGAATTGCTGGTTCCTATGGGGAGCAAATTTCTAACTCTTTTAGGAATCACCACACTGTTTTCTATAGAGACTGAACTAGTTTGCATTCCCACTGGCAGTGCAGAAACACTTCCTTTTCTACTCATCCTTGCCAGCATCTGTTGTTGTTTGTTTTATTAATGATGAACATCCTTACTGGGGTTAGGTGGTATCTCATTGTGGTTTTTGATTTGCATTTCTCTGATGATTAGTGAGGTTGAGCACTTTTCATATATCTTTTGGCTGCCTGTATGTCTTCTTTTAAAAACCGTCTATTCATGTCTTTTGCCCACTTTTCAATGGGATTGTTTGTTTTTTTCCTTTTTGGCATGTTTCAGTTCCTTGTAGATCCTGGCCTTTGTCAGATACACAGTTGGCAAATATTTTTTCCCATTCCATGGGCTGTCTCCCTGCTCTCTTAATGGGTTCTTTTGCTTTGCAGAAGATTTTCAGTTTAATGAGGTCCCACTTGTCTAAGTCATCTCTTACAGCATGGACACCTGGGGTTTTGATCAGGAATTGGTTGCCTACTCCAATTTCCATAAGGATGTTTCCTGTGTTTTCTAAGATTCTTATAAAAGTACTGTTGAAGTAGAAAAAACGCATTTGAATTTTAATAGAGCTAGGTAAAACATTACACAATAATATTGCCATTATTAGCCTTACATTATTTTCTTCATTACTGTCATCTTTTTATTCCATTCTATTTATTAAGAATATATGTAACTTCCTGATTCATGTTCTCCCTCTGGTCATTTCCTTTCTCATGTAACAAAAGATAAACTTGAAACTTGTTCTAAAAAGTCAAAAACTTTGCTTCTTTCCCCTCAAATAAAGGAAAGAATGTTTAAAGAATTCTAAATCATTGAAGTTATTCCCAATTGTTCAGAACAGCTCCTGGGAATTACAAAAAGAATAGCTATTTTCTTTTTTAACCAATTATTTTAAAATTAATGTTTGGGAGTTATTTACTTATATAAGTGGACTTTTTTCTTATACCCTGACACCCCATTTAGCAATAAACCATATTTTTGAAAAACAATATAAAAATATGGGGAGCCAGGCATGGTGGCTTGCACCTGTAGTTCCAGCTACTAAAATCTCTGAGGCAGGAGGATCACTTGAGGCCAAGAGTTCAAAATAAAACAACACAATGAAACCCTGTTTCTAAAATAATTGAGACAAAAAATTATCCAGGTATAGTGGTGCATGCCTGTAGTCCCAGCAGCTTGGGAGACTGAGGCAGGAGGGTCACTTGAGTTGCAGTGAGGTATGATCATGCCACTATACTCTACTTTTTTTTTTTAAGATGGGTACAATTCAGGATTAGGTATACAAGTGGATATTGTACAGGTAAAGTTTGGACCTGCCTTTGGTCCTTACTTTGCCTGGTTTGAGATCAGGTACCCTTATTGATGTTGTGTCTCCCCCATCCTCCTAGGTAGTATCCCGCTACTGCCAATCCCTTTCTTATAGTATTATGGTAAATGCTTAGGGTCTGTTTACAAGCGAGAACATGTTCTTTGTTTCTGTTCTCTGTTCTTGGTTTCTGTGATAGATCACAGAGTATGATTGACTTTATATCCTTTTGGCAAATTGTCAAGGTTAGGTTCTGGATCTCCTTGTTGATTTTTTGCCTCGATGATCTATCTAGGGCTGTCAGTGGGGTATTCAAGTCCCCTGCTATAATAGTGTTAGAGTTAATATCATTTTTTAGTTTATTTAGTAGTTACTTTATAAATGCTGGTGCTCCTATGTTGGGTGCATATATGTTTAGGATGGATATTTCTTGTTGAGGGGAAACAGAAAACTTCTTTAACATACTGTCTAAAGGACTGACTTGTTTTGAGTTCTGGGAACCCATGACACACAACGAACAAAATGGCACACAAGCAAATAACAGACAAAAATTAAAACAAAATTACAGATCCCTGGAACACCTCAAGGAAGAGAACAGGAACTCTATTCAGCCAATGTCTTGGCTTAGTGAATAGTGTCCGAAGAGCGACCTCGTCAGACCATCTTGATCAGAAATAAAAACAGAAAAACTGCAGTACCAGACAATCAAAAATACTCAAATCTCCTAGGAGACAGCAGATGAAAACTCTGATTCTTTTGAGGCATAGCTGCCAGCAGTCATTCCGAGCCTCTCAGAGTCAGGTGAGAGGCTAAGGGGTCCTGAGATTTCAGGTGGCACCTCCCCAGCACCTCTCCTCCAAGCCTGGGAGGACTGGAGTGAGGTGACAGCTTGAGCTGGTAGACAATAAATTATCTCACTGGGTCCTGCAAATGTTATGACCAAGTAAGCAGCAAGAAGCTATGCCAGCAAGTTGAGTTTAATTGATTATGAAATTATTAAATGTGAGGATCAATAGTAGGAATGAAACTCTTCACAATGGGTCAGTTTGTGACAAAATTTTATAGGTAAAATTTGCAGCACTGGCTACATAGCAACTGTTTTTTAAAAAAATTTATTTTATTTTATTTTATTTTAATCAATATTTTTTATTATGATATTTTGGGGTACAGTTAAGGGTTAGATATACAAATATGCTTCGTTGAGGCACCCTTGTTGATAAAAGGTGTCTCCCTATCCTAAGACAGATATTTACTACCATTAATCCCATCTCCCTTCCCATCCCCCCCCATAGTTTCCCACCACTGTCAGTCATTTTCTTATAGTATTACGTTGGATGTTCAAGGTCCACTATATGAGTGAGAACATGTGATACTCAGATCTTTGTTTCTGTGAGAGTTCACTCAGTATTATAGACTCTAGTTCTTTCCAGGTTGCCACAAAATTCATGATTTTGTTCTTTTTTATGGCTGTAGTATTCCATTGTGTATATGTACCACATTTTTTAAATCCAGTTCACTTTTGATGGACAGCATGATTGCTTCCAGGTTCTTGCTATTGTGAACAATGCTGCAATAGACATACGTGTGCAGATATCTTTTTTATAGAGTGATTTGAGTTCTTCAGGGTATATTCCCAGTAGGGGGATTACGGGGTCATATGGGAGGTCGATATTTAGAGCTTTTAGGAATCGTCATGCTGTTTTCCACAGAGGTTGCACTAGTTTGCACTCCCACCAACAGTGTAGAAGTGTTCCCTTTTTACCACACCCTCTCCAGCAACTGTTATTTTCTGAGTTATTGATGACTGCCATTCTGACTGGAGTTAGGTGGTATCTCAGTGTGGTTTTGATTTGCATCTCCCTGATGATTAGTGAGGTTGAACATTTCTTCATGTGTCTGTTGGCTGCTCGAATGTCTTCCTTTGAGAAATGTCTGTTCATATCTTTTGCCCATTTTATAATGGGGTTGTTTGTTTTTTTCTTTTCAGCACATTTGAGTTCCTTGTAGATCCAAGATGTTAAGCCTTTGTCAGACCTGGAGTAGGCAAATACTTTTTCCCAGTCTGTAGGCTGTCTTCCTGCTGTCTTGATGGTTTCTTTGGCTTTGCAGAAGCTTGTCAGTTTAATGAGGTCCCACTTGTCTATCTTATCTCTTATGGCCTGTGGGTTTCAGGTTTTGTTCAGGAATTGGATGCCAGTTCCAATATCCATGAGGGTATGTCCTTCATTTTCTAAAGTTCTTATGGTTTGAGGTTTTACATTTAGGTCTCTGATCCATTTAGAGTAAATTTTTATGTATGGGAATAGATAGGGGTCCTGTTTCAATCTTCTGTATGTGGTCAGCCAGTTTTCCCAGCATCATTTACTGAATAGGTTCTCCTCTCCCTAGTGGTAGGTGGTGGAGGCTTTGTCGAAGATGAGTTGGTTGAGAAATTGAGGTTTCGCTTCTGGAATCTCAATTCTATTCCATTGATCTATATGCCTGTTCCTGTACCAATATCAAGCTGTTTTGATGATTGTAGCTTTATAGTAAAGTTTGAAGTCTGGTAATGTGATACCACCTACTTTGGTTTTTTTTGCTGAAGATTATTCTGGCTATCTTGGTCGTTTGTATTTCCATGTGAATTCCTGTGTTGTTTCTTCTAGGTCTGAGAAGAATGTTGCTGGTAATTTGATGGGTATGGCATTAACTCTGTAGATTGCCTTAGGTAAGATGGACATCTTCACAATGTTGATTCTTCCAACCCATGAGCATGGGAGTATTTTTCCACTTGTTTGTGTCATCTTTGATTTCTTTGAGCAGTTTTGTAGTTTTCATTGTAAAGGTCTTTCAGGTTTTTGGTTAGGAAGATGCCAAGGTATTTCATTTTTTTTGTGGCTATTGTGAATAGAATTGTGCTTCTTATTTGGGTTTCTGTTTGTTTATTATTGGTGTAAAGAAATGCAATTGTCTTTTGCACATTTATTTTATTTCCTGAGACTTTGCCAAAGGCTTTTATCAGTGTAAGGATGTTTTTGACAGATTCTCTTGGGTTTTCAAGGTACACGATCATATCATCTGCAAAGAGAGATAGCTTGACTTCCTCTTTTCCTATTTGAATACCCCTGATTGCCTTCTCTTCTCTGATTGCTCTAGCCAGGACTTCCAATATTACATTGAACAGGAGTGGTGAGAGTGGGCATTCTTGTCTTGTTCCAGTTTTCAGGGGAAATGGTTCCAGTTTTTTGTCCGTTTAGGAGTATGCTGGCTGTGGGTTTCTCGTAGATGGCTTTTACTATTTTTGAGGTATGTTTCCTATATGCCTAGCTGTTCAGGGGTTTTTATCAAGAAGTTGTGCTGGATTTCATCAGAAGCTTTTTCTGCATCTAATGATATAATCATGTGGTTTTTGTTTTGACATCTGTTGATGTATTTAATTACATTTATGGTTTTACGAATGTTGAACCAGTCTTGCCTCCTAGGGATGAAGCCCACTTGGTCATGATGGATGATTTTTGAGATGTGTTGTTGAACCCGGTTTGCTAGGATCATGTTGAGAATTTTAGCATCTATGTTCATCAAAGATATTGGCCTGTAGTTCTCTTTCTTTGTTGGGTCTTTACCTGGCTTGGGTGTCAATGTGATGTTAGCTTTGTAAAATGATTTGGGGAGAATTCCATCTTTCCCAATTGCCTGAAATACCTTCAGTAGGATTGGTATAAGCTCCTTTTTAAATGTGTTGTAGAATTCTGCCGAAAAGCCATCTGGTCCAGGGCTTTTTTTGTGGGTAGTTTTCTTATGACTATTAATTTCCTTGATTGTTATTGATCTATTTAGGGTCTCAATTTCTTCTTGTTTCAACCTAGACAGATTGTGTGATGACAGAAAGTCCTCCATTTCCTTAAGGTTTTCAAGTTTGTTTCCATACAAGTGTACATAGTAGTCTCTAGTCTTTTGTATTTCTTCAGGATCAGATGTGACTTCATCTTTTGTGTTTCTGATTTGTGTTTATTTGGGACTTTTCTCTCTTTTTCTTGATCAGTCTAGCTAGGGGACCATTAATCTTGTTTATCCTTTCGAAGAACCAGTTTTTGTTTCATTGATATTTTGTGTTATCTTTTTGTCTACTATGTCCTGGATTTGGGCTTTTATTTTGATGGTCTGGATTCTTCTGCTGAAATTAAGGTTTTTGTGGTCTTGCTTTTCCAGCTTTTTTAGGTGGCTTCTTAGGCTGTTGATTTGTGATCCTTCCAATTTTCTTCCTGTGCATTTGTAGGGATATAAATTTCCCTCTTACTATAGCTTTCATGGCATCCCAGAGATTTTGATAACATGTTTCTTCATTTTTATTTGTTCCAGGTGTCTTTTAATCTCTGTTTTGATTTCATCATTGAACCAGGAGTTGTTTAGCATCATGCTGTTTAGTGTCCATGTCTTTGTGGGTTTTGGGGGGGGACCTTATTGATGTTAATGGTTATTTTTATTCCACTGTGGTCCAAGAAGGTGCATGGTAAAATTTCAGTCCTTTAAAATTTGCTTATGCTTGATTTATGGCCAGGTATATGGTCGATCTTAGAGTACATTCCAGGAGGTGATGAGTAGAAAATGTATTCTGTGGTCTTTGGATGGAGTGTTCTGTAGGTATCAATTAAGTTCATTTGATCAAGAGTCACATTGAGGTTTTGGATCTCGTTGGTAATTTTTTGTCCTGATGATCTGTCTAGGGTTGTGAGTGGGGTATTAAAGTCCCCAGCTATGATGGTATTTGAGTTATCTTTTTTTAGCTTACCTAGGAGCTGCTTTATGAAAGTTGGTGCTCCTATGTTTGGTGTATATATGTTTAGGATGGATATTTCTTGATGCATTGAACTTTTTATCATTATGTACAGGCCTTCTGTATCTTTTTAAATTTTTGATAGCTTATAGGGTATTTTGTCTGAGATTAAGATCATGACTCCACCTTTCTTTTGTGTTCCATTCACCTGAAAATTTGTTTCCCATTCTTTTACTTTGAGTCTGTGAGTGCCCTTTCTAGTGAGGTGAGTCTCCTGAAGGCAATAGATTATTGCCTGGTGTTATTTTTATTTTTTTTATTTTTTGAGTTGGAGTCTCACTTGGTTGCCCAGACTGGAGTGCAGTGGCTGCTCCCGGCCACCGCAGCCTCGACCTGCTGGGCTCCAGCGATCCTTCCTCCTCAGCCTTCCAAGTAGCCGGAATTACAGGCATGCACTACCACGCCCGGCTGATTTTTTGATTTATTGTAGAGATGAGGTCTCGCTGCCCAGGCAGGTCTCAAACCCATGGGTTCAGGCAATCCACTCACCTCAGCCTCCCAAAAGGCATGGGATTACAGGCTGAGCCACCGAGCCTGGCTTGCCTGGTGTTATTTTATCCATTTTGCCATTCTATGTCTTTTCAGTGGTGTATTTAGTCTGTTCGCATTCAAGCTAATTATTGAAATGTGAGAGTTGATCCCTATCATAATGTTCTTACAGAGTTGTTGTTCTTCCTGTTTGTGTGTTGTCTTTCTATTGGTTTTAGAGTTGGATCATGTGTGTTTTTAATCTTTTGGCTACATAGCAACTTAATGACCATAGCATCTATTAACTAACAACTTGGCCACCAAAATGGGAACTTTGATTGTTAGGGAGCTTTGATTAATTTCATGTCAGGTAGGTATAACCAGTGCCCAGAAAGTCCCTGGAGTTCTGCCATTAAGATATAGTTTAAGGTAGTTACATAGAGACAAGGAAGAAGAATCATTACACAGTGGAGTTACCTTGGTTAGGTCACTAACAGAATATAAGAACAAACTATGAACATGTCAAAGCATAACATTTGATTTCAGTTAACAAAGCATACAATCACATGGAGCTTATGGCGAAGGAGTTCTGTAATGGTCAGCAGGCAACGGTCAGCATAACCTGCTCAAGGAGTCAAAGCTGGGGTCTGTGATCATGGGAACGTTACTGTAATCACACATAGGCATTGATTCTTAGGTCAGGCAGTTTTAAGATAAAAGTTTTTGTTTTTGTTTTTCAGCTGGAGTCTCACTCTATCACCCAGACCGGAGTGCAGTGGCCACTCCCGGCTACTGCAGCCTCGACCTGCTGGGCTCCGGCGATCCTTCCACCTCATCCTTCCAAGTAGCTGGAACTACAGGCACATGCTACCACACCTGGCTGATTTTTTGATTCATTGTAGCGATGAAGTCTCACCAAGTTGCCCAGGCGGGTCTCAAACCTGCAAGCTCAGGCAATCCACTCACCTCAGCCTCCCAAGTTGCGGGATTACAGGCTGAGCCACTGAGCTCGGCTTAAGATGAAAGTTTTAAGCAAAATAGAGTAAGCCCATTGATATTGTTATTTTGCTAGCAATTTGATTTTATTAACTGATTTAGCTTTCACTGTCCCTCCAGAATTTGTGATTTAGAATATTCCCTCTGGGTTATGATCAACACCTGAGTAGTTAATCTGCCAGTCAGAGGAATCTGGTCAGATTTGTCACTCTGTGGTGAGCAAACAGGAGCACTTTCCTGCCTAGTTTTCAAAATGGTGGCAGAATGCCTCTTTCAGTTTCTCCAGTGGGGCTCTCCTTCTGGGCTCTCTTGCTGTGCTCCCTCTGCAGTCCTTGCTGTCACTGGCCAGGCACTGCAGTAGTGAGGCAGAACCTGGAGCCAGCAGTCACTCCTGGCAGCTTCTTCCTAAGAAGGTCTTTGTTGATTTTTTTTTAAAGTGCTTGGCTTCTCTCCAGGAAGCACTAGGGACAAAGCAGAGCAGCTGTGGCGCCAGTCACTTCACCAGGAGAGCCCTGGCCACTTGCTCCTAAGTCCCCACTCAGTCAGCCACTTACATGCCCAGGTGCTCACCAACAAAATTCTTCATACATTTACTGACTCACACGGAGACTTGCATAGTCCTACTGGCTCTACCACCATCTTCCCTGCCTTTTTAAAACATTACTCCTCATTGACAGAGCATCTGGTCACCCAGTAGCTCTGATGGAAATGTACAAGGTAGGAATGTTGTTTTCATGCTTCTAATATAACAGTCATTCCGAAACCCATGGATTAAAGAGTCATTTCAACTTTCAAGTCTTATTACTTAAAAAATACATTTTGTAAGGATATTGCTGCCACAGATAGAGTCCTCTGATGGATCTGGGCAAAGTAAATCAAAAGTCTTCTGTAAAGGAATCACCATTCTGATGCCATTAAGAACATTTTGATTCATGGGAGGAGGTCAAAATGTTCACATTAACAGGAGGTTGAAGGATGTTGATTCCAACCTTCATAGATGGCATTGAGTGATTCAAGATGTCGGTGGAGGAATTAATTGCAGATGTGGTAGAGTAAGCAGGAGAGGTAGATGTGGAGCCTGAAGATGTGACTGAATTGCTGCAATCTCATGATAAAGCTTAAAGAGATAATGAGTTGCTTCTCATAGATGAGCAAACAAAGTGGCTTCTTGAGATGGAATCCACTTCTGGTGAAGACACTATAAGCATTTTTGAAATGGCATCACGGAATTTAGAATATTCCATAAACTTAGTTGAAAAAGGAACAACAGCACTTAAGGAGGTTGACTCCAATTCTGAAAGGACCTCTACTGTGGGTAAAATGCTTTCAAGTATTATTTAGTGCTACAGAGAAATCAACTGTGAAAACAAGAGTCAATTGATATGACAAACTTCATTGTTGTGTTATTTTTAGAAATTGCCACAGCCACCCCAACTTTTGGCAGCCATCACTCAGCAGCCATCAACATTGAGGCAAGACCCTCCTCTAGCAAAAAAGATTACAACTTGCTGAAGGCTGATGGTTATTAGTCTTTTTAAGCAATATGATAATTTTAAATTACAGTACATACACATGTGCTTTTAGACATAATGCTGTTTCACATTTATTAGACTACAGTATAATGTAAACATAGCCTTTGTGTGTACTGGAGAAACAAAAAAATATGTTTGACTTGCTTTATTGTGATATTCACTTTATTGCAGTGGTCTGGAACTAGATCCACAATATCTTCACAATGTGTTTGTATGTAATTAAGATTAAAGATAATGATAGGCCCAACTTTGTATGCACGTCTGAGAACTAAATGAGTTAAATATATAAAGCTCTCAGAACAGAACAGAAATGTCAGCAGAATATCACAGTTGGTATTATTGTTGAAGGGTAAAGACTGAAGAACCCTCACCTTCATAACTTGCATGCCTAAAGAACTGTCCCTCCCCCTTTTATAGACTCTCCCCTTAGGAGCTGTCCAATCTGATTAAATCATCTCTTGACTCACTCTCTAATCTTTGCTTAATCAATTTTCCCTGTTCTCAGTGCATTCTCTCTCCTTAAAGATATCAAAACTCTTTTCTTTATTGTGGAGGTCACAGTGAGAGCTGCAGGTGAGCTGATGCGGTATGCCACCATATTTTAATCTGAATGCTCTGCAGTTGCCCAGTAGCCCAAGACCCACCCTCGGTGCAAAACCTGCAAGACCTATAGAGCCATTCTGTAGTCACACACAAAATTTAACTCAATATACGGTACCTACATGTCATGATGGAATTTGTCAATGTTAAAATTGACCTTATGTCATTATTAAGCTTTCATTTTTAAAAGACTTCCTTTTTATTTCAATTGCTTTAGGGAGTACAGTCTTTAGTTACATGATTGCATTATATAGTGGCCAAGGAGTTTGGGTTTTAAGCAAATCCACCACCCCTTCCTGTGCACCGACAGGTGATTTTTTTTGTCCCTCCATCCCTTTCTCATCTTCTTTCTGAGTCTCCAATGTTCATTATATCATTCTCTATGCTTTTGCAGATCCTTAGTTTAGTTCCCACTTAGTGAGAACATGCAGTGTTTGGTTTTCTGTTCCTGAGTTCACTTAGGATGATTCAATACAAGTTGCTGCAATCCAATCCAAGTTGCTGCAATTCAATCCAAGTTGCTGTGAAAAACATTATTTCATTCTTTTTGATAGCTGAATAGTTCTTCATAGTGTATACATAACACATTTTCATCATCTATTTATCGGTTGATGGGCATTTAGGTTGATTTCACATCTTTGCAATTGTGAATTGTGCTCTGATGAACATGCAGGTGCAGGTGTCTTTTTAATCTAACAAACTCTGCTTCTTTGGGTAGATACCTAGTAGTGGGATTGCTGGATCAAACAGTAGATCTACTTTTAGTTTTTTGAGAAATCTCCATACTGATTTCCATAGAGGTTGTACTAATTTACGCTCCCATCAACAGTGTATAAGCATGCCCTTTCTTTACATTCAAGCCAACATCTGCTGTTTTTTGAGTTTTTAATAGAGGCCGTTCTGACTGGTGTAAGGTGGTATCTCATTGTGGTTTTAATTTGCATTTTCCTCATGATTAGTGATGTTGAACATTTTTTTCATATGTTTGTTGGCCATTTGTGTATCTTCTTTTGAGAGATATCAGTACATGCTATTTGAAAAAAATTATTGCTGATTTGTTTGTTATTTGTGGATTCTGGATATTAGTGCTTTGTTAGATGTATAGCTTGCAAATATCTTCTCCCATTCTGCAGGTTATCTATTTGCTCTGTTGTTTATTTCTTTTGCTGTGCAGAAGCTTTTCAGTTTAATTAAGTCCCATTTATTTATTTTTGTTTTTTGTTGCATTTGCTGTTGGAATTGTAGGCATAAATTCTCTGCCTAAGCTGATGTCCATAAGAGGTTTTCCTAGGTTTTCTCCTAGTATTTTTATTGTTTCATATTTGACATTTAAACCTTTATACACCTTGAGTTAATTTTTGTATACAGGGAGAGATAGGGATCAAGTTTCATTTTTCTGCATGTAACTATCTGGTTTTCCCAGCACCATTTATTGAATAGAGTGACCATTCTTCAGTGTATCAGTGTATGTTTTTGTCTGCTTTGTCAAAGATCAGTTGGTTGTAGGTATTTGGATTTATTTCTGGATTCTCTATTGTGTTCCATTGGTCCATGTGTCTGTTCTTGTACCAGTACCATGCTGCTTGGGGTATTACAGCCTTGCAGAATAATTTGAAATCAGGTAATGTGATGTCTCCAGCCTTGTTCTTTTGCTTAGGATTGCTTTGACTTTTCTGGCTCTTTTTTAAGGTTCCACATGAATTTTAGGGTTTTTAAAAAATTCGGTGGAAAATGCCATTGCATTAAATCTGTATATTGTTTTTAGTAATATGGTCATTTTAACAATGTTGATTTTTCCAGTCCTTGAGCACAGGATATTTCTTCACTTTTTTTGGTGTGGGTCCTCTACAATTTCTTTCATCAGTATTTTGTAGTTATTCTTATAGAGATATTTTACCTCTTTGGTCCAATATATTTGGTTAAATATATTTCTAGGTACTTTGGCTTTTTGGTTGGCTATTGTAAATAGGATTGAATTCTTAATTTGATTCTCAAGTTTGGTCATAGTGGGTGTATAGCAGTGCTACTGATTGGTGTGTGTTGATTTTGTATTCTGAAACTTTACTGAATTTACTAATCAAGTCCAAGTCTTTTGGAGGAGTCTTTAGGACTCTCTAGGTATATACAATTATATCATTGGCATACATAGATTATTTTATTTCTTCTTTTCCAGTTTAGATCTCATTTTTTTCTTTTTCTTGCCTTACTGCTATGGCTAGGACATCTAGTACTATGTTGAATATGAGTGGTGAAAATATGTATCCTTGCCTTGTTCCAGTTCTGAAGGAGAATGTATTTAACTTTTCTTCATTTAGGACAACATTGACTGTGGATTTGGTGTATATGACTTTTCTTATTTTGAGGAATGTTCCCTGTATGCCTATTTTGCTGAGAGTTTTTATCAAGAAGGGATTCTGAATTTTATTAAATGCTTTTTCTGTATCTGTTGAAATGATCATCTGATTTTTGTTTTTAATTTGGCTTACATAGTAGATCATTTTTATTGACTTGCATATGTTGAATTACTCTTTCTTCTCTGGAATAAAACCCACTTGGTCATGGTGAATTATTATTTTTTTATGTGCTGTTGAATTCAGTTTGCTAATATTTTGTTGGGGATTTTTCAAGTCTATGTTCATAAGGAATATTGGCTTGTAGTTTTATTTTTATGTCGTGTCTTTTTCTGGCTTTGGTATCAGAGTAATACTGGCTTTAAAGAAAGAGTTAGGGTAAATTTCCTCCTTTTCAGTCTTATGAAATATCTTCAGTAAATTAGCACTAGTTCTTCTTTCAAAGTCTGATAGAATTTGGCTGTGAGTCTATCAGGTCCTGGACTCTTTTGGGAGACTTTTAATTACTGTTTCAATCTCACTACTCATTATTGGTCTGTTCAGAGCTTCTATTTCTGATTCAAGGTTGGGGGGCTTTGTATGTTTCCAAGAACATGACCATTTTCTCTAGAATATCTAGTTTGTTTGCATAGAGGTGTTCAAAATAGTCTTGATGATCTTTTGAATTTCTGTCATATCAGTTTTAATGTCTCCATTTTCATTTTTAATTGAACTAATTTGAATCTTCACTCTTTATTTCTTAATTAATCTAGTTAAATGTCTATCAATTTTGTTTATCTTTTCAAAAAAACAATTTTTTGTTTAATTGATCCTAATTTCATTTAAGTTCTGCTCTGATTTTTATTACTTCTTTTCTTCTGCTAGCTTTGGGTTTGGTTTGTTTGTGTTTTTCTAGTTCCTTGAGATGTGATATTAGGTTGTCGATATGTGATCATTAAGTCTTATTAATGTAGGCCTTAGGGGCTATAAATTTTCCTCTGAACACAGCTTTGACTGTGTCCCAAAAGTTTTGATAATTTATTTCATTGCTCTCATTTGAGGAATTTTTAAATTTCCATCTTGATTTACTTGTAGATCCAAGGATCATTCTGGAGCAGATTGTTTAGTTTCCATGTTTTTATTTGGTTTCATGAGTTCTTCTTGGCATTAATTTTTATTTTTTTCCATTGTGGTCTGAGACATTTCTTGGTATGATTTCAACGATTTGAATTTATTGAGACCAGATTTGTGGCCTACTATATGGTCTATCTTGAAAAATGTTCCATGCACTGATGAGAAAAGTGTATATTCTGTAGTTTTGGGGCTTGAATCCAATTTAATTCCAATGTTTCTTTGTTGACATTCTGCCTTGGTGATCTGTCTATAACTGTCAGTAAATTGTTGATGTCTACCAGTATTATTGTATTGCTGCTGTCTATCTCTGTTTTTACATCTAGCAGAAGTTGTTTTATAAAGCTGGGGCTCTGATTAGGTGCATATTTATTTAAAATTGCTCTTTATTTTCAATTGTTGGATTGATCCCTTACCATTTGTGTTGTTTTTACCATTGTTAACATAAGGCTTGTTTTGTTGAATATAAAAATGGCTATTCCCACTGGTTTTGGTTTCCGTTTGCATGGAATACTTTTCCCCACACCTTTATCTCAAGTCTGTGGAAGTTTTTGTGTGTTAAGTGGGTCTTTTGATGGCAGCAAGTATTGGGTTGTGGTTTTTTAAAATTCATTCTGCCAGTATATATCTTTTTATGGTGTATTGAGATCATTGCATTCTTATTTTAAGGACAAAAATAACACTGTATTTTATTAGTAAAAAATTATGATCTTGTACTTCCTAACCCATCTTTTGACTCATCCCTTTGTGGTAACCAATGTTAATGGCCTTTCACTCCATTCAGCCTCTTCTTTGCGCTCAGACAAATGGTATTTTCTAAAGATATTCTTATTTAGATGTATAATGCATTTAAATTTTTTGTTTGGTTTTGTTTTAACTAAAATGTAATTGTTTCCTGTCCATTACATTTAAACTTGTTTTTATTAACAGTATATGATAAACATCTTTTCAAGTTGGCTGGTGTAGATACAGTATAACTTTAATATCTTCAAATTTCAAGATATTCCAAGGCACAGATGTTACATAATTTATGCAGAATTTTTTAAATTGGTGGACATTCAAGTGTGTTCATGCTACAAAACACAGGGGTGTGTGTGTGTGTGTGTGTGTGTGTAGGGTTTTTTGTATTTCTACAGGTGAGATTAGGAAAAATGGAGCAGTGGGGTCAAAGGGTATTTATCTTTTAATAGTAACAGTTATTGACAGATCACATTCCAAAATGATTTTAGCAAGTCTTTCTCTAGTGTCCTCTGAACCTTTGCTAGGAGAGTATGTTTTCACTCTTTTAATTTTTGTCAATCTGATGAGTTAAAAATATTACCTCATTATGGTTTTATGTTGTATTTCCTCACTACTAGAGACATTCAAAATCATTTTCTATGTTGATGTTTGAATTTTATATTCCTCGATTTGTCTATTGAAGGAGTTTGTGAATCTGAGCTTCTTACCTTCTACAGCTATTTGTCTTTTTATTATTAAAAGATAGGCTCTTTGTATACTTAAAATACTGAGACAAATGTACAAGACAAACAATAGAATTGGAAAGTGTTTACAGTGCAGATGATGGAAACAGCATTAGTAGCACTAGGCACAAAGAAACAATAAAAATTATTGAATGTAATAATGTAATCAATTATGTCTATTTTATCCTCTATGACTTCTGAATGTGCTGTCTTATTTTAGAAGGTTTCCCTTTCTTCACATCTTTTACTAAATCTAAGGGTGTAGATATATTCCCCAAGATTATCTCCAATAGTTGATATTTTTTAAAATACCAGATTTTTTTTTTTTAGATTTTTAGAAGTATTGTTTAGAGAGTTAAACATTGTTTTTTCTAATGGGTTTGCAAAAAATATCAGCAGTTGATCTTTTTAAAGATTTTTATGTATTCATATTACATTTTTAAAACTGTACCTATTAACACTGAGCTAAAACTAGTTACAGAAATTGAAAAACAGACTTTCTTTAATCCTATATATCTTTATTTCTGTATTTCCTAAAGTTGGTGATCTTTCACTTCACTCTTAAGGTCTACATTTATTTCAAAAACTTTTTTTTGCTATTTTTGATTTTACTTATTTATTTATTTATTTATTTATTTATTTATTTATTTATTTATTTAACCAGGGCCTCACTCTGTTGTCCAGGCTGCTAGTGCAATGGCACAATTACAGCTCACTGCAGCCTCCTCCAGAAGGATGCAATCCTTCTGCCTGAGCATCCCAAGTGGCTGGGACTATAGGTGTACATCACTGCACTTCGTGAATTTTTAAAAAAATTTTGTTGAGACAAAGTCTCTCTGTGTTGCCCAGGCTGGTCTCAAACTCTTAGGTTCAAACAATCCATTCCATTCCTAGTCCCAAATTGTTGAAATGTAGGTGTGAGCCATTGCACCCAGCTATTTTGACTTTTGTGTGAGCTACTGATTAGGAACTCAAAATCTGAAGTCAGACAGACCAAACCCCTTGTATGCTGTGTAGCTTGTGACAAGGTATTTAAATGACTTTTGTAATTCTTAGTTTCCTTATCCTTATAATTACCTTAATAAAATCTATAATTTGGGATTATTATTAGGATTGAATATGACAATGTATTTAAAGAGTATGGTGCTTAATATGTAATAAGCTTTCAACAAATGCAGCTATTATTATTATAATCTATTAAATGATGTTTTTCTTATCTGAGATGGGCCTGTATGCCTGCTTTAGAACTTAAGCAAAAGAAACACCAGATTATTACAGAATGATCTATAAGGAACTAAAGACTATTGCCATATTTTAATATTAAAAATCAACCCTATTTTTTCAATTTACTCCAAAGATAATATTATTGATTCATTTATTTATTAAATTTTGGTTCTGAAAGTTGTGGATTTTGGATCCCAGTTGACTAATTGACTACTTCAATTTATTTGCTGAATGTCAAATATAATTCTCATTTTGAAAATGTTTTTATGATGGATGGTAGGTACAGCCATTAAATGCTTTTAGCAAATATTTTGATGATCATTACTACTTACATTTCTCAGTAACCCCTATATTAGAATCTGCAGACATTCTTAGCCCTTTAAAGAATTAGAGTTTTCTAAATCCAGCACTTTTGTTTGACCAAAGGCAAGAGTAACTTGGTTACACTGTAGTTTGATTTTCTGCCTGAAAACAAAAGGCAATATATGTCACCATATTCCTGCTCCTTCTTCATCTCAACCACTTCAGGTAATAGATTTTTATTTTTGGTGGCACTGCTGGTGTCTTTGTAGTTAACCAAGTGGACACATTCTTTATAACTTGACTTTTTCCCAGATGTAAAGTCTCAGTCTAACATGTGTATTGCATGCAATACTTTTTCTCATATTCTTTTGGAAGAAACTTTTGAAATATTTAACTTATAAAGCAGGAAAAAATTAATACCGCCTCCCCCAAGTCTTACATCAAAAAAAGAATATAGTACCCAGGTGGGTTCTGATATGTATTCTAGATTTTTATTGCTGTTTACTGGCAAAACGATAGACTCTGATATACTTCTATTTTAATTAAGTTTTTTATTTGCAATTAAAAATAGAATTCAAACTGGTTTGAAGAAAAGTTTCTAGATTTTCCTAATTGACAAGGACACGATTACAACAAGCTCATGTATTGCTGGATTCAGTGCCAAAATGATGTCTTTCCATCTCTTGGTTCATGTTAACTCTGTGGCAACCATCTTTTTAAAGTGCTTTCTCAGGGTGGTGCTCACAGTAACCACCAATTGCTCCAGGTTTATGTCCTACTAGCTTAGGTACCAGTGCAAAAAAAATTTCTTTTCAAAGAATTACAAAGACTTAGAGCTGACTTTCATTGAGGTACTTCACATCAGGTAGTACTTCTTAATCAGCTGCTGTGATTCTAATAGGCCAAGCTCAAGTCTTCTATTTATAACTGAAGACTACAGGTAGGTTCTACTCCACCTGACACACAAAGGGAGAGTTGCCATTTCCAGTTTCTCTGTATCTTTCGAAATAGTCAATGGAGCTAGTCCTTTTCATTTTAGTCAGTCTAGTGGGTGTGAAATCATATCTTATTGTGGTTTTTAATTTGCAGATTCCTGATGAATAAAGATGTTAAATACTTGCTGGGATTCAGGGTAAGCTACCCCCAAATATGGCACCTTAGTATGTTGAATATTTAGACTTTCATGTGTTTATAAAGCATTAATACATCTTCTGTGGTAAAGTATCCAAATCTTTGACTCACTGTAAATACTGGGATGTTCATCCTTTTGCTGTTGATTTGTAGGTGTTCTTTATGTATCATGAATACAAGTTCTTAGTCATATGTGTTACCAATGTTTTTTCTTATTCTGTGGCTTATATATTCATTGTAACAATGGTGTCTTTTGGAGAGCAGAGATTTTAATTTTTATGAAACAATTAATTTTCAAGTTTTTTGGTTAGAACTGTTTGTGTACTGTCCAGTAAATTTTGCCAGTTCAAAGTTCTCAAAGATAATGTTTTCTATTCTTCTAAAGATTTATGTTCTTTGTTTAATGCTTAGGTATATGTATGTATAGTATGAGAGTAGATTTATTTTGTGTGTGTGTGTGTGTGTGTGTGTGTGTGTGTGTGTGTGTGTGTGTGTGTTTTGTTTTCCCCATACAGATATCCACTGTAATGCAGCATTTGGTAAAAAAGCTTTTTTGTTCACTGAATAAACTTGACCTTGGTTGCAAATTAATTGCCTGTATATGTGTGAGTTTATTTCTATACTCTCTATTCTGTTCAAGTGATCAAATTTCTATTTGTTTGATACTACTTTACCCTTTATCTTTATGGTAAGTTTTTAAATATAGTAGTATAATTGCTCCAAGGTTGTTTCCTTTTTTCAAGATTGTTTTTAGTTATTTTAGATTTTTTATGATTCTATAACATTTAAAAAATGAATTTGTCTACTTTTTTTTTTTTTTTTACAAAATCCTGATGCGGTTTTAATAAGAATTATGCTGAATCTACAAATAAATTTAGAGAGAATATGCATCATAACACTCCATGAACTTGTAGAACTTTTCAAGTTTTTTCTCAATTGGGTCTTACAGGTTTGCTGTGTAGAGATTTTTTACGTCTAATGCTAGATAGATCAGGGGTTCTCAACCTTGACGTATTGACATTTTGAATCAGACAAGTCAAGTTTAGAGTACTTTCTGTGAATTTTAGAATGTTTAGTAGTTCATGACCTCTGCCACCTAGATGCCAAGCATTTGATGTTTTTTGTTCGTTTGTTTGTTCTTATGCTTGCTCATTTTGAAGTAAGAGTCTCGCTCTGTCACCCAAGCTGGAGTACAGTGGCATGATCACGGCTCAAGTGATCCTTCTGTCTCAGTCTTCCGAGTAACTGGGACTACAGGTTTGTACCACCAAATCTGCCTAATTTTTAATTTTGTTGTAGAAACAGGTCTTGCTATGTTGTCTAGGCTGGTCTTAAACTCCTGGGCTCAAATAATCCTCCCGCTTTGGCCTTCTAAAGTGCTGGTTGGGAGTATAGGCATGATCCACCACACTCAGACATCATTTCATGTTTCTGTTCTTTTAAATGGTACAGATTTTTTAAAATTCCAGTTAAAGTTAATTATTGCTATTATATATATAGATTGTATTCTGAAATTTAGCTAAATTTATTAATAAAGCTTAATACAACTAATTAGCTCTCAAAGGACTTTCTAGGTATAAAATCATGCTATCTGAGGACAGAGTTTCCTTCTTTGTATAATACTTATGTATTTTTATTTTAATTTTATTTTTTTATCAATATTTTTTATTTTGATATTGTGGGGTACAGTTAAGGGTTAGGTATACAAATATGCTTCATTCAGGCCCCCTTGTTGATAACAGGTGTCTCCCCATCCCCAGACAGATGTTTACTAGCATTAGTCCCATCCCCCCCATAGTTTACCACCATTGTCAGTCATTTTCTTATGGTAGTGCGTTGGGTAATCAAGGTCCACTATATGAGTGAGAATATGTGATACTCAGATCTTTGTTTCTGTGAGAGGTCACTCAGTATTATAGACTGTAGCTCCATCCAGGTTGCTGCAAAATTCATGATTTTGTTCTTTTTTATGGCTGCATAGTATTCCATCGTGTATATGTACCACATTTTTTAATCAATATTTTTAATTTTGGTATTGTGTGGTACAGTTAAGGGTTGGGTATACAAATATGCTTCATTCAGGCCCCCTTGTTGATAACAGGTGTCTCCCCATCTCCAGACAGATGTTTACCACCATTAGTCCCATCCCCCCACATAGTTTCCCAACACTGTCAGTCATTTTCTGATAGTAGTGCATTGGATGATCAAAGTCCACTATATGAATGAGAGTATGTGATACTCAGATCTTTGTTTCTGTGAGAGGTCACTTAGTATTATAGACTCTAGCTCCATCCAGGTTGCTGCAAAATTCATGATTTTGTTCTTTTTTATGGCTGCATAGTATTCCATCAAGTATATGTACCACATTTTTTTTATCCAGTCCTCTTTTGATGGACAGCATAGTTGGTTCCAGGTTCTTGCTATTATGAACAATACTGTGATAAACATTTATGTGCAGGTATCTTTTTTATAGAGTGATTTGAGTTCTTCAGGGTATATTGCCAGTAGAGGGATTGCAGAGTCATATGGGAGGTTGACGTTTAGAGCTTTTAGGAATCGCCATACTGCTTTCCACAGAGGTTGCACTAGTTTACACTCCCACCAACAGTGTAGGAGTGTTCCCTTTACACCACATCCTCTCCAACAACTATTATTTTCTGAGTTATTGATAATTACCATTCTGACTGGAGTTAGGTGGTATCTCGGTGTGGTTTTGATTTGCATCTCCCTGATGATTAGTGCGGTTGAGCATTTCTTCATGTGTCTATTGGCTGCTCGAATGTCTTCCTTTGTGAAGTGTCTGTTCATATCTTTTGCCCATTTTATAATGGGTTTGCTTGTTTTTTCTTTTCAGCACATTTGAGTTCCTTGTAGATCCAAGATTTTAAGCCTTTGTCAGACCTGGAGTTGGCAAAAACTTTTTCCCAGTCTGTAGGTTTTCTCCCTGCTCTCTTGATGGTTTCTTTGGCTTTGCAGAAGCTTGTCAGTTTAATGAGGTCCCACTTGTCTATCTTATCTCTTATGGCCTGTGGGTTTCGGGTTTTGTTCAAGAATTGGATGCCAGTTCCAAATTCTATGAGGACATGTCCTTCATTTTCTAAGGTTCTTATGGTTTGAGGTTTTACATTTAGGTCTTTGATCCATTTGGAGTTAATTTTTGTGTATGGGGATAGATAGGGATCCTGTTTCAATCTTCTGCATGTGGTCAGTCAGTTTTCCCAGCACCATTTACTGAATAGGTTCTCCTCTCCCCAGTGATAGGTGGGGGAGGCTTTGTCGAAGATGAGTTGGTTGAGAAATTGAGGTTTTGCTTCTGGGATCTCAATTCTATTCCATTGATCTCTATGCCTGTTCCTATACCAATACCAAGCTGTTTTGATGATTGTAGCTTTATAGTAAAGTTTGAAGTCTGGTCATGTGATACCACCTGCTTTTTTTTTTTTTTTTGCTGAGTATTGTTCTGGCTATTCTTGGTCGTTTGTGTCTCCATATGAATTTCTGTGTTGTTTTTTCTGGGTCTGAGAAGAATGTTAGGTAATTTGATAGGTATTTCATTGAATCTGTAGATTGCCTTAGGTAAGATGGACACCTTCACAATGTTGATTCTTCCAATCCATGAGGGGATATTTTTCCACTTGTTTGTGTCATCTTTGATTTCTTTGAGCAGAGTTTTGTAGTTTTCATTGTAAAGGTCTTTCACGTCTCTGGTTAGGAAGATGCCAAGGTATTTCATTTTTTTGTGGCTATTGTGAATGGAATTGTGCTCTTATTTTGGTTTCTGTTTGTTTATTATTGGTGTAAAGAAATGCGATTGTCTTTTGCTCATTTATTTTATATCCTGAGACTTTGCCAAAGGCCTTTATCAGTGTAAGGAGGTTTTTGACAGATTCTCTTCCATTTTCAAGGTACACAATCATGTCATCTGCAAAGAGAGATAATTTGACTTCCTCTTTTCCTATTTGGATACCCCTGACTGCCTTCTCATCTCTGATTGCTCTAGCCAGGACTTCCAATACTATATTAAACAGGAGAGGTGAGAGTGGACATCTTTGTCTTGTTCCAGTTTTCAGGGGAAATGGTTCCAATTTTTGTCTGTTTAGGAGTATGCTGGCTGTGGGTTTCTCGTAGATGGGTTTTACTTCATTGAGGTATGTTCCCCGTATGCCTAGATGTTTGAGGATTTTTATCAAGAAGGGGTGCTGGATTTTTTTCTGTATCTAATGATATAATCATGTGGTTTTTGTTTTGACATCTGTTGTATTTAATTAAATTTATGGTTACGAATGTTGAACCAGCCTTGCATCCCAGGGATGAAGCCTACTTGGTCATAGTGGATGATTTTTTAGATGTGTTGTTGAATCCGGTTTGCTAGGATCTTGTTGAGAATTTGAGCGTCTATGATCATCAAAAATTTTGGCCTGTAGTTCTCTTTCTTTGTTGGATCTTTACCTGGCTTGAGTATCAATGTGATGTTCTCTTCGTAAAATGATTTGGGGAGGGTTTCATCTTTCTCAATTACCTGAAATAGCTTCAGTAGGATTGGTATCAGTTCCTCCTTAAATGTCTTGTAGAATTCTGCTGGAAAGCCATTGAGTCCAGGGCTTTTTTTTAAAAGATAGTTTTCTTATTACATAGTCAATTTCCTTGATTGTTATTGGTCTATTTTGGGTCTCAATTTCTTCTTGTTTCAACCTAGGTAGGTTGTGTGATGACAGAAAGTCCTCCATTTCCTTGATGTTTTCAAGATTGTTTCCATACAAGTGTACATAGTAGTCTCTGATGATCTTTTTTATTTCTTCAGAGTCAGATGTGACTTCATCTTTTGTGTTTCTGATTGTGCTTATTTGGGTTTTTTCTTTCGTTTTTTGGTTAGTCTAGCTAGGGGACCATTGATCTTGTTTATCCTTTCGAAGAACCAGCTTTGTGTTTCATTGATTTTTTGTATTTTGCCTTCTATGTCCTGGATTTGGGCTTTTATTTTGGTGATCTGAATTCTTCTGCTTAAATTAGGGTTTTTGTGGTCTTACCTTTCCAGCTTCCTTAGGTGGCTTGTTAGGCTGTTAATTTGTGCTCCTTCCATTTTCTTCATGTGTGTTTGTAGGAATATAAATTCTCCTCTTACTACAGTTTTTAAGGTGTCCCAGAGATTTTGGTAGGATGTTTCTTCATCTTCATTTGTTTCCAGGTATCTTTTGATCTCTGTTTTGATTTCATCATCGACCCAGGAGTTGTTTAGCATCGTGCTGTTTAGTTACCATGTCTTTGTGGGTTCTGGGGGGACCTTATTGGTGTTAATGTTTATTTTTATTCCACTGTGGTCTAAGAAGGTGCATGGTAGAATTTCGGTCCTTTTAAATTTGCTTATGCTTGATTTATGGCCAATTATGTGATCGATCTTGGAATACGTTCTTTGTAGTTATGAGTAGAATATGTATTGTGTGGTCTTTGGATAGAGTGTTCTGTAGGTATCAATTAAGTCCATTAGGTCTAGAGTCACATTGAGGTTCCGGATCTCCTTGCTGATTTTTTGTCCCGATGATCTGTCGAGGGTTGTGAGTGGGGTATTAAAGTCCCCAGTTATGATGGTGTTAGAGTCAATATCTTTCTTTAGTTTTCCTAGGAGTTGCTTTATAAAAGTTGGTGCACCTGTGTTAGGTGCATATATGTATAGGATAGATATTTCTTGATGATGGAGTGAACCTTTTAATATTATGTAGTGGCCCTCTGTATCTTTTTAAATTTTTGATAGCTTCCATGGTATTTTGTCTGAAATTAGAATTGTTACTCCTCCTTTCTTTTGTGTTCCATTCACCTGAAAATTTGTTTCCCATTCTTTTACTTTGAGTCTGTGCATGTCCTTTCTAGTGAGATGGGTCTCGTGAATGCAGTATATTGTTGCCTGGTGATATTTTACCCATTTTGCCATTCTATGTCTTTTCAGTGCTGCATTTAGTCCATTCACATTCAAACTAATTATTGAAATGTAAGAGATCGTCCCTATCATAGAGTTTTTATAGAGTTGTTCTTCCACTTGGTTTATTGTCTTTCTTTTTGGGGGGGGTTGGTTCATATGTATTTTATTCTTTTTCCTGTACTCTTGTGAAGAACATTATCTTATTTCCCCTTTTCTTCTGTGTTTAGTATTTTCTTAAGTGTTTCATGTAGAGGTGGTTTGGTGGCAGCGTAAGTTCCTAGGGATTGGATATCTAGGAAAGATTTTAATTCTCCCTCACTGATGAAGCTTAATCTGGCTGGGTAGGTTATTCTTGGTTGAAATTATTTGTCTTTTAGGACTTTGAAGATAGGGCTCCAAGCTCTCCTAGCCTGCAGGGCTTCTGTAGATAAATCTGCTGCTATTCTAATTGGTTTTCCCTGGTAGGTGATCTGACCTTTTTCTCTTGCTGCCTTTAGGATTTTTTCTTTTTTTCTTTTTTTGAGTTGGAGTCTCACTCTGTCACCCAGACTAAAGTGCAGTGGCTGCTCTGGGCCACCGCAGCCTCAACCTGCTGGGCTCTGGTGATCCTTCCACCTCAGCCTTCCGAGTAGCCGGAATTACATGCTCGCGCTACCACACCTGGCTTATTTTTTGATTTATTGTAGAGATGAGGTCTAGCCTGCCCAGGCAGGTCTCGAACCTGCGGGCTTGGGCAATCCATTCACCTCAGCCTCCCAAAGGTGCGGGATTACAGGCTGAGCCACCGAGCCCGGCTAGCATTTTTTCTTTTATGCCTTCTTTGTTTAGGCAAATTATTTTGTGTCTAGGTGTTGGTTTTGTATTTTGTTGTCTTGCAGGGGTTCTCTGAATCTCTTGTGTTTGAGTTTTTGCATCATTGATTAGATAAGGGAAGTTTTCTTGAATGATCTCATGGAAGGTTTGTTCCAGTGTGGTCTCTGTCTCTCTTTCTGCCTCAGGAAGACCAATTACTCTTACGTGCTATCTCTTGAAATAATCGCTCATCTCTTGAAGGTTTTTTTCTGTCTTTTTGAGCTTGTTTTCTGTGTTTTTGAGAGTTTGGGTTAGTTCTATATTTTGGTCCTCAAGCTCTGAGATTGTTTCTTCTGCTTGGGTAATTCTGCTTTCTGTTCTTATCAGTTTGTTATTTATTTCATTCACAGTATTCTTTATTACTGTTATCTCAGATATCAACTCCTTTCTAGTTTCTTCTTGAGTCTCCTCAATTCTTTTTTAATCTCTTCATTAATGTCTTGATATCTAGGTTTGTAGTTTGAGACCAGCCATTCTGTGGGCTCTTCATTGTTTGCATTCTGAAGTCAGTTTTCTCAGTGTCTGCCCTCTCAGGAGTCTGGGAGAGATTCATATTCTTCTTTTGTTTTTTCTTCATTTGTGTAGATTTTTCTCTTGTCTCTTAGTGGTTAAAGTCCCTTGAGCTCTAATCTCCAGCCTCTCCCCTCTGTTTTTGTTGCAGACAGCTAGCCTGCTGCCTGGGAGATCTGTGACTTGTCTCTGTTCAGTGTAGGGGAGGGGCTTTGTCTCCTGTTTAATGATGTCACCGTGGGAACCCAGGTGGAGGCTCTGATAGGTGGGTGGGGCGATGCAAATCTTCCTTGAAAATGGTGGAGGTGGTAGTTTTACTTTCACTTTTAGGGATGCTCTTGTGGGTCTCTAGGCGGGACCAGCTGTGTAGCTGGGCACTGGATCCAGGGTGTCACCAGCATGCTGGGGTGGAGGAGAGGGTCGGGGTTCCCTCCTCTGGAGCTGGAAGCCTCCAATCAGCTCCTTATACAAACTCCCTTACACAAGCTTGCAGTCGCATACTGAATGCCTCAGCCAGGGTGGGCCCAGGGCTCCAGATCTCCAAAGCTCCAAAGGGCAGGTGGTGGCTCTGGGTCCCTCACAGGGCACTTCAGCCAGAAATGGGAATGGTATCTCTGAGGGGCAGGTGCCCAGAGCCTCCCTGGGTGACCAGCAGCTTGGTGCTGGGTGCTGATTGTGACGATGTAACCAGGGAGAGAGCTGGGATCTGGGATTCCGGATTCCCCAGCCGGCTGGAGTTACATATAGTGGAGCAGCTGCTGCCAGGCTGCAATATCTGGCCCTGCGTGGGAACAAAGGTCCCAGGGCCTCATACCAGTGTGGCTGGCAGTGGGCAGGGATCGCAGGAAGAAAAGTAAGAGTTTTTTTGGAAACTCACTTTCGGAGATTCTCACGGATCCACCTATGCTATCGCCATCTTCAGGAGTCTCTATTTTTGTTTTTCTTATTGCACAAGCTCTGAACTCCTATACAATGTTGAGTGGAAGTGGTGACAGTGGACATCCTTACCTTGTTTTGAAACTTGAGGGAAAACAAAGATTTAACATTTTTTTTTTTGGTTGGAGTCTCAATTTGTCGCCCAGACTGGAGTGCAGTGGCTGCTCCCAGCCACTGCAGCCTCGACCTGCTGGGCTCTGGTGATCCTTCCACCTCAGCCTTCCAAGTAGCCAGAATTACAGGCATGCACTACCACGCCCAACTGATTTTTTGATTTATTGTAGAGATGAGGTCTCGCTGCCCAGGTGGGTCTCAAACCCGCAGACTCAGGCAATGCACTCACCTCAGCCTCCCAAAGGCGTGGGATTACAGGCTGAGCCACCGAGCCCAGCTAGGATTTAACATTTTACCACTAAATATATTAGCTTCACGTTTTTGTAGATGGTCTTTATCATATAAAGGAAATTATTTGCAATTTCTAGCTAGCTGAGATTTTTAAAAATCATGAATGCATATCTAATTTTGTTAAATATTTTCTCCCTGATTATACAGAGATGTTCTTTTTTTTAAAGATCTTGTAGTTTGTTAATGTGGAGAATTACAAAGACTGATGTTTTAATGCTAAACCATTCTTTCATTTTTTCGATAAACCCAACTTGGGGACAATGTAGCATACTTTTTTATAGATTGGTAGATTTAGTTTACTGATAGTTGTAAAGGAATTTTGTATCTGTCTTCATTAGAAATATTGGTCATTATTTTATTGGTAATAATTTGTCAAATTTTCATAATATATCTATGCTTACTTTGTAAAACAAGTATTGAAATATTTCTTCCTCCTCTGTTTACTGAAAAGGATTGTATAATATTGAGTTATTTGTTCCCTAAATGTTTGATATTCATCAGTGAAGCATCTGAGCCTGGAATTGTATTTGTAGAAAGATTTTTAATGATGAATTCAATTTATTTAATTAATATAGGGATTTTTTTTAGGTCTTCCACTTTTTTTGTGTGTCAAATTTGTTCTGTTTTGTTTTTGCATGTAATTGTCCATTTCATATGAGTTGTCAAATTAATATAGGGATTTTTTTTTAGGTCTTCCACTTTTTTTGTGTGTCAAATTTGTTCTGTTTTGTTTTTGCATGTAATTGTCCATTTCATATGAGTTGTCAAATTAATTAGCATTAAATTATTCCCTTCTTGTGATATATCCTTATTATTTTAAAAACATTCTTTTTATTTTAGAATTGTGGAGTACACATGAGGATTTGTAACATAAGTATATTTTGTGGAGGTTGGACTTCTGACAAGCCCTTCCCCTTGCACAATGGTAGGGATGGTACTCAGTAGGTAATTTGGTGTCTCTTATACCTCGTTCCTATCCTCCTTCTATGGCATTGTCTAGAGACTGTTGTTCCCATCTTTGTGCCTATGTGCCCAATATTTAGTGCCCACTTAGGAGTGAGAGCAAGAAGTATTTTGATTTTTGTTTCTGTGACAGTTCACTTAGAATGATGGTTTCTAGCTGCATCTATATTGCTGCAAGGACATGATTTTGCCCTTCTTTATGTCTTCATGTATTCCATCATGTGTGAGTACCACATTTTCTTTATCCCGTCCACCTTAGATGGACATCTGGGTTGGTTCCATGTTTTTTCTATTGTGGGTAGTTCTGCAATAAACATACACATGCAGGTGTCTTTTTATACAGCAATTTGTATTCCTTTGGGTATATTCCCAGGAGTGGGATTGCTGGGTCAAATGGTAGCTCTATTTTTAGTTCTTTGAGAAATTACTACACCATTTTCCACAATAGTTGATCTAGCTTGCACTCTTACCAACAGTGTCAAAACACCCCTTTTCTCCATAGCCTCACCAGCACCTATTGTTTTTTGACCTATTAATGATATTCATTCTTATTGATGTTAGGTGATTTTTCATTGTAGTTTTGACTTGCATTTCCCTGATGATTAGTGATGCTGAGCATTTTTCATATGTTTGGTGGCTGCTTGATTGTCTTCCTTTGAAGTGTTCGTTCATATACTTTGCCCGCTTTTAATGGGGTTATTCAGTCTTTTCTTGTCAATTACTTTGAGTTCCTTATAGATACTGGATGTTAGGCCTTTATCGGATGTGTAGCTTAGATACTTCACCCCATTCTGTGGGTTGTGTTTTTATTCTTGGGATGGTTTCTTTTGCTGTGCAAAAACTTTTTAGCTTGATAAGATCTCATTTGTGTAGTTTAGTTTTAGCTGCATTTGCTTTTGAGGACTTGGCCTTGAATTCATTGGCTACTCTGATGTCCAGAATAGTGTTCCCTATGTAATCTTCTATGATTCTTATAGTTTGGGGTTTCACATTTAGTCCATGATCCATTTTGAGTTAATTTTTCTATATGGTGATATGCAGGAGTCCAGTTTCATTCTACTGCATATAGTTAACCAGTTTTCCCAGCACTATTTGCTAAATATGGTTTCCTTTCCCCAATGTTTGTTTTTGTTGACTTTGTCAAAGATAGCTTTGTTGAAGGTTTGTGGTTTTACATTTGATTCTCTGTCCTGTTCCATTGTTCTATGTGTCTATTTTCTGCCCCAGTACCATGTTGTCTTGGTTACTATAGCCCTGTAGCAAAGTTTAAAGTCTGGGAGTGTTATGCCACTGGTTTTGTTGGTTTTTTGCTGAGGATTGCTTTAGCTATTCAGGCTCTTTTTTGCTTCCATATGAATTTCTGTATTGTCTTTCCTAGGTCTTTGAAAAATGCTGCTGATGATTTGATAAGTATTCCATAGAATCTGTAGATTGCCATGGGTAGGATGGATATCTTGACAATATTAATTCTTCCAAACCATGAGCATGGGATGTTCCTCCATTTGTTTGTGTCGTTCTTGATTTCTTTGAGCAGAGGTTTGTGGTTCTCATTGTAAATATCTTTCACTCCTTTGGTTAGGTGCATACTGAGGTATTTTATTTTATTTCATTTTATTTTATTTTATTTATGACTACTGTGAATGGGATTGTATTTTTGTTTTAGTTCTCAGCCTGCTTGTTGTTGGTCTATAGGAATACAAGTGATTTTTGCACATTGATTTCATATCCCGAGCCTTGACTAAAGTCATTTATCAGTACTAGGAGGCTTTTTTTTTAGATTAAAAAATATAGTTAGCCAAGCTTGGTGGCTCAGCCTGTAATCCCGCACCTTTGGGAAGTTGAGGTGAGTGGATTGCCTGAGCCCGCGGGTTCAAGACCTACTTGGGCAGTGAGACCTCATCTCTACAATAAATCAAAAAATCAGCCAGCATGGTAGTACATGCCTGTAATTCCAGTTACTCGTAAGGCTGAGGCAGAAGGATTGCCGGAGCCCAGCAGGCGAGGCTGTGGTGGCTGGGAGTGGCCACAGCACTCCAGTCTGGGTGACAGAGTGAGACTCCAACTAAAAAAAAAAAAAAAAAAAAAAAAAAAAAAAAAATATATATATATATATTATATATATATATATATATATATATATATGGTTTACTTAGAAAGTAAATTGGAAAAAGAGAGAGAGGAGATTCACCTCCTCAAGGTAAGGGAGGGGGCCAAAGCTTAGGAAAACATGACTTGGCCATAACTCAAAGAACACATGACCAGACCATAGCTTAGTAAGACAATGGCAAATTGGTAGGAGGTTTTTGACAGACTCTCTAGGGTTTTCTAGGTATAGCATAATATCATCTGTGAAGTGGGATACTTTAACTATCTTTTCCTATTTGGATATCTCTAATTTCTTCTATTGCTGTGGCTAAAAATCTTTATTTTAAAAGCTTTAGTGGTATAAGGGGCTTTTGGTTACATGGATGTACTGTGTAGTAGTGAAGAGGTCTGGGCTTTAAGTGTACTTGTTAGAGTATTAATATGCATTGTACCTGATAGGTGATTTTCCATCCTTCATTTCTTCCCACCCTTCCCCTTCTGATTTCCAATATCCATTATATCATTCTATATGGCCTTGCAGACTCATAGCTTAGCCCCCATTTATAAGTGAGAACCGATGATACTTAGTTTTCCATTACTGTGTGACATTACTTAGAGTAATGATCTCCAATTTCACCCACAATGCTGCAAAAAACATTATTTTATTTTTTTTATGACTGTATAATATTCCATGGCATGTGTGTCTACACACACACACACACACACACACACACACACACACACACAATCACATTTTAATTATTCAGTGATCAGTGGTTGAGTACAGGTTGATTCCACATCTTTGCAGTTGTGAACTGTGCTGTTTAGGTGTCTTTTTTTTGTAGAATAACATCTATTCTTTTGGGTAAATATGAAGTAGTAGGATTGCTGGATCAGATGGTAGATCTACTTTCAGTTATTTGAGAAACCTCCATAACAATTTCTATAGAGATTGTGTTAATTTACACTCCCACCAACAGTGTATAAGCATTCCCTTTTCATTGCATCTGTGTCAACATCTACTGTTTTTTGACTTTTTAATAGTGGACATTCTGATTGGTGTAAGGTTGTATCTCATTGTGGTTTTAATTTGCATCTCCCTAATTATTAGTGATATTAAGAATTTTTTCACTTTTGTTGATCATTTGTATATTTTCTTTTGAGAAATGTCTATTCATGTCATTTGCCCATTTTTTAAATGGGGTTATTTGTTTTTTACTTGCAACTTCTTTGAAATCTTTGTAGATTCTGGTTGTTAGTCCTTTGTTGGATATAGTTTGCAAACATTTTCTCCCATTCTGTGGGTTGCCTATTTATTCCATTGATTATTAGTTTGCTATGCAGAGTTTTTTTAGTGTAAGTAAGCCCCACTTTTTATCTTTGTTTTTGCTGCATTTCCTTTTGGGGTCTTAGTCATAAATTCTTTGCCTAGGACAACATCTACAATTCTTCCCAGGTTTTCTTCTGGGATTTTTATGGTTTCAGGTCTGACATTTAAGTCTTTAGTCCATCCTGAGTTAATGTTTTTATACAGTGAGAGATAGGAATTCAGTTTCATTTTTCTGCATATGGCTATTAATTTTCCTGGCACTCTTTATTGAATAGAGTTTCCTTTCCCAAGTGTATGTTTTTGTCTGCTTTTTTCAGTTGGTTGTAGGTATTTGGGTTTATTTCTGAGTTATTTATTCTGTTCCATTTGTCCATACATCTTCCCTATATTAGTACCATGCTGTTTGGTTACTGTAGCCTTGTAGTATGAGCTGAAGTTTACATAATGTGATGACTTCAGCTTTGCTCTTTTTGCTCAGAAGTGGTTTAACTATTTGAGCTGTAATTCCATAAGAATTTTAAGATTTTTCCCCCTAATTTTGTGAAAAAATGGCATTGGTAGTTTAAATGGAATTGCATTGAATCTTTAGATTTCTTTGGTTAGTATGATAATTTTAACAGTGTTGATTCTTCCAATCTGTGAGTGTAGGATTTTTTTCTATTTGTGTCCTCTCTGATTTCTTACATCAGGGCTTTGTGGTTTTCCTTTTAAAGGACTCTCACCTCCGTGGTTAAATATATTCTTTAGTATTGCATTTGTTTGACAGCTATTCTAAATGAGATTGAATTCTTGATTTGACTCTCAGGTTTTGCTATTAGTGTATGGTAGTGCTATTGATGTATATGTGTTAATAAACCCTTATTATTTTTAGAAGTAATCTAAAATTATTTCTGCTCTTTCATTTTACAACGTTTATATTTTATTATCTTTTAAAAATCAATCTTGCTAAAGGTATATTAGTTTTCTTAATATTTTTAAAGTAACAAATCTTAGTTTTGATAATATTTTCTATTGTTTATGTTTTCCATTTCACTCCAGCTCATATTCTTTAATTTTTTATTTTAGTTTATTTTTTACTTGTTCCTACTTTTATAGCTTTTTAAGGTGGAAGCTCAGATCACTGATTTTGCATCTTTAAATTAAATGCTATTATAATATTTTAATTTTAAGTGCTGGTCTACTGTATGTTTTTTTTTCTCTTTGAACATTAATCTAGCTATATCATACAAATGATGATATCATGTATTTTATAAATCTCAAAAAATTTCTAGATATGCTCAGCTATTTATTTTTAATTTAATGTCATATTAGTTAAAATATATCATTTTATATTCACTTTTTGTTTGTATTGATATTTACTGAGATATTTTGAATAACCACCACATGGTCTAATCAGACAAATGTTCAATATGCACCTGAGAAGACTGTATTTTCTTTAGTCATTTAGTGTAGTATTCTATAAATATTAATTGGTTCAATTTTATTGATGGTGTTATTCATACCTTCTATAGTTTCACTGCCACAGTAGTGTAATTACAGTTAATGCCAGCATATTATGCAATTTAAACAAAGTTAAAAAAAAAAACCTTTTAGATTCAGGGAGTATCAGTATATGTTTGTTGCATGAACATATTGCGTACTGGTGAGAGCTGGGCTTCAGATGGCCCATTCCCCAGATAATGAACTTTATACTCATTAAGTAACTTCTGAACCCTAACCCGCTCTCTCTGCCTCCCTACTGTTAGTGTCCCTAGTGTCTATTAATTCCATCTTTATGTGCATTTAGCTCCCACATATAAATGAGAATATTTGGCGTTTGGTTTACGGTGTCTGAGTTAGTTCACTTAGGATGATATTATTCAACTCTATCCATGTTGCAGCAAAGACATGCTTTCATTCGTTTTTATGACCATGTAGTATTCCATGGTACATGCATACAACATTTTCTTTATCTAATCAATCACTGATGGGCACTTGGGTTGATTCCATGATTTTGTTATTGTGAATAGTACTGCAATGAACAGACAAGTAAAGTTGCCTTTTTTATATTTTTTTTTCTTTGATTAGGTACTAAGTAGTGGGATTGCTGGGCAGAATGGCAGTTCTATTTTGAGGTTTTTTTTTTTTTTTTTGAGAAATCTCCATACTGTTTTTCAAACAGTTTGGACTAATTTACAATCCTACCATCAGTGTATGATCATTTTCTTTACACCACATTCAAACCAACATCTGTACTTCTTTGACTTTTTAATAATAGTCATCCTGACTAGTGTAAGATGATATCCCATTGTGGTTTTAACTTGCATTTCTCGATGATTAGTAATGTTGGCCATTTTTTCATGTTTGTTGGCTGCATGTATGTCTTCTTTTAAAATGTGTCTATTTATGTCACCTATCAATTTTTAGTGGGATTATTTATTTTTCTTGTTGAGTTGTTTAGCCATTTGCAACTAGACTCCAATTATTCTCTCCCCAATAAAAATTTGGCATAGGAACTTCCTACGAAAGCTTACATGTAGGTGTGGAAAGAGCGGGACTAGCAGAAATGCTAATATTCTGTTTATGTAATTTCCTTGGGTTTTCAGGAAATACTCCAAATAAGTATATTTCAGTTGCACATGGAATGCTACTCTGTATAATCTACATTTTGAGTTGATCTCATAATACTCAATTTAATGAGTATCACAATTATCCCAGTGTCCAGTAATTAGGAGTTCAATCCAAGAACTATGTCCCCCAAGGAGAATTACTTTCCAAAAGTGACCTGAATTTACTCCAAGATTGTGAGACTTTGTTGTGATTTTCCTACAAGACCAAACACAATCCCCATAAAGAATATCTAGTATCTACAGAACACTTCAGAATCATTGAATCTGTTGGCTCATAGAGACAAAATGGCAGAGCTCTTCCAACTGCAGTGTGTATCACCTGGGGATTCTTTTCTAGATTTCACTAAAAGTTGACAAGTTTTTAGAACAGTCAGTAAATGTGATGAATGTTGCTCCAAATACTAAGCATTGCAGTCTTTCAGTAAAGGTTACAAGGTATAGAAACATGTACTTTATAAGACAGGTGATATCATGACATGTTGCTGATCACTTTACCACACCCTGCCCCAGAAACTTCAATGAGGTGGCAGACCCCTGCATTTCCCATGGATTTATCTTGCATCCCCTGGCAAATTTGTATTTCACCAAAACATCTAGGCTTTTTGCCTTTCCTCTTTTCCTGTTCCTACTGGCATAATGTCATCAGTATAGTAAGATGTTCTGTGAGATGGTAAGATGATTTAAGTTTTTGTTTATTAAATGATGACAAAGAGTCAGAGTTGCCATGGTTCCACAATTAAAATGATAGGATATCCTCTTGTTCTTTCAAGGTAAAAATAAATTGCTTCTGGAGTTCTCTGCTTCTTAGTTGAAAGAAAAAAAATCAATTGCAAAATCAGTAGCTACATACAAGATGTGTTAGACTATGACGATATGCCCCAGTTAAGCAACCACATTAATGGGAGGCTGAAATGGGAGGCTTGCTTGAGGCCAGGAGGTGAAGACCAGCCTGGGCAACATCTTTACCCCATCTTTTAAAAATAAAATAAAAATGAAAATAAATGCATTGAGAATAAAAGCAACAATTGGAGTGAATACATGAGATTATTATTATAATCCACTGGCATTTTTCAAGAATCATCAGTTTTTCACATTGGCTAAAAGAAATTAAATAGAGATATAATAGAAGTTATAATTTTTCATTGTCTCTTTCCCTAGTTTTAAGGTCTGTGAGGGCAAAGAATATTGTTTATTTTATTCATTGATGTATTCACAATATATTATTTAGAACTCTGGTACTTGATCAGTGCCCATCTAATATTTGTTGAATTAATAAATATAAATAAATTGAAAGGTACATGAAAGAAAAACAAAAGATGCGGTAAAATATGTGACTACAGGATAATAACTTGAAGGCATTTTAATGCAAGTTTTGGAATTCACTATATAAGAAATAGGACATTAATTAATTAATAAGTTTTCAAGTAATATGATGATTTATATTTTAGAAACATGACTCTAATGTTAAAATGGAGGACAGTTTAGAGTCTGAAGGGTCTGAAGAGGCCTAGGAAATAGGATATATTAGAAATAGTCATCTAGGTATTCATGTCACTTTCAAGTTTCTACTTCTGAATCAATCACTGTTCTATAGTGGATTAGATTAATTCTCATTTGTAATACAGATTTCTAGTAAATAGAAATAAATACTCTTAACTTTGTCAAAGTTGTCTAAAAAAATTACAACAGGCACACACTTAGTTATGAAAAGTTGAAATACTCCCATTAACAAAGAGAAAAAGATCTGACAAGCAAGTCTACTGAGATAGAAAAGCAGCAGCTTTGACAACTATCAGCTGGTTGCTGGTCTGGCACTCATAGCATGGCTGTGGGGTTTCTTCCTCAATAAACAATGTCATGGAACGTTAACATAAGACAAGGTCACTCTGAATGACTGTGATGGAGTGAGAAAAGCAAGACTATTTCTTAATCAGTTTTGAGCACAGAACGATAGAAGAATACTGTGCAAACCACAAAGATAACCAAGCATCTCCACTATGTGCCAAGAGTAACTGCTATTTCTTTAAACCAGTTATGGTTTTAGGGCCACTTCATTTCACCTACCTCCTAGATAAATATTAAGATATATAATCACACAGTCATCTCCACTTTCTGACATCAACCATTCCAGAGCAAAATATGCTTGACCCTTTTCCAGAATCATTTAATAAAGGCCTGCATTTTATAGCAGCCCCCTGATAATATCGTGTGTGTGTGTGTGTGTGTGTGTGTGTGTGTGTGTGTGTGTGTGTGTGTTGGGGTCTATGTGTCTCCCAGACTGGAATACAGTGGCAGGATCACAGTTCACTGTAGCCTCAACCTCCAGGGCTTGGGCAATCCTTCCACCTTAGCTTCCTGAGTATCTGGGACTTAACAGACATGGATCAAGATGCCTGGCTATTATTTAATTTAATTTTATTTTGTAGAGATGAGGTCTCTCTATGTTGCCCAGGCTGCCCTTGGACTCCTGGGCTTAAGCAGTCCTCTTGCCTCTGCCTCGCAAAATGCTAAGACTAATGGTGTGAGTCACTATGCCAGGCATCATAATATCCTTTTAATGAGACACTCCATTGTCTCCCCAAGATTTATGGTCTCCCATGATGTGACCTCATTAATAAAGGTCATACATAGCAAAAAACAAGATTAAAACAAAAAGGCCTGGGTCCCTGACACCTTACTAACCCTAGACTACTATCTCCCCACTTTACATAAGAGATAAACTTCCATCTTTATAAAGTCATGACTATTTCTGGTTTTTCTGTCAAAACTAAACCTAATATTAATCTATATTCTCAATGGAAGAATTAAAAACAATCATCTAGAATTGCACAGTTGAATATGGTAGCCACTATCCGCCATATCTACACACTTCTAATGTGGCTGGACTGAATTTAGATGTGCTATAAGTATAAAGTATGCTCTAGATTTCGGATGGCATAAGAAATGTGAAATAGCTTATTAGCAACTTTTTATATTGATTACATGTTGAAATGACAATATTTTCACATGTTAAGCTCAAATATATTATTAAAATGAATTTCACCAGTTTTTTTTTTTACTTTTTATTGTGGTTAATAAAACATTTAAAATTTTTTAAAAAGATTTATGGTCTCCCTTGTTACAACATAAGCCCAACTTTGTTTGATCCTGGTGTTTTTTTGTGGTCTTTGCATACAAGTATCTACACTACTTTGTAGCAAATATTAAACATCATTCAAAAAGTAAAGGAGAGGAAACCAGACAATCTTAAAAAGGACACAAGAGAAGCAATAGCCCTGGGGTAGTAGGTGTCACAGTGAGAAGGTAATGGAAGCATTTTGAAAATTAACTGAGGATCCAAGCCACCCATGTACAGGTAAGTAGGTTGTGTTCTTCCAAATAGTGTTTAGATGGAGGGGCTAGAATGCCAACATCTAGTCTGGGCCCCGGTATCCAATGAGTGGGCTTCAACTTGTAGCTCTTACACTGGGAAACAGAAGCACCATTCAAAAATTTCACAATGGCATAGTGTAGCTTAGCTATAGTACTCTTAAGGGTAAAGAAGTTTTTGCCAGGCTGGGAGCGATAGCTCACATCTGAAATTGCAGCACTTTGAGAGACTGAGGCAGTAGAATTGTTTGAGACCAGGAGTTCAAGACCAGTCTCGCCAATATGGTGAGAGTTCATCTCTACAAAAAAATAAAAATTATCTGGGTGAGATTGTGCATGCCCATACTCCCAGCTACTTGGGAGGTTGAGATGGGAGGATCCCTTTAGCCCAGGAGTTTGAGGCTGTTGTGAGCTACGATTATGCCACTGAGCTCCAACCTAGGCCACAAAGCAAGATCCATCTCTAAAAGAGATAGAATGATAGATAGATAGATAGATAGAGAGAGAGAGAGAGAGAGAGAGAGAGAGAGAGAGAGAATGATAGACAGATAGATACTTTGCTCTAAACTCACCGTGAATTCCAGAGGGAAACGTACAGAACTCTGTGAGAATGAGAAGCTAGGATGAGAGGGTTAACTAAGGTGATCAGAAATTACATACATTTATGACACAATCAAAGCAGAATATGGTATTGGGACTTTGGGATTGGAGGGTGAGTGTTCCTTGTTTTCAGGAGCATACTGGATTTGATGAGCCCTCTCTCCACTCCCTCCGGCAGTGAGGTGGAGGCCAGGGGCAGGGGAGTCTTCTCTAGAACTCTTATATCTTTGAGTTCCTCTTAAAGGAGATGTTACATGGTATTCACATGATTCTTACCAATTGTGTCATGAAGGCAGGAGAAGGGAAAACTTACTTGGTGTACAGGAAATTCCTGGTTTCCCTCTGTAATAGCTGCTGGTGGAAGTGTGGGGAACAGGGAAAGACCACAGCAAAGAATGTGTTCTTTCTTGCTTTTACCATGCCCATTCCTTTTCTCTCTAGTAGAAATATTCTCCTACTTAATTTGATAAGTAACCAATCTTGCCTCAAACTCTTTTAGAAAATTAACTCCGGGTATATTCCCAGTAGGGAGATTGTGGAGTTGTATGGAAGACAAAATTATGAACTTCACAGCAACTTGGATGTGCATAGAGTCTATAATAAAGAGTGATCTATTACAGAAACAAAGAACTGAGTATCACATGTTCTCACTCATAAGTGAACCTTAAACAATTATCAGAATACTGTAAGAAAAGGATTGTTAGTAGTGGGAAATTGTCAGGGGGTGGGCGAGATTGGCAATAGTGGGATTCTCCCCTTCCCCCCAGCAATTTCCCACTACTGACTAGGGTGGGAGCACACCTCATCAACAAGGGTACCTGCGTAATGAACATTTGTATTCTTAACCTTGAATTGTACCTCACATCTTTAAAATGAAAAATTTAAAAGAAAATTAACTGCTCTGGGAAGCCTTCACTGACCCTACTGAATTGAGCTGACTTTTTCCTCTTTGAACCCCTACTACTTTTATTATGGCACTAATATCAAATTAATACATTTTATTTATTTAAATTTTTTTTCTCTTTTTTTCCCTTAAGAGTAAGCAATATCTTTTATTCTTTTGTTTCTATCAGTCAATGTTTGGGTGATGATTGATATAGAATTATTAATAGTGTCCTATTATACTGAATCAAACTGGACTGAATTGATTTACAGATAAACTAATGTTATCTAATGAAATGGATATGTGATCACAGACAAAAAACCCTGATTTCTAACTTTGCCTATGATAACTACTTTCCATCATCGAAGTCTCTTGATCTCAGTGCATTTCAGTTTCCTAATCTGTAAAAATGAAGATATTGGTTGATCTCTAACATCACTTTTGACATCAATACTTTATGATTCAGAATGATGTGTTTCCTGCTGACTTTGCTCTCTGAGTTTTCATAATTTGTATGAAGAGTAGTGGCGCATTCCTAGGCACAGAAAATCAAATATGACCTTATTATCATTGATAATAAGGCTTTGACCCAAGCATTTAGGACTAACTAAGCAATCTGACTATGAATACAAACATTTCTCAAGGCTACCAGATCTTTTGCCCTGACATGAAAACAAATAGGAGTGTAATTTTTTGATCTTATCTAAGTGGAATTTATATAGTGCACTTGGGATCTATTGAATTACCTTTAATACAAAAAGGCTTACATCTCTAGGCCAGTAGGAACATGTGATTTATTGGAATGATTTTAAAGCCAATGTGCACACAGTTAACCCATGTCATTAAAGAATAATTTCCTTTCCACATTTTGTATTAAAATAAAACCTTTGACTGCCAGGAGCCAGTTATCAGGACAGTGTGATTTCAAATGAATTAGATTGCAACAGTGGCTCTAGCATTATGAAGATGATGTTTACAAATAATTGAGTTGTTTTTGAATTGTTTTCACAAAGAGCTACACTAGCTTATAAAACAAGAACCTTTCCATTATCAAAATCACGCTATTTCTTCAAGCAGCTTTTGTAAAAGATATTGGTGATTTCATTTTATACTATCAGATGGTTAAAACAATAGTATATTTGAATGCAAATAGCTCAAAATACAAATACTATTCTTAGCAATATATGAATCTTTTCAACCGATATAGATATATAATGTGTACACCAGTGTGGTGAAGGCAAGGAATATATCATTGCAATGTGGGGTCTGCAGGTTTGAATTAATTATGTAGCCATATTTGTATTGGTCAAGGTACTCTGAAAAGTGACAAGGGTAGTTCAGGTCATGACCTTTGCCTCAATAAGTCATTATTTCAATTCTGAGTAAACATAAGATAAAGCATGAAAACACTGTGGACTTTTCCCAGCTGAAAAAATTGCTATAATTATATTCAAATGATTATCAAGGCTTTAAAATTGTTTTTTGAAAAAAAAATGCTTTCAAGTAGTGAATGTTTTTCATGTAAGTGCTAGGTATTAGGTATTTGAAAAGTAATCATTTTCCCAAATAACAGAAAACACATTTACTTTTTTATTTTTGGTGTGAGGTTAATATAAATGTACTAAAACCTTAAAATGTTTTGATACTGAAGTGTTTCCAGGAAAACAAAGTATCTGTTCTCAGCAATAGTCCATTTAACCAAGACTATGTGCTTGCAGGAAAATGTTGCATCATGTCTCCAAAGTTATAGGAGAACTGATATTGCTAGTGTGATTACAAGTTGGCAACAACACCCTTGGACGAGCCTGACTTCTTGACACCATGATGCTTTGGTTTCCCACTGCAGCTATTAAAAATTACCACAGACTTAGTGACTAAGACAACACAAATGGATTATCTTACATTTATTGAGGTCAGGAGTCTAAAATGGGTCTCACTGAGTCAAAATCCAGGTGCTGCACTCCTCCTGCAGGCTCCAGAGGAGTGCATGCTCTCGTGCCCTTTCCAGCTCGTACGGACTGCCTGAAGTCCTTGGCTCATGGCCTCTTTCTCCATCTTCAACCTCTGCTTCCCTCTTGCCATCTCCTTTTTACGACATTGACACCCTTGTATCTTTTTAATAAGGATCTTGTGATTACATTGTGCTCACTTTAATCCAGAATAATCTCTCTATTGAGAGGCTGGACTGCAGTGGCATGCTCACAGCCACTGCAGCCTCCACCTGCTGGGCTCAGGTTATCTTTCTGCTTCAACCTTCCAAGTAGCAGGAACTCCAGGCCTGCACCACCTCACCCAGCTAATTTTTAAAATTTATTGTGGAGACAAGGTCTTGCCATGTTGCCCGGGCTGGTCTTGAATCTATGGGCTCAGGCAATCCTCTTGCCTCAGTCTACCAAAATGCTGGGATTACAGGCATGAGCCACCACGCCTAGCTAGGACATGGACATTTCTGAGGGTCCATGTTTGTCTTTCACACATGGATCCCTTTGCAGTCTATTAAAGTCTATGGTGTCTTTCTCAGAATAATGCTTTTCAATGCATAAAATAAAATAATAAGGTTACAATGGAAACATACTGAAATATAGTAATCAAAATATTTTAATATAAATTTGTGCTCTAGGGTTATATGTTTTTCAAATTACTGCATTAAGCAATAATTTCAGTGGTCAATAATAGCTGTAATAATTTTGAAGTATAGCTTTATAGCATAGACGATATTTGCAACTGTTATGTGATACGAAAAAATCTTATTTCTATTGAGCTGTTAATGGAGTGGTGTTTGGTTTTGGTTTGTCTTTCCATAAATTAATTCAACTGGAAGTGAGGCACAACAAAAATACAATTTTTGTTTCCATCCATGTTCCTGAACTGCATTCAAGTGTACTTGTGTTCAGCAAGTACACACATAGCAGAAATAAAAGATTTATGACTTGTGAATTTTATAATTTAGATTGATCAGTATGAGTCAAGAAGCCTGATATTATTCTACAATTCTTAACTGTGTTTGTGTTTTTCTATCATTTGGTTAACTGAAAAACAAAATAAGCTAGATTGTGGACATTGTTTACAGAAGTCTATACAGGTTCTGCTCAACAATAGGTTTTAAGATATTCATAGACAGTGAAAATCCTTCAGTTTGTTTTCAAATTAAAATATATTATCTTGCCTAATTAATTTTAACATTTATTAAGCAGTGAGCTTTATATAGATTCATAATATAACACCTGTGGTCTGAGAGCCTGCATTGGATTTAGCATAACAAGATGTACATATTCTACTGCAAAAAACTAAATATGTTTTGGATATGTTGTGATTTAATCATCTGCGGTTTTTATTAGATTAAACTTTCTTTACATTTTTGCAGAGTAAGCAAGCTTATGTCCTTGCAATGTAAAATAAAATATAGATTATATACTATAAAAGTTTGTGGGCGGCTGAAAATTTACCTTCTAAAAATATTTTTATACCCCAAGAATTGACCCAGTAAAGTAGAAGTCCTTCCTTTTTTAAAAAAAAAAAATACACTTTACTCCCTAATAACCTATCTTCAATAAGACCTGTTAAGCAAATATAACAGAATTAATTACACGGCTAGTTATATACACTAAACCCATATGACTGACTAGAGAAAGAGTCACATATGTTTTAATACTTTCAGTACCAAAAAACTCAGAAAAAAAGGTAAAAATATTCTACTTTGATGCTCAATATAGGCTTACGGCTTAATATAGGGACATCTGAGGATTACATTTGTAGAACTTTTAAACATTCTTTTTAAGTAAAAGAAAACAAGTATTGGCTATGCTGTGGAGAAAAGGAAATGCTTCTACATTGTTAGTGGGACTGTAAGCTAGTTCAACCTTTGTAGAAAGCAGTGTGGTATTTTTTCAAAGAACTAAAAATCAAGCTGTCATATGATCCAGCAATCCCACTTCTGGGAATATACCCAGAGTAATGTAAATTGCTCTACCAAAATGACACCTGTACATGCATGTTCATTGCAGCACTATTCACAATGCCAAAAACATGGAACCAATGCAGATGTCTGCCGAAAGTGGACTAGATAAAGAAAATGGGGTACATATACATGATGGAATACTATGCAGGCATAAAGAAGAACAAAATCATTTCTTTTGCAGCAAAATGGATGCAGTTGGAGACCATCATTCTAAGTAAGCTATCACAGAAACAAAAAACTGAATATCACGTGTTCTCACTAAGTTAAGTGGGCCATAAACATCGGACACATGAGCACAAAAGTGGGAACAACTGATGAGGGGCACTACTAGTGGGGGAAGGGAGGGGAGAGGGATACGAGGCGCACAACCATCCACTGGGTACCATGTGCATTACCAGAGGGAGAGGGTTGCTAGAAGCCCAAACCTCACTTGCGTGCAATTTACTTATGCAGCAAATCCTCCATGGACCCCACAACTGTACATTTTTTAAAAAGTTCTTTTTAGCTTCATTTAAAAATAATTAATATGTTCCACTTAGCTATGGAGTCTGTTTACAATCTCTAATTATGGTTTCTCTGTTTTATATTTTGATTATCCAAGTACATCATTCTAGTTAATGGGAAATTGCAGGGTAAGTGTAATGGTTTAACCAAGCATTATGGATTAAATAATGCCTGGATTCACACGCATAAGAGTCACATAAGAATGAATTTTGCATGTCAAGACCCCCAAGCACTATTATAGTTTTGTGGACAGGGTAAGTGATTTTCAGGGGGAAATAAATGTTCTCTAATAGTGGTAGGAATACTAAACTGTGGCCCTGAAGCACTTCCTATTAGCTGATCCTTACTGACATTGTTACCATCTTCTTCCTCCAAGTTTTTCGGTAGGAATCAGGGAGTTGGCACTCTCCCGTTTTTAACATTTGAAATATCTGTCTTGTGTGTGTGTGCCTGTACAATTTACATAAAATAGCAAACTGCCATGAACAAGTTTGAGAATACTTGAATAATGATAATAAGACCTGCTGTATTAACATCCTATTTTTTCTTTTACTGAGCACTTTCTATAAAGAAAGGAATCTGCATGTTTGTCTTCATTTCTTTATTTTTGAGGCTAGTCACAGCCTCTGTTAAATTTTTGTGACATAGTTGAGGCATTGAAGATCTCAATGCTGGGAAGATATGCTTATGGGACAATAGATAACATTTCTTTGATCAAGTAATGAGATAAATCTGAGTTACTATCCTAGGAATCATATGTAATGTTTGCTAAGTGGAATGTTATGGCTAGATTTAAGGCAGTACAACATGAAAAATATCTTTTCTATTTGTTACTAAATATCATTAAATGTTTGGCAATGTTTTATCAAAGATATGCCCAAGTGTAATTGCACATAATAAAATATAAAAATTTGAGTAATATGATTTGCAAAATTAGAAATCTTATAGACCCAACAGTGTATTTTTATTATCACTTGCCACACCTACTGTTTATGTTTGGGATGTTTATTAAAAGCCAGCACTTAACATTCACTATGCCACTTAACATTCACTCACTTAATTTCTACAGCAATCCTATGAGCTAAGTACAATTAATATTGTTTCCACTTTTTGGATGAGAAAAAGGAGGCACAGAGAAGCTAAGTAGCCCAGCCAAGTTCTCAGCTAAGAGGGTAGCAGAGCAGGGATTCAAATCCAGGCAATCTGGCTCAGAGGCTAAACTCTTTTCTGTGATGCTCTACAGCCTCTCAAGCAATAATTTAATAAGCTGCAGCAATTATGTTGATGACAGATCTGTCTTAATTTAACATTTGGATTTTGCAAATTGTGCACCAATAAATACTACTCTTTTTATATTTTGAGAGACCAAATAGTATCTTTTGATGATGTGAATGGTCAGTTTTCACCAGGTGTTTACTTAATAAAGTTTCTCTTCATCTTTTCTCACCTCTTTGTTATGTTTCTCTCTCCCTCCCTCCTCCAGAGGAGTGCCCATTGCAAATAGGTCTCTCTAACAAAATTTTTACTTGCAAATTATCAAAAAAAGAGCTGTTTATCAGTTAGGAAATTTCCTCTGAGAAGCTCTGAATCAAGAAAGAGCACAGAACAAAAGGAGAGTTCTGGGTCATTGAGCTAGGCTCTCAAGTTTTGCTTCCTGAATCAGACACATATTCTCTGACCCCTAATGATATATGAGGTTTCAAAGTTAGGTATTGTGGGTATACCACACACAGCACATCTCCATTTTTACGTTACAACTTATGTGACATTTTCCATAGAGCCAATCAAGTCTTATGAAACTATAAATTTGGAATTTATTTGCCACATATTTTACTTAACCAGAAATATCCTGTTAAAAACATTCCATAGATAAACACCCTCCTCTTGGAAAATTCTATTAACTCGGAATTTATTTATTCAGAGATTCAGTCAACATGTTGACAAGATTATACTTGTTCATCTGCCCTTTTTCATTTCCCCAGAGGAATCCCCCAGTGAACAAAGAGAAAAAAGGCAGGACCACAGGCCAATGCTCTCCTACTTCTACCTCATGACACACACAAATCTTTCAGTGGTGTTGTGAGGACTGAGAAAAATAAAGCATATCGTGTGCCCGGAGCCTGATAAGTATGCAAGATATGATTTAACTCTCTCTTTTCCTTCATACGCGTGTGTATATACACAGATACACATACATACATACACGTTATCTATATCAGTCTTAACATGTCTATGTTAGTAAAGAACTACTTAAGAAAAAAAGTGGTCATATAATACAAAATTCAAAAAATATAAAATGAGTAGTATGCTCAGGAGATTGCTTCCATAACATCCTCCCCAACTATACAAAACTCAAGGATGCTAAAGTCCCTCATATAAATGTGTAGTATTTTCACATAAGCTATACACATCCTTCTGTCCACTTTATTATTTATTGATTTTAATTGATTTGACTCGGAGTCTCACTCTCTTGCCCAGGCTTCAGTGCAGCAGTGTTACATCATGGTTCACGGCAGGCTTGAACTACTGGGCTCAGGGAATCCTTCTGCCTCAGCTTCCCAAGTAGCTAGGACTACAGGTGCCCACCATCACACCTGGCTTATTTATTTATTTATTTATTTTGATTTTTGTAGAGGCGAAGTCTCACTTATTGCTCAGGCTCCTCGGTATACTTTTAATCATCTCTGTATTACTTATAATACCTAATGCAAGGTAAATGTTATATAAATAGTTGTTATACAGTATTTTTATTTATATAGTTTTTCATTGTTGTATTGTTATTTTTATTTATTTTTCATGTATTTTTGACCCAAGGTTGGTTGACTGGGAGCTTGTGCAAAGCAAAAATGAATTTCCTTCCTGTCTCTTCTACCTTAGCCAACCTGTTCCCTTCTCTAGAAGAGAGCACTATTATTAGTTTTATATTGCTGACATGGTTTTTAGAGATATTTCAAACATTGAAAAACATTTGGCTTTTAAAAAATCTTTTTTGGTGAATTCACCAGGGAACAGGTAGTTCAAAGAGTGGGTGCATTGTTTTACTCTTATGAGTTGTGAATGAGGAAGTTACAATGAGCCTAGAAGCCTGGGTTTTAGTCTTGTTGCTTCAATAATTCATTCTAGTCAAACTTGGCCGGGTTAATTTCTCTGATTTAAGTTACACAGTAAAAAGTTTAACTGAATGTTTATCTGTAAGGTCCCACTAAGTTGCACCATTTTAGGGCTGACTTGTCACATAACTCCACACAGTTTCAGTAAAAGTGCCAGAAGTCAGCTCCAAGGAGAAATTGACTTAAAGAATCTCAGATTAATCATGATATTTTCTCTTTATCCAGTTGCTGAAGTTGCTACCAAGAAGTTTTCACATTGGGAAAATCATGAAAACCTTAGAAAATGCTAACAGGTCTAATGAAACTTCTCTTCTTTAGAGGAGAGAGTGACTTCCTGAAGTGAGACATTGTGTTAAGACATGTATATTCTATGGAGAATAGAGTATTCCAGAGATAAATTGTGATATCATAAGAACTGGATTGCTTATGACTATTGGACTGATCTATGTAACTGTTGAAATAATTCCTTCCTGGACTAATAATTAGGAAATATATTTAAAAACTTATGTAGAGAGGGAAAATAAAGTTTGATTTAATTTAAAAACTCTGAGAATGCTTTGTTTCATAACTAGTAACTCACTGAGAAGGAAGTTCCCTTCTATGCTTAGGAGCTGATAAAATCTCAGCCACAAGCTTACTGAGCATGTTTCTCGGTTTCGAATGAGTTTAATCAGAGAAGATATGTGACTTCCAGTGAAAATGGCAAAGTAGTGAAAGTTTGTTTAACCCCCTTACCTACACTATAAGTGGAAGAAAAAAATCCATGTGCAAATAAATTCAATAACATTAAGACTGAGCAAATAAAACAAGGTCCCCACAATAAAACCTAGAAAAGAAACTTTTTCTGTACTGACATTAAGGAACAACTGTACATTTATGAATTTCTAAATAATGCTCACATCACAGAAAATAATTAGGACTGAATTAAAAGATGATTTTTTTTAGTTTATAAATATTTTATTTTAAAGATGTGTGGTACAACTCAAGATTAGGTATACAAGTGGACATCGTAAAGTTTGGGTCCCCCTTTGGTCCCCACTTTGCCTGGAATGACACCAGACACCCTTATGGATGTTGAGTCCCCAGTTCCACGCAGGCAGTATCCTGCTACTGCCAATCCCTTTCTTATAGTATTATGGTAATGTTCAGGGTCTGCATATGAGTGAGAACAAATGAAACTCTGTACTTTGTGTCTGTGATAGAACATTCAGTATCATAAACTCTAAATTCATCCAAGTTGCTGCAAGGTCCATATGTTTGTCCTTCTTTACAGCTATGTAATATTCCTTCATGTATATAAACCACATTTTCTCCCTGGCCAGTTTCAATGGGCAGCAAGGTTGGTTTCGTGTTTTTGTTATTGTGAATAGTGCTGCAATACACATGTGTGTGTGGGTATCTTTTTTGTAGAATGATTTGGGTTTCTCTGAGTATGTTCCCAGTAGGGGGATTGCTGGGTCATATGGAAGGTAAATTTCTGGTTCTTTTAGGAATCCCCACACTGTTTTCCATAGAGGTTGAAAAATTTGCATTCCCACGAGCAGTGCAGAAGCGTTCCCTTTTCTCGGGATCCTCACTAGCATCTGTTGTTGTTTGTTTTATTAATGATGGACAGTCTTACTGCGGTTAGGTGGTATCTTAATGTGGTTTAGATTTGCATGTCTCTAATGATTAGTAAGGTTGAGCACTTAGTAATGTGTTTGTTGGCTGCCCTTATATCTCCTTTTGAGAAGCATCTATTTATGTCTTTTGCCCACATTTAAATTGGGCTGTTTGTTTTTTTTTCTTTCAGATCATTTGTGTTTCTTGCAGATACTGGATGTTAGGTCTTTGTCAAATACACAATTGGCAAACATTTTTTCCCATTCTGTGGGCTGTCTCTCCACTATCTTTATGGTTTCTTTTGCTTTGCAGAAGTTTTTCAGTTTGATGAGGTTGCACTTGTCTATCTTATCTCTTATGGCATGGGCATTGGAGTTTTGATCAGGAATTGGTTACCTGTTCCACTTTCCATGAGGGTGTCTCCTGCATTTTCTAAGGTCCTTATAGTTTGAGGTTTTACATTTAGGTCTTTGATTCATTTAGAGTTGATTTTTATCTATGGTGATAGGTAGGGGTCATGTTTTAATCTTCTACATGTGGTCAGTCAGTTTTCCCAGCACCATTTACTGAATAGTTTGTCCTCTCCCCAGTGGTTGTTAGTGGAGGCTTTGTTGAAGATGAGTTGGTTGAGAAATTGTGGTTTTTGCTTCTGGAATCTCTGTCCTGTTCCATTGGTCCATATGCCTGTTCTTGTACCGATACCAGGCTGTTTTTATTATTGTAGCAATAAAGTTTAATGTCTGGAATTGTGATGCCTCCCATTTTGTTTATTTTGTTAAGGATTGTTTTGGCTATTTGCTGTTATTTATGTTTCCATATGAATTTCTATATTGTTCTTTCCAGGTCTGAGAAGAATGATGTTGGTAATTTAACGGATATTGCATTGAATCTATAGATTGTCTTTGGGAGGATGGATATCTTAAAAATGTTGATTCTTCTAATTCACGAGCATGGAATATTTTTGCATTTTGTTTGTGTTTTCTTGGATTTCCTTGAGCAGTGTTTAGTAGTTTTCATTGTAAAGATTGTTCACTTCTCTGGTTAGAAAGATGCTGTGGTATTTCTTTCTTTCTTTCTTTTTGTAGCTATTGTGAATGGGATTGTGCTTTTTATTTGGTTCTCTGCCTGCTTGTTATTGGTATTTAAGAATGTGACCATCTTTTGTGCATTTATTTTATACCCTGAGACTTTGCCAAATACCTTTATCAATGAAAGGTTTTTAACAGATTCTCATGGATTTTTGAGGTACAGGATCATATAATCAGCAAAGAGGGATAACTTATCTTCTTCTTTTCCTATTTGGATACCCCTGATTTCCTTCTCTTGTCTAATTGCTCTGATTAGGACTTCCAACACAATGTTGAACAGGAGGGGTGAGAGTGGGCAGTCTTTTCTTGTTCCAGTTTTCAGGGGAAATTCTTCCAATTTCTGTCCATTTAGCAATATGCTGGCTATGGGTTTATGGAGCTTACTATTTTGAGGTATGTTCCTTCTATGCCTAGGTGTTTGAAGGTTTTTATCAAGAAGGGATTCTAGATTTTTTTCAAAAGCTTTTTCTGCATCCTACAATATAATCATGTGGTTCTTGTTTTTACATCTGTTGATATTTTTAATTACACTTATGGTCTTGCAGATTTTGAACTAGACCTACATTCCAGGGATAAAGTGTACTTGTTCATGGTGGATGATTTTTGAGAAGTGTTGTCAGATCCAATTTGCTAGAATCTTGAGAATTTTTGCATCTATGTTCATTAGGAATATTGTCCTTTTTTTTTTGGATCTTTACCTGGTTTGGGTAAAAGGATTTGGTGAGAATTCTATCCTTCTCAATTCCCTGGAATACTCTCAATATGATTGATATCAACTCTCCCTTGTTTGTTTTGTGGAATTCCACTGGAAAGTCATCTGGTTCATGGCTTTTTTTGGAGGTAGGTTTCTTATGATGGAGTCAATTTCTTGGGTTGTCATTGGTCTATTTAGTATTTCAATGCCTTCTTGTTTCAACCTTGGGAGGCTGTGTGATGTAAGAAAGCTTCCCATTTCATTTAGGTTATCAAATTTGCTTCCATAAAGGTGTGCATAGTAATCGCTGATCATCTTTTGTATTTCTTCAGGGTCAGTTGTGATTTGATCTTTCTCATTTCTGATTGTATTCATTAGGGTTATTTCTTTCTTTTTCTTGGTCATACTAGCTATAGGTCCATCAATCTCATTAGTTCTTTCAAAGAACCAGCTTTTTGTTTTGTTGATTTTATCTGTGATATTTTTGTCTTCTATGTCCTGTATTTGGGCTTTTACTTTGGTAATCTGGATTCTTCTGCTAAAGTTAGGGTTTTGGTGGTCTTGCCTTTCCAGCTTCCTTAAGTGATTTGTTAGGCTGTTAACTTGTGATCTTTCCATTTTCTTGATGTGTGTTTATAAAGATATAAATTCCCCTCTTAGAATTTCTTTCATGGCATCCCAGAGGTTTTGATAAGATGCTTCATAATTTTCATTTGTTCCCAGGAATATTTAAATTTCTTTTTTGATTTCTGTGTTGACCCTATAGTTGTTCAGCATCATGCTGTTTAGTGTCCATGTCTTTGTGGGCTTGGGGGGAATTTTGTGGAGCTGATATTAATTTTTATTCCACTGTGGTCTGAGAAGATGCATGGCAGTATTTTGATCTTGTGAAATTTGTTTATGTTTGATTTATGACTGAGGATGTGATCAATCTTGGAGTATGTTCCTTGTGGTTATGAGTGTAATTCATATTCTGTGGTTGATTGGTGGAGTGTTCTGTAGCTATCTATCAAGTCCATTTGGTCAAGTGTCAAATTGAGGTTCTGGATATCTTGGTTAATTTTTTGCTTCAATGATGTGTCCATGATGGTTAGTGGGATATTTAAGTCTCAAGTTATAATAGTGTTAGAGTAAATTTTTTTTTTTAGTTTACTTAGTAGTTGCTTTATAAACACTGGTGCTCTTGTGTTGGGGCATATATGTTTAGGATGGATATTTCTAGTTGATGGAGTGAACCTTTTATCACCATGTAGTGTCCTTTTGCATCTTTTTAAATTTTTCATAGCTTAAAATTTGTTATGTCTGATATTAACATCATGACTCCTGCTTTCTTTTGTGATCCATTTGCCTGAAAATTTGTTTTCCATCCTCTAAAACTTTGAGTCTGTATGCATCCCTTGTGTGAGATGAGTTTCCTGAATGTAGCGAATTATTGCATCATGATGTTTTATTCAGCTTGTGATCCTGTGCATTTTCAGTGGTGTATTTGGTCCATTCATATTTAGATTGATTATTGAAATGTTATTGTTTATTCCTGTCATGGGGTTCTTTTAAATTTTTTTCTTTTAACTTTTGGGCTGATGTATATGTGTATTTTGAGTTTTGCCATTGTGTTGTATTCTCTGTTGATTCTTTGTTCTCCTGTTTTCTTGGGAAGTGTGTGGTCATTCTTTTTTTCTTTCTTCTATGCTAAATACCTTTTTAAGCATCTTCTATAGAGCTGGTCTGGAAGCTGCGTGATCTTTTAGGGATTGGATGTCTGGGAAGAATTTTCTCTTTCCATCACTAATGAAGCTGAGTTTAGCTGGGTAGGAAATTATTTGTTGAACTTATCTTTGAAGATTTTGAATATTGGACTTCATTCCCTTCTAGCTTGTAGTGTTTCTGCCAATAGTTCTGCTATTCTTATTGGTTTTTCCTGGTAGGTAGTCTGACCTTTCTCTCTTGCTGCCTTTGAGATTTTTTCTTTTATACTTCCTTTGTGTAGGTGAATTCCTGTGTGTATAGGGGTTGATCTTCTCGTTTGATGTCTTATAGGGGCTCTCTGTATCTCTTGTGTTTAAGTGGTCACATCTCTGGCAAGATAGGTAAAGTTTTCTTGGATAACCTTCTGCAATACTTGCTCCAAGGTGTTCTCCATTTTCCTTTCTTCTTCTTGAATACCAATAAGGCATAGGTTCAACCTGCTGACATAATCACACATCTGTTGAGGTTTTATTGTTTCTTTCTGAGTTTTCTTTCCTTTTTTTATTTTTTTTTTACAGATTTGGTTAATTCCATGTTTTGGTCTTCAAGTTCTGTGATTCTTTCTTCTGCTTGATTAATTCTGCTTTCCATGCCTGTCATCTTGTTATTTATTTCCTGGATGAATTTTTTTAATGGACAAAATCTGTTACAAGTGCTTTCAGTGTTGCATCTTGTCTTTCTTGAGTCCTATTCACTCTTTCCATCCATTCCTTGAACACTGTTGTATTCTGGGGCCAGTCATTTGTAACTTCCATTTTTAGACTTTGAAGTCTGGTTTTTCAGGCATTTTCTCTTTGGCACACTGGGAATTACCCATGTAATTAACTGTGTTCTTCCACTAATCTTTCCTCACTTGTGACAGATCTCTTTCTTTTCTCTTTAGTTCTTTTATTCATTGGCAGTGGGAGAGGCTTTCACTTCTCATGTTTTCTCAACCCTCTATTCTTCTCTGATCAGGAATCTGAACTTTCTCTGTTTTGAATCAGGGTCATGGATGGGAAGCCTCGTTGTCTCTTGTAGTTTTGAGGGTTGAATAAAGTGGAGTATGGGGAGCTAGGATTCAGAAATCACTTGTAAATCACAATGTTCACTGATTGGGGTATGGGTTCCCTGAAATCCACTCTCTACCACTACTCTATATGACAATGCAATGGGTACATGTGTACTCCCTGAGTCCAAGATACAGTAAGGGAAATGAGGAGTGTGGAGAAAAGTAGAATGAAATAAGATAGATGAAATGAAAAAAAAAACCAACAACAACACAGAAAACCAAAAGTTGATGCCAAAGGAAAAACAACACCTCCCCCACACTTACAAAAAATAAAACAAAATGAACTGGAAAAACAGGAGAATAAGCAAACAAAAAGCACTAAAAAACAGAAAACCTGAACACACACACACACACACACACACACACACACACACACACACACACACCACAAAATAAAATGAGAAGAAAAAAGAAAAGGAAAAACAACAGAAATTCAAATTCAACCCTAACACATATATTCACACACACATTAAACTAAAAAAAAGAGAACAAAAAAAATCCAAAAGACAAACAAAAAAACCTGAAAGATGAACATTCAAACATTCACACACATATAAAAAGAAATTTTTTAAAAAAGAAAGAAGAAAGAAAGAAAAATAGCATAGGGGGAGAATGCAGATCAAACTCTCACATACGCATTCATGTACAATGGAAAAAGAAAAAAGTTAAAAACAAGCAAAAATCAAACTGCCCTCTTGTGTCAGGTTCTGTAATTGTTCCTCTCAGCTGCTCATAGGTAAGGTCCTCTGCTGTCTTCTGTGAATCTGTTGCCTCATTCACAATCTCCCCAGTGTCTAAGGAAGGAGAAGGAGGTTGTGGCGGTAAGTGGGGCTCCAGTTTCTTCCTTCCACTCTCATATAGTCACAGGGGTCCCCTCTGGTAGGGAGGTGCAGGATTGTCTCCTCCCCAGGTTCTAGTGGGGAGGTGCCCCAGCCAGGCTTATCCTGGAGTAGAGTCCTCTTATCATGGTTGATGCCCAGGCTCCACCTGGGTTTGTCCCTCTCAGTCATGCACCAGTTGTGTGGGTCTGACATTCAGAGGATTGCTGGGGAGGAGGCATTTGGTCAGTCCCAGATTCACTGTGAATCTCTTTGGGGGTCTTCCTCATCCTTTTCTGATCACACCCTTTGTCCCAAGGCTGAATCAGGGTAGGTGGTGGGGTGCCTGAGACTCAGCACCCATCCTGTCCCTCTGGAGTTTGTGCTTCTGGAATATTCCCTCTGGGTCATGATCAACCCTTGAGTAGTTAATCCACCAGTCACAGAGATTGGCTCTGGTGTTCCATAGTGAGCAAGCCAGAGCACTTTCCTGTCCAGTTTTCAAGATGGTGACAGGATGTCTGTTTTGTCTTCTCCAGTGGGGCTCTGCCTCTGGGCTCCCTCACTGGGCTCCTTCCACAGCTCTTGCTGCCCATGTCTGACCAGAAACTTCAGTGGTGATGTAGAGTCTGGAGCCAACAGTCACCCCTGGCAGCTTCTTCCCAGGATGGGTTCTGCTGATTTTTAAAAAAATGGTGCTTGGCTTCTGCACCCTGGAAAGTGCTAGGACCACTTACTGCTTAGTCCCCACTCAGTCAGTCATTCACATGCCCACTTACTGAGAGACACGTACACAAAATTTTCCATACACTCATTCACTCACACTGGGACTTGCATAGTCCAATTGATTCCATTGCCATATTCCTCCCTTCCCCTAAAAGGTGATTTCAAGGTTTGATTCAAGTCTTTAATATTCAGTTGAGAATTTCTAGAAATAAGGATGTTCACAAAGACCCTACTGACAGCCCATGCCTGAAGTCATCAGGGTTTTGTGTGGTTCAGCTCTGGGCAAGATCCAGAACCTCTGCTTGGGATCTGTTTCTCCACCATGAAGCAGGCACAACTCAGGGCAGACAGAGGGGAGTATTGACCATCATTTGGATTTTGCCTATTCTATTAGTACAGGGACCAACTGTGTTTGGGAAATTTTTGTTACTTGGCCTGCTAGCAATGCCTGGCCAAAGCCAGCTCTCACTTCCCATCCCAGTCTTGCCTTTATTCTTCCCAAGGCTCTCCTAACCCTCCTGACCTTCTAGACAGTTCTTCATCAATTTGGACAATATGTGAGTCCTGTGTTAACACCATATTTTTTATGCTAATGTTGCTGCTTGGTATAAATTTCTTGGTATGGTTTTTCCAATAATACATACTTGTTGCAATTCTACCCAAACCAAGGTCTACTCATGAGCAACTTTCTTCATAATTCTTTCTCGATCCCTTGACTTCAGCCCCAGATACTTTTTCCTCTTAAGTAGTCTTTTATAATTCATTTTTAAATGGTGTTTTGTGTGCTACCTCATAACACACTTATTTCTGTTGATTACTTTGTTCTTCCATAGTTCAAGATCATTGAGGTGGAAATTGCACTGTTTTTGAACTTATTTATTCCCCACGTGTTCTAGCACAGTTCTTTGCATATAATAAGCATTCTGTGAGTGCTGGTTAATGAATATTTTGATTTTTAAAATTTAAGAATCCCATGGACATGAAAAGCATTTAACTCCTGAAAAATATTCTTCTCCGAACAGTGTAAGTTGCAGCATTGTAAAGAGAATCTCTCAAGGTCCTGGAATTCATCATTGTGAAGCAAATGAGTTGCTCAGTTTCTGTAGACTTTGCCAGACCTCCAACATGATAAATATAACCATTATCCTTGAAATCCTAGTACAACTCAAATGACTTGTGATTTCTTTCTAAAATATTCAATTATTTTACATAAATTGCCTCATCTTTTCCAAGTGTATTGCTTATATACCATTATATCATTCAGACAAGGTTATAGGCAAAATTATTTTGTAATTTGTCCTGCTCAAATCTTTGTTTTGGTTTATGATTTTTAAATTTATATTATTACTAATATATAATCATAGTACATAATATAGTGTAAAATTTTAATTATTTTTCTATAATTTTCTACTAGCTCAGTGATTTCCAAATTGCCCCATATGCATTTGGGATTTTTCACAATTGGCAAATAAATGTGATTTAATGGAAGAAGCACAGAGCTGAGAGTCAAGAGAGCTGTGGTAATCACTCAGCTTTAAGGCTATCTTCAAATTCATTTGCTTTCTTGATTTTCAAGTCTGCTTTTTTATGATACCATTGAATTTTTATGATCCTTAACGTCCTTGTAAAAATTATTTTCACAAATTACAATCTTCTGACGACTTACACTGTATATACAACAACCTTCTGACTTGAGTTATTTTCCACATATTACAGATGAGGAAATAGAAGGTCCAAGAGGTCTGCTTGATTTTAAGACACACAACCAAGAACTGTCAGAATAAGCATCTGATGTCAGAATAGTCGTCTCCTGCTGCATATCAGATCTAAATCAGACATGTCATTTTAGCACAGACACAGTCCAACAATCCGGCTCATGATTGACGGTCAACTCTGTTCCTGATTGTCTCATTCATCTTCTCACACGTTCCTTGCATCTTCACCCTTCCCTACAGGGCTCATTCCTGTTGCAGTGGTTTTGCTCGTGATTTCTCTTTATCCACAACCATGTCACCATAACTCACCATCTTCGAGGCCCATCACTTTCCACCTGTTCTTTGACTTTCATCCACATCTGCTATTATATCCTCATTTTGGTTATTTATTGCATCTTCCCCTTAAAGTTTGAAATGTCTCCATTATCTCCAGGTGCATCTGCAATAACTTTCAGTGGCAAGAATTATGCCACATGTGTCTTTTGACCCTCTCCATCTATTATTTTTATACTGAACATGAAATTAAAGTTTGATCCTACTGACTAAATTTTCTAAAAACATAATCTAAAACTATTGGAAAAGTTAGAATTATGACACAAGTATAAGTTATCATTATTTTCACATTTCAGTCTCCATCTATCTTTATCCAATGAGATTTTGTGTAATTATTTGTTAGCTTTCAATTCTCTTTCCCAAAGCTTACAATTATAACTTTATGGTTGACTGTAGGCCTATAATAGGAGTCTGTGTGTCTATAACCTTTCAGAATAGGCTTGTCTCATTAATAATGACCACACTGCCCATTAAATACACATAATATGCTAGATACTATTATAATAATGCCATAAAACCACAAAGATATGGAAATTATTTTATCATTTTACATACATCATCTACAGTGTCTGAACTACTTACCTTAACAACTACTTCTAATATATACAGGTGCCAGGGATCAAGGACCTGCATGTAGTGATTAGCTCAATTTACCTTAATAAAAACAGAAGTTATTACTGGAAATCAGTAGGTTTCAAAGCCTCTGATAATTTCTACATACCATAGTTCCTTATTCTTGATATTATGTAGTTTTAAAAAGCAATGTTAAACAATGTAACACAGTGCATAGGTACTTTTTAACTAATGCAGCATAGAGGATGTCAGCACCTTAAGCAAAATATGTCCTTTCTTTTCTGTATTTCTTATATTCTTTCTATTAGTCTTTTCAATAATGTTTTAAATTGGAAATATTATGGGCTGCTTAAAAGAGAATGCAATATAGAAACTTTCAAAGAAAATCATCTGAAATAATACTGATCCTCAAAGATTATTTTATTACTAAAAATAATGATTTTCCTAACACTATAGAAAAAGCTTTGTATTATGTCAGATGCTAATGTCAAAAATCCCTACTATGGTAGAAAATCAAATGGCTATTTCATTCTACCCATTCATACCTATAAACTTATCCATTTTTGTATTTTGTTTAAAAATCCCAAATAAATATATTTAAATAGCTTTTTGGGGAACAAATACTTGCTGGTTATATGACTGCATTGAATAATGGAAAAGAAGTGTAGGCTTTAAGTGTACCCACCACCCTTACCTGTGCACATTGTACCTGATAGGGGACTTTTTTGGTCCCTACAAAAAATGTAGGATGGTCCCTACTCCATCCTACTTCTGAGTCTCTAATGTCCATTATACCATTCTTTATGTCTTTGAAGATCTTTAGTTTAACTCCTACTTATAAGTGAGAACATGCAGTGTTTTGTTTTCTGTTCCTGAGTTAGTTCACTTAGGATGATGTTCACCAATTTCATCCAAGTCTCTTCAAAAGACATTCTTTCATTCTTCCTGATAGCTGAGTAGTGTTGCATAGTGTGTGCAGATGTTTACAGAAAATGCATAAAATTTTAAGAAAGGAAAAGACTATAACAATTGAAATACTTAGTATATACTGATAACAAAGATGATAACAAAGATGAATATATTTGACTTCTGTAATTATAAGAGGTGCTCAAAGTGGTTACCATTAGCATCCAGACATTTCTAATTTCAGCAAACTAAAAGTAATACATAGATAACATCTCTTACAATGTGTATATATTTTTTGGCACCCTGGTATATACCATATTTTTATTATCCACTGATCAGGTGATGGGTATTTAGGTTGATTTCATGTATTTGCAATTGTGAATTGTGCTGCGGTGAACATGTGTGTACAGGTGTCTTTTTTTTTTTTTACATAACTTCTGTTCTTTTGGTAGATAGCTAGTAGTGAGATTGCTGGATCAAATGGTAGATCTACTTTTAGTTCTTTGAGAAATCTCCATAGTGATTTCCATAGAGGTTGTACTAAGATTCACTCCTACCAACAGTGTATAAGTGTTCCCTTTCTCCAAAACCAAGCCAGGATCTATTGGTTTTGGATTTTTAAATAATGACCATTCTAACTGGTGGAAGATGGCATTTAATTGAGGTTTTAATTTGCATTTCCTGAATGATAAATGGTGTTGAACATTTCTTCATATGTTTGTCAGCCATTTGTATATCTTCTTTTGAAAGAAAAAAGAAGTCTGTTCATGTCATTTGCCTACTTTTAAAAAAATCTTTATTATAAAGATGTGGGGTACAATTCAGGGTTAGGTATACAAACATTGATCATGCAGGTACCCCTGTTAATGAGGTATAACCCTCCCTCCCCTAGCAGTTTCTCTCAACTGCCAACCCCTCCAACAATTTCTCATTACTGCCAATCACTTTCTTATAGTATTATAATTGTTCAAGGTCCTCTTATGAGTGAGAACATATGGAACTCTGTTCTTTGGTTCTGTGATAGATCACTGAGTATGATCGATTCCAAATCCAGTCAGGTTGCTGCAAAGTCCATATATTTGTCATTCTTTATGACTGCATAATATTCCATTGTGCATATGTACCACATTTTTTTTTTATTCAGTCTAACTTCGATGGGCAACATGGTTGGTTCCATGTTTTTGCTATTGTGAATAGAGCTGCAACAAACATTTATGTGCAGGTATGTTCTTCGTAGAATAATTTTTGTTCCTCTGGGTATATTCCCAATAGAGGAATTTCTGGGTCATATGGAAGGTCAATTTCTAGTTCTTTCAGAAATCGCCAGATTGTTTTTCAGAGAGGTTATACAAGTTTGCATTCCCACCAGCAGTGTTGAAGCATTCCTTTTTCTCCACATCCTCGCCAGCATCTGTTGTTTGTTTTATTAATGATGGCCATTCTTACAGGGATTAGTTGGTATCTCATGTGGTTTTGGTTTGCATTTCTCTGATGATAACTGAGGGTCAGCACTTTTTCATGGTGTTTGTTGGCTGCCTGCATATCTTCTTTTGAGAAGTGTCTATTCATGTCTTTTACCCACTTTTTAAAGGGGCTGTTTGTTTTTTTCCCTTCAGTACGTTTGAGTTCCTTGTAGATCCTAGATGTTAGGTCTTTGTCAGATACACAGTTGGTGATTATTTTTTCCCATTCTGTGGGCTGTCTCCCTGCTCTCTTGATGATTTCTTTTGCTTTGCAGAAGCTCGTTAATTTGACGAGGCCCCACTTATCTATCTTATTTCTTAAGGTATTGGCTTTGGGGTTCTGAGTAGGAATTGGTTCCCAGTTCCAATTTCCATAAGGGTGTCTCCTGCATTTTCTAATATTCTTATAGTTTGAGGTTTTATGTTTAGGTCTTTGATCCATTTATAGTTAATTTTTGTGTATGGTGATAGGTAGGGGTCCTGTTTCAATCTTTTGTATGTGGTCAGTCAGTTTTCCTAGCACCATTTACTGAATAGGTTTTCCTCTCCCCAGTGGTTGTTGGAGGCTTTGTCAAAGATGAGTTCATTGAGGAATTGAGGTTTTGCTTTCAGAATCTCTATACTGTTTCATTGCTCTATGTGCCTGTTTTTATACAAATACCAGGCTGTATAGTAGAGTTTGAAGTCTGGAAGGGTGATACCTCCTGCTTTGCTTCTCTTGCTAAGGATTATTTTGGCTATTCATGGTCATTTATGTTTCCATAAGAATTTCTGTTTGTCATTTACAGGTCTGAGAAGAATGATGTTGGTAACTTAATGGGTATTGCATTGAATAAGTAGATTGCCTTTGGTAGGATGGTTATAATAATGCTGATTCTAGCCGGGCTCGGTGGCTCAGCCTGTAATCCCGCGCCTTTGGGAGGCTGAGGTGAGTGGATTGCCTGAGCCCGCAGGTTCGAGACCCGCCTGGGCAGCGAGACCTCATCTCTACAATAAATCAAAAAATCAGCCAGGCGTGGTAGCGCATGCCTGTAATTCCGGCTACTCGGAAGGCTGAGGCGGAAGGATCGCCGGAGCCCAGCGGGTCGAGGCTGCGGTGGCCGGGAGCGGCCACTGCACTCCAGTCTGGGCAACAGAGTGAGACTCCAACTCAAAAAAAAAAAAATAAATAAATAAATAATGCTGATTCTTCCTATCCATGAGCGTGGAATAGTTTTCCATTTGTTTTGTCTTCTTGGATTTCTTTGAGCAGTGTTTTGTAATTCTCATTGTAAAGGTCTTTCACTTCTCTGGTTAGGGAGATGCTGAGGTATTTCATTTTTTGTGTGGCTATTGTGAATAGGATTGTGCTTTTAATTTGGGTCTCTGCCTGCCTGTTGTTGGCATATAGGAATGCAACCGACTTTTGCACATTTATTTTGTACCCTGAGACTTTGCCAAAGTCCTTTACCAGTGCAAACAGGTTTTTGACAGATTCTCTTGGATTTTCAAGGTATAGGATCATATCATCAGTGAAGAGGCATAACTTGACTTCCTCTTTTCCTATTTGAATACCCCTGATTTTCTTCTCTTGTCTAATTGCCTGGGCTAGGACTTCCAACACAATAATGAACAAGAAGGGTGAGAGAGGGCAGCCTTGTCTTGTTCCAGTTTTCAGGGGAAATGTTTCTAGTTTCTGTCCATTTAGAAATATGTTAGTGAGGAAACTCCTGAAGATGGCAACGGCATAGGTGGATCTGTGAGACTCTCTGAACGTGAGTTCCTCAAACACTGTTACTTTTCTTCCTGCAGCCCCCTGCCAGCCACACTGGTACGAGGCCTGGGGACCTTTGGTCCCATGCAGGGCCAGATATTGCAGCCGGCTGCAGCTGCTCCACTATATGTGACTCCCGCTGGCTGGGGAATCCTGAATCCTGGATCTCGGCTCCCTCCCTGACTACATCGTCACGACCAGCACTCAGCACCAAGCTGCCAGTCACCCAGGGAGGGTCTGGGTGCCCGCCCCTCAGAGAGACCAGTCCCATTTCTGGCTCAAGTGCCCTGTGAGGGACCCAGGGCCACCACCTGCCTTTTGGAGCTTTGGAGATCTGGAGCCCTGGGCCCACCCTGGCTGAGGCACTCAGCATATGACCTCAAGCTTGTGTAAGGGAGCAGAACCACAAGCTTGTATAAGGTGCTGATCGGAGGTTCCCAGCTCCAGAGGAGAGAATGCCCAACCCTCTCCTCCACTCCAGCCTGCTGGTGGCACCCCGGATCCAGTGCCCAACTGTGCAGCTGGTCCTGCCTAGAGACCCACATGAGCATCCCTAAAAGTGAAAGTAAAACTACCACCTCTGCCATTTTCAAGGCAGACTTGCACCACCCCACCTACCTATCAGAGCCTCCACCTCGGTTCCCATGGTGACCATTAAACAGGAGACAAAGCTCCTCCCCTACACTGAACAGACTGAGACAAGAGTCACAGATGTCCCAGGCAGCAGGCTAGCTGCCTGCAACAAAAACAGAGGGGAGAGGTGGGAGATCAGATCTCAAGGGACCTTAGCCACTAAAGGACAAGAGAAAAATCTACACAAAAGAAGAAAAACCAAAAGAAGAATATGGGTTTCTCCCAGACTCCTGGGAAGGCAGACACTGAGAAAACTGACTTCGGAATGCAAACAATGAAGAGCCCACAGAATGACTGGTCTCAAACTGCAAACCTAGACATCAAGACATTAATGGAGAGATTAAAAAGAATTGAGGAGACTCAAGAAGAAACTAGAAAGGAGCTGATAGCTGAGATAACAGTAATAAAGAATACTGTGAATGAAATAAATAACAAACTGATAAGCATGGAAAGCAGAATTACCCAATCAGAAGAAAGAATCTCAGAGCTTGAGGACCAAAATATAGAACTAACCCAAACTCTCAAGAACACAGAAAACAAGCTCAAAAAGACAGAAAAAAACCTTCAAGAGATGAGTGATTACCTCAAGAGACCAAACCTAAGAGTGATTGGCCTTCCTGAGGCAGAAAGAGAGACAGAGACCACACTGGAACAAATCTTCCATGAGATCATTCAAGAAAACTTCCCTTATCTAATCAATGATGCAAAAACTCAAACACAAGAGATTCAGAGAACCCCTGCAAGACAACAAATGAGAAAACCAACTCCTAGACACATAATAATTTGCCTAAACAAAGTAGGCATAAAAGAAAAAAATCCTAAAGGCAGCAAGAGAAAAAGGCCAGATCACCTACCATGGAAAACCAGTTAGAATACCAGCAGATTTATCTACAGAAAGCCTGCAGGCTAGGAGAGCTTGGAGCCCTATCTTCAAAGTCCTAAAAGACAAACAATTTCAACCAAGAATAACCTACCCAGCCAGATTAAACTTCATCAGTGAGGGAGAATTAAAATCTTTCCCAGATATCCAATCCCTAAGAACGTATGCTGCCACCACTCTACATGAAACACTTAAGAAAGTACTAAACACAGAAGAAAAGAGGAAAAAAAGAGCAACGTTCTTCTCAAGAGTACAGGAAAAAGAATAAAATACATAGGAACCAACCCCCCAAACAAAAGAAAGACAATAAACCAAGTGGAAGAACAACTCTATAAGAACTCTATGATAGGGATGAAGTCTCACATTTCAATAATTAGCCTGAATGTGAATGGACTAAATGCAGCACTGAAAAGACATAGAATGTAAAAATGAATAAAATATCACCAGGCAACAATATACTGCCCTCAAGAGATCCATCTCACTAGAAAGGACATGCACAGACTCAAAGTAAAAAGATGGGAAACAAATTTTCAGGCGAATGGAACACAAAAGAAAGGAGGAGTCATGATCCTAATTTCAGACAAAATACCATTCAAGCTATCAAAAATTAAAAAGATACAGAGGGAAACTACATAATGATAAAAGGTTCACTCCATCAACAAGAAATATCTATCCTAAAAAAAATATGCACCTAACATAGGTGCACCAACTTTTATAAAGCAACTCCTAGGAAAACTAAAGAAAGATATTAACTCTAACACCATCATAACTGGGGACTCTAATACCCCACTCACAACCCTCGATAGATTATTGGGACAAAAAATCAGCAATGAGATCCGGAAAGTCAATGTGACTCTGGACCAAATGGACTTAATTGATACCTACAGAACACTCCATCCAAAGACCAGAGAATACATATTCTACACATCACCGCATGGAACGTATTCCAAGATCGAACACATAATTGGCGATAAATCAAGCAGGGGCAAATTTAAAAGGACCGAAATTCTACCATACACCTTCTTGGACCACAGTGGAATAAAAATAAACATTAACACCAACAAGGTCCCCCCAAAACCCACAAAGACATGGTCAATAAACAGCATGATGCTAAACAACTCCTGGGTCAATGATGAAATCAAAAGAGAGTTCAAAAGATAACTGGAAACAAATGAAAATGAAGAAACATCTTACCAAAATCTCTGGGACACCTTAAAAACTGTAGTAAGCGGGGTAAATAAGCACTATCAGAAACACAAAAGATGAAGTCACATATGACCCTGAAGAAATACAAAAGATCATCAGAGACTACTATGTACACTTGTATGAAAACAAACTTGAAAACCTCAAGGAATTGGAGGACTTTCTGTCATCACACAACCTACCTAGGTTGAAACAAGAAGAAATTGAGACCCTAAATAGACCAATAACAATCAAGGAAATTAACTATGTAATAAGAAAACTACCTACAAAAAAAAAAAAGCCCTGGACTAGATGGCTTTCCAGCAGAATTCTACAAGACATTTAAGGAGGAACTGATTCCAATCCTACGGAAGCTATTTCAGGTGATTGAGAAAGATGGAACCCTCTCCAAATCATTTTATGAAGCTAAAATCACATTGATACCCAAGCCAGATAAGATCCAACAAAAAAAGAGAACTACAGGCCAATATCTTTGATGAACATAGACGCCAAAATTATCAACAAGATCCTAGCAAACCGGATTCAACAACACATCTCAAAAATCTTCCATTATGACCAAGTAGGCTTCATCCCTGGGATGCAAGGCTGGTTCAACATTCATAAAACCTAAATGTAATTAAATACATCAACAGGTGTCAAAACAATAACCACATGATTATATCATTAGATGCAGAAAAGGCTTTTGATAAAATCTAGCACCCCTTCTTGATAAAAACCCTCGAACATCTAGGCATACAGCGAACATACCTCAAAGTAGTAAAAGCCATCTACTAGAAGCCCACAGCCAGCATACTTCTAAAGGGACAAAAATTGGAACCATTTCCCCTGAAAACTGGAACAAGACAAGGATGCCCACTCTCACCCCTCCTGTTCAACATAGTATTGGAAGTCCTGGCTAGAGCAATCAGAGAAGAGAAGGCAATCAGGGGTATCCAAATAGGAAAAGAGGAAGTCAAATTATCACTCTTTGAAGATGACATGATTGTGTACCTTGAAAACCCAAGAGAATCTGTCAAAAACCTCCTTACACTGATAAAGGCCTTCAGTAAAGTCTCAGGATATAAAATAAATAGCAAAAGACCATTGCATTTCTTTACATCAATAATAAATAAACGCAAACCCAAATGAGAAGCACAATTCCATTCACAATAGCCACAAAAAAATGAAAATGAAATACCTTGGCGTCTTCCTAACCAGAGACGTGAAAGATCTTTACAATGAAAACTACAAAACTCTGCTCAAAGAAATCAAAGAAGACACAAACAAATGGAAAAATATCCCATGCTCAAGGGTTGGAAAAATCAATATTGGGAAGATGTCCATCTTACCTAAGGCACTCTACAGATTCAATGCAATACCCATCAAATTACCTGTAACATTCTTCTCAGACCTAGAAAAAACATCACAGAAATTCATATGGAAACACAAACGACCAAGAATAGCCAGAACAATCCTCAGCAAAAAAAAAAAAAAAAAAAAAAAGCAGGTGGTATCAGATTACCAGACGTCAAACTTTACTATAAATCTACAATCATCAAAACAGCTTGGGATTGGTATACGAACAAGCATATAGATCAATGGAATAGAATTGAGATTCCAGAAGCAAAACCTCAATTTCTCAACCAACTCATCTTCAACAAAGCCTCCACCACCTACCGCTGGGGAGAGGAGAGCCTATTCAGTAAATGGTCCTGGGAAAACTGGCTGACCGAATGCAGAAGATTGAAACAGGATCCCTATCTATCCCAAAACACAAAAATTAACCCCAAATGGATCAGAGACCTGAATGTAAAACCTCAAACCATAAGAACCTTAGAAAATGAAGGACATACCCTCATGGATATTGGAACTGGCATTCAATTCCTGAACAAAACTTGAAACCCACTGGCCATAAGGGATAAGATAGACAAATGGGGCCTCATTAAACTGGCAAACTTCTGCAAAGCTGAAGAAACCTTCAAGAGAGCAGGGAGACAGCCTACAGACTGGGAAAAGTATTTGCTAACTCCAGGTCTGACAAAGGCTTAACATCTTGGATCTACAAAGAACTCAAACGTGCTGAAAAGAAAAAAACAAACAACCCCATTATAAAATGGGCAAAAGATATGAACAGACACTTCTCAAAGGAAGACATCCGAGCAGCCAAAAGTCACATGAAGAAATGGTCAACCTCACTAATCATCAGGGAGATGCAAATCAAATCCACACTGAGATACCACCTAACTCTTGTCAGAATGGCAATTATCAATAACTCAAAAAATAACAACTGTTGAAGAGGGTGTGGCGAAAAGGCAACACTCCTACACTGTTGGTGGGAGTGTAAACTAGTGCAACCTCTATGGAAAGCAGTGTGGCAATTCCTAAAAGCTCTAAATAGCAACCTCCCATATGACCCTGCAATCCCCCTACTGGGAATATTCCCTGAAGAACTCAAATCACTCTATAAAAAAGATACCTGCACATGAATGTTTATCACAGCATTGTTCACAATAGCAAAAACCTGGAACCAATCATGCTGTCCAGCAAAAGAAGACTGGATTAAAAAAATGTGGTACATATACATGATGGAATACTATGCAGCCATAAAAAAGAATAAAATCATGAATTTTGCAGCAACATGGATGGAGCTAGAGTCTATAATACTGTGTGACCGCTCACAGAAACAAAGATCTGAGTATCACATATTCTCACTCATATAGTGGACCTTGATCATCCAACACACTACCATAAGATAATGACTGATAGTGTGGGAAACTATGGGGGGGATGGGACTAATGGTAGTAAACATCTATCTGGAGATGGGGAGACATCTGTTATCAACAAGGGGGCCTGAATGAAGCATATTTGTATACCTAAACTTTAATTGTACCCCACAATATCAAAATAAAAAATATTGATAAAAAAAAAAGAAATATGTTAGCTGTGGGTTTGTCATAGATGGCACTTACTATTTTGAGGTATGTTCCTTCTATACCTAGGTGTTTGAGGGTTTTTATCAAGAAGGGATGCTGCTTGTTATCAAAAAGCTTTGTCTGCATCTAATGAGATAATCATGTGTTTCTTGCTTTTACATCTGTTGATGTATTTAATGACATTTATGGTCTTGTGAATGTTGAACCATCCCTGTATCCTGGGGATGAACCCTACTTGATCATGGCGGATGATTTTTGAGATGTGTTTTTGGATCCAATTTGCTAGAATCTTGTTGAGGATTTTTGCATCTATGTTCATAAGGGATATTGGCCTATAGTTCTCTTTCTTTGTTGCATCTTTACCTGGTTTGATTATCAGTGTAATGTTAGCTTCATAAAATGATTTGGGGAGAATTCCATCCTTTTCAATTGCCTGGAATACTTTCAATAGGATTGGTATCAACTCTTCCTTGTACGTTTTGTAGAATTCTGCTGGAAAGCCATCCAGCTCATAGCTTTTTTTTTTTTTTCTGTAGGTAATTTTTGTATGACAAAGTCAATTTCCTGGCATGTTATTGGTCTTTGTAGTGTCTCAATGTCTTCTTGTTTCAACTTGGGTAGGTTGTGTGATGTCAGAATGTCTTCCATTTCATCTACGTTATCAAGTTTGTTTCCATGTAGGAGTACAGAGTAATCTCTGATAATCTTTTGTATTTCTTCACGGTTAGTTGTGATTTCATATTTTGTATTTCTAGTTGTGCTTATTTGGGCTTTTTCTCTCTTTTTCTTGGTGATTCTGGCTAGGGGTCCATCAATCTTTTTAATTCTTTCTAAGAAACAGCTTTTTGTTTTGTTGATGTTTTCTATGATATTTTTGTCTTCTATGTCCCATATTTGGGCTCTTATTTTTGTGATTTGGAGTCCTCTGCTAAAGTTGGGGTTTTGGTGGTCTTCTTTTCCAGCTCCCTTAGGTGATTTGTTAGGTTCTTCACCTGTGATCTTTACATTTTCTTGATGTGTGCTCATAGAAATATAAATTCTCCTCTTAGAACTGATCTCATGGCATCTCAGAGGTTTTAGTAAGATGTTTCTTCATTTTCATTGGCTCCCAGAAAACTTTCAATTTCTTCTTTGCTTTCCATGTTGACTCAGTCATTTTTCAGTATCATGCTGTTTAGTGTCCATGTCTTTGTGTGCTTTGGGGAAATTTTGTTGGTATTGATATTTATTTTTATTCCACTGTGGTCTGAAAAGGTGCATGGCAAGATTTCAATCTTATGAAATTTGTTCATGTTTGATTTATGACCAATAATGTGGTCAATCTTGGAATACGTTCCATGTGGTGTTGAGTAGAATGTATATTCTGTGGTCATTGGGTGGAGTGTTCTACAAGTATCAATTAAGTCCATTTGTTCAAGAGTCTCATTGAGGTTCTGGGTGTCCTTGCTGATTTTTTGTCTTGATGATCTGTCTAGAATTGTGAGTGGGGTATTAAAGTCCCCAGCTATGATAGTGTTAAAGTCAATCTCTTTTTAAAGTTTGCCTAAAGGTGGTTTACTAACATTGGTGCTCCTCTGTTAGATGCATAGTTTAGGATGGATCTTTCTTGTTGATGGATTGAACCTTTTATCATTTGTAACATTCTTCTTCTTTTTTGATTTTTGATAGCTTAACGGGTATTCTGTCTGAGATTAAGATTGCAACTCCAGCTTTCTTTTGTGTCCCGTTCACCTGAAATTTTGCTTCCCATCCTCTCACTTTCAGTCTGTGAGTGTCCTTTCTGGTGAGATGAGTCTCCTGGTGACAAATTGACTTTGTCATACAAAAATTACCTACAGAAAAAAATTGTTGCCTCATGATATTTTATCCATTTTGCCATTCTATGTCTTTTCATTGGTGCATTTAGTCTATTCATATTCAGTCTTATTATTGAAATGTGAGGGTTTATCTTTGTCATGATGTTCTTATAGATTTGTTGTAGTTGTTTGTTGTCTTCTTCTTTTTTTTTTTTTTTTTTTTTTGGTTTTTGGGGTTGGTTCATGTGTATTTTCAATCTTTTTCCTGAACTCTTATGAAGAGTTTTTTTTCCCTTTTCTTCTGTGTTTAATACTTTATTAAGATTTTTTTTGTAGGGTTGATCTGAAGGTAGCACAAGTTCTTAGGGATTGGCTATCTGGGAAAGATTTTAATTCTCCCTCACTGGTGAAGTTTAGCTTGGCTGGGTAGGTTATTCTTGGATGAAATTATTTATCTTTGAGAACTTTGAATATTGGACTCCAAGCTCTCCTAGCTTGAAATGTTTCTGTAGATAAATCTGTTGCTATTCTGATTTGTCTTCCCTGGTAGATAGTCTGACCTTTTTCTTTTGCTGCTTTTAGGATTTTTTCTTTTCTACCTAGTTTGTTCAGACAGATAATTGTGTGCCTAGGAGTTGGCCTTCTCATTTGTTGTCTTGTTGGAGTTCTGTGAGTCTCTTGTGCTTGGATTTTCACATCATTAATAAAGTGAGGGAAGTTTTCTTGATAATTTCATGGATTGTTTGTTACAGGGTGGTCTCTGTCTCTCTTTCTGCCTCAGAAAGGCCAATTACTCTTAGGTTCATTCTCTTGAAGTAATCGCTCATCTCTTGCAGGTTTTTTTCTGTCTTTTTAAGGTTCTTTTCTATGTTTTGACAGTTTGGTTTAGTTCTATATTTTGGTCTTTAAGTTCTGTGATTCTGTCTTCTGCTTGGCTAATTATGCTTTGCATGCTTATTAGTTTGTTATTTATTTCAATCACAGTATTCTTTATTGCTGTTATCTCAGTTATCAGCTCCTTCCTATTTTCCACTTGTCTCTCCTCCATTCTTTTTATTCTCTCTATTAATGTCTTGATATCTGAGTTTGTACTAAGTGACCAGTCATTCTGGGGGCTCTTCATTGTTTGCATTCCAAAGTCTGTTTTCTCAATATCTGATCTCCCAGGGGTCTGTGTGAGACCTATGTTCTTCTTTTGATTTTTCTTCATTTATGTAGATTTGCCTCCCCACTTTTTCCTCCCTCCCCTCTGTCTTCTTTAAATCTGTCGTTCAGTGGTGGAAGGGTTGCTTTTGCTTCCATTTGCTCAAACTCCTATTCTTCCTTATGTGAATCTTCTGGCTTTGTTCAATTCTGAGGCTGGACTGTAGGTTGGGGGTTTATACTTTTTGCAGCTTTGAGATTTATTTGAGGGGGAAGCTATGATTCAAAATTTATCTGCAGATCCCAGTATCCACTGACAAGTGGATATGCTGGGTCCTGCTTCCCACTGCCTTGTAATCTGTTCATGAAGTGGGGGTATTGGTTTGCTCTCCGAATGTAAAATGATGTAAGAAAAGGGAAAGAAATGGAATGGGGGGGGAAGCGGAAGGTGGAGACAGGAGAGTAAAAGGGAAAACAGACAAAAGAACCCACTAATAAATGAAAATAGACCTGAAGACAGATAAGAGTAAGAGAAAACAAAAACAATCAAACAAAAAAGCAACAGCAACAACAAAAAAACAAACTAGGACATACAATCATAAAGACACACAAACTGACCAACCTCCTTATGATCTACTGTTCCCTTACACAACCATGAGGTCTTAGCTCCCAAGTTGGAGGTTGAGCAGAGCTGAGTGGGTAAGTCGCGGCAGGTCTCTGCCTGGTCACAGGGCTCCAGATGATCCCAGGTTCTACTGCAGCCAGATCCATCTGGGGAAGGGGGAGTGTGATATAGCCGGGTGCTGTGAGTCTGCATGTCACATGCGGCTTGGGTCTCTTTTTCTTTCTTTGTTCTTTGGTCCCAGGCTGGAGGCTGCACAGAGGTGGGTGGAACTCATGGGGCAATGCAAGTCTCTGCCTGGTCTCGAGCTTTAGCAGTTCTGTGGTCCCACTGTGGTCAGGGGTATGTCAGGGAAGGTGGAGTGTGAGACTGCTGGGCCTTGCTGGTCAGCGTAGTGGTCAGTGTGGCTGGGGGTGGAGCGGTATAGCCAACAAGGGAGCCCGGAGCTCTACAGGGAAGGAGCCCTGGCCTCCCTGGGCAGTGGAGGCTTGGGATGGGGCTGGGCACTACAGCCAGGGAGGGAGCCCAGAGTTCCATGAGTGGCAATGGGTTGAGGCAGGGTAGGGTGCTTCGGCCAGGGAGGGGGCCCAGAGTTCCGAGGGGCAGTGCTGAGGACCTGCCTTGGTGGCAGGGACTTTGGACCTGGCTTGGACCTGGTGGGGCACTTCAGTCAGAGGTGGAGCCTGTAGCTTCAAGGGGTGGGTGCATAGGGCCTCAGCGGGGGTGGCCTCTTGAGGCTGGGTTGGGTGCTTCAGCCTGGGAGGGTGCCAGAGCTCTGAGGGGTGGTGCCCAGGGCCTGTATAGGCAGTGGTGGCTTTGGTCCTGGTGGAGTGCCCCAGCCAGGGATGGAGCCAGCAGCACTGACAGACAGATGCCTATGGCCTCCCTGGGTGGTGGCAGCTGGAGACAGGGCTGAGTGCCTCAGCCAGGGCAGGGGCTGGAGCTGAGGGGTGGGCACCAGGGGCAGTTTTGGCCACTTGGAGTGCTCCAGCCAGGGATGGAGCCAGTAGCTTAGAGGGACAGGCACAGAGGGCCTCCACAGGCTGCAGTGGTCTGAGATGGGGTTGGGTGCCCCAGCCTGGGAGGGGGCCAGCAGCAGCTTGTTGCGGGCAGAGCAGTGTAGCCAGCGAGGGAACCTAGATCTCCACAAGGTGGTATCCGAGGGCCTCCACAGGTGGTGGTGGCTTGGCACTGGGTGAGGCAGTGCAGACAGGGAGGGAGTCAGGAGTTCCAGGTGGCCAGGGCCTGAGGCCTCATGGGGTGGAACAGTGGTGGGGATGGGGCCGTGGTAGCCAGTGATGTTTGGGACTGAAGGTCTCCAGGCCTCGGACTGGTGTGACTGGTGGGGGGTAAGGGATGGAGGGGGGAAGCAAGAGTCTTTATGGGAATTTACTTTCAGAGAATCTCACAGTCCCACCTGTGCCAACTCCATCTTACCAGAGTTCCCTCTGCTTACTTTTTAATAGGATTTTTTTGCCTTTTAATTGTTGATTTGAGTTCTTTGTAGATTCTGGACATTAGTCCTTTGTCAGAGGTACAGTATGCAAGTATCTTCTCCTATTATGTAGATTGTCTATTTTCTCTGTTGATTATTTCTTTTGCTGTACAGAAGCTTTTCAGTCTGTCTTGCTTATTAATTTTTACTTTTGTTGCGTTTGCTTTGGAGATTTTAGCCATAAATTATTTGCCAAGGTCAAAGGTCAGAAGAGTTTTTTCTATATTTTCTTCTAGTATTTTAATGGTTTCAGGATTGACATTTAAGTCTTTAATTCATCTTGAGTTAATTTCTGTATGAGGAAAGATAGGAATCAAGTATCATTTTTCTGTATGTAGCTATCTAATTTTCCCAGCACCATTTGTTGAATAGGGTATTTCCCCCGAGTATGTTTTTTGTCTGCTTTGTCAAAGTTGGTTTTGGTATTTGGCATTATTTCTGGATTCTCTGTTGTTCCATTGGTCCACATGTCTGCTCTTGCATTAGTACCATATTGTTTTGGTTACTACAGCCTTGTAGTATAATTAAAGTTAAGTAATGTGATGCCTTCAGCTTTTTTCTTTTTACTTAGGATGACTTTGGCTATTCTGGCTCTTTATCCCATATGAATTTTAGGATTGTTTTTTCTAATTCTCCAAAAATAACATTAACAGTTTGATAGGGATTGCGTTGAATTTGTTAATTACTTTAGGAAGTATGGTCATTTTAACAATGCTAACTCTTCCAGGCCATGAGCATGGGATGCTTCTCCATTTTTTTGTGTTCTCTACAATATCTTTCATCAGTGTTTTGTAGTTCTCCTTGTAGAGATATTTCATCTACTTGGTTAAATATATCCCTAGGTATTTTAGCTTTTTGACTGTATTGTAAATGGAATTAAGTACTTGATTTGATTGTCAGCTGGGTTCCTATTGGTATACAGCAGTGCTACTGATTTGTGTGTTGATTTTGTATCCTGAAACTTTACCAAATTCACTCATCAAGTCCAGGAGTCTTTTGGAGGAGTCTTTAGAATTCTCTAGATATAAGATCATAGTGTCAGCATACAGAAATAGTTTTATTTCTTCCTTTTCCAATTCGGATACACTTTATTTCTTTCTCTTGCCTAATGGCTCTGGCTAGGACTTCCAGCACTATGTTGAATAGTAGTGGTGAAAGTGAGCATCCTTGCCTTGTTCCAGTTCTGAGGTGAAATGTGCTCAACTTTTCTCTGTTTAGAAAGGCATTGGCTGTGGGTTTGTCATATATGGTTTTTATTATTTTGAGAAATGTTCCTTGCATGTTTATTTTGCTGAGGGTTTTTATTATGAAGCGATGCTAGATTTTATCAAATATTTTTTCTACATCTATTGACATAACCATCTAATTTTTGTTTTTAATACTGTTTATGTAGTAGATCATGTTTATTGACTTGTATATGTTGAACTACCATTGTATCCCAGGGATTAAACCAATTATCATGGTGCTGATTATCTTTATCATTATATAATAACCATTTGTGTCTTTTTTTTACTGTTAAATTCAGTTTTATCTGACATGAGAATGACTATTTCTGTTCATTTATGGTTTTCATTTGCATGAAATATTTTTTTTGCCACCCTTTTACCTTGAACTGTAGGCATCTTTGTGTTTTAAGAGGGTTTCTTGAAGGCAGCAGGTATTTGGGTTGCATTTAAAAAAAATTTTTATCCATTTTGCCGATCCTTTTAGAGAGACATTGAGACCACTTACATTCAGCATTAGTAATGATATTTAAGGTACTGTTCCATTCATCATACTGGTAGTTACATGATTGCCTTATTTATTAACTTATTTTATTTACTCTATTGTGTTCCAAAAGGTCTTTGAACTTTATGATTTCCAACATTTTTCTACTGGCATAGTCTGACATTTTATTTCAATATTTAGAACTTCTTTGAGTATCTCCTGTGGAGCCAATCTAGAGATGATAAATACCTCAGCATTTGTCTGAGATAGACTTCATTTCTCATTCATTTACAAAATTTAGTTTTCCATGGTACAAATCCTTGAATGACTATTACTCTGTTTGAGGAAATTGACAATGGGTCCAAATCCCTCCTGGCTTGTAGGGTTTCTTCTGAGAATTCTGCTGTTAGTCTGGTAGATTTAGCTTTGTAAGTTATTTGATGTTTTTGTTTCAGTGCTTTTTACACACTTTCTTTTATATTAACTTTGCATAACCTTATAATTATATCCCTTGAGGATGACCTGTATCTTTATGTTTAAACTCTGACAAGGCCATGGAAGTTTTCCTCCATTATTCCCTCAAATATGTTTTCCAAAACTGTTGCTTTCTCTTCTTCCTCAAGAATACCTATGATTCTTAGATTTGGTCTTTTTGCACAGTTTCACATATCTTCAAGACTTTGTTCTATTTTCTTGATTCTTTTTTATCATTGTCTGATTGAATTAATTCAAAAGTCTTGTCTTCAAGTTCTGAGATCCTTCTTCTGCTTGTTCCAGTCTACTGTTAAAACTTTCCACTGTTAAATGAGGAAAAAAAAAAGAAAAAAACAAAAAACAAAACAAAAAACATTTCCACTGCATTTTGTACTTCCTTAAATAATTTAGTTTTGGATTTCAGCTTTTTAAATTTTATTTTTAAGTTTTTAATTTTAAATATGTGGGGAACAATTCAGGGTTAAGTATACAAATGTTCATTATGCAGGTACACTTGTTGATGAGGTATGTTCCCTTCCCCACTGGCAGTTTCCCACTACTGCCAATCCTGCCCCTGCCCTCTCCTGGCAGTTTCTCACTACTGCCAATCCATTTCTTATAGTATTATGATCCTTGTTCATTCAGTAAGTGGTGCTTATGAGTGAAAACATGTGATACTTGGTTCTTTGCTTTTGTGATAGATCACTCAGTATTGTAGACTCTAAATCCATCCAAGTTGCTGCGAAGTTTATAATTTTGTCCTTCTTTATGGCTGCATAATATTCCATCATGTATATGTACCACATTTTTAAAAATCCAGTCCTCTTGTGATGGGCAGCATGGTTGGTTCCATGTCTTTGCTATTGTGAGTAATGCTGCAATAAACATGTGTGTGCAAGTATCTTTTTTATAGAGTAATTTGAGTTCCTTGGGGTATATTCCCAGAAGGGGGATTGCTGGGTCATATGGAAGGTTTTTTTTTTTTTTTAGATCTTTTAGGAATCGCCACACTATTTTCCACAGAAGTTGTACTAGTTTACATTCCCATCAACAGTGTAGAAGTGTTCCCTTTTTCCCGCATCCTCTCCAGCTTCTGTTGATTTTTTGAGTTATTGATGATGGTCATCTTGACTGGAGTTAGGTGCTGTCTTAGTGTGGTTTAATTTGCATGTCTTTGATGACTAGTGAAGCTGAGCATTTTTTCCTGTATCTGTAGGCTGCTCGTATGTCTTCTTTTGAGAAGTGTCTATTCATATCTTTTGCCCACTTTTTAATGGTGCTGTTTGTTTTTCTTTTTGACACATTTGCATTCCTAGTAGATCCTAGATGTTAGACCTTCGTCAGATATACAGTTGGCAAATATTTTTTTTTTCCGGTCTGTGGGCTGTCTCCCTGCTCTCTCAATGGTTTCTTTGACTTTGCAGAAATTTTTCAGTTTGATGAAGTCCCACTTGTCTATCTCCTCTCTTATGGCATGGGCACTTGGGGTTTTGATCCGGAATTGGCTGGCATTTCCAATTTCCATAAGGGTATCTCCTGTGTTTTCTAAGGATCTTAGAGGTTTCATGTTTAGGTCTTTGATCCATTTGAGTTGATTTTTGTGTATAGGGGTAGATAGGGGTCCTGCTTTAATCTTCTGCAGGTGGTCAGTCAGTTTTCCCAGCACCATTTACTGAATAGGTTCTCCTCTCTCCAGTTGTTGAAGATGAGTTGGTTGAGAAATTGATGTTTTGCTTCTGGAAGCTCTATCCTGTTTCATTGGTTTATATGCCTGTTCTTGTACCAGCACCAGGCTGTTTTGATTATAGTAGCTTTATAATGAAGCTTAAAGACTGGGAGCATGACGCCTCCCACTTTGCTTTTTTGTTTTTTGTTTTTGCTGAGGATTGTTTTAGTTATTCATGGTCATTTATGGGAATTTCAACTTTTTTTAAAAAGTGTCTATCTCTTTGAAAAATTTTTCATTCATGTCCTGAATTTTTAAAAAATTTCTTATGTTGGCTTTCAACTTCCTCCTGAAGCTCACTGAGGAATTTTATAATCAACCTTTTAATTGTATGTCTGGAATTTCAAAGACTTCATTTTGGTTAAGGCCCATCACTGAAGAGTTAGTGTGGTCTTTGGGGAGAGTTGGAGAACTCTGCTTTTTTTTTTAATTGTCAGGATTATTTTTCTGGTACTTTCTAATTTGAGTAGGCTATTTCTTCTATTTGAGGTTGGCAGAGGGCTAATATAGACATTGTAGTGTTCCCTTGGTTATATGTAGCTTTGGTGTTGTGAGTTTTTCAATTGTCACCTGTGGTAGTTCTGTGCTGGATACCTGCACTGGTTCACGGTGTCCTGAGTGACTGGAGTGACTTCAAAAGTAGTGTGAGCTGTCTTCTAGAATCAGATCTTCCCCAAAGCTGAGGTATTATATCAGATGTGATGGGCTGTGCTGTTGAATCTTCGGCCAGGTTGTGCTCTATAGCAAATAGGTGGTGACAGTTGAGGGAGAAAGCCAGCTGTGATAGTGGCTGTGTTGTTGCTCCTTGGCCAGTGTTGCTCCAGGGAAGTGCTCAGTCAATCCAGGTTGAGGGTGGGGCCCTGGGGATTACCCAAGTTCTCTGTATTTTTTGAGACTTTGAGGGAAGTGTGGGGAAGAAGAGAGTTAAAACACTCTACCTATATGCATTCTTGTCTACACCAATGGCGATTAGAAGGAAGTCTCCAGCCACTTCAAGTTATAACTTCATAACATGGACTATAAAATCCAGCCATACACTCATTTGGTGGATATATAAAAGTGATTTCAGTATGTACAAATGTTTTTTCTCATAATAATTATAATAAACAAATCATCCACCTAAAAACCCAAACATATATTTTACAATAAATGACAAAGAACAAACAGTACCTTCAGTTCTCACTGATACACTTAGTTAATAGACATTATCTTTCTGCAAAAGAAAGAGCAAAGGTCCAAAGAAAAGATCTTCTCAGATATAAATATTAGCCAACTGTAAGTGAAATCATTTTAGTGTATTTATAGCACCATGATTCAGTTTTAGGAGTAAAGAAATTGGGTGTGAGAGAGAGTTTTGCCATAGAGTACCTTGAGGAGACTTGTAGAAGCAGGACAGTTCTGCATCTTGATTACATGGGATAAAATTGCATAGAACTACATACAATACATTACACAAATGAGTGCACATATAGCCAATGAAGTCTGAATAAATTGTGTGGATTATATCAATTTTCTGATTTTGATATTGTACTATAGTTATGCAGTATATTAACATTGAGGAAGGGGTTTAAGGGGTTAAAACTGTCCTGTATATGCTTTCTAACTTCCTGTGATTCTCAAGTTGAAAATAATTTTTTAAAGTTATTTTATTATAACTAGAGATTTTGGGAGCAATGATTGCAATTGTAATATAAAATTATCATAAATTGGTTTCTGTGCAGTTTAATGGAAAAAATAAAAGAAAGAGAAAGAAAGAAAGGAAAGAAAGAAGGAGTAAGGAAGAAAAGAGACAGAGAGACATAGAAAGAAAAAAAAGAAAAGCTTTATGGTACAGGTAATGATGTTTTCTATTGCTACTGTAACAAATTACCACAAACTTGATGTCTTAAACAATACAAATTTTTTGTCTTATAGATCTATAGATTGGAAGTTTGGCATGGGTCATACTGGCCCAACATCAACGAACAACAGGGCTGCACTCCTTTCTAGAAGCTCAAAGGAACAATCCCTTTCCTTTCCTTTTCTAAGGTCTAGAGGCTGCTGGCTTTCATTACCTTTTGTCCTCTTTCTACATCTTGAAAGTCAGCAACTTGGATGAATCATTATCATATTGCACCTCCTTGGTCATTTTTCATATTGTGTCTTTCATTCTGATCACAGCCAGGAAAAGTTCTCTACTTTTAAGGAATCAAGTAATTATATGGGGCCCACCCAGATAGGCCATCTCAATGTCTTCAACTCAATCACATCTGCGAAGTCTCTTTTGCCATGTAAGGCAACTTACAGGTTCCAGGGAGTAGAATATGGACTTCTTTGGGAGAACATTAGTCTGCCTACCACAAATGATACGTTTAGCCTACCATGTACTGCCTTTGAGAGTGCTTCCTTCCAAATCTTTGAAGGGTTAAACATGTGAAAAGCAGCAGCATCACCTTTATTCATGTGTGTTCTTTATTTTAAACAAAACAAATAAGGATAAATATTATGATATTGTTTAGTTTTCAACCAATAGCTGAATCACATTTGGGCTTATGCATGAACAGATCCTTCATATTAAGAGCTCTTCAATCTAGTTTCAAGGGATATAGTTAGCTCAATAATAATTGCAGAATCTTAAGGAATATTATTCCACAAAGTCAGTAGTATCTACTCACATTTAAAACTTCGATTCACATTTAAAAACTCAAGTTTGTTAAAATGTACATGATTTTGGCTTTCAGCATCCTTACATCTGTGTGGTATGAAACAGATCCCAAAATAGAAAGCAAGATAAAGTAAATACATATCAGGATGGAATATGAGCAAAGAGGAAACTGTTCAGCGTTCTAGAAACTGGGTAGATGCAGGTGGGAGGAAACCTAGCTGCTATGGAGAGAAGGCACCCAGACCCTTTTTCACACCCTAACTCAAAGACTACTTTTTATGCACACCTCATTTGTTCTGCCAAGGGAGATAATGAAAGAGAAGAGGACCTGTGATTCAAAAGTCTTCATCTTTCATATAGCCTTGTGCAGTAACCAGAAATCAGAATTTTATCTGGTGTGCAACACGTATATGTTGAATAAATAGTATGTCAATGAATTCATAAACAGATAGCCTTACATGACATCCACCGGCTGCAAGTGCTGGATCCTGCATGGTCACAAACTTTTTTCTTCTCTGGCTTTTCTTTTTCCAGGTCTCTCCTGGCATCATCTGTCCTCTTATCTGAAAGATCACTCTGCTCTGCCTTATTTATTTTGCCAATAACATTATCTATTCTCATTTGTGTTCCACTGGCACCACCCACACATATAAGAACATGAAATTGCAAGAAGATGAACATCTTCAATTACAGAAATAAATTGATTGAAATCTTATTTGGTTTTTAATTCTTAATAATGAAGGTTGACTCCTGAGTTGTCACAGAAACCAAAAATCTCAAACTTCACTGCTGACAGAAATTGCTTAAAAAGTTTTAGTTATTTATTTTTATTTTTTAAAGATGTGGGGTACAATTCAGGGTTAGGCATACAAATGATCATTGTGCAGGTAAAATTTGGGGCTCACTTTGGTCCCACTTCACCTGGTTTGAGATCAGGTACCCTTATTGATGAAGTGTGCACCCCGGCTCCCCTGGCAGTTTCCCACTACTCCCAATGTCTTTCTTGTAGTATTACGATAATTGTTTGGGGTATGCTTATGAGTGAGAACATGTAGTTCTCACTTATTTGTTTCTGTGATAGGTCACTCAGTATTATAGTCTCTAAGTCCATCCTAGTTGCTGCAAAGTTCATAATTTTGTCCTTCCATATGACTGCATAATATTCCATCATGCATATGTGCTACCTTCTTTATTCGGTCCACATTTGATGGGCAGCATGGTTGGTTCCATGTATTTGCTATCGTGAATAATGCTGCAATAAACATGCAATAAACAATAATGTGTAGGTATCTGTTTCACAGAGCAATTTCAGTTCCTTAGAGTATATTGCCAGAAAGGGGATTGCTGGGTCATATGGAAGGTTGCTTTTTAGATCTTTTAGGAATCACCACAACGTTTTCCACAGAAGCTGTACTAGTTTATACTCCCACCAACAGTGTAGAAGTGTTCCCTTTTTCCCATGTCCTCTCTAGCTTCTGTTGTTTTTTGAGTTAGTGATGTTGGCCATCGTGACTGGAGTTAGGTGTTGTCTCCGTGTGGTTTTGATTTGCATTTCTTTGATGGTTAGTGAAGTTGAGCATTTTTTCACATATCTGTTGGCTACTTGTATGTCTTCTTGGTACCCGTTCTTATCTTTGATAGATATACTTCTCTTCATCATCATAGCTTCATGAAAATCCAGTTACATGTCGCTAGCAGACTTTTGAGCTTCAGTTGAGACATATTTGGTTCTTAGCATTGAGGATAAAACCTACTAGTTTTTCAATGTTATTGTGTTTGGAGTAAAACAGCATGAAAGTAATGTTGCTGTCAGCCAAAAATAGGCAAAGAAGTAGGAGTCGACTTGCTAGTTGCAACAGTTATGAATATGATCAAATTGCTCGTTCTACCATCTGATTAGGAGGAGGTTTTCTCTTTAAAGGACTTGTGGTGGGTTGTTTATAAATGTCCTGAGCTTCCCTTTTATTTTAATTTCAGTTTCTTACCTTCTTCTGTTTTTCACTTTACCCTGATAATTGATTTTATAGTCCAGAAAAATGAGCTCTTCAGATATGATATAAATATCATCCAAATTTAGTTGAGAAGTAATCTGAAGTAGAAAAAATTTGTACAATGTACTCAATTTCATCTGGGTCTTAGTTTGAGAATCCCTGGAAATTCAGGTCTATTCTAGAGCATAACTTCTAATATTGACCCTATAAAAACCTAAACTCAAGGAAAATACTAACCTGGGGCTGGATTTCACACTAAAAGTCCAGTCCAGAACCAGATTTCTTTTTTCTATTCAAGATGAATGAACATTTTATTGTTGTCAAGAGAAGTTGTGGAAGGAAGATAAGAGCACACATTTGGCAGCTGTCAGAGCTCCTTGCAATTGCCATTTGTGGCTGAAAATCAGATGGACATTTGGTGTTATTAGAAGTAGGATCAATCTAGTAGCCACAAAATAGATTACAATTTTGAATAAGAATTTAATTTGAAGAAATGTGTTCTCTGTCTCTAAGCATCAAATTAAATACTTGCAAACACGAAATAAATGAGTTCAAACCATTTAAAAAACATATTCCTCTTAATAAATTTTTAGTTTTCCCTTTGAACAATCTCATAATACAGATGTGACCTGGTCAGGGTAATAGCCCTACTTAATAATGCAGTCTTTTCTTATCACAAATTTTTTTTTTTTGAGTTGGAGTCTCACTCTGTCGCCCAGACTGGAGTGCAGTGGCCGCTCCCAGCCACTGCAGCCTCACCTGCTGGGCTCCTGCGATCCTTCCGCCTCAGCCTTCCAAGTAGCCGGAATTACAGGCATGTGCTACAATGCCCGGCTGATTTTTTGATTTATTGTAGAGATGAGGACTAGCTGCCCAGGCGGGTCTCGAACCCACGGGCTCAAACAATCCACTCACCTCAGCCTCCCAAAGGTGCGGGATTGCAGGCTGAGCCACTGAGCCCGGCCACAAATATTTTTAAACCAATAAAAGCATTAGTCTCATTTCTTCATTTGTAAATTAAGTTGGGATTGAGATTGAGTAACTTGCTAAAGATTATGTGGTCTCATTAAAATCAGGATTTCCCATACACTGACTCCACAACAGAGCCCACACCAGGTTGCCTCTGGGCAAATTAATAGATTGATTATAGTGGAGGATATAACTGTAATTCTTCCAGTGATCCCAATATTCAAGTTTCATAGTTACAGTACCTAAATCTCAGCAGTAGGATAGCTGATAAATGAAAGGAAATATCAGAAATTTGAGCAAAAGTATATGCATAATGTTACCTGATTACACTTGGAGAATTGCTTTTGCTTCTCTTTAAGAACATTTATCGGGGGGGGATGGGATTAACAGTAGCTAATATCTATCTGGGACTGGGAAAACACCTCTTATCAATAGGGTGCCTGAATGAAACGTAATTGTACACCTAACCCTTAACTGTACCCTACAAAACGATAATAAAAAATACTGATTATAAAAAAAAAAAAGAACATTTATCTATAAATGACTAGAATACTCATGTCTGTCAAATAAGTAAGAGTGTCTGTCCTCTGCAGACTTCTGGATAAACACTGAAAACTGCTTATTCAATTGTTCTCATTTTCACCATTCTTTATTAGTCTCCAAAAACTCCTGTCATTGTAAACTATCAGGTTTGTAAAATGTTACAATTTCTAAGACTGCATCTTTTTATGCAAGAGCTAAATTTTGGTGGATGCTTATTTATCACCTTAACATTATAAGTAAAAAATTCTCTAAATCATTACATAAGATGATTTCACCTACTCTTGCCAGTAGGCTTGTTTCATGTGCACTTTAGTTTCAGATAATTACCCTTTCTTGTTACAGAATGTATCTTATCTATCAGTACTAGGGTTCTTTATTAATGTATTTATGTGTGATTCCCTACTCAACAGATGTTTGTCATGACCCAGTTACATACAGACCACCTCACCAGATCTTTTTAGAAGCATATATATGAAGATATGATTTCTATCTATTTCAAAGAGTACCATCTCTTAAAGTAAATTTGTTAAATAAATATTTGTTAAATAAATAAATAGAGGGAGGAGTCACAAGATGGCGACTGGATAGGTCAGACTGTGAGAGTCTCTGCAAAAGCAAGTGTCCATAAAAGACTCTCTGCTTGAGTAGGCATGTGCTCATGGGTGAGTGAAAATCTGTCTAAGAGGATACTTGGGCTCATGCACCTAGGGCTCCCCTCTAAAGGTGACTGCAAGCTCCACCACCCCGAGACTGGAACTGCTGCTGCATAACTTCGTCTGCTGTGCACGGGACTCTCCTGAGAAGAGTCTGCCAAATCCAGTTGATACTCATAGCCTGGCACCTGGCCCACACCATCACCTATTAAAGCAAATCAACTGGAGCCCCGGATCAGATCAGTGGAGAGAGATCAGGGAGAGTTGGAGAGTAGCCTCATCCCTGGAGAGAAGATGCTGACTGCAGCCATTTTCTTTTTCCCAGTACCCGGCAGGGACCTGTGTTACCCTCTCCAACTCTGTCCAGCTCTGTCCATCTCTGCCCATCTCCACCAAGCTCCGCCAAGCCTCTGACTTGGGACCTAAGGTAATTTCATCAAACTAGGAAAGACAGAAGCTCCTCCCCCATGCTGGATCAGACACAGACAGGTCAGATCTGGGTGGCAGACTTGACAGGCAGCAAGCTGGATGAGTCCAGATCTGATCTACTCTCCTTCCACAGTAGACTGAGGGTGTGAGACCCAAGCTAAGAACAACCTAATCAGTCTGCACTGAGAGCATAGGGGAGGGACTAGAGTTCAGAACTGAAAGGACATTGGACTTACGGAAATGATTCAGAAGGAGTTTGGTTCCAGGTTTTATTTTATTTTAAAATAAAATATAAAATATAGTTTTAACTATAGAATTAAGTAAAAACCTTAACATTAATCTTTATCCTAATTAATCTTTATCCTCATTCAGAGTTTAAATGGATTTGTGTCACACCTCTTCAAGTGAACAAGTCTATTCATACCTGGGATAGGATTAAAAATCATATCTCTGGAATTTGGAACCATTCCAACATAAGTTTGGATCTTTCCAAACTTCATCAGGAAGTACAAGACATTAGCTCTGCTGAAAAACAATTTGAATTCACCCAATTGGCTCAGTCAATTTATAATAACTTCTCTTCATTTGTCAATCAAAAATCATTATTGTCTATATTAATCAATGTGGGAATTTGTGGAGGAATAATCTTCCTACTATTATGCTTACTTCCAGTACTCTTCAAATCATTGAAAAATAACATCTCTCGACTAAGCATGGAATTTCACGGCTTTGTATTAAAAAACAAAAAAGGAGGATATGTTGGGAGCCAGCCTTGGAGGTCCACCTGATTGACAGGGTCCGGGTGGGCCGAAGACCCCGGGCCGCAGGGCGAGCCCAGGAAGCTGAGGCCCTTCTGTCCTTCACCTTTGCTGTTTGATACCGCCGAAGAATTCTGTGCAGTCGTGGAAGAAGAAAATGGCATGTTTATGTGAAGTGCTCACAGCTAACCTGGAAACATCATGGTTTATTTTTCCATTTTTCCCACTATGCCACTTGGCCTTTTCTAACATATGCAAGGGTTAAACTCTGAAGCACATCAAGAATGCTTTATTTCACTTGGTTATAAGTTACTAGACATTACTTAAGTAATAAATGATATGAGTATATCCACTCCTTATTTGATTTAGGACTATGCAGTTTAGTGTTTTGACATAAGGATTTTTTAGAAGCACAAGTTTATAATAGGTTCATTATGAATTCATTATAAGTTCTAACACTTACTAGGAGTTATGTAGGTGACTTATAACACTGTTTTCACTGACTTAGGATAAAGATTAATGTTAAGGTTTTTACTTAATTCTATAGTTAAAACTATAAAATTAATACTCTAAGTTAACATTTATAGAGTAGGTTTTCACTAAACTCATAATATAATAATTAGACACTTTTATGACAGATCAGCTAAAACAGAAAGTAACCTTGAGGGGCCTGGGAAACATTACTAAAAACTTCTTTTGAGTTCTCTTTAGAAACAAGCACTGCAAGATAAGAGAAAAGTAACGAGGACATCTGGACAAGGGAGGCGATCACAGGACTCTGAAGAACACAAGAGCCTAAGATGAGAATATTCCTGACACATAAAGAAATACACACTTAAAGAAACTTTCTTGAAACATTTGTAATTTGGGACATTGGACTGAGAGTGTCATTGTTGGCTTTATGAATAGGACTTGTCTAATGCCTATGAGATTCCTGGCTTATTTGCTACTAAAGCCTATGGGAATCTTGGTTTGTTTGCTACTAAGACCACTAGCTGGTAACTTTTAAAAGATATGTATATGAAAGAATTTTCTTTGTCTTGCCCCTTCAAAAATGGTATAAAAGCTCTGTATTAACTAGCATTAAATTGTCATCTGTTCAAGAAGCAGGTGTCCGGTATATGATCGTCGTCGTCGCCTATCTGTCTCTCCTTCAACATATCTCACGACCCTTGTGGGGCGGGACCCCGCAGTTTGTTTTGCTCATTTTTTTTGTTTTTTGTTTTAGTTTTTTCTCTCTTTTTTTCTATTTTTGATAAGGTTTTCGTACTTGCTTTGCTTCTGTTATTTTATTGATTTCTTTTTATTTAGACTTCCTGTTTATGTATGGGAAGAATACATGAATAGGAAGGTTTTTGTCAGTTTGTGTGTTTGTATGATTGTGTGTATGTTTTAGCTTTATTTACTCTTTTTTGTCTTTGTGTCTCCTTTCATTTGTTAGTTGGAACATCTGTTTTCCCTCTTACTCTTCTCTCTCTCCACCTTCCTCTTGTCACCTCTCCTTCCTTTTCCCATTCTTTTTCTTTTTTTTCCCTCATTTTGCTTTCAGGGATCAAACCTATACCCCCAATGCATTGACAGATTGTAAGGTAATGGGAAGTGGGTTCCAGGGTGCCCATACACCTGTCAGTAGATATTGGGACCTGCAGATAGATTCTCAATCAGAGCTCCCCCCTCAATTAAATCTCAAAATTGCCAAAAGTACAGTCCCAATCCACAGTCCAGCTTCAAAACTGAACAAAGTCAGAAGATCCACATAAGGAAGAATAGGAGATTGAGCAAACAGAAGTTAAAGTATCCCTGAACAACAGAATTAAAGAAAAGGAGAAAAAAGTTGGGGGGGGGGAGGAAAATCTACACAAATGAAGAAGAACCAGAAGAAGAATATGGGTCTCACACAGACCCCTGGAAGGTCAGACACTAAGAAAAGACTTCGGAATGCAAACAATGAAGAACCCCCAGAATGACGTCTCAAACTGCAAATTCAGATATCAAGACATTGCTAGAGATAATAAATAGAATTGAAGAGAAATAAGAGAAAAGAATAAAGGAGATGATAACTGAGATAAAAGCAATAAATAATACTGTAAATGAAATAACAAACTGATAAACATAGAAAGCAGAATTAGTCAAGGAGAAGAATCTCAGAGCTTGAGGACCAAAATACAGAACTAACCCAAATTGTCAAAAGCACAAAAAAAGCTTTAAAAGACAGAACAAAACCTTCAAGAGATGAGCAATTATTTCAAGAAACTGAACCTAAGAGTAATTGAATTTTCTGAGGCAGAAAGAGAGACAGAGACCACCCTGGACCAAGTATTTCATGAAATTATTCAAGAAAACTTGCCTCATGTCATCAGTGATGCAACTATTCAAACATAAGAGATTCAGAAAACCCCTGTGAGTCAACAAATGAGAAGACCAACTCCTAGACACATAGTAATTCACCTAAACAAGTAAGTATAAAAGAAAAAATCCTAACGGCAGTAAGAGAAAAAGATCAGACTACCTACTGGGGAAGACCAATTAGAATACCAGCAGATTTATCTATAGAAACACTTCAGGCTAGGAGAGATTGGAGTCCAATCTTCAAAGTTCTCAAATATAAACAATTTCAGGCAAGAATAACCTACTAACTAATCTAAGCTTCATGAATGAGGGAGAATTAAAATCTTTCCCGAGAGAAGTGACAAGATGGCAATGGGGCAACCCGGTCTCTGAAGCCCTCTGCAAAGGAGATCTGCAGTGGGTCTCTGACTCTCACCCAGGGGGCTGTGGATCCCAACATTGCAGCCTGCTCTTCATACAGAGCTTGGCTGTTACCACTGTTGGGACATTGCAAGGGACTGGACAGTCACTGCGGTGCAAATGGTGCCGCCACCACAGCCCCTCTCCACACCACCGCTGCTGCCACCGCTGCTGCTACCGCGGCCTCCGTGACGGCCAGTAGCACATCACACCACCCGGGCCCGAGGTAATCCACATCAAACCCCTTCAGGGAAGATCTGCTGGGATCGCTGCCACCTCTCCTGCGACTGAGACTGTCCTGCCGCCTGCCGTAAGGCTCCTGTTGCCTGCCCTGAGGCAGGCAGCCATCTTGTTCCCATCCGGCCCCACCCCCTCTGGGGCGAGCAACTGAGATAGCACCACCTGCTGGCAATTCAAGGTAACAACACCGAAACGGGAGAAACAAGCTTGCTAAAGACATAGACCAGAGTGCTGAACAGAGGGTAATCTGAACTGTCATTCTCAGCAGATCAGGGGCAACTGACCCTAACTGCAAACTAATTTACCAGCTTGAAAAGAAAACTAGAAATCAGACCTGAAAGGATATTGGACTTAAACGAAATGTCTCAGAGTGTGCTTCATTGATTCCATTAGTTTAATGACTTAATTCTATTCCTACTGTATTGTTCCCTTTTTTCTTTTGTCCTTTTCCTTTTCTTCTCTCTGTAAACCATATCTTTGTATAGAGGAACAGCACACTACCAAGATGGTTGATTAGCTTGTATGTTAGCATCACTATATGTTTTATTTTTATTTTTATTTTTCATTTTTTGTATGAGAGTTGGTTTGTCTGTAGCTGCGGTCTATTGTTTTTATCTGTTTCAGTATAGGCCTCTCTCTCTATTTGTTGGCACACTCATTTGTTTCCCCCCTTACTCCTCTATCTCTCCACTCCCCTCTTCAACCCACTATCTGCTCCATTCTCTCCCCTCTGCTAACCACATTTTATTTCAGGGAGTAAACCTACAGCCCCACTGCATGGACAGCTTCCAGGGTAGTGGGAAGTGGGTTCCACATTATCCACACACCTGTCAGCGAATACCAGGACCTGCAGACAGATTTTAAATCACAGCTCTCCCCTTAAGTACATCTCAAAACTGCAAAAAGGACCACCTCCAACCTACAGTGCAACTCCAGAATTGAACAAAGTAAGAGGACATACATAAAGAATAAGAGATTGAACAAACAGAAGTAAAACCAATCCCTTTACCCTGAATAACAGAATTAGAGAAGACAGTGATGTGGAGGGAAGGAAAAAGTAGGGAAGGGGAAAAACTGCACAAATGAAGAAAAACCAAAAGAAGAATAAAGGTCTCACATAGACCCCTGGGAAATCAGACACTGAGAAAACAGATTCTGGAACACAGACAATGAAGAGGCCCCAGAATGACTGGTTACATGCAACAAACCCAGACATCAAGACATTAATGGAGAGAATTTTAAAAATTGAGGAAAGACAAGAGAAAAATAGAAAAGAGCTGATGTCAGAAATGACAACAGTAAAGAATACTGTGATGGAAATGAACAACGGACTAATAAGCATGGAAAGCAGAATCAGCCAAGCAGAAGAAAGAATCTCAGAGCTCAAAGACCAAAACACAGAACTAACCCAAACTGTCAAGAGCATAGAAAAGAAGCTTAAAAAGACAGAACAAAATCTGCAAGAGATGAATGATCACTTCAAGAGACCAAACCTAAGAGTAATTGGGCTTCCTGAGGCAGAGAGAGAAACAAAAGCCACACTGGATCAAACATTTCATGAAATCATTCAAGAAAACTTCCCTCATCTCATTAAGGATGAAAAAATTCAAACACAAGATATAGAGAACCCCTGCAAGACAACAAATGAGAAGACCAACTCCCAGACACATAATAATTCGCCTAAACAAAGTAGGCATAAAAGGAAAAATCCTAAAGGCAGCAAGAGAAAAAGACCAGACTACCTACCAGGGAAAACCAATTAGAAAAGCAGCAGATTTATCCACAGAAACCCTTCAGGCTAGGAGAGCCTGGAGCCCTATCTTCAAAGTTCTAAAAGAGAAATAATTTCAACCAAGAATAACCTACCCAGCCAAACTAAGCTTCATTACTGAGGGAGAATTGAAATCTTTTCAAGACATCCAATCCCTAAGGACCTACGCTGCCACCAGACCACCTCTGCAAGAAACACTTAAGAAAGTACTGAACACAGAAGAAAAAGAAAAAAGAACAACAGCATTCTTCACAAGAGTACAGGCAAAAGATTAAAAACACACATGAGCCAACTCCAAAACCAAAAGAAAGACAACAAACAAACAGGAACAACTCTGTAAGAACCTTATGACAGGGATCAACTCTTGCATTTCAATTATTAGCCTAAATGTGAATGGACTAAATGCACCACTGAAAAGACATAGAATGGCAAAATGGATAAAATATCATCAGGCAACAATCTATTGCCTTCAAGAGACTCACCTCACTAGAAAGGACACCCACAGACTCAAAGTAAGAGGATGGGAAACAAACTTTCAGGCGAACGGAATACAAAAGGAAGGAGGAGTAGTGATCTTAATTTCAGACAAAATACCCTTCAAGCTATTAAAAATCAAAAAAGATACAGAAGGCCACTACATAATGATAAAAGGCTCAATCCATCAACAAGAAATATCTATCCAAAACATATATGCACCCAACATAGGTGCGCCAACTTTCATAAAGCAACTTCTTGGAAAACTAAAGAAAGATAACGACCCTAACACTATCATAACTGGGGACTTTAATACCCCACTCACAACCCTAGACAGATCATCAAGACAAAAAATCAGTAAGGATATCCGGAACCTCAATGTGACTTTGGACCAAATGGACTTAATTGATACCTACAGAACACTCCATCCAAAGACCACAGAATACACATACTACTCATCACCACATGGAACATATTCTAAGATCGACCACATACTCGGCCATAAATCAAGCATAAGCAAATTTAAAAGGACCAAAATTCTACCAAGCACCTTCTCGAACCATAGTTGAATAAAAAAAAACATTGACACCAACAAAGTCCCCCCAAAATCCACAAAGACATGAACACTAAACAGCACGATGCTAAACAAATCCTGGGTCAATGACGAAATCGAAACAGGGATCAAAAGATACCGGAAACAAATGAAAATGAAGAAACATCTTACTAAAATATCAGGGATGCCGTGAAAGCTGTAGTAAGAGGGGAATTTATATCCCTACATACACACGTGAAGAAAGTGGAAGGAACAGAAATTCACAACCTAATAAGCCACCTAAAGAAGCTGGAAAAGCAAGACCACAAAAACCCTAATTTCAGCAGAAGAATCCAGATCACCAAAATAAAAGCCCAAATCCAGGACATAGAAGACAAAAAGATAATACAAAAAATCAATGAAACAAAAAGCTGGTTCTTCGAAAGGATAAACAAGATCTATGGTCCCCTACCTAGACTGACCAAGAAAAAATGAGAAAAAAAACAAATAAGCACAATCAGAAACACAAAAGATTAAGTCACATCTGACCCTGAAGAAATACAAAAGATCATTAGAGACTACTACGTACACTTGTATGGAAACAAACTTGAAAATCTCAAGGAAATTGAGGACTTTGTGACATCACACAACCTACCTAGGTTGGAACAAGAAGAAATTAAGACCCTAAATAGACCAATAACAATCAAGGAAATCGACTACGTAGTAAGAAAACTTCCTACAAAAAAAAACCCTGGTCCAGATGGCTTTCCAGCAGAATTCTACAAGACATTCAAGGAGGAGCTGATACCAATCCTACTGAAGGTATTCCAGGTGATTGAAAAAGATGGAACTCTCCCCAAATCATTTTACAAAGCTAACATCACATTGATACCCAAGCCAGTTAAAGATCCAACAAAGAAAGAGAACTACAGGCCAATATCTTTGATGAACATAGATGCTAAAATTCTCAACAAGATCCTAGCAAACCGGATTCAGCAATACATCTCAAAAATCATCCACCATGACCAAGTAGGCTTCATTCCTGGGATGCAAGGCTGGTTCAACATTCATAAAACCATAAATGTAATTAAATACATCAACAGATGTCAAAACAAAAGCCACATATCATTAGATGCAGAAAAAGCTTTTGATAAAATCCAGCACCCCTTCTTGATAAAAACCCTTGAACATCTAGGCATACGGGGAACATACCTCAAAATAGTAAAAGTGAGAAACCCACAGCAAGCATACTCCTAAATGGACAAAAATTAGAACCCATTCCCCTGAAAACTGGAACTAGACAAGGATGCCCACTCTCACCCCTCCTGTTCAACATAGTATTGGAAGTCCTGGCTAGAGCAATCAGAGAAGAGGAGGCAATCAGAGGTATTCAAATAGGAAAAGAGGAAGTCAAGTTATCTCTCTATGCAGATGATATGATTGTGCACCTTGAAAACCCAGAGAATCTGTCAAAAGCCTCCTTACATTGATAAAGGCCTTTGGCAAAGTCTCAGGATACAAAATAAATGTACAAAAGACAATCACATTTCTATACACCAATAATAAACAAACAGAAACCCAAATAAAAAACACAATTCCATTCACAATAGCCACTAAAAAAATGAAATACCTTGGCATCTTCCTAACCAGAGACGTGAAAGACTTTTACAATGAAAATTACAAAACACTGCTCAAAGAAATCAAAGCTGACACGAACAAGTGAAAAAATATCCCATGCTCATGGATCGGAAGAATCAACATTGTGAAGATGTCCATCTTACCCAAGGCAATCTACAAATTCAATGCAATACCCATTAAATTACCAAAAATGTTCTTCTCAGACCTAGAAAAAAACAACACAGGAATTCATGGAAACACAAACGTCCAAGAATAGCCAGAACAATCCTCAGCAAAAAAAAACAAAGCAGGTGGTATCACAATACCAGACTTCAAACTTTACTGTAAAGCTACAATCATCAAAACAGCTTGGTATTGTTACAGGAGCAGGCATATAGAACAATGGAACAGAATTGAGATTCCAGAAGCAAAACCTCAATTTCTCAACCAACTCATTTTCGACAAACCCCCACCACCTACCACTGGGGAGAGGAGAACCTATTCAGTAAATGGTGCTGGGAAAACTGGCTAACCACATGCAGAAGATTGAAACAGGACCCCTATCTATCCCCATGCACAAAGGTTAACTCTAAATGGATCAGAGACCTAAATGTAAAACCTCAAACCATAAGAACCTTAGAAAGGGAAGGAAATACCCTCATGGAAATCGGAACTGGCATCCAATTCCTGAACAAAACCCAAAACCCACAGGTCATAAGAGAGAAGATAGACAAGTGGGACCTTATTAAACTGACAAGCTTCTGCAAAGCCAAAGAAACCATCAAGAGAGCAGGGAGACAGCCTACAGACTGGGAAAAAGTATTTGCCAACTCCAGGTCTGACAAAGGCTTAACATCCTGGATCTACAAGGAACTCAAACGTGCTGAAAAGAAAAAAACAAACAATCCCATTATAAAATGGGCAAAAGATATGAACAGACACTTCACAAAAGAAGACATCCGAGCAGCCAACAAACACATGAAAAAATGTTCAACCTCACTAATCATCAGGGAGATGCAAATCAAAACCACACTGAGATACCACCTAACTCCAGTCAGAAGGGCAATTATCAACAACTCAAAAAATGACAGCTGCTGGAGAAGGTGTGGTGAAAAGGGAACACTTCTACACTGTTGGTGGGAGTGTAAACTAGTGCAACCTCTGTGGAAAGCAGTGTGGTGATTCTTAAAAGCTCTAAAAATCGACCTTCCATATGATCCCGCAATCCCCCTACTGGGAATATACCCTGAAGAACTCAAATAACTCTATAAAAAAGATATCTGCACATGTATGTTTATTGCAGCATTGTTCACAATAGCAAGAACCTGGAGACAACCATGCTGCCCATCAAAAGAGGACTGGATTTAAAAATGTGGTACATATACACAATGGAATACTACGCAGCCATAAAAAAGAACAAAGTCATGAATTTCACAGCAACCTGGATGGAACTAGTGTCTATAATACTGAGTGACCTCTCACAGAAACAAAGATCCGAGTATCACATGTTCTCACTCATATAATGGATCTTGAACATCCAATGTAATACTATAAGAAAATGACTGATGGTACTGGGAAACTATGGGGGGGAGGGGGATGGGATTAACAGTAGCAAATATCTGTCTGGGGATGGGAAAACACCTCTTATCAACAGGGTGCCTGAATGAAACATAATTGTACACCTAACCCTTAACTGTACCCCACAAAATTATAATAAAAAATATTGATTAATAAAAAAAGAAAGAGAAATAACTCTAGGAAAAAAAAAATCTTTCCCATACATTCAGTCCCTAAGAACTTACGTTGCCTCTAGACCAGCTCTACAAGAAACACTAAGAAAGTATTAAACACAGGCGAAAGGAAAAAAAGAATGACATTGTTTTTCACAAGAGTGCAGGGAAAAGATTGAAAACACATGTGAATCAACCCAAAAGTCAAAAGAAAGACAACAAACAAACAGAAACAACAACTGTATAAGAACCTCATGACAGGGATAAACTCTCACACTTCAATTATTAGCTTGAATGTAAATGGACTAAATACACCACTGAAAAGACATAGAATGGTAAAATGGATAAAATATCACAAGGCAACAATATATTGTTTCCAAGAGACTCATCTCACCAGAAAGGACACTCACAGACTCAAAGTAAGAGGGTGGGAAGAAAAATTTCAGGTGAATGGAACAAAAAAGAAAGCAGGAATTGTGATCTTAATATCAGACAAAATACCCTTTAAAGTATCAAAAATGTAAAAAGATACAGAAGATCACTACATAATGATAAAAGGTTCAATCCATCAACAAGAAATATCCATGCTAAGCATATATGCACCCAACATAGGAGAACCAACTTTCATAAAGTAGCTTCTAGGCAACTTAAAAAAGATATTGACTCTAACACTATAATAGTTGGGGACTTTAATACCCCACTCACAACCCTAGAGAGACCATCAAGACAGAAAATGAGCATGGAGATTTGGAACCTCAATGACTATTGACCAAGTGGATTTAATTGATATCTACAGAGCACTCCACCTAATGACCACAAGAATACATTCTACTCATCACCACATGGAATGTACTCTGAGACTGACCACATCCTTGGCCATAAATCAAGCATAAACAACTTTCATAAGATTTAAATTTTGCCATGCACCTTCTCAGACAACATTGAAATAAAAATAAAAATCAACAACAACAAAGTTCCCCCCAAACCCACAAAGACAGGGACACAAAATAGCAACTCCTAGTTCAACATGGAAATCAAAACAGAGATTAAAAGATACCTGGAAACAAATGAAAATGCAGAAACATCTTACCAAACTTGTGGAATGCCATGAAATCACTAGTAAGGGGGGAATTCATATCACTGCAAACACACATGAAGAAAATAGAAAGATCACAAGTTAATAGCCTAACAAGTCACCTAAGGAAGCTGGAAAAGCAAGAATACCAGAACACTAATTTAAGCAGAAGAATCCAGATCACCAAAATAAAAACCCAAATCCAGGACATGGAAGACAAAAAGATAATACAAAAAAAATCAATGAAGCAAAAAGCTGGTTCTTTGAGAGGATAAACAAGATTGATGATCCCCTAGCTAGACTGACAAATAAAAAGAGAGAAAAAGTTCAAATAAGCACAATCATAAACACAGAAGATGAAGTCACAACTGACTGACCCTGAAGAAATACAAAAGTTTATCAGAGACTACTGTGTATATTTGTGTGGAAACAAACTTGAAAACCTAAAGGAAATGGATGACTTTCTGACATCACAGAACCTTCCCAGGTTGAAACAGGAAGTAATTGAGACCCTAAATAGACCAATAACAATCATGGAAATTGGCTATGTCATAAGAAAACTACCTTCAAATAAAGCCCTGGACCAGATGACTTTCCAGAAGAATTCTACAAAACACACAAGGAGGAACTGATACCAATACTACTGAAAGTATTCCAGATGATTGAGAAAGATAGAACTCTCCCCAAATCATTTTATGAAGCTGACATCACATTGAAACCCAAGCCAGGTAAAGATCCAACAAAGAAAGAGAACTACAGGCCAATATCCTTGATGAACACAGATGCTCAAATTCTCAAGATCCTAGCAAACTGGGTTCAATAACACATCTCAGAAATCATCCACCACAACCAAGTAGGCTTCATCCCTGGGATGCAAGGGTGCTTCAACATTCATAAGACCATAAATGTAATTAAATACATCAACAGATGCAAAAACAAAAATCACATGATTATATCATTAGAGGCAGAAAAACTTTTGATAAAATTCAGCACTCCTTCTTGATAAAAACCCTTGATCATCTAGGCATAGATGGAACATACCGCAAAAGATTAAGAGCCATCTATGAGAAACCCATAGCCAGCATGCTGCTAAACAGACAGAAATTGGAACCATTTCCCCTGAAAACTGGAACAAGACGAGGATGCCCACTCTCATCCCTCCTGTTCAACATAGTTTTGGAAGTCCCAGCTAGAACAATCAGAGAAGAGAAGGCAATCAGGGTTATCCAAATTGAAAAAGAGGAAACCAAGTTATCTCTCTTTGCAGATGACATTATTCTATATCCCCCAAATCCAAGAGAATCTGTCAAAAATTTCTCCTTGCACTGATAAAGGACTTTGGTAAAGTCTCAGGGTATAAAATAAAACTGCTAAAGACAATCACATTTCTATACATCAATAATAAACAGAAACCCAAATAAAAAGCACAATCCCATTCACAAGAGCCACAAAAAAATGAAATACCTTGGTGTTCCTAACCAGACATATGAAAGACCTTTACAACAAAAACTACAAAACACGGTTCAAAGTAATCAAAGATGACATAAACAGGTGGAAAAATATTCCATGCACATATATTGGAAGAATCAACATTATTAAGATGTCCAGTCTACCTAAGGCAATCTACAGATTTACCAGCAGCATTATTACCAGCAGTATTATTCTTAGACATAGAAACAGTAATATAGGAATTCATATGGAAACATAAATGACCACAAATAGCCAAAACAATTCTCAGCCAAAAACAAAAACAAAAACAAAACAAAAAAACAAAGCAGGAGGTATCACACTCCCAGACTTTAAACGTTATTATAGAGTTCCAATAATCAAAACAGCCTGGTATCGGTACAAGGACAGGCATATAGACCAATGGAATAGAATTGAGATTCTAGAAGCAAAACTTCAATTTCTCAACCAAATCATATTTGAGAAAGCCTCCACCACCAACCACTGGGGAGAGGAGAACCTATTCAGTAAATGGTGCTGAGAAAACTGGCTGACCACGTGCAGAAGATTGAAACAGGACCTCTACCTATCCCCATACACAAAAACCAACTCTAAATGGATCAGACATCTAAACATAAAACCTCAAACTATAAGAACCTTAGAAAATTCAGGAGATACCCTTATAGAAATTGAAACTGGCAACAAATTCCTGAGCAAAACTCCAAGTGCCCAGGCCGTAAGAGATAAGATAAACAAGTGGTACCTCATTAAACTCACAAGCTTCTGCAAAGCCAAAGAAATCATCAAGAGAGCAGGGAAACAGTCTACAGACCGGGAAAAAAATATTTGTCAACTGTATATCTGACAAAGGCCTAACATCTAGGATCTACAAGAAACTGAAACATGCTGAAAAGAAAAAAAACAAAGAGTCCCATTACAAAGTGGGCAAAAGGTATGAATAGACATTTCTGAAAAGAAGATGTAGGAACAACCAACAGATACATGAAGAAATGTTCAGCCTCAGTCATCATAGAAATGCCAATTAAAACAGCACTGAGATGCCACCTAACTTTAGTCAAAATGGCCGTCATCAATAACTCAAAAAATAACAGATGCTGGAGAGGATGTGGCGAAAAGGAAACACTTCTACACTGTTGGTGGGAGTATAAACTAGTACAACCTCTGTGGAAAACAGTGTGGCGATTCCTAAAAGTTCTAAAAATCATCCTTCCATATGACCCCCTAACCCTCCTACTGGGAATATACCCAGAAGAACTCAAATCACTCTATATAAAAGATACCTGCACACGTATGTTTCTTGCAGCATTGTTCACAATAGCGAGAACATGGAATCAAATGTGCTGCCCATCAAAAGAGGACTGAATAAAAAAAAAAATGTGGTACATATACACAATGGAATATTACACAGCCATAAAGAAGAACAAAATCATGAACTTCACAGCAACCTGGATGGTCTTAGTGTCTATAATACTGAGTGATCTTCCACAGAAACAAAGAACTGAGTATCACATGTTCTCATTCATCACTGGGTCTTGAACAACTATCATAATACTATAAGAAAAGGATTGACAGTAGCGGGAAACTGTGGGGGGTTGAGGAGGTGGGGAGGTGAGATTGGTGGTAGTTGAAATCTGCCTGAGGAAGAGGGGACACACCTCATCAACAAGGGTACCTGCATAATGAATAGTTGTATACCTAACCCTGACTTGTGCCCCACAATTTTAAAATAAAAAATTTAAAAGTCAAAAAAAAGGAATAAATAAATAAATAAATAACTGTACTTTGTAATTTTAAAATAAGTTTCTTCTGAATATAGGATACATGCATAAAATAGTTTACAAGCAACTAGGGGAGATAGACTACAAATACTTATAACTCATGAATTTTTTGATAAATGTATATATAAGTTAAAACTAAGTAGCATGAAGGCACAAAACAGTAAGGAACAAACTCCTTCATTGGAGACATAAATAGGAATGTGAGGCTAGACAATCTATTTCTTAGGGGAATTGTGTGTTTTAAGAGCTGTTGAGTTAAATATTTCAATATAAAATCCAGAGGAAATTGTCCTGTAAATATTTGAAATTATGTGATTAAACCCAGGTTAGAAGTAGGGGCTGAGGCCAGGCTCGGTGGCTCAGCCTGTAATTCTGCGTTTTGGGAGGCCGAGGTGAGTTGATTGTGTGAGCCCATGGGTTCGAGACCCACCTGGGCAACTTGGCAAGACCTCATCTCTACAATAAATCAAAAAATTAGCTGGGAGTGGTAGCGCATGCCTGTAATTCCGGTTACTTGGAAGGCTGAGGTAGAAGGATTGCTGGAGCCCAGCAGGTTGAGGCTGCAGTGGCCGGGAGCGGCCACTGCACTCCAGTCTGGGCGACAGAGTGAGACTCCAAAAATAAAAATAAAAAAAGAAGTAGGGGCTGAAGATAAAAACTTAGATTGTTGTTGTATAAACAAAAATGGATACATCAGATTTGTTTTCTATGGTAGATATAAGAGAACCAATACTTTTACCTTACAATTTTAACATCTTGAAAGGTGTAATTAATTTAGTTTTGAAGACCATTTTTCCCTTCTTAAGTAATTATGCTATTTTATTCAATTATTGATTTGGAAGGCATTTTATACTAAGTTAATAACTTAAGGGTACACTTACAGCTTAACAATCCAAAGTTGTCTTAGTGTCTTGACAGTGCATGTAATTATCTATAAAGCAGCAGCACCCAAGGAAAACTGACAAAATGATGGTTCTGAGTATTTTGATCTTGGAGACAGCATAGTGGGGAGCTAAATATTAGAGTCAAATCTTGGGTCCAAATCCTGAGTCCACCATTTAATTTTTTGTAGGACTTTGGATAAGTTACTCACCTGTAAAATGTGAATATCATTTTATCAACCTCAAACTTGGTATGAGGAAAAAATTAAATTTATATTGTATGTAAGTGGCAAGTGCTTTGGCACTTACTTTTAACATTACCATTATCATTATTATTATTACCTTATGAAAAATTTGCTCATTTTGGATTGTTAGTATTTCAACATGGTGTTATTTGAGCCTTGTAAACGACAGTTGTGTTAATCAAGTATTGTTTACTTGCCACAATACTATGGATCCACCTTAGTAAGAAAATACACAAGTTAAAATAATGACAAAACTAAATTTCAGGAGGATATATGGATACAGATTATTAGAGAATTTATCATTAAATTCCTAAAGCCCTTTCATTTAAATAGAAGTATATTAAGCTTAGGCTAAGCCAAAGATATAAGCATAACACACACTTTTTGTTATCTCTGATATTATCCTGACAAGGTCAAGTCGTTTGTTGAGATACATCTTTTTCCTTTTCTGGATTCAAGTTCCTAATAATTAGATTTCTTCTTAATTTGTTATTTTAATTGATATTAGATATACATGCGCGCGCACACACACACACACAAACACACACACACACACGTTCACATATCAAGTCTGAGGTTAATATTAGTAAAGGTAAGCTAAGCTGCAATAACAAATAGACCCATAAAACTCAGTGGTTTAAAAGAACAAAGACATTATTTATTTATTTCTTCCATAAGAGTACAAGGCAGGTATTGAACTCAGCAGAGTGACTTTTCTTTATAAAACTGCTCACTGACAAGGCTGACAACTTCTTTGCCATCTTTGATGTATTGCATCAAAGGTCACCCAAGACATTACCATTCTATCAGCCAGAAGAGAAGGGAACAGGAAGGGACATATGTAGCAGATTTTATGAACCACCACTGAATGTAACAAATTAACCTCGGATCATATTCCACTAGGTAGAACCCAACACACGCAGCCAGACCTGTCCGTAGTGAAATAGTCTTGTTTAGTGCCAAAAAAGAAGAGGATAATGGATTTTAATGAACCTCCAGCAGTCTCTGCCACATGTTTTAATATCAAGGCAAATGCACTTAGTTGAAATGGCTTCTGTATTCACTAATGACTTCTGGGAGATATGTCAGAGGCATACAATTTTTTCTGTTCCAGTTTCCTAAACATGTCACTCTCTGATAAAAAATAAAACAATATATCCTAAAATTTGGTAAATGCTAACAAGAGTAGGGACAAAAAGAAACACACATCTATCAGTTTGGAAATTGACCCCTAAGTGAAACCATTAACTCACTGTAATTCCGTGTTCTCCTTAGCTCACCAAGGTAATGGAAATGAATCAGCTGTTCATAGGACAGAATCTGTACTTAAAAAATGTGTTTCAGATCAGGAATAATTTTCTTTGGTTTTCATGTTAATTTTTTAAAAATGAATGTTCTGATTTTAGATTTTTTTTCCTGAACTGTTGGCACTGTTTTAGTGAATGGTGTTGCAATTATATGCAGTAGATATCAGGTTAAGTTGTTTCACTGTCCACACTTCTGTTTACTGATAGTTCATAAAAAGACCTTCCCCTGTTCTCTTGGACAAATCTAGGCCTATAAACAAAATACATTAATACATGGAATGAAAATCTGAATTAATTTAGGCCAAGATTTTCTAGCAATTCAGTGGCCAAGGGATTTGAACCTTGAATGTTGTCAGAAAATGAATGACCTTCATGCTCTATTTTTTGGTGAGGTTTTAAATAAAATCTCTGATAGCTGATCAATTTCCATTTGTGTCAGTCTCTAAACTCTGAGACTACATTTTGTCCCAAATCAATTTTTCATGGTTAGTGCCCATTCAACCTAGCAATCAACTGATATTTATTAATATGAGAAGCTGCTATGTATAGTGTTCATTAGAGACAGACTTTATGGGATACAAATACAAGACTAAACAAGAATCCTGTTTCCCCAAAATTTTATAGTCTATTGAGAAGTCCAGACCACAACAAATTCATTGAAAAGTAATTACTTGTGTGAATAGACATAAGATGCTCATCAGATGTTGAGAAAAGGAAAGATATATGAGATACGTACTATTGGTGTTACTGTTGCCAATGGCATATAAAATGACGGTTTTGTTATGTCTATTCTGTTACTTGTTATATCATTCAACTTGATCACCCACCGTGTTTAAGTATTTAGCTAAGCACCATACAGTCACAAATAAGACATAGTTCTTGAACTCTGGAAGCTTTCAGTGTATTGGGAGAGACAAACTTAAAATGCATTTACAAAAAGTATGACAATTGTTATAATTTGAAAATTGCAGTATGTGATCTGAGAGAAGGGGAGAAAGTTTCACGGGGGGAGTGAGTTTACTGAGATCTAAAATGTATTTATGCCCTATGACTATTGAAGTAGACCTGATTTGGATAAACTTCATTTTCTATTCTATTTTATGAAAAGGATGCCTGATTATGCCAAGGCAAACTTTATTTGGAGTGTGTGTAATATTTTGGAAAAGACTTCCAAATGTATCGAACAGTTCTTTCCTTAAAAATTCCTTCTAACCTTGCTCAGTAAATTTGCTAGCAACAAAATATGCTTTAGATGATAATATATAAAACAACAGAAATCAAACAAAACAGAAGTATTTTGCTCAGAAGTTTTTCATGGGTGACAAGCACTAAGAAACTCTTTAGACATTACCAATATAATACCATCTCACTTTGTAATATGAGAAAAGAGGCCCAGCTAAAGTCATTGGCATTCTCCTATCTATAGTGGCTCCAGGAAGTCACATGGCAATCGGTTCTCCAATACAACCCTACAGTAACATCACATTCTGTCTCTTTTTAAGTAACAATAGGAAATCTATGTTGCGAGTCCTTTGTCAACACAATTTAGCTTAATGAATTAATTACTTATACACAAGCTTTTTCTCTGTGTTAAAACTTTAGTGTGAGTAGAGTTTCCAAGAGCACAACTATTTTGATATTTAATCATTTATTTAATTTTCTAGTTTCTGTATCTGGGATTGTGGCTGAGAGCTGACTTGGAGAGGTGTGTGTGTGTGTGCACGCGCGCATGTGTGTTGTGTGTGTGTTCACATGTACATACACATGTACAGGAGTATATCAGTTAGAGAGTTGAGAACTGGGTAGGGAAACATGATGATATGGCTGAAATATATGCAGGATTGTATAGGCTGAAGTAAATAATTTGAGTTTTAATCTGAGTATGGTGGGACTGGAAGCTTTTGAGTAGGGGAGTAACATCATCTATTTGATATTTTTAAAAGATCACCATGGCAGCTGGGTGTAGGTAGTCAGGGCACAAAAGTAGAAGTGGAGTGATCAGAGAGGTTACATTCACAGACTTTCTACTGAGACATAGCCGAGATGCCATGGACTGCAGACTTAGCAATGGAGGCAGCAAGAAGTGGATGGATCCATGTGTTTCCTGAAAAAATGACCAGAAATATTCAGGCAAATACAGCAGTGGCAATGTAAAGCAGCATCACCTTCTGCCAGGCATAGGTTAAATTCATATTTTAATCAAGCAACAGTTTTTAAAATGCTCAGTGATTCATTAAGAGCTAGACATTTATTTATTAAGCTATGTACATTTTGGTTCATATGAATAAGCATGGTCCTAAGTAATTAAAATGACATTTCAGGCATTTACAAATAAACTTGGTGGTATACTGTGATAGAGACTATCAATACTCAGCTAACTCAGTTCTATCCTTGAGCACATGGGGAAAACCATTTCCCAGTTTCTTGCTGTTAGTCAGAACATGTGACTCATTCTGGTCAGTGAAATGTGAGAGAACCAACATGAGTTACTTTTAAGCTGAGCATATAAATGTAGTTCTTACCTTTACATTCTTTCTTCCCCAACTGGAGAGACCTTAAAGAATATGTGTTAAGATAGCATTCTATTCACCGCCACCATGAGATCAATTTTTAAAATTAAAAAAATTTTAAAGATATCAGTCACCACAAAATGGAAGTAGCCTTCTTCAGAGTGTTTTCATAGCCGTTGAAAAATAAATGTTACCTGTTGTAAGTTATCGAGGTTTAAGACTTATTGGCTGCTGTAACATAGCCAAGCATTAATCATGTTGACTAATACATATATTTAGAAAAAAATCAACATTGTATAAAAATAATACCACATATTGTCTTTCAGGGTAAAAGGTTGCATTAGGATCATTTCATTTGTTTTATGCCTACTATGAAACAGAATCTCCATATACATAATGATATATATTTGCAATAAACTTGAGTGAAGTATTATTAATCTCATTTTTTATACTGATAAGAAAAGTGTGGTTTAGAGAGGTTCTGATTGGCTTATATTTATATAGCTAAGAATGGCCAAAATCAAGTTTTGAAGCCAAACCTACCATATTCACTTACTTCAGCTCCATGTTCTGAGAAAAAGAATCAGAGTTTATACCTAGTGTTTATTACTTGCAAGGTTTTTCAGGGCTTATATGAGTCTTCCACTTATTTTGCATAAGAGTGAATTAATGTGTCACTGATTTCAATATTCCTTTATTGAAAGAGCACCTTTATAAAGAGCACCTATTGCAGGAGCATTTTGATTTCATAGTTTATCTGTCAATAATTTTTCAGGCTAAATAATTTTTAGAATTATTCATGCAATGAGTTATTAAACCCATTCTTTGGCCACCCCATAAATTTTTATTTCATACTATTCCAAAATTTGGTGAATCTATTTCCCCAGCATACATCACTCAGTGTCTTCCAGCATAACAATACCTAGCACAGACCTGGAAGGTTTCTCCTTCTAATTTCTTCTGCACTTACCTTACATTTAATGAAGCAGACAGTAGGGCTTAATGTGACCTTTCAAAATAGTTTAACCAGGCAAAATTGGCATACTATAAACTGTATATATTTAAATTATACAATTTGATGGTATATGTATATACCCATGAAATCATTGCCACAATCAAAAGAATAAATAAAATTTATTTTACTTTATTTTTTTATTTTCTCCAAGTGAATCCCTCCCAATTTCTCTTTATTCTTTTGTAATCCCTCTCCTGCGGCTGCTCTCCAATTGCTGATTAAAAACTGATTTGTTTTCTCTCAGTATAAATTTATTTGCATTTTCTAGAATTTTAAATAAAATTTAAATGGAATCATTAAGTATGCACTTTTTACCTGTCTCCTTTCACTTGCATAATTCATTTGATATTCCTCCATTTCACATATATCAATAATGAATTCATTTTAATTGCTGAGTAGTAGTCCATTTTATAGATCTATTACAATTTGTTCAACCATTTATCTGTTGACAGACATTTGAGTTGTTTAGTTGTTTCCAGCTTTTAGCTATTACAAACAAAATATGTTATGAATACACAGGTACAAGTATGTATACGGACACATTTTCCATTCCTCTTAAGTAGGTTCCTAGAAGAAAATGACTATGTTTTATGGTAGGTATATATTTACCTTTTCAAGAAACCGCCAAACTGCTTTCCATAGTGCTTACACCATTTTATATTCCCACCAGTAATAAATGAGTGTTCCAGCTCCTCTAAATTCTCATCAACACTAGGTATGGTCAGTCATTTTAATTTTAGTCATTTTAATAAGTGTGCAGTGATATTTCTTTAAAGTTTTAATTTTTTTTATTTCATTAGTAGTGATGATGTTAATATTTTTTAAAGTGCTTATCTGCCATTTTTATTTCTTCTTTGGTGAAATGTCTGTTCTGATCTGCCCATTTTTAAATTGAATTCATTATTTTCTTATTATTGAATTTTCAGAGTTCTATATATATTCCAGATACAACACTTTCATCATATATTTGCTTTGCAAAAGATTACTTTCCAGTCTGGGGGGGAAGTTTGAAAATTTGATAAAGCCCAACTCGTTAATTTGTTCTTTTAAGGATTATACGTTTGGAACTGTATCTAAGAAATTTTTGAAAAGCTACAAATATTTCTAAAAGTTTTAAATTTTAGAACTTAAATTTAGATCTATATCCCATTTTCATTTATAAATACGGCATTTTAATGTTTAAGATTATCAACCAACAAAAGGCATAATTATTTTTAAAATCTTTACAGATATTACAAGATGATCTGTTTTAAGTTAGGTTTCCCAGAAAACAGATGAGATTTATGTGCAATAAATAGAGGATCTCTAGTTAAGCCTATTTTATTAGTCAAAGTGGGAGCGTATGATGATGGTTACAGAGACAGCTTCTGGCTGACAGTGATGGTTTCTAAAAAGAAAAAACAAGTGAAACAGGTAAATCTAGAGAATGGCTAGGTTAGTTCAGAAAACTAGGGATAGACTCGGGAAACAACTCCTTATTAGTGAATGTATACAATGCTGGTCATTGAACTTTAGAGACTCAATAAGCTAATTTCTGAGAGTAGGTTTCAAAATGGGAAAGAGCTATGTCTTTATCTGAACTGAGCAAACAGTGTTGAATGTACTGTTATTTATTTTGCTACAAAATATTTCTTATTTCCTGTTTTTTAAAATGATTTAAAACTTATGCTTCTTTTAGAATATATGTGCTATCTCAAAACTTCAGAGATAAATTCTTAGACTTCAAGGTGAATAAAAATAACTTGTGGTAATTTAAAAAAATATGAATGTCTTTGTTCTCCTCCATCTTTCTTCTCTCCTTCTGTGGTGTGCATTGAAATCCAGAAATATCAAATTTTAAAATATTTCCTGATGGTTCTGAGGAAGGCAATTGCAAATTAAAGACTCCTGTCAAAAGAATATTGTTTTCAGTTTTGCAAACTAATCATTAAGTGGAAATAACCGTCAGCTGCTTAGAGTTGAAATCAATAAAGCTTGAAACTTAGGTAAAACACTTAGCTTGAGATAGGGCATGGTGGCTCACGCCTATAATCCTGGCACTTTGGGAAGCCAAGACTAGAGAATTGCCTGAGGCCAGGAGTTTGAGACCAGCTTGAGAAATATAGTGAGACCTCATCTCTGCCAAAAATCAAAAGCTTAGCTGGTGTGGTACATGTGCCTGTAGTCTCAGCTCCTAGAAAGGTTGAGACAGAAGAATCGCCTAAGCTCAGGAGTTCAGGGTTGTGGGGAGCCATGATTGTGCCAGTGCACTGCAGCCTGGGTGACAGAGTGAGAGCCAGACTTAAACAAAAGTAAACAACAACAACAAAAGCACAACCTGAAATTTTAAAAGCGTGCTTTAGAATTACCACAAATTTCAATCATAATACTTACCAAATCCCGTTTTCTGGTGGCTACAGAGAATAATTAACATTTTCTGAATAGGAAATTATTTCTTTGAAAAATAATTTACACATAATTACTGACAATCACCCTGCCCCCTCCCCATCAAACCTAGGTACATTTCTCCTTCAGCCTGGCTCTCAGGCTTTGTGCCTTAAATTGAAGAGAATTTCACAGCGAGAATCCTATCTGCAGAGCATGAGAGAGGTGATCTTATTCTTTCCTCTCTACTGATTCTCCATCTCCTTGCTAATGATAAAGCTGAGATACTCTTGACTCCAACTCACTGGCTTGATTAGGAAGAAGATGACTGGAAAACTAACAGGAAGGGCTTCCATCAGCAGAATCAAATTTGAATGGCTGTGAGGAAATGGGCTCTGATTCCACAAAACTCTCCTGTGTTTCCAGCTTGTTTGTTGCTACTCATTCAAAGCCTGCTCAAGATACAAGCACTCCAAAGCATCAGTTATAACTGAAGTAAAATAATGCCATATGATAGTGTCAAGTTAAAAATGAGTCATTCTTCTTCAATACAATGTAATCTGAAGGAAAATTACTTTATTATAGAAAAGCGGACATAGATTTTTTTTCCTTTGATAGGCTAAAAGTCATAAAATTAGCTGACAAAGGGTCCAGGCACATGTAAAGTTTGCTATTCATGCTAATTAGGTTTTTGAAGAGAAATATTAGTTAACTTGCTATTTATTTAAAAATATGGAACATCAATATTTGTCAGCAATGTAATAACAATATGCTTAAAATTTTCCCCAAGATATATGTGATATTAAATGAGCTACTTAATTTTATTTTATTTTTTTTATTTTTTATTTTTTTTATTTTTTTTGAGTTGGAGTCTCACTCTGTCGCCCAGACTGGAGTGTAGTGGCCGCTCCCGGCCACCGCAGCCTCGACCTGCTAGGCTCCGGCGATCCTTCCGCCTCAGCCTTCCAAGTAGCCGGAATTACAGGCAGGCGCTACCATAGCCCAGCTGATTTTTTGATTTATTGTAGCGATGAGGTCTCGCTGCCCAGGCGGGTCTCGAACCCGCGGGCTCAGGCAATCCACTCACCTCAGCCTCCCAAAGGCGCGGGATTACAGGCTGAGCCACTGAGCCTGGCTCTTAATTTTATTTTTTATGCACGGTTGAAGATAATCAGTGCTGACCATATGACAGAGATGTGAGTGCTTTAGACCAGAGAGCAAAAGAGTAGCAATAGTAATTGCTTACTTGAGGTAAGTATCAAGTATACACAATATCTGCAAGGAAACTGTGGGGGCCAGCGCCTGCAGAGAGATTTAGAGGGTCCCTGGAAGATGTGGTGGCGTCGGCGAATATTCTGGAGAAATAAAGAGAGAGAGAGAGAGAGAGAGAGAGAGAGATGGGTGAGAAAGAAAGAAAGAGACTGGACTCTGTCTAGTGCAGAAGCTGTTTATTGAAAGTTACAGCAGGTATTTATCCCCAAATTTTACACAGACAGTCTCACAAGTCTTTCACGTGAGCACAAAGCCAGGTGCAGGAGGGCGTTCCCCCACCCAACAGATGTTTTCTCAGGTATGAGGAAGGACAAACCCCAAAATTGTCTTATTGTTCCCTTTGCTAGTTAATGTTCCTCAAAAGCAATGCAACAATCCCTGCTAGCATCATGATGTTCTGATAATCAATAACTTCTAAAGCTCATGTGCACACAACACCCATGATGACTAACTTAAATCTTATTACCTTTCTATTCTATGCTAATACTACTTACACAATACTATGGAATCTCTTAATTATAGCTTAAGCCAATTCCTAAAGAATGTGGCCTAGTCCAAAGATCACGCTGGGCTCTACAGGATCTGGCCCAGTCCAAGGTTCACAGTGGGCCACTTCTTGGAAAAATCGATTACAATCTCTTAACAAAATGGCTACTCTAAGATCCTATATATCTATCCTAATTTCTATAAAAGTTTCTATTTCCTAATCCTAATATATAAAGCTGATCATCAGCAACAAAGCTTCTAAAAATAAAACCTAAATATAAACTGTAAATGTACTAAGGCCAAAACCACAATAGTAGAAAATGGAGACAATGAAATTTCTAAAGTTAACTGTATTCTTATTAAACCTCAAAATATCATGATTGATCATGCTTGAACGAACATGATTCCCTGATGTTAGCATGACCTATTCTACAATATTTTCTATGAATAAAATAAATTCAATTTCTATAATAAATAGAAAAACCCTACACTAACTGTAGCTCAAGCCGGTCTAAAAGAATGCAGCCCAGTCCAAGGTATGCACTGGGCCCTCAGGAATTTGGCCCAGCACAAAGTTTGTGCTGGGCCATTTCTGGTAACTCTAGGTAATCATCTATACCATCTAAAGCTGAAAACAGCTCTCCATAAGTATATATTAATTCTACAAATATACTTTTAAATCTTATAAAGAAGCTTGTACCATATAAAAGGTTCCCAAATGTGACCTGAGTTTGAATTATATCTAATACCTAAGCCGAAACCGCAGTTCATCGGAAACAGGAACAATGAGTTTCTAGAGTGAGCCATGCCTGTCACAGTCACAGAGCCTTCAGCTTAGGTCAGCAGAGTTCCTTTAGGTTACTTGCGCTACATGGTAAAAGGAGGAGGAAAATGGGGTCAATGGCTCCCAGACACATCCTAGTGGTCTTGGGGTCCATGGCCCTCCCTGATCCCTAACACTCAGTGGGCCTCCATGGCTGGCTCCCAACAGGGAACTACACTGACTGTTGCATTAGAGGAAATGGTAAAGAATGGCACTATTAAAAATGCTAAAGACAAAAATACAGAAAATTGGAAAAACTACGTTTGACCAAATAAGAATATTATTGAGTTATGTGAGAGGCTTTTATTTCAGGGTTATTGCTATACAATGACATCGTGTTTATCTGTCTATCCATCCATCCATCCATATTAGCTTTACTAAATTTTATGGTTTTAAAAGTTATATTACAATGGTAAAATATTCATCGATGCTCAGTTTTCATTATTAGTACTTATGTTTCACAACGTACGTACAATCACTAACTGTCACAAAATAAAAATCAGTGACTTTTGTGTCTCTTTTGTATCTTATCACTAGGTAAATTAAAAAGGAAGAAAAGAAAGGTTAAAATGTTGAGATTTAATAGGAATGTGAGAGAAAACAAACAAAGATGCCTTAGTTCCTCTGTTATTTGGGATGAAAAAGGTATAAGGCACAATCAATTCTGCTGTAACAATGGAAAACACCAGAGAAGGGACAAAAATCAGAGTTTTTAAAAACTCATCTCCGGGCTCGGTGGCTCAGCCTGTAATCCCGCGCCTTTGGGAGGCTGAGGTGAGTGGATTGCCTGAGCCCGCGGGTTCGAGACCCGCCTGGGCAGCGAGACCTCATCTCTATAATAAATCAAAAAATCAGCCGGGCATGGTAGTGCATGCCTGTAATTCCGGCTACTTGGAAGGCTGAGGCGGAAGGATCGCCGGAGCCCAGCAGGTTGAGGCTGCGGTGGCCGGAAGCGGCCACTGCACTCCAGTCTGGGCGACAGAGTGAGACTCCAACTCAAAACAAAAACAAAAACAAAACAAAACAAAGCAAAATAAAACTCATTAGGAATTCTCCTGGCCATAATGGAATAACCATGCAGAAGCTTATCAGTTTGATGAGGTGCCACTTGTCTATCCTATCTCTTATGGCATGGATTTTGATCAGGAATTGGTTGCCTATCCCGATTTCCATAAGGTTGTCTCCTGCATTTTCTAAGATTTGTAAATTTGGGGTGTTAAAATTTAGGTCTCTGAACCATTTGGAGATAATTTTTGTGTATGGTGATAAGTAGGGGTCCTGTTTCATTCTTCTGCTTGTGGTCAGTCAGTTTTCCCAGCACCATTTACTGAATAGGTTCTCCTCTTCCCAGTGGTTGTTGTTGAAAGCTTTGTAGAAGATGAGTTGGTTGTGAAATTGAGGTTTTGCTTCTGGAATCTCTATCCTGTTTATTGGCTTATATGCCTGTCCTTGTACCAATATCGGGTTGTTTTGATTATTGTAGCCTTGTAATAAAGTTTAAAACCTGGAATTGTGATATCTCCTGCTTTGTATATTTTCCTAAGGATTGTTTTGGCTATCTGTGATCATTTATGTTTCCAAATGAATTTATGTATTGCTGTTTCCAGGTCTAAGAAGAATGATGTTGGTAATTTAATGGGTATAGTGTTGAATCTGTGGATTGCCTTTGGTAGAATGAACATCTTAACAATGTTGATTCTTCCAAACTATGAGCATGGAATATTTTTCTTTTTGTTTGTTTCATCTTTGACTTATTTGGGCAATGTTTTGTAGTTTTCATTGTAAAGATCTTTCACTTCTCTGGTTAGGAAAATGCCAAGGTATATCATTTTTTTGTTGTTGTTGCTATTGTGAATGGGATTGTGCTTTTTATTTGGTTCTCTGCCTGCCTGTTGTTGGTGTATAAGAATGTGACTATCTTTTACATGTTGATTTTGTGCCCTGAGATTTTTCCAAAGTCTTTTATCAGTGCAAGATTTTTGACAGATTCTCTTGAATTTTTTAGATATAGAATCTTATCATCAGCAAAGAGGGATAAATTGACTTCTTTTTCTATTTGGATACCCTTGACTTCCTTCTCTTGTTTGCTCTAGCTAGGACTTCCATCAATATGTTGAACAGGAGGGTTGAGAGAGGGCAGTCTTGTCTTATTCCGGTTTTCAGGGGAAATGCTTCTAATTTCTGTCCATTTAGTAATATGTTGGCTGTGGGTTTATCATAGATAGCTCTTACTATTTTGATGTATGTTCCTTCTATGCCTAGGTGTTCGAGGGTTTTTATCAAGAAGGGATGCTGGAGTTTTTCAAAAGATTTTTCTGCATCTAATGATATAATCATGTGGTTCTTGTTTTAACATCTGTTCATGTATTTAATTACATTTATTGTCTTATGGATGTTGAACCAGTCCTGCATCCTGGAGATGAAGCATACTGGGTAACGGTGGATGATTTTTGAGATGTGTTGTTGGATCTGATTTTCTGGAATCTTGTTGAGAATTTTTGCATCTATGTTCATCATGAATATTGGCCTATAGTTCTCTTTCTTTGTTGAATCTTTACCCAGTTTGATTACCAGTGTGATGCTAGCTTTATAAAATGATTTGAGGAGAGTTCCATCTTTCTTGATTGCTTCAAATAATTTGATAGGATTGGTATCAGTTCCTCCTTGTCTGTTTTGTAGAATTCCATTGAAAATCCATCTGGTCCAGGGCTTTTTTTTTGGTAGGTAATTTTCTTATGACAGAGTCCTTTTCTTGGGTTGTTACTGGTCTATTTGGGATCTCAGTTTCTTCTTGTTTCAACCTTGGGAGGTTTTATGGTCTTAGAAAGTCCCCCATTTCATTTAGGTTATCAAGTTTGTTTCCATAGAGGTGTGTATATTAATGTCTGATAATCTCTTGTATTTCTTTGGAGTCAGTTGTGACTTGATCTTTTGCATTTCTGATTGTGTTTATTTGAACTTTTTCTCTCTTTTTCTTGGTCATTCTGGCTAGGGGCCCACCAATCTTGTTTACCCTTTCAAACAAACAGCTTTTTGTTTCACTGATTTTTTAATGGTATTTTTGTCTTCCATGTCCCATATTTGAGTTTTTACTTCTGTTGTCTGGATTCTTCTGCTAAAGTTAGGGTTTTAGTGGTCCTGCCTTTCCAGCTTCCAGCTTATGTGATTTTATAAACCGTCAGCTTGCCCTCATAGAGATATAAATTCCCCTCTTTCTGCTTTCAAGGCATCCCAGATGTTTTGGTAAGATGTTTCTTCATTTTCAGTTGTTTCCAGGAATCTTTTAATATCTGTTTTGTTTTCTGTGTTAATCCAGCAGTTGTTTAACATCATGCTGTTTAGTGTCCATGTATTTGTGGGTTTTGGAGGAATTTTGTTGGTGATGATATTTATTTTTATTCCGCTGTGGTCTGAGAAGATGCATGGCAGTATTTTGATCTTGTGAAATTTGTTTATGCTTGATTTATGGCCAAGGATGTGGTCAATCCTGGAGTATATTCCTTGTGGTGATGAGTAGAATGTATATTCTATGATTGTTGGATGGGTTGTTCTGTAGGTATCTATTAAGTCCATTTAGTCAAATGTCAAGTTGAGGTTCTGGATCTCCTTGTTGACTTTTTGCCTCTATGATCTATCTAGGGTTGTTAGCAAAGTAATTAAGTCCCCAGTTATGATAGTGTTATAGTCAATATCTTTTTTGAAGTTTACTTAGTAGCTGTTTAATAAGGTTGGTGCTCCTGTGTTGGGTGCATATATATTTAGGATTGATATTTCTTGTTGATGGATTGAAATTTTTATCATTATATATTGTCCTTTTGTATATTTTTAAATTTTGGATAGTTTAAAAGTTCTTAGTCTGATAAAGATCATGACTCTTGCCTTCTTTCATGAGGTGTTTGGCCAAAATTTGTTTTCCATCCTCTAACTTTGAACCAGTGGGTGAGATAAGTTTTCTGGAGGCAGCAAATTATTGGGTCATGTTTTTGTTGTTGTTGTTATTTTAATACAGTTTGCCCTTCTTCTTTTCAGTGGTGCATTTAGTCCATTGACAGTCAAGCTGATTATTGAAATGTGAGAGTTTGCCCCTGACATAATGCTCTTATAAGGCTGTTTTGCTTTCATTTAGCTTTTGTGTTCATTTGTGTGTGTGTGTGTGTGTGTGTGTGTGTGTGTGTGTGTGTGTGTGTGTGTGTGTTTTCATTTTTGTTGTTATGCTTAGTGTTCTGCTGCTTTTGGTTTTGTTATCTTGTGAGGTATATGGTCTTTTTTTAGTTTGTTTCTTTTTTCTTCTGTATATAACACCTTTTTAAGGGTCTCTTGTAGAGCTGGTTTCAAAGTAATATCTTCTCTTAGGGATTGGATTTCTGGGAAGGACTTTAATTCTCTATTGCTGATGAAACTTAACCTGGTTGAGTAGAAAATTCTTGGTTGAAATTGTTTACCTTTGAGAACATTAAAGATTGGGTCCAATTTCTTCTGGCCTGTAATATTTCTGCAGATAAGTCTGTAGCAATTCTGATTTGTCTTTCTTGCTAGGTAGTCTGATCTTTTTTCCTTGTCACTTTAGGATTTTTTCTTTTATACATACTTTGTGTGGTTGAATTACTATGTGTCTAGGGGTTGGTCTGCTCATAAGTATCTTGCAAGGGCTCTCTGGATCTCTTTGGCTTGTATAGTGACCTCTCTGGCCAGACGAGGGAAATTTTCTTGACTGACTTCATAGAATGTTTGTTCTAAGATGTTTTCTGTTTCTCTTTCTATTTCAGGTATTCCAATCATATGTAGGTTTGGTTTCTTAATAAAATCGCACATCACTTGAAGAGTCTCCTCTTTATTCTTAAGTTTTTTCCTATATTTTTAATAGATTTGGTTAATTCCATATTTTGGTCTTCCAGCTCTGAGATCCTTACTTCTGTTTGGTCAATTCTGCTTCCCCTGCTTGTCAGTTTGTTATTTAATTCTTGGATGGAGTTCTTTATTTCTAAGAATGCTTTATTGAGCCTGTTTAGCTCTGTTGCTATTTATTTAGTTTTAGCCCTTGCATTTACTTGATTCTTATTTATTCTATCCAACGATTCTCTGATCACTGTAAGTAACTTCTGAGTACTGTCGTTCTGGGAGATAGCCATTGTTTGAGCATCAGTAGCTGTTCTTCCTAGCACTGTCTCTTTGCTGGGACTCTGATGGTTGCTGGTAGTTTTTCATTGATTTTTCTTCATTTGTTGCAGTTCTCTTATCTTTCTCTTTAGTTCCATTGCTCAGTGGAAAATGGAGAAACAATGACTTCTGAAGCAGTCACTTTTGCTCTACCTTTTGTCTTTTCTTGAGCCGGGGCTCCAAGTTTGTTCACTTATGAAGTAGGGCTGGGGATGGGGTGTTGTGCTGTCTCTGTACAATTTTGAGCTCTTACTAGTTGGGTGGTTGCAAGGATTTTGAACCTATTGGCAGGTCATAATGTTTGCTATCTGGTGAATGGGCCAGCTGGGACTTGCTCTTCTTCTCTGCACATTATGATCTTACAGTGGGTATGCATGCATAACCTCTGACTCCAAGACAGGTTATAAGAGGGAAAGGAGAGAAAAAAGAGAAAGAAGAAGAAAGAGAAAAAGAGTAAAGAAAAATAGAAAAAGAAAAAAGCATAAAAATAGAGAAAGAACAAATAAAGTGAAATAGAGGAAGGAAAGAAAAAAACCAGTCAACAAACAAAGCAATCAAATGAGTTATTCAAACAAACAAACACCCCTTCAAACAATAACAACAACAACATAAAAAAGTTGACAAAGAATTCTCGGCTTTTGTATGTCTCTTTGAGACCGGGGTGGGGAGTGGAGAGGCTCTCTCTTGTGATAGGTTCTGTGATTGCAGGACTGTTACTGAAGGTTCACTAACCACTGTTGGAACTTAAGAGGGCTGTTACTGCAGGTTCCCTATTCACTGTTGGAACTTAAGATGTTAGAATCTTCACCCCCTGCTGCCTGCAATTGGTAGCCGGCACAAGCCTGTGTGCAATTGGTAGCTGTCACAAGCCTGAGATAACTTGACACAACATCTCTTGGAATCTCTCCCCCTTCCTTTCTTTCCCAGTTTTGTCATAGCTCCCATAGGATCCAGTTCATGACAGGGTAATGGAGCCTCCTGTCTCTGCTCTGTCCTCCAGATCTCTTTCACTTGTTGCCAGGGATGTGGGGTGTGGGGTGAGTCAGTCACTCACCAGCCTGCTTGGGCAGTTCTGGTATCTGTGTCTAGCATCCAGCAGCTGGCTTAGGGTGGATGGTGGATTGTCTGGGGTTCCACATCTGCTGATTCCCCCAGGGCTTGTGCACTGGGGCCAATGTTCTCTGAGGTTGCAAAGAGCAGCCCCAACGCAACTACAGAGATAGCACCTGGTCTCAAGATGCAGTCTGCTGCTCCATAGAGGCTGTCCTGGAGCACTTCTCTGCCCAGGCATTAGAGAGTCTAGTCAGTTTCCCTGCTGGCTGCTGTTCCTGTCACCAATGGGATCCATAGCTCCCTCTCTAGCAGTTACCATAGTCTCTGGATCTTGGGACCGGTGGCAAGGTTCTGGAGCCCAGTCCAAGCTCACAGTGGCTTTGTCCACTGTTTCCTTAGGACTCTGCTTCAGGCTCCCTCGCTGCACTCTCTCTGCATTTAGCCAAGCATGGTATTGTTGGGGTTAGCAATCATTCTTGCCATTCTTCCCTGGAAAAGCTCTGCTGATATTAGGATATGGTGCTCAGCTTCTGTGCTCTGGGAAGTGTTAGGGTCCAAGCAGAGCAGCTGTGGCACCAGTGGCTTCACCAGGAGACCTCTGACCACTTGCTCTCAAGTCCTCACTCAGTCAGCCTCTCACACTCCCACTTACCAACAGGAACACATGCAGAACTGTCCATACAATCACTCACACACACAGGGACATGCGCAGTCCAAGTGGTTACATCTCCATCTTCCCAGAAAACAGGCTTTTTTCAAAATTTCAAAGCTAGATGTGGGAATAGCTCTTTGCCATTGTTAACTGTGAGGTACTGCCTGCATCATCCCTATTAGGACCATTTGGTCTACAGCTCAGTTTAATTCATGTACTTTGTTTTTATTCACCATCTTTTTCCTTCCAGGAGTGTGACAGATGCAATAAAGGAGTAGCTATATAATTTAAATGTATGCTAAAATAATTAAATATTTTTGTAGTACTTGGCAAGTAGAATTTCAAATGTTGTAAATTAGCTTTTTCTAAACTTTTTATTTGTACTCTTAAGTTCCATAAGATGTTAAAGAGTTGTTTTAACAATGTGAAAAATTTTTGGAGACATTAATATTTCACAAAAGACTATTAAAACACAAAAATAATTTGTACAACAGGATTCTAAATAATTTTCTGATATAAGGAGTACTATATGACTGCCTCCTTTAGTTATTTTTGTAAATTAGAGTTTAGTTTTTAAAAAGTAACTAAATTTTCCTCTCTATTACATACAGAAACATAATAGCTACCACATATAATGCAGTGCTTACTAAGGACTAATTTTATAATTATACTGAATACATTTTCTCCATATTCATCTAACCAACAACACAATAAGGTATCCCATTTTACAACTGGGGCAAATTTTCTCAGTGAATAAATAATGGAACAAGAATTCAAACTTATTGCTACTTGATTCTAAAGCCTATGCTACATTGTGGATTCAATTTTAAGAACAATCCTTTGAATTTCTTTTCTGAATTTGAAATTAACTCCAATCTATTGCAAATTTTCAAGTTCTTCATGAATTTTTATCATTTCTAAATTCACTCCTTTTTACTAATTTCCATTATTTTGTGAGACGAAGGAAGAAAATACTGTATTTAATTGAAAAAATAAGGACAACAAAACAATTAAATGTTATAATTATAGCTATTAGATATTTGTATTAAATTAGTTCCTTATGACTTGTTGCCCAGGCTTCATCCCTTAAATGCTTTAATTTGGAATGATATTACATATGCTTTTAGAGTCATAAACAGCTATTTTATTTAGTGATACTTTAAAATTAATAGAGGCATAAAGATTATGAAAAGAATAAATTTTAAAACACTAGTCTCAAGCTAAATTTGTCAAAATTTATAATAGCCAAATTCTCAAAGTCAGGGAAAGGAAATTTTTTTGTAGGGTTTCATCTGTTCAGGCAGTTGCTTAGACTGATGCAGTTAAATGTGAGAAAAGAGTCTGCCTTCTTATGACTAGCCAAGGTTCATAAGTGCTTTAATTTATGTTCATATCCTTTATTCTCTTATAAAGACATGGGTAACTTACCATCATTTGACTATTGTGAATGGAAAAATACAGGAAAAGCAATGACTGAATTCACAACTAAAGTTGTCTTGGACACTAGTTTTTTTGTGTGCGTGTTTTTTTAAAAATCTACTTTGTCCTTAAAGCTAGGCCCCAACTTATGTTCCTCATCTACTGTACTTGGTATATCTATCTCAGAAAATATATATTCCCCCTCTTTCACTATAATTTTACCTTTAATCAGTGCTTTCCTGAGGCATCCTTTCTCTTACCTATTGATGTCTACTTTATGGATCTTTCTTTTCTACTACAGATGCTTACAATGTAACCCATTTCCAACACTCTTTAATTAATTAACTTCCAGTTGACCTTCCCACTAAGCAGATAAATTCAGTCTCCTCAGTGGTCTGAATAAAACATGTAGTCATGCTAATTCAATATACTCATGAATTAGGCTGAATCTGTCTTCAGTGAAATTTGATGTAAGAGCAGTTTGAGTCTAGAAGCATTGTTGTAGTCTCTCCATGCACACTGTAGAATAATTTTTGGACTCTATAACAAGTTTAATATTTACTTTATTAGCTCATTTCTTCCAGTGAATTGAAGAGATGGAGTAATTTGTTTGGAAACTGACTGTGGATTTCAACTTTTAGCTTCCATCAACTCCCTATTTTCATTAAAGTTTTTAATAAGCTTATTTGAAAGCCCACACATCAGATTTCTCCTTCTTTTTGACAAAGGATCAGTAATTGTTTGCTCACTATAATCATTATATTGTCAAGGAATAAAAGACAAAGAAAAGGTGATGTCATAACTGTGTTAGATTTAGAAGAAAAATTTAGAGATATAAATATGCTCAGAAATAGTAGAATTGATTAGTATATGTTTTCCACACATTAGAATAAACTTATATACACAATCTTTTCATTCATTCAAAAACATTTGCTGAGCACCTACTATGTACAAAGAACAAAATATTGTATACCCAAATATTTGGGTAAAAAGTATATGTTGCCACTTTTTCTCGCCAAATGTTCACTTGTAAATTTGGGGTTATAAAATGTCAGAATATAGAAAATATTTATTGGGCAAAGGTAAATTCAAATGATAACACATAGGTGGATTTTCACCTTAATTACATTAACCCAGAAATCTTTATTTTATTCTTACATTATTTAAAACAAGAAATATACCTAAAGATTTTGGAGAACTATAGAAATGCTACATTTTAAAGAAACTTAAGCCAGATATATAAACCAGGATAGATTAATGTTGAGTCTCATTTGCAAAGTTTCATCCCTCAACGTGGGCCCATCCTAAGACCAGACTCTTGCCTAAGAGTATCAAGTTTAAAGGCATCACTCTGATTTTAAACCTAATTGTGTGCCTTCATGTCACAAGGTTGTGAAATCATCTATATAATCAGGAAATAGCATTCAGTCACATTAAAAATTGTTAAGTATGTTTTTGGAATAATTTTGAAAAATTATATCCTAGGATATAAACTTAATAATTCCATGTGCTGAAATACTGAAAAAATTGTGGAAACCAAACCAGATTATCTAGGAAAGTCATTTATTGAAATATACTACTTTAGAAATAGCACTGTGTACAGACTCCAGTTTCAGAAGACCTGCTGCAGAGTGGGAATAATGTTTTTCTTAAACCTCCTGGAATGGAGGCAAAAATCCTTATATCAATGACTTTTCAATGCATATTTGTGAGGCTATCATTTTAGTCAATATTTGTTCAAATCCTTTTGATTTGCCTGTAATTTTAGTCTTTTAAATAAAACTAACAACTCTTCAGTTTTAAAATGTACAAATCTGCAAAAAGTCTCAAGTAATCATGCTTGGGTTAATTGATGTAAAGTTATCAGTGGTCATGATGACCCTCTTATGTACATTCTTTAGCAAACCGCTTTGCAATTAACATACATGTTAAGTAAATGAGATTAGAGTCACTCCATATTCTCAGGCTGGGAGGTAGCACTTTAGCAAATTTTGAAATCTAATTTTATTCAAAATATACTCATCATAGTTCAGGGAATAATACCTACAGATTTTCTAAAGCTGTCCCCCTTCCACAGTGTGATCCTTACCAGCCTTTTGATAATGTGAACTTCCTGTATGAAAGATTTGCTCTGATAATAACTATTATTCAACTTGCTAAAGGCATCTTTTTAAAAAGGTATTGAGAGAAAAATTTTGATTTTCATGAAAATTAAAGATATAATTAAATATGTTATTTTTGGACCTGAGTTTCTCTTCTAGCCATCTTTTGGTTATCCCATTGCTTATTAGGCAAATGGCAATTCTAAATTTTTGGTTCAGTGATACTCCAGGTCAAAGACATGTTCACCATGGATCTTCAGTGTTAGTAACATCCGAAATGAGGCCAAATATGAAATAGGATCAGAAGGAAATGGTCAAACTGAGGAAGTGTAGACCATTAATTCCACTAATAGCATATTTCTGCAGACAGTCAGGGATCGAGCTGCTTGCACTTCTAGAGACACCAGCCAGGGTACCCTGGAGAATTAGCAGAAAACTAGATTGGATTTAATATAATTTTGTTTCTCCTGGCACTCTGTATGTGAAAGAGGAAAGTCACATGCAACATAGAGAAATGAAGGACCCAAACTGTAGGGTGAGTAAATTTTTGAGTAATATCTGTTTCTTTATCTGTCTACTCATCAATGTTTTATGCCTGAAGGTAAGGAGATTCTTTAAACCTCTATTTTTCCAAAGATAAGTTTCTTCCAAAAAAATTTCTGCCCAACCTTATTATGTAATCTTTCCCAGACATAGATAAAATACTCAAGTATATTACTATCTGGTATAATTAATTAATTATTAAACATATATGTTTAAACACACATAAAATAATATTAATTTCTAAATAGTACTTTCAGCCTCACGTTTCTAAAAGCGAATTTTTCCTTTTTGCTCACATTTATCTCTGACTTTGGTATCTTCACTGGATTCAATTTTTGATTCATCTAAAATGCCTGGGGTCTCCTTTTTTACTTTGCCCAAGTTGTACGGTGATAGTTCAATATATTGATAGAGATGACGATTCAATTTTTCTGAGAATAGTTAAGCAAATTTGTTCTTCATATACCCAGGCATATGATAAACTATAAAAAAACTTACAAAACAGGATTAATAATGGCTATCCTAGCACTGAAGGTATTTTCTGTTTGTTCTTGTGTTTTAAATTCTGTAATTATTCCTCATTGCTCTTAGGATAATTTCCAGATTTCATAACATGGCTCCAACCCATCAGATATTTGGCTGCTAACCTTTTCTCTGAACTCATTTCTTGCCATGCGTTTGTTGTAACTGGTGAGCAATCCCAAGAATCCTGTATATTCCTCCCATTAATAGCTCATAGTATAATACCTATGTCAAAAATTCTTCTTGAGAATTGTACATGTGTAGCAATTGTAGAGGGGTCTTCCTGAATGTGGCACTTCACATAGAACTAGCACAACCTATTGATAAGATAAGACTGAGCTTAGTGCTTACTGTAGGAAAGAGTGCCAGTGCCACGGAGCATTGACAGTGTTTTAGAGCAGGGAAGCTGTCTTAGTTTTTGTTTTTTTGCTTTTTTTAATCTTTTTTTTAATCAATATTTTTTATTATGATATTGTGGGGTACAGTTAAGGGTTAGGTATACAAATACATTTCATTCAGGCACCCTGTTGATAAGTGGTGTTTCCCCGTCCCCAGACAGATATTTGCTACTGTTAATCCCATCTCCCCCCGCATAGTTTCCCACTACTGTCAGTCATTTTCTTATAGTATTACATTGGATGTTCAAGGTCCATTATATGAGTGAGAACATGTGATACTCGGATCTTCGTTTCTGTGAGAGGTCACTCAGTATTATAGACTCTAGTTCCATCCAGGTTGCTGCGAAATTCATGATTTTGTTCTTTTTTAGGCTGTGTAGTATTCCATCATGTATATGTACCACATTTTCTTAATCCAGTCCTCTTTTGATGGGCAGCATGGTTGCTTCCAGGTTCTTGCTATTGTGAACAATGCTGCGATAAACATACATGTGCAGGTATCTTTTTTATAGAGTGATTTGAGTTCTTCAGGGTATATTCCCAGTAGGGGGATTGCAGGGTCATATGGGAGGTTGATATTTAGAGCTTCTAGGAATCACCATACTGCTTTCCACAGAGGTTGCACTATTTTACACTCCCACCAACAGTGTAGGAGTGTTCCCTTTTCGCCACACCCTCTCCAGTGGCTGTTATTTTTTGAGTTGTTGGTAATTGCCATTCTGGCTGGAGTTAGGTGGTATCTCAGTGTGGTTTTGATTTGCATCTCTCTGATGATTAGTGAGGTTGAACATTTTTTCATGTGTCTGTTGGCTGGTCAGATGTCTTCCTTTGTGAAGTGTCTGTTCATATCTTTTGCCCATTTTATAATGGGGTTGTTTGTTTTTTTCTTTTCAGCACGTTTGAGTTCCTTGTAGATCAAAGATGTTAAGCCTTTGTCTGACGTGGTGTTGGCAAATACTTTTTCCCAGTCTGTAGGCTGTCTCCCTGCTCTCTTGATGGTTTCTTTGGCTTTGCAGAAGCTTGTCAGTTTAATAAGGTCCCATTTGTCTATCTTCTCTCTTATGTCCTGTGGGTTTCGGGTTTTGTTCAGGAATTGGATGCCAGTTCCGATTTCCATGAGGGTATGTCCTTCATTTTCTAAGGTTCTTATGGTTTGAAGTTTTACATTTAGGTCTCTGATCTGGTATCTTAGTTTTATAAGGGCTGCTGCTATCACAAACTGGGTGACTTGAACAACATCAATGTATTGTCTCACAGTTTTGAAAGTTACAGGTTTGAGATCAAGATGTCAGCACAGTTGATTTTTTCTGAGGCTGTGAGGCAGAATCTGCTTAATTCCTTTCTTCTAGTTTCTTGTAGTTTTCTGTCAATCTTCAGAGATCCTGGGCTTGCAGATGCAGAAGTTCTCTGCTTTCATGTTCACCTCATGTTTTCCTTGTGTGTGTCTGTCTCCAAATGTTCTCTTTTTACAAGGACACTTGTCATAGTAGATAGCATCCACACTAATGAGCTCATTTTAACTTAATTACCTCTATAAAGATTATCTCTCCAAATATAGTCACATTCTGATTTACTAGAGGTTAGGACTCTAACAAGTAAAGTTTGGGGAATACAAAATTCAATCCATAATGAAAGATAAAGTAAAAAATTATTGATAATTTGGAAGATTCATTTAAGAAGAGTCTCTCAAAGCAGGGTGCTAGATTGAAACTGGGTGATATAACTGACAAGGATTGGAGGAGAGCAAGGCAAGGGTTTTGAGGTGAGGCTCAATTAAGAATTGATGCTTTCCATTGAAGTGTTGATGGGTCTTTCAGGAAGTTTCTATAATGGACTATCACACCCTCTGCATGGGCAAGAGATTCCAGGAAAAATAAAGTCGTGGTAATGAAGACAATGGAATAGCAAACTTTTGTTGTTTGCATATGTTTGTGGAATAGTAGTTTTAGTTCTCAGTGTCCAGGCTGAGTATAGTGTAGATGATTTCAGTTCTTACTCTACATACTAAATTTTCAGAAAAACGACTTACCTCTGCACAAAGGGAATTTGTCTATTTTTGGAAAATGTTTGCATAAGCTGTAGATTTGATTAAAAGTGATTCATTTAATTATAGAGAAGGATTATGTCAACTTTACTCCCCAAGGATTAGCATAAAATTCATTTCCCTTGAAATAAGCACAATTCAAATTTTCAGAAAAAGAAAAGCACTTTAAAGCTATTTCTACGGATTACTCTTTCTGAATGATTAACAGAGACTTCCAGTTGCATTTGTTAATCCCCTTTAACCAAAACCTTGAATTGCACTGTTACCATAAGCTAAACTCTAAAGCAAACTGATCAATTGTGTTTTTTATTTCTTCAAACTCTTAAATAAGGTTGAGAAAATCTGAATTTTCAGTGTTGGCCTTAAACCAGCACTTCTCAAAATATTTTCCACTGACATAGTGAGTTTTAATATAAAAAAACTTCAGTGACTCCTCACAGTCTAGGACTGTACTCTGTGGGATGCCAGCATCATTGGGAATATTAAACATAGTTTATAAAATGTTCTCAAAGGTCAAATGAATTTAGAAAAATTAGATCAAACCCAGTGAGACAAATTTCTTGACTGCAAGATATCTCAGAATGTAATATGCTAATCGATGTCGTGAATCTTTTACAGGGGATGGTATGCAGTCTCCAAAACTTTTTTGTCCTGTCTCCTTTTTGTTTTAACAGAACATCCTATGGCTGGGATTCTAGAAAGGAACATTAGTGAACATGATCCACATTCAACACATTCTGTTGACTACCACTTTTTACACTATTTTGCGCTTACAGATATTGCCTCTCATATTCCCATACTTCCATCCATGCCTTTTAAATCTTTTTTTGTTTGTTTTTTTATTTTTTTGCTTTTATTTCTCTGAGAACTATAACCATATTCATTTGTTGGAATTTTCATTTGTTGGAAAATTCATTTGTTGGAATTTTCAACAAATTAAACTGCTGAATTAAACAGTAGAAAAGTGCTTTAGATTGAAAACAAGGAGGCCAGATTGTCACCTACCTAAATGGCCTTGAACAAACCACAGTGTCTCCCCTGAATATGAAATAGATATTTTCTTTGCTGCTGTTGTTTTTATTTTATTTTTTTCTTTTTAACTATATGTGATGTTTCTTTTTTATATATATTTTATTTTAAAGATGTATATAATTCAGGATTAGGTATACAAGTGGACATCATACAAGTAAAGTTTGGGCCTCCCTTTGGTTCCCACATTGCCTGGTTTGAAAACACTTGCCTTTATTGATGTTGTGTACCCCCACCAACCCAGGCAGTATCCTACTACTACCGATCACTTTCTTAAAGCTTTATGGTAAATGCTCAGGGTCCACTTCTGAGAGAGAACATGTTCTTTGTTTCTGTGATAAATGACTGTGTATGATAGACTCTAATTTTGTCCAAGTTGCCGTGAAGTCCATATGTTTGTCCTTCTTTATGACTGTGTAAGATTTCATCATGTATATGTACCACTTTTAAAAAAAATCCAGTCCAGTTTTGATAGGCAACACAGTTGGTTCTATATTTTGCTATTGTAAATAGTGTTGCAATAAACACGTATGTATAGGTATCTTTTTTGTAGAATGATTTGAGTTCCCCCAGGTGTATTCCCAGTAGGGGGATTGCTGGGTCATATGGAAGGTCAATTTCTAGTTCTTTTAGGAATCACCACACTGTTTTCCATAGAGGTCACACCAGTTTGCATTCTCACCAGCAGTGCAGAAGCGTGCCCTTTTTTTCACATCCTCACCAGCATCTGTGGTTGCTTGTTTTAAAAATGATGGCCATTCTTAATGGGGTTAGGCAGTATCTCAATGTGGTTTTGATTTGAATTTATCTGATGATTAGCGAGGTTGAGCACTTTTTCATGTCTGTTGACTGCCCATATATCTTCCTTTGTGAAGTTTCTATTCATGTCTTTTTTTTTTACCTTTAAATTTTTTATTTTAAAATTGTGGGGTACAATTCAGGGTTAGGTATACAAATATTCATTGTGCAGTTTCCCTTGTTGATGAGGTGTGTCCCCCCTTTTCCTGGCAGATTCCCTCTACTGCTAATTCCACCTCCCCACCCCCCACCCCCATCCCCGCCGTTTCCCGCTACTGTCAATCCTTTTCTGATAGTATTACAATAGTTGTTCTAGGTCCACTTATGAGTGAAAATATGTGATACTCAGCTCTTTGTTCCTGTGAAAGATCACTCAGTATTATAGACTCTAAGTCCATCCAGGTTGCTGTGAAGTTCATGATTTTGTTCTTCTCTATGGCTGCATAATATTCCATTGAGTATATGTAGCACATTTTTTTATCCAGTCCTCTTTTGATGGGCAGCACGGTTGGTTCCATGTTTTTGCTATTGTGAACAATGCTGTGATAAACATATGTGTGCAGGTTTCTTTTTCATAGCGTGATTTGAGTTCTTCCGGGTATATTCCCAGCAAGGGAATTGGGTCATATGGAAGGTTGATTTTTAGAACTTTTAGGAATTGCCATAAGGTTTTCCACAGAGGCCTTATTAGTTTACACTCCCACCAACAGTGTAGAGTGTTCCCTTTTCACCACATCCTCTCCAGCATCTGTTATTTTTTGAGTTATTGATGACCGCCATTCTGACTGAAGTTAGGTGGTATCTCAGTGTAGTTTTAATTTGCATTTCTATGATCATGCATATTCTTTTCAGAAGTGTATATTCATATCTTTTGCCTACTTAGGAATGGGACTGTTTGTTTTTTTCTATTCAGCATGTTTGAATTCCTCATAGATCCTAGATGTTACGTCTTTGTCAGACATACAGTGGTAAATATTTTTTCCCAGTCTGTGGACTGTCTTCTTACTCTCTTGACGGTTTATTTGACTTTGCAGAAGCATTTGAGTTCAATGAGGTCCCAACTGTCTATCTTATCTCTAATGGCATGGGCACTTGGGGTTTTGCTCAGGAATTGGTTGCCAGTTCCAATTCCCATAAGGGTGTCTCCTGCATTTTCTAAGGTTCATATAGTTTGAGGTTTTATGTTTAAGTCTCATCCATTTAGAGTTGAATCTTGTGTATGTGGATAGATAGGGGTCCTGTTTCAAACTTCTGCATGTGGTCAGCCAGTTTTCCCAGCACCATTTACTGAATAGGTTCTCCTCTCCCCAGTAGTCAGTGGTGGAGGCTTTGTCGAAAAGATGATTTGGTTGAGAAATTGAGGTTTTGCTTCTGGAATCTCAGTTCTATTCCATTGTTCTATAAGGCTGTTCTTGTACCAATTCCAGGCTGTTTTGTTTATTGTAGTTTTTAAGATCCTCAGTGAGCAAGTACTGACCTTTGTGGCCAATAGAAAGTGGCAGAAATGGCTATATATGATTTGAGGCTAGATACTAAAAGGCCTGTTTTGCATTTGATGTTCTTTTTGTTTGTTTGTTTGTTTGTTGTTGTTTTATTTTTGAGTTGAAGTCTCACTCTGTCGCCCAGACTGGAGTGCAGTGGTTGCTCCCGGCCACCACAGCTCGACCTGCTGGGCTCCAGCGATCCTTCCGCCTCAGCCTTCCAAGTAGCAGGAATTACAGGCACGTGCTACCATAGCCTAGCTGATTTTTTGATTTATTCTAGAGATGAGGTCTCACTGCCCAAGTGGGTCTCGAACCCGTGGGCTCAGGCAATCCACTCACCTCAGCCTCCCAAAGGTGTGGGATTACAGGCTGAGCCACCGAGCCTGGCGATTGTCGTTTTATAATAAAGTTTAAAGTCTGGGAGTGTGATATCCCCCCCTTTTTTTTTAACTGAAGATTGTTTGGTTATTCGTGGTCGTTTATGTTTCTATATGAATTCCGTATTGTTGTTTCTAGGTCTGAGAAGAATGTTGCTTATTGTAACTTTATAATAAAGTTTAAAGTCTGAGAGTGTGATACCTCCTGCTTTGTTTTTTTTGTTGTTGTTGTTGAAGATTGTTTTGGCTATTCATTAGGTTTCCATATGAATTCCTGTATTGTTGTTGCTAAGTCTGAGAAGAATGTTGCTGGTAATTTGATGGGTATTGCATTAAATCTGTATATTGCCTTAGGCAGAATGGACATCTTAACAATGTTGACTCTTCCAATCCATAAGCATGAAATATTTTTCAACTTGTTTGTGTCATTTTTTATTTCTTTGAACAGTGTTTTGTAGTTTTCTTTTTTTTTTTTTTTGAGTTGGAATCTCACTCTGTCGCCCAGACTGGAGTGCAGTGGCCGCTCGTGGTCACCACAGCCTCGCCTGCTGGGCTCCAGCAATCCTTCTGCCTCAGTCTTCCAAGTAGCCAGAATTACAGGCATGCGCTACCACGCCCAACTAATTTTTGATTTATTGTAGAGATGAGATCTCGCCAAGTTGCCCAGGCGGGTCTCGAACCCGCAGGCTCAGGCAATCCACTCACCTCAGCCTCCCAAAGGCGCGGGATTACAGGCTGAGCCACTGAGCCCGGCTTGTAGTTTTCATTGTAAAGTTCTTTCATGTCTCTGGCTAGGAAGATGCCAAGGTATTTCTTTTTTTTTTTTTTTTGGTGGCTATTGTGAATGGAATTATGTTTTTTATTTTGGTTTCTGTTTGTTTATTATTGGTGTATAGAAATACAATTGTCTTTTGCACATTTATTTTATGCCCTGTTTGTCAAAGACCTTTATCATTGCAAGGAGGTTTTTGACAGATTCTCTTGGATTTTCAAAGTATAGAATCATGTCACCTGTTATGATTAAGAGGATAACTTGATTTCTTCTTTTCTAATTTGGATACCCCTGATCACCTTCTCTTCTCTGATTGCTCTAGCTAAGACTTCTAAAACAATGTTGAACAGGAGGGGTGAGAGTGGGCATCCTTGTCTTGTTCAAGTTTTCAGGGGAAATGGTTCCAATTTCTGTCTGTTTAGCAGTATTCTGGCTGTCAGTTTCATGTAGATGGCTCTTACTCTTTTGAGGTGTGTTCCATCTATGCCTAGATGTTCGAGAGTTTTTATCAAGAAGGGGTGCTGGATTTTATTAGAAGCTTTTTCTGCATCTAATGATATAATCATGTGGTTTTTGTTTTTGCATCTGTTAATGTATTTAATTATGTTTATGGTCTTATGAATGCAGAATCACCATGCATCCCAGGGATGAAGCCTACTTGGTCATGGTGGACATTTTTGAGATGTGTTGTTAAATCTGGTTTGCTAGGATCTTGTTGAGAATTTGAGCATCTATGATCATCAAGGATATTGGCCTGTAGTTCTCTTTCTTTGTTGGGTCTTTACCTGGCTTGGGTATCAATGTGATGTTAGCTTCATAAAATGATGTGGGGAGAGTTTCATCTTTCTCAATCACCTGAAATACTTCCAATAGGATTAGTATCAGTCCTTCTTGTGTGTTTTGTAGAATTCTGCTGGAAAGCCATCTGGTCCAGGGCTTTTTTTTTGAAGGTAGTTTTCTTATGACATAGTCAATTTCTGAGATTGTTATTGGTCTATTTAGGGTCTCGATTTCTTCTTGTTTCAACCTGGAAAAGTTGTGTTATGTCAGAAAATCCTACATTGCCTTTAGGTTTTCAAGTTTGTTTCCATACAAGTATACATAGTAGTCTGATAATCTTTTGTATTTCTTCAGGGTCAGTTGTGATTTCATCTTTTGTGTTTCTGAATGAGTTTATTTGGGCTTTTCTCTCTTTTTTGGTCAGGCTAGCTAGGGGACCATCAATCATGTTTATCCTTTCAAAGAATCAGCTTTTATTGCTTTTTAGTATTATCTTTTTGTCTTCTATGTCCCAGATTTGGGCTTTTATTTTAATGATCTGGATTCTTCTGCTGAAGTTAGGGTTTTGGTGGCCTTACTTTTCCAATTTCCTTATATGATTTGTTAGCTTGTTAACTCATGATCTTTCCATTTTCTTCGTGTGCATTTTTACAGATATGAATTGCCCTCTTACTACAGCTTTCATGGCATCCCAGTGGTTTTGGTAAGATGTTTCTTCATTTTCATTTGTTTCCAGGTATCTTTTAATCTCTGTTTTGATTTCTATGTCGACCCAGGAGTTGCTTAGCATCATGATGTTTAGTATCCATGTCTTTGTGCATTTGGTCTGAGAAGGTGCATGGCAGAATTTCAATCTTATGAAATTTGTTTATGCTTGATTCATGGCCAAGGATGTGGTTGATATTAAGTACATTCCATGTGGTGATGAGTAGAATGTATATATTCTGTGGTTGTTGGGTGGAGTGTTCTGTAGGCATCAATTATGTCCATTTGGTTAGGGTCTTGTGAGGTTCTGAATCTCCTTGCTGATTTTTTGTCTCAATGATCTGTCTAGGGTTGTGAGTAGGGTATTAAAATCCCCAACTATGATAATGTTAGAGTCAATATCTTTTTTAAGTTTGCCTAGAAGCTGCTTTATGAGAGTTGGTGCTTCTATGTTGGGTGCATATATGTTTAGGATGGATATTTCTTATTGATGGATTGAAACTTTTATTATAAAATGATCCTCTGTATCTTTTAATAGCTAAAAGGGTGTTTTGTCTGATATTAAGATAGCAACTCTTGCTTTCTTTTGTGTTTTGTTCACCTGAAATTTTGCTTCCCATCCTCTCACTTTCAGTCTGTGAGTGTCCTTCTGGTGAGAAGAGTCTCTTGGAGACAATATACTGTTGCCTCATGATATTTTATCCATTTTGCCATTGTATGTCTTTTCAGTGGTGCATTTAGTCCATTCACATTCAGGCTAATTATTGAAATCTGATAGTTTATTCCTGTCATAAAATTCTTATAGAGTTGTTGTTCCTGCTTTTTTGTTTTCTTTCTTTTGATTTTTGGGTTGATTCATGTGTGTTTTCAATCTTTTTCCTGTACTCTTGTGAGGAAAATTGTCATTCTTTTTCCCTTTCTTCTGTGTTTAATACTTTCTTAAGTGTTTCTTGTAGAACTGATCTAGAGGCCAGTGTAAGCTCTTAGGGATTGAATGTCTGGGAAAGATTTTAATTCTCCCTCACTGATGAAGCTCAGCTTAGCTGGGTAGTTTATCTTGGTTGAAATTATTTATCTTTGAGAACTTTGAAGATTGGGCTCCAAGCTCTCCTAGCCTGAAGTGCTTCTGTAGATAAATCTGCTGCTATTCTAATTGGTTTTCCCTGGTAGATAGCCTGACCTTTTTCTCTTGCTGCCTTTATGATTTTTTCTTTTATACCTACTTTATTTCAGCGAATTACTATGTGTCTAGTAGTTGGTCTTCTCATTTGTGGCCTTGCAGGGGGTTCTCTGAATCTCTTATGTTTGAATGGTTGCATCACTGATGAGATGACAGAAGGTTTCTTGAATAATTTTCATTGTTCCAGGGTGGTCTCTGTCTCTCTTTCTGTCTCAGGAAGTCCAATTACTCTTAGGTTCGGCCTCTTGAAATAATCACTCATCTCTTGAAGGTCTTGTTCTGTCTTTTTAAGCTTCTTTTCTCTGTTTTTGACAGTTTGGGTTAGTTCTATATTTTGGTCCTCAAGCTCTGAGAGTCCTTCTTCTGCTTGGCTAATTCTGCTTTCCATGCTTATCAGTTTATTATTTATTTCATTCACTGTACTCTTTACTGCTGTTATCTCAGCTATCAACTCCTTATTATTTTCCTCTTTTGTCTCCTCAATTCTTTTTATTCTCTCTATTAATGTCTTGATATCTGAGTTTATAGTTTGAGACCAGTCATTCTGGGGGCTCTTCATTTTTTTGTGTTCCAAATTCTGTTTTGTAAGTGTCTGACCTCACAGGAGCCTGTGTGAGACCCATATTCTTCTTTTGGTTTTTCTTCATTTGTGTAGATTTTTTTCCCCCATCCCCATCTTTTTTTCCCCTCTTCTTTAATTCTGTTGTTCAGGGATGGTGGGGTTGCTTTTACTTCTGTTTGCTCATCTCCTATTTTTCCATATGTGAATCCTCTGACTTTGTTCAATTCTGAAGCTGGGTTGTGGGTTGGGGGCTATACTTTTTGCAATTTTGAGATTTAATTGAGGGGGGAGCTGTGATTCAAAATCTATCTGCAGATTCCAGTATCCACCGATACCCTGGAACCCCCTTCACACTGCCTTGCGGTCTGTCCATGCAGAGGGGGTGTAAGTTTGCTTCCAAAAGAAAAATGAGGTAAGAAAAACAAAAAGAATGGAACAGTGAAGCAGGGGGGTGGGGAGGGAGAGGAAAGTGGAGGAAGAGAAGTGTAAGAAGGAAAACAGACAGATGTACCAACTAACAAATGAAAAGAGATACAAAGACAGAAAAGAGTTTTTTAAAAAAGCTAAAACATACAGATAATGTTACAAACACACAGTCCAACAAAAACCGACCTATTGATGTACTCTTCCCATTCGCAAATAGGAAGTCTGAAGAATAGAAATATTTAAAAATCAGTAAAATAACAGAAACAAAGCAAGTACAAAAATGTTATCAAAAACAGAAAGTAAGTGAGAAAAACTAAAACAAAAAAACAAACAAAAATGAGCAAAACAAACAGACAAAAATAAAAGAAAAACAAGGAACCAAACTCGTGCTGAGGTCGTTTCTGTAAGTCCAAAGTCTTTCAGCTTTGATCTCTAGCCTCTCCCCTCTGCTCTCAGCACAGGCAGATAGGGTTGCTCACAGCTTGGGTCTGATTCCCCAGGCCTACTTTGGAAGGAGGGTGGATCAGATACTAACTCACCTGGTTTGCTGCCTGTCAAGTCTGCCACTCAGATCTGACCTGTCTGTGTCTGATCCAGCATGGGGGAAGGGCTTCTGTCTCTCCCATTTTGATGACATTGCCTTAGGTCCCAACTTGGAACCTGGGTAGAGCTGTGCAGGGCAATGCAGATCTGCCAGGTCCTGGGACAGAGAAAATGACTGCAGTGGGCATCTCCTCACTGGGCATGAGACTCTTCTCTGGCTCTCCCAATCCTCTCTCTCCACTGATCAGATCCAGGGCTACAGCTGGATAGGTGTATGGTGATGGTGCGAGCCAGGTGCCAGGCAATAAGAATCAGCTGCATTCAGCAGGCTCTTCTCAGGAGTGTCCCCACAAACAACAGCAGATGATCTTGTGTGCCCTTGCACCAATGTCAGTGCAATGGGGGCTTGTAGTTGCCCTCAGAGGGGACCTAGGTACATGAACCGGAGTCTCCCCTCACACAAATTTTCACTCTCCCACCAGGGCATGCTCACTCATGCAGAGAGTCTTTATGGACACTCGCTTTTGCGGAGACTCTTACAGTCCAACCTATCCAGTCACCATCTTTAGCTCTGCCCCCATTCATATTTTTTGCCCACTTTTGAAATGGGGCTGTTTGTTTTCTTCCTTTGGCATGTTAAAGTTCCTTGTAGATCCTGAATGTTAGGCCTTTGTCAGATATACAGTTGGCAGATGTTTTTTCCCCCATTCTGTGGGCTGTCTCCCCACTCTCTTGGTGGCTTCTTTTGCTTTGCAGAAGCTTTTGAGTTCAATGAGGTCCCTCTTGTCTATGTCATCTCTTATGGCACGGACACCTGGGGTTTTAATCAGGAATTGGTTGCCTATTCCAATTTCTGTAAGGATGTCTTCTGTGTTTTCTAAGATTCTTATAGTTTGAGGTTTTACATTTTTTATTTTTGATTCATTTAGAGTTGATTTTTGTGTGTGGTGATAGTTAGGGGTCCTGCTTTATTCTTCTGCATGTGGCCAACCAGTTTTCCCAGCACCATTTACTGAATAGGTTTTCCTATTCAGTGGTTCTCCTATTCAGTGGTTCTCCCCTGTGGTTGTTGGTGGAGTCTTTGTCGAAGATGAATTGGTTGAGAAATTGAGGTTTTAATTTCAGAATCTCTATCTTGTTCCACTTGTCCATATGCCTGCTCTGTACAATACCAGGCTTTTTGATTACTGTAGTTTTATAGTAAAGTTTAAAGTCTAGAAGTGTGATATCTCCTGTTCTGTTTCTTTTGCTAAGGATTGTTTGGCTATTCATGGTCAATTATGTTACCATATGAATTTCTGTACTGTCATTTCCAGGTCTGAGAAGAATGATGTTGGTAATTTAATGGGTATTGTGGTGAATCTGTAGATTGCTTTCGGTAGGAAGGACATTTTTAACATTGTTGATTCTTACTATCCATGAGCATGGAATATTTTTCCATTTTTTGTGTGTTTTCTTGGATTTCTTTGAGCAGTGTTTTATAGTTTTTGTTGTGAAGTTCTTTTGCTTCTCTGATTAGGAAGATATTGTGGTATATCTTTTTTTGTGGTTATTGTGAATGAGATTGTGCTTTTTATTTGGTTTTCTGCCTATTTGTTTCTGGTGTATGAAATTGTGGCTGTCTTTTGCACATTTATTTTGTACCCCGAGACTTTGCCAAAGTCCTTTATCAGTGTAGGAGGTTTTTGGCAGATTTTCTTGGAGTTTCAAGGTATTGGATCATTTAACCAGTAAAGAGGGATAACCTAACTTTCTTTTTTCCTATTTGGATAGGAAATCATGGAATTTCCTTCTCTTGTCTAATTGCTCTAGCTATGACTGCCAAAACAATATTGAACAGGAGGGCTGAGAGTGGACAGCCTTGTCTTGCTATGGTTTTCAGGGTAAATGTTTCCAATTTCTGACATGTAGCAATATGGTGGTTGTGGGATCATAGGTGCTTACTATTTTGAAGTATGTTTCTTCTATGCCTAGGTGTTCAAGGGTTTTTAACAAGAAGAGATGCTGGATTTTATCAAAAGCTTTTTCTGCATCTAATGATATAATCATGTGGTTCTTGTTTTGACATCTGTTGACATATCTCATTACATTTATGGTCTTGCAGATGTTGAGTCAGTCTGGCATCCCAGGGATGAAGACTATTTGGTTATGGTGGATGATTTTTGAGATGTGTTTTAGGATCCAATTTTCTAGAATCTTTTTGAGAATTTTTGCACCTATGTTCATTAGGGATATTGGCCTGTAATTCTGTTTTTTTGTTGACTTTGTACCCTGTTTGGGTAGATGAGAATTTTATCTTTCTCAATTGCCTTAAATGTTTTGTAGAATTCTGTCTTTTTTGTTGTTGTTAGGTAGTTTTCTCATGCAGAATCAATTTCCTGGGTTGTTATTGATCTATTTAATGTCTCAGTGTCTTCTTGTTTCAATCTTGGGACGTTGTGTGATGTCAGAAGACCTCCACTTCATTTAGGTTATCAAGCTTGTTTCCATACAGGTGTGCACAGCAATCTCTGACAAACTTTTGTATTTCTGATTGTGTTTATTTGGACTGTTTTTCTCTTTTTCTTGGTCATTTTGGTCAGGGATCCATCAATCTTGTTTATTCTTTCAAAGAACGAGGTTTTGTTTTGTTGATTTTTCTTTGATAATTTTATCTTTTATGTCCTGTATTTGGACTTTTAACTTTGGTGATCTGAATTCTTCTGCTAAAGTTAGGGTTTTGTCTTTCCAGCTCCCTTAGGTGATTTGTTAGGCTATTAATATGTGATCTTTTCATTTTCTTAATGTGTATTCATAGAGATATAAATTCTTCTCTTAGAATGGCTTTCATGGCATCACAGAGGTTTTGGTAAGATGTTTCTTCATTTTCATTTATTTCCAGAAATCTTTTAACTTCTGTTTTGATTTTAGTGTTGACTCACTAGTCATTCAGCATCATGCTGTTTAGTATCCATGTGTTGTGGGTTTGGAGGAATTTGGTTGGTGTTGATATTTATTTTTTATTTTACTGGTCTGAGAAAGTGCATGGCAGTATTTTGATCTTGTGAAATTTGTTTATGTTTGATTTACGGTCAAGGATGTGATTGATCTTAGTGTATGTTCCATGTGGTGATGAGCAGAATTTCCTTATTATTGGGTGGAGTGTTCTGTGGTATCTATTAAGTCCATTTGGTCTTGTGTTAAGTTGAGATTTTGAATCTCTTCATTGATTTTTTGCCTCAATGATTTATCTAGTGTTGTTAGCAGGGTATTTAAGTCCCCAGCTTTAATAGCATTAGAATTAATATCTTTTTTTAGTTAGCTTAGTAGTTGTTTTATAAACACTGGTGCTCCTCTGTTGGGTGCATATATGTTTAGGATAGATATTTCTTGTTGATGGATCAAACCTTTTATCATAGTGTAGCGTGCTGTCATTACTTTTTAAATCTTTGATAGCTTAAAGGTAGTTTTTCCCAATGTTAAGATTGTGACTCCAGTCTTCTTTTGTGATCCATTCATCTGGAAATTCATTTTCCATCCTCTAACTTTGTGTCTGTGTGCGCCCCTTTTGGTGAGATGTGTTTCCTTGATGCAGCAAATTATTGGGTTTTTTAAATCCAGTTTGCCATTCTGTGTCTTTTCAGTGGTGCATTTAGTGCATTCACATTCAGGCTGATTATTAACATGTGATTGTTTATACCTATCATGAGGTTCTTATAAAGTTTTTTCTTTGTTTGTTTTCTTTTAACTTTTGGATTGATGTAAGTATGTGTTTGTGAGTTTGCAGTCACGTTATATTCTCTGTTGATTCTGCGTTTTCATGTTCTCTTGGGAAGTGTGGGGTCATTCTTCTTTTTCTTTCTGCTGTGATTAATACATTTTTAAGCCTCTCCAGCAGAGGAGATCTGGAAGCTGCATAATCTCTTAGGGACTGAATGTCTGGGAAGGATTTTCATTCTCCATTGATTAAAGCTAACTTTGCCTTGGTAGGAAATTATTGGTTGAAATTGTTTATTTTTGAGGACTTTGAATATTACACTCCAGTTCTTTCAAGTTTGTTGTGTTTATGCTGATAGGTCTATTGCAATTCTGATTGATTTTCCCTAGTTGATAGTCTGACCTTTCTCTCTTGCTGCTTTTAAATTTTTTTTTTGAATCTACTTTGTGTAGGTGAATTACTGTGTGTCTAGGGGTTAGTCTTCTCATTTGATGCTTTGTGAGGGTTCCTTGTACCTCTTGTGTTTGAATGGTCACATTTCTGGGAAGATGGGAAAAGTTTTCTTGGATAATCTCCTGGAACACTTGCTCTGAGGTGTTCTCCATTTTCCTTCCTTCTTCTTGAATACCAATAAATTGTAGGTTTGGCCTCTTGATATCTCACATCTCTTTGTTCTTCCTTTCTGAGTTTTCTTTCTATGTTCTCTACAGATTGGGTTAATTCCATGTTTTTGTTTGTTTGTTTGTTTTGAGTTGGAGTCTCACTCTGTTGCCCAGACTGGAGTGCAGTGGCTGCTCCCGGCCACAGCAACCTCGACCTGCTGGGCTCCGGCGATCCTTCTGCCTCAGCCTTCCGAGTAGCCGGAATTATAGGCATGCGCTACCATGCCCGGCTGATTTTTTGATTTATTATAGAGATGAGGTCTCGCTGCCCAGGTGGGTCTCGAACCTGTGGACTTGGGCAATCCACTCACCTCAGCCTCCCAAAGGCACAGGATTATAGGCTGAGCCACTGAGCCCGGCTTAATTCCATGTTTAAGTCTTTAAGTTTTGAGATTCTTTCTTCTGCTTGATTACTTCTGCTTTCCATGCTTGTCATCTTGTTATTTATTTGTTGGTTGAAATTTTTTATGGCTGAATCTCTGTTACAAGTGCTTTCAGTGGTGCATCTTGTCTTTCTTGAGTCTTATTCACTTTTCCCATCTATTCCCTAATCCCTTTTGTATTCGGGGGCCAGTCATTGGTGACTTCCATTATTTGGGCTATGAGGTCTGATTTTTCAGCATTTTCTTTTTGTCGTACTGGGGATTACCTGAGTTCTCCCACTGATTTTTCCTCTTTGTGGCAGATCTCTCTCTTGTTTCTTTAGTTCCACTATTCAGTAGCAGTGAGAGAGATTTTTACTTCTGATGCTTGCTCAGCCATCTATTCTTCCATGATCAGAGCTCTGGATTTGAAACAGGGCTGTGGGTGAGAAGCTTTGCTGTTGCTTATAGTTTTGAGAATTGAATAAGTTGGAGGATGGGGAGCTAGAATTCAGAAACTACTTGCAAATCATAATGTTCACTGTTGGTGGTATGGGCTCCCTGAAACCCACTCCCCACTACCACTCTATATGATGATGCAATGGGTACATGTGTGTACTCACTGAGTCCAAGATACAGTAACAGCAATGAGGAGAACAGAGAAAAGTTGAATGAAATAAGATAGACAGAAATAACCGCCCCCCAAAATGAAAAGCAGAAACCAAAGCAAAAAACAACTAAACACACACACACAAACATTACCCAAAACAAATTGAAAAAAAAAAAAAGCCAAACAAACAACCAAAAACCAGGAAAACTGAACACAAACATACACATCCCAGCACAAAATGAATGGAGAAGAAAAAAAGAAAGAGAGAAAAGCAAAAAAGGAATTCAAATTGAACCCTCACACATACATTCACACACATTAAACTAAAAAAAGAGAAGAACAAACAAAAACTGAAAGGTGAACACTTGATTATTCACACATAAACAGAAATCCAAAAATGAAAGAAAAAAGAAAGAAAGAAAAAAAGGTGAGGGGGAATGCAGATTGAATCTTCACATACACATTCATTCACACAGTTACAAGAAAAACAAATTAAAAAACAAATAAACAAAAAAAAACCTCCCCTCTTGTGACAGGTTCTGTAATTGCTCCTCTCAACTGCTCACAGGTAAGCCCCTCTGCTGTCTCCTGTGGAGCTGTGGCCTCATTCACAATTTCTCCATTGTCTACCAGGGTGCATAGGAGGAAGATATGGGAGTAGGTGGGACTTCTGTCTTCCCCTCCCACTCTCATATGATCAGAGGGATCCACTCCAGTGAGGAGGTGTGGGATTGTCTCTTCCCCAGGTACTGGTGGGGAAGGGTCCCCAGTCTGGCTCATTCTGGAGTACAGTCCTCCTATAGCAGCTGATGTCTAGGTTCTGCTTGGATTTGTCCCTCTCAGTCATGCGTCAACCATGTGGGTCTTGCATTCAGAGAACTTCTGGGGAGTAGGGGGCTATGGCAACCCCAGATTTACCACTGTTCTCTTCAGGGGTCTTCCTTGTCCTTTTCTTGCTACACTCTTTGTACTACAGCTGAATCAGGGTAGGAAGTATGGATCCTGAGAATCAGCAATCATCGTGTCCTTCCAGATTGTGTGCTTTGGGGCTATTTTCTCTGAGTCACAATCAATCCCTGAGTAGTCAATTCACTGGTCACAGAGATCTGGTCTGTTGCTCTGTGGTGAACAAGCTGGAGCACTTTTCTGCTCAGTTTTCAAGATAGTGGCAGGGTGCCTGTTTCATCTTCTCCAGTGGGGCTCTGCCTCTGGGTTCCCTCACTATGCTCCCTCTGCAGTACTTGTTGCCAGTGTCTGTCCAGGTGTTGCAGTGATGAGGCAGAGCCTGGAACTGTCAGTCACTCCCATCAGCTTCTTCCTGGGAAGGGCTTTGCTGATTTAAAAAAAAAGTGGTGCTTGGCTTCTGCACTCCAGTAAGTGCAAGGGTCCAAGCAGAGCTGTTCTTGAGTCCCCACTGAGTCAGCCACTCACATGACACATACACAAAATTTTCCATACACTCACTCACTTACACTGGGACTCACATAGTCTGAATGGATTTGCCACCATCTTCCTTCAAGTCTCACCTTTCAAATCTTTTATGGAAAACTTGAACTAACTGATGATCTGTAAGGGCACAAAGCACATCTCTTTAATACCAAGATGAATAATTCAGCATGATTCCTTTGATGAGTGTGTTATATACATCTTTTCAAATTTCCGCAGGTGAAATGTTTACTGTGTTATTGAAAGATGCCAAATTCTGTAAAATAATTAAGATGGTTTATCCTGAACCAAATGCAAGTGACCCAAACTTATATCCCCAGGAGGTCCTGAGATTGTGTGCCCACCATGGTTGATTGTAGCTTGATTATATACATTTTAGGGGGAAAGAAGTTACAAGAAACCATAAATCAATACATGTAAGATTTACGTTGGTTTGGTCCAGAAAAACAGGACATTTACAAATAGGGCTTGCAAGCTAAAGGTAGATTCAAAGATTTTCTGACTGGCAATTTGTAGGTCTTATATAAGAAATTAGGAAGTCAGTAGAGGAGATGTCCTACTGAGAGAAAGGTGAGAGAAAACTCTAAGATTCTTGATGTGTAGACGAAGCTTCATTGGTGACAGATTTCAGAGAGAATAGGCAAATGTCTTAAAAGGTGTCTGGAGTCCCAAAACACAGCTCTACAGGGTCACAAAAATACTTTGATTTTCCTTCATATGTTATGTGATGTTATGCCAGAGCCAGGTTGCAAAGTAAACCACATTAAATAGTTAATAAAAAATTCTACCTCTCCAGACCCTTTAGTTAGGAATTTGGCTTGGTGGCTCAGCCTGTAATCGCAGCGCTTTGGGAGGCTGAGGTGAGTGGATTGCCTGAGCCTGCGGGTTCAAGAACCACCTGGCCAACTTGGCAAGACCTCATCTCTACAATAAAAATCAAAAATGAGCCAGGCGTGGTAGCGCACGCCTGTAGTTCCAGCTACTTGGGAGGCTGAGGTGGAAGGATCGCCAGAGCCCAGCAAGTCGAGGCTGCAGTGGCCAGGAGCGGTCACTCCACTCCAGTCTGGGCGACGGAGTGAGACTCCAACTCAAAAAAAAAAAAAAAAAAAAGGCCAGAGATTAGTTGTCAATTGCTTGTTGTCTTTATATTTCTCATTTTCTGACTGTGCTCAAGACTTAAGTTTTATAAGGACTTCTGGTTTTCTCTTGTTGGGAAAATAGAATTAAACCCAAAAATCTCTTCCTAATTTTGGAAACCTCTATATAACAACAGAAGAGAAAGAATACAATTGTAATATTGAATAAACATTAAAACAGAATGTGAAACGTATTAAAGGCAGTCAGCAATGAGATTGCCAAGATGGGAAGAAATCTCACTCTCAGATAGTTAAGCAGATATAATCACTGCATACATGTTCTCAAAATAAACATAACTACTCCTCAAACAAGAGGACTTGACAGCACCATTTGTCGCACACAGTTCAACCTAAATTTACTTGGTAATTGGGGTGATCATCTGTGTTCACTAATTGACTTTATCCAAATTAAAAGCGAAAGTCTCATGTCTGTATGACAAGAGCTAGTTTTGCGACTCAGAATGTAGTGCTTGTGAAAGTTAATAAGCTCTTACCCTCCATGGAAACTGTAAGAGGGTTCCACTATCTTCCTTGAGGATTGCATTTAAGAGAGATGGTTCCCAGGTTCTTGAGAAAGATCTTTCTAGGTTATAAAGCAAGAGGCTTATTTAGTTTTACAAAGATTTACTTACATTTATAATTGCAAGTTTTCTGAGGTAAATGCTCTAAGAAAATGAAGAGGCGAGATGCCTTTGTTTATTTTCAACCTAGAGAATAAAGCCTCTTGTTTTGAATTTGTGCTTGCCCTTACACACTCAGTAATGACCTCCTGCTACTTAATGTAAAGATACTCTTTTTAAAATGGATCTTCTCAGTATGGAATTATGAGTATGGTTACACACTGTTCTGAAGTAGTTTCTAAGTTTGGAAGGCAAATTTTTTGTTGACTTATAATGTAAGCATAATTATAATAACCTCAGTTTGTCTGCTAACTTTAAATTTCAAAATATTTTTATCCTGATTATCCCAATTGAACTTCTTATTAATACTCAGAAGCAGATAATAAAATACTCTTAGGATAAAATACAAATACAAAAAATAATGATATAAATGTTTAACTAAGATCATGAAATACTGGTGGTAGCATGATGTTGTGGAAAGAACATGAGTGAGAAATGAAGGTTTTTTCAACGCCAAGAGAGAAATTGTGGATTTGTAATGATAGAAAAAAGAAGCCTGTTATGTTTTGGATTATTTGAACAGGAACAGAGTTAGACTATGAGAAGGGCATAGATTTTAGAGTATCACTGACAGATTCTTTGCTTGACTAAACTTCAGTCAGGCTCCTGATATACTCCAAGGCCCATCTGTACACTTCCTTATAAAATGCAGTTTTAGCGAGAACCCTGCTAAGTTACTCTTGATATTGATCACCCTCAATATCTGATCAGGTTCCTCATCCTTCACCTACTGCAGGTGATATCTGATGACTCAGGCCTGTCTTCAGCATGAATCCCTTTAGGATGTCTCAGACAGAATGCCCCTTACTCCAGTAATTTTCCATCCAGGGCCCCCACTGTGCTCCTTGGCTATAAAAATTCCCCACATGCCCATGCTGTGTCTAGAGTTGAACCCAGTTTTATATCGAGGTCTCTTTCCCCCTATTGTGATAGTATTGAATACAATCTATCTTTACTGCTTTACCTACTGATTAGCTCTGGTTTTTCTTTGACATGACACATCCTGAGATGCAATTCTGGATTTCCTCCTTAATGCCTGTCTGCATGCCCTTGGAAGGCCCAAGCTTTTGCTTGCTAGTTGTAATATGGAGATATGGAAATCCTTCTCCATAGGACTGTTGTGAGGAATAAATGAGATGTATGAATAAAGGGCCTAACTGTACCGACATGAAGTCCTTGGTGAAGAATATTTCTTCTTTTTTTTTTCCCAAGAATTCTAATTAGTGGCAAAGGTGGGACAAAATTTGCCTTTTTTCATTGCTCCTGTGTCTCAGAATCATTTCAGTTTAAGCTACAAACTGTTGTTAACAAAGGTAGTTCCAAATTTTAATAAATTTGGCTGAATTGACAAAGGCTTTCATTTATTTTAAAGTAACTTAATTTTTAAAAAGCTACATAAGTAATGTAATATATATGAGGGGGACCTAAAAAACCTTGGAATTTTTTTTGGAGTAGAGGCCCCTTGTAGTATAGGCCTCCCCCACTAGGTACGTGTTCTAGAAACCCATTGGCATCAGTGTACCAGATAGTGTTGTTAGAGGCTGCATTTGGCTTCAGTGAATTTTTTGTGGAGATTTTTTTCAACGTGTGCCCATTTCATAATGAGATTTTCAACAGTTTTTGACCAAAAACAGCATGATCCCCATACCTCACCCTCCCTATTCACCAGATCTCAACAAGAGCACTTTTTTGTTTGTTTTCTGGATTAAAGAAAAAAAAGTTCTCAAAGGGAAACATTTTGCCAGTGTGGAAGAGGTGAAACAAAAAACGGCAGAAGCAACAAAAGACAAGTTCAATGACTGTTTTGAGCAGTGGAAAAGGTGTCTCAATAAGTGTGTATTGCATTGAACAGAGAGTACTTTAAAGATGACTGAAGTTTAAACATGTAAGAATAAATAAATATACAGTTTTTTATAAATAAATTTCAGAAATGCTTTTTTAGTTTTCAGTCATGAAAGAAGATTAGCATTAACAGTATTATGAAATGCACAGTTCATTTATTTGGACTTTTATTACCTATGATACAGTGTAAGAATATTTACAATGAAATAAGACTTCTTTACCCCAAGTTAAAGGAGAGCAAACCTGAGGCATTGTGCTCTTTCTGACTGCTGCTTTTGAAACATAGGTGCTGGAGAGCTGAGCCTCTTTTTAGTGTGCTTTCCCTAGTGATTTAGTGCTTCACTGAACTGATCCGGCCTTGTCTATTTGCGTATGCAGCCGTCATCAGGCACAACTCATTTCCAGGCCTCTCAAACTGTTGCGGTGAGCCATAGACTCATAAGTTAAAAGATGTGACCTCCACCATCAAAATCACAATTTGAAATTGTTTTGTGGCTAATCTTTTTCAAGGCCATACATCCAAACACACAACAAAATCAAGCAAACAAATGTGACTGTTTCAATAAAACAGTGACTTGTGGTATATCTCTGGAAATGTCAGAAGGTGGATTATGTAATATGTTTCAGCTGGAGAAAAGAAATGCAATGTTTTTGCTTTGTTTTGTAAAGAAAAAAACAAAAGGAACATACATAAAAAGGAATTACATTTTTTCTATTATTATTTTATGAATTTTAGTGTTTTGGTCTTAGGGAATGAAAAATAAACTATTTAAATGGCCAGAAAGACTTTAAAAATTCAGATTGTGATGCAGTTGTGTATAGGGGCAGAAAGGTGTGATCCATTTCCTTCTCATTATAAGGGTCCCTGCCAACACTTATATAAAACACAGGGTGAGAGAAAAGCATGACTAGATTCTTATTCAAAGTTTTGTGTGACACAGCACCTTCAGAAATAAAGACTCAGAGACTCAAGGAAAACTGCCTATTTCTATGATTTGGTTCCATGATTAGCCATGTAGAAAGTGATTGAACAAAAGGGAATAATCTGATGCCAGTAGACAGGGAAAACCCAAGAAGACCTGTCTGTTCAGGTTGTTCTTTCCCTCTCTGTGTAGCATTCCTTTCTCCTGAGTATGGGGCAGGACTTCTCTGGAGTGAGCGTTTTATGGCTTACTATTGGACAGGATCAGAGAGTTTCTAATGGCCAGCTCCTAAACAGAAATGTGGGGAAAGGATAGAGTAATACTTCTAGGTTTTAGAAACTAGGGAATCTACTTTCACTGACCTACCTTGAGAGAAAAGAATTCTGATCTCTACGACTGGCTTTGAGAGAGTGAGGGACAAGACAGGAGGATGGGAGATGGTTAGAGAGACCTTGGTTAGGGAGCTACTTCTGAGGCCTTCCTATGTCCTTGAGTTCGAGTACTTGGCTTGACAAATTGCCATACTTTGGTGAAGCATTTTCTGAACCCGAACATGTGCATTCAAGTCATGATAAACTGTGAATAGACTATCTTTTCCAAGAGATAATATTCTGTATTTAATTTTACTACAATTAAAAAAATCAAGATATTTTGCCTAAGGACCTAGAAATAAATATATTTTTCTGCTGTTCTCAAAATAAATATCACTAGAACTTTTCTACAGTGACACTTGGGTTTCCACCACAATTTTGTGTTCTTATATTTTCTTCTTGTTAGTTTTTCTTATAGGACAAGGAGCCCACCTGGAGCATGGTCACCCCTGTATTTAGTTGTGACTAGAGATGGTGTGAGAGCTGCTGAGAAGGGTCCTATCAGTATTATATGTATGCAGGAACTGAGAAATTGCCTGGAAAAATCACTTAAACTATGCTGTTGTTTTTCCTTTCTCTTCTACTTCACACATATTTTGCCACACCTACCAAAATGATGAGGCTTGCCCAATGAAACTATCTTTGCTGAAGGGCTGAGAAGCTTCATTGGCGCTTTAGTTGTTTAAGAGGAATATGAGTTCTGAGTTTGATGGCCAGTAAGTAACTATTCCTGGGCCAACCCCTACATACACAATGGGTCCTGTGGAGAGAGTAGGATGTAACGTAGGCAGTACAGGCCGTCTCCACCTTACATGCTAGAGCTCTGAGAACAGCTTTAAGCCAAAGCCATACAAGCTATTCTTAATAATTAATGGGAAAATTATAATTGTTCTGTGACTTTTAAACATTTTTATTAAAACATTAAAAAAGGCTTTCAGTGTCAGTTATAAATATGTAGGGAAATGAAAATATAATAAAATTAACATTTTTAGTTAGTTAGTTAGCTTATTTATTTATTTATTTATTTATGTGAGTTGGGGTATCACTCTGTCATCCAGGCTGGAGTGCAGTGGCATGCTCAAGGTCACCACAGCTTTGATCTGCTGGACTCAGGAGATCCTTCTACCAAGTAGAAGGAAGTAGCTGGAACTACAGGCATGAGCCACCACACCCAGATAATATTTTTACTTATCATAGAGACAAGGACTTGTCATGTTGCCCAGTCTGGTCTCGAACCCCTGGGCTCAGGCAATCCTCTCACTTCTGCCTCCCAAATAACTGAGATTACAGGTACAAGCCTCCGTTCACAGCCTTCTTTATTTAATATACCGTAATTTAAAATATTAGAAACATTGAGAAGTAATGGGTTTTTTTCTTTGGAGAAAACTTTATCAAGAGTGATTTGAAGTGTGCTTATCTTCTTTTTGTTATGTAATGTTTTATTGTATAATAATCCAAAGCCAGAATCTTTTCTATGCTCTTGCAAATTGTCATACTTCCTTCTAAATTTGGCTCAACTTCCAGTGTTTTATCCTTTGTGCCTTTTTTTCTTTTCTTTTTTTGAAACATGATCTCATGCCATTGTCCAGGCCAGAGTGCAGTGGCACAGTCATAGCTCACTGCAGCCTCAAACTCCTGGGTTCAAATTTTCCTCTCACTTCAGCCTCCAGAACAGCTGGGTGGGAGACTACCAACATGTGCTGTCATACCCAGCTTATCCTCTGTGCTTTCATCATGAAATAGCTCTGAAAGATAATTTAATGTGAAGTTTATCGATGGCATCACTTCCATTGAGATATTTCTCCACACTACTTTCCTCATTTGTGTTGATAAGTTCACCTTACTATGTTTCTCTGGCCACATATCAAGAGTCTCTAAGCTGCAACTGTGCCCACATTTCTATAATTAACCATTTCTTCTATAACTCCATTTATACTTGATTTGAATTTCACTCCAAGCATTATTCTTTATTGTTTCTTTCCTGCACTGCATCATTATTGGCCAATTTTCTTTTTCAATCATCTTGCTCTTCTAAAACAGTATATGTGTTTATCACGGGAGTCAAGGAAGCAATGCAACGACTTGCCTTGCTGTCTGAGCATGAACCAAATAACAGATGCACAGAGACCAATCAACAGCAGACTTTGCAAAGGATGTGATGGTCACATCTATTATTTGTTAGTGACATGTCGACAGAAGAGCTGGCAGAGAAGTTTGTACTGTGCAGTTACAGTTAATATGCCATGTAGCTGAAATTCAAACTGTGTTATTGGGAAACTAGTAGTGTTGAAATAAACCATGATAGCTGGAATTCATGCCTCTCAGAACAATGCAAATAGAAAATTGCCTGTACTAAAATGTCTGCTTAACTAAATTATATAACATACCATAACCCAAACAACCTTGTTTGGGACCTAACAAAGAGAAGTGTGAAGAAAAGAAAGTTTTTCCTTTCCTTCTGGTGATAAAGAGTGAGCATCTAGAATGTTCAAGGCAGCTTCTAGTAGAGGGAATCACCAAGGTTAGCAAAGCAGAGTTACTTCATGTATATAATTGATTAAAAAGAAAAAGCTTAATGAGAGTAGGTATCAGGTCTGTGTTATACTCTCTATCTTTATGTCATTTACAGTGTTTTCCATGAAGTATAGATGAAATTAATGTTTGTTGATACAGCACATGAATGGATAAATAAGTATCAATATGATACAATTTTGATAAAAAGACTAAAATATAACAAAATTTTTGTTTAATTGATGGATAATAGGTTATAGATCAGAAACTACATTTATTTTTCAAAGATTTAAAGTTAAAAGAGTGGTCAGATAGCTTTTTTCCTCTGTTGAATAGAGGCAATGATAGGTTTCATTCAAGATGACGTATTTGAAGCTTGATAAAGGATTTCTTTTTCTCGCTTTTACAGTTCGAAGGACAGAACTCACAGTGCCAGAAGAATGATTGAATGGGCCTTGGACACAGCAACACCTGATCTCTCTATAGATTGGGAGTTGCTCAATGACTTTTGAGCAAAAAGAATAGACACAAGAGGCCCCCCCCCCAAAAAAACAGAATTTATCTTTTGGAGGGTGGGTCCCTTTTGATAAATTCAGAATATTTCCTCTGGATAAAACAGTCAGCCAAAGTTTTTATCTGGAAATTTTGAGAGGATTGTGTCATAATTTGTGGAAGGAACATCCTGAGTTGTGGCAAACAGATCACTGGTTCTTACCTGCCCACACCATGCTGAGTGTTCAGCAGTTTTTGACCTAAAATAGCATGACTCCCATCCCTTCTCCACATTCACCCAATCTCACTCCAAGCTACTTTTTTTGTTTGTTTTCCCAGATGAAAAAGGTCCTCAGCCGGGGTCGGTGGCTCAGCCTGTAATCCCACAGCTTGGGAGGCTGAGGTGAGTGGATTGCCTGAGCCCAAGGGTTCGAGACCCGCCTGGGCAACTTGGCGAGACCTCCTCTCTACAATCAATCAAAAATCAGCCGGGCGTGGTAGCACGTGCCTGTAATTCCGGCTACTCGGAAGGCTGAGGCGGAAGGATCGCCGGAACCCGGCAGTTCGAGGCTGCGGTGGCCGGGAGTGTGCCACTGCACTCCACTCTGGGCAACAGAGTGAGACTCCAACTCAAAAAAAAAGAAAAAGAAAAAGGTCCTCAAAGGGAACCATTTTGCTGATGTGGAAGAGGTGAAGCAAAAAAACAGCGAAAGCACTAAAAGGCATCAAAATGAATGGGATCAAAAACTGTTTTGAGCGAGTGGAAAAGTCTCTCCATAGTTGTATTATATCAGAGAGAACTTTGAAAGTGACTGAAGTTTAAACATGTAAAAATAGACAATTTTTTATAAATAAATTCTGGGTTTTTGGGGTCCCCCTTTGTAATAACTCACTCATCCTCCAAGTGGAAGCAGGTTTAGTAGAAGACAAACAGAAAATGGGGTTAAGCCAGAATGAGAGGCAGTTCCTACAGCTTAGACTTTTCACCGTTCCTTAGTGTGGGGAACTCTGAACTGTCAGTCCCACTCTATCTTGTTTGATAGTCAATTATGCATAATGAATTCTACTATACATAGCATACGGTTCTCATTCCATAAACACACAGATAAGGAGAAGCCTAAATGGTGATTGCCATCAATATTTTATTGTTTCAAGTGAGGAGAGTAAGAAAATAGCATCCTTTACAGAGTGTTGCATTAACAAGATTTATTTCTGCCAAAAAGAACTAAATATCACATTAGCAATGATTGATAAAGTTAAGAAAAATATTAAATTTGAAACAATGTTTGCTAAAAACTTCCATGTTTTAGTGTTATTTTATTACAAATGATATATTTGGATATTGTTAAATGTTTTGGTTTTATTCATATCAGTGAATAGAAAACATGTAAAAATTTTTTTGACATAATCTTACTGTATATACTTAAGGTATACAGCTTGATGCTATTGGACACACATAGATGGTAAAAAGGTTTCTATAGTGATGTAAATTAATACCTTACATAGCTACCCTTCCCCCTTTTGTGGGAGGAGCTGCTACCATCTACTCATTTTGCAAAAAATTCCAAATACTATATATATAGCACTCCTCCTTATCTTCAGTTTCACTTTCTGCGGTTTCAGTTACAATGGTCAACTGCAGTCTGAAAATATTAAGTGGAAAATTCCAGAAATAAATAATTCATAAATTTTGAAGTATACACAGCTCTTAGTAGTGTGATGACATCTTGCACCATCCCACTCCCTCCTGCCCAGATCGTGAGTCCTCCCTTTGTTCATCATATCCACACTGCGGACACCACTTGCTGGTTAGTAATGGACATCATCATGGCTCGAGGGTCCGTCCACCCAGATCACCTGAAGCAGATGATCGCCTTCTGGTGTATGGTCTGAAGATCAACGGTAGCCTAAGGCCACAGCACAATGCCTATGCCATTCACCCTGCATCGTGCCATCATAAAGAGCACCATATCATCTCGTATCATTACATGAAGGGCGAGGACCATACAACTTTTATGACAGTATACATATTGCTATCATTGCTCTGATATTATTAATTATTGTTAATCTCTTACTGTGTCTAATTTATTAATTAAACTTTATCATAAGTATGTATGTGTAGGAAAAAACAGGGTTCAGTACTCTCTGCAGTGTCAGGCATCCACTAGGGTTTGGGCATGTGTCTCCACAAATAACGGAGGACTGCTCCACACTGTTATTTACTAAAGTCCCTCAGTTGTTAAAAAAAAAATTTTTTTTTGGAGTTGCAGTCTTACCCAATCACCCAGGCTGTAGTGCAGCAGCGGCATACTTACTGCCACCCCAGCGTTGACCAGCTGGGCTCCAGCTATCCTTCCGCCTCAGCCTTCCAAGTAGCTGGAACTATAGGCGTGCACTACCACTCGGGCTAATTTTTTATTTGTAGAGACAAGGTCTCGCCAACTTACCCTGTCTGGTCTCGAACCCACGGGCTCAGGCAATCTACTCTCCCCAGTCTCCCACAGTGCTAGGATTACAAACTGAGCCACTGAGCCCGGCCCAGTTGTAAAATTTTTAAGGTGAATGCTATTAGTGGCCCAGCCTTGATCTTCCTGGTGACAGCACATTTTAATTACAGGTAACGTATTAAGTGCCTGCTTCACAAAGCCAAATTCATCAAGTAAAATTATTATCATTGAAAAACTCCTATGAAGAGACCATGGCACCGGTTTCCTGATTTGCTTTATCTTGGAATTAAACTGTCAAAAGAGAAGAAACTATATTCATTTAAGGGCCAAATCATTGTCTTTATGCAATATTTATCTTCTGAATGCACATTTCCAGGTTCTGTTACTATCGAATGTCATTTAAATGCTATTCTGCAGTATTTTAAATTCTTAGCTTTTTTGAGACAAGGAAAGATTAAGATTAACAGGAAAAAAACCAAAATATTATTTGGTTTTGACATACTCTCTAAGCTTCCCAAGAGTTGAATCTTTTTGCATTTAACTTCTGTGAAAGCGTAGTGAAGACCATGGTACTTTCTATTAAGATGAAATTCCCGTATTTTAATAATGAGCATGGCCTAAAAGTAGGCCAGTTTTATAAAATATCATAAAACTTCTTCATGTAGAAAAAAAGAGGTTTATTTTGATGTGTAAGGAAAAAAAATGCCAAAATTATGTTTGTTTGTTAGAAATATTATTAGGTTTGAAATTTTGAAAAATGGTGATGAGGAAATACAGATAGTAGTTGGTAAATTGGTTAAATTCATAATTACCTCAAATCAAACTGAAGTCTTGTACCTCCTGTATACTTTATTATATGGAACCAAAGTGAAGTAATCAGAGGAAATATGATAGTGCGTCAGCAAGTGATGTTGCATGTGGACTTCCCAGAAGAGACAGCAGTATTTACCCTCATGGTGAGTAAACAGCTATTGGAGTAGCTGGTGGTCAAAAAGCAACACACAACTGTCAGAATAAGCAAATACTAGTTTTGTAAATAGCTTTATTGTCCCCAAATAAGAAAACCTTGTTGATTGCATCCTTCTTCTTCTTAGTCATACATATGGTTATTCCTTTGATTGTTGTCAGTGGCTTCAGGTTATAATGAAATGGATAAGTGTAAGGCTTGCAAAACAGATTTCCATTTTAGTGATTTGCATCTTAGTGATTTGCATCAAGCCAAACACGCTACGTGCTAAACAGCCACAGTTATGCCCTTTCACACATCACCCACTTGTTATTCAAATAAAATACCACACACAGAATAGCAGCAGTTCTCTACCAAAATTCTCATTCTACCTAAGCCTTTGAGCTATTATTCATAATCTTTTACATCATTTTTTCCCCCTGATTTCCATCTTTTACTAGGAGGAAATGAACAGGTAGACACAGGAAATTTGCCTCAAAGCTATTATCATTTCTAAATATAAGAAAATACCACTATTTGATTATTCCTTATTATTTGAACTGTGGAGTATCAGGCAAAGCTAGGAAGCCTTGGCTCTGTTTTCTCTGTGCTTTTAGGTTTCATGTGTCTCTGTGCTAAGGTAGAAGGCATGACTGCTTATCTTTAAGGACACTGGTATAAGCCAACTGTTCACACATTTCTTGCTCAAAACCTTCTTGTCCTTCACTGGGCAGAAACATTCTGACTCACCAGTGGTGGGTGAAACTACCTTGTGCAGTGACTAGAAATGCATTGGTTCAAGTTTCATCCCATTGGGGGCATGTTCAAAAAATTTATAAAAAGTGATAGATGCAGATGGTTAATTAAAAAAAAGAAAGATTCCAACAGCACAGGAGGATAAAAGATAAAGTAAAATGAGCTTCCCTAAGGCTGTTCCAAGTCTTACTACCCAATTGGGAGTCCTTCCAGAAACCTTTCCAGGCATATACAAATATATCTCTATGAATGATAAGGAATCTCTCACCCTTGGTTCAAGCCTCCTAAAATCTACATTAGTTTCCTATTATTGTTGTAACCAATTGTCATAAGTATAGTAGCTTAAAGCAATATGAATATATTATACAGTTCTTAAAGTTAGAGGTCTGAGATAGGCTGACAGGATTTCAGGGAAGAAACAGTTTCCTTATCTTTTCTTGCTTCCAGGGGCTGCCTGTGCTCCTTGCTGGCTGAGCAGTCCAGTGACCTCTGACTTCTACCTCTGCTGTCACATGCCCTTCTCTGCCTTTCTCTTATAAGGACCCTGTGATTACTTTGGGGCTGCCCAGATAACCCAGAATAATCTATCTCCAGATCCTTAATATAATTACATCTGTGAAGTCCCCTTTGCCATGTGAGTGAATGTGTTCACAGGTTTCCGGAATTACAACAACCGACTGTGCTGCACCCTTGTTCCACAGTGTCCCTCAGGAAAGTTTTTATTTTCATTCAGATCCCACACTTCTCTTATTCCATTTATTCCTAATTATGTTATCTGTCCTTGTTGTTGTTGATATTGCTGACCATTGTTCATACTTTGGTTCTCATCTAACATGAGTTCTTTGGTAACTGGGAAAACATTGATTTTTTTTTTTTTTTTAATGACAGGGGTCTTCAAAGATCCTCAATTCAATGCAGGAAATGAGCTCTCTGTGCTAAAAACTCCTCTAATCAAAACAGATATTTCTCAGAAATATTTGTCACTTTATCTTCATTTTGACCTGTCAGCATTAATTGATCACTTCCTCCAGCTTGATAAGATTTTTTTGCTTGTCCTCAGAATACCGTTCCCATCTGGTTCCCTCTCCTTCACGAGTTGCTCCTCTTGGTGTCCTCTGTTCTTCTGCCACATCCTTCCTTGTTTTTGTGCATGGTGTTTTCATTGCTCATGCTTTCTAGAGGATTCTTCAATCACAGGGCTGTGCATAATACTCCTAAATTTATGTGTCCAGCTCCAACCTTAATTTCAGACTAGAACTTCAGTTTTGTTTTTAAACAGTCTATACATAAATATCTATTTGGTATTTCAAACCTACACATTAAGTTTAAAATGGGCAATCAGACAGACATGCCCGAAGCAGAACTTTTGAATTTCTACTCACTACCCTTGATAAACAAACCTTTTTCCTCCCTAGTCTTCCCAATCTTAATAAATGACACTGTCATTCAGCTAATTAGGGAAGCATGCGCGTGTGCATGCGTACACACACACACACACACACACACACACACACACACACACGAGACATATTTGGCTTTCTTCTTATTTTATCTTTACCAAGTCAACATCAGACTGACATCATGCTGACAGCTCAACCTTTGAAAAATATTCAGTGTCTCACCATAGTTCACCACCTCTATTACTAACATGCTAGTTTAAGAGACTTGGATTATGGCAACAGCAACTCCTCTTCCTCCTCTTCCTCTACCTCCTCTTCTTCCTCCTCCTCCTACCTCCCTCCTTCCCCCACCTTCTCCTCCTCCTCCTTTTCCTTCTCCTTCTTCTTCCACTCTTGTTTCCTTACGTCATCCAGAGTGGCTCTTCCAAAATGTTGAATAGATCATCTCACTTCTTTGTCCCAAACCTTCTGGTTTGTCATCTTACTCATACTAAAAATTCTCCACTCATTGGTATTTTAGTATATTTAGTATATTGAGAGGATGAACACCTCCACTTAGATGGCTACATAAAATGTGATATTTTTGGAGAGGGACATTTTTTACTAAATCTAGACAGTAAAGGAAGTATCTTGTGAAGAGGATTAGGAAGTAGACAAATAGCCATTTAGGTAGAGTAGAAATGACAAAAGGGTTAGGGAAGAAATTAGGAGCTTGTGATTGGCTTGTGACCAATGAAGTCAAGAACAAGAAAACTAGTGGGAGTGAGATTCCAAATTTAATGCAGGTGTTGGTTTAGACTAAAGTTTCATAAGTTTAGAATCAGACTAAAAAAATCAAGGCAAGGCTGTTGAGTGCTAAGGGGAAGACCTGGGGACCAGAATATTGATGACAGTAGGAATAATAGAGAGCCCAAGAGAGAAGGTAAAAATCAGGGAGACAGAATGGGTGACACTGGATTCAGCAACCCCTTACTATCTGCTGATTCTCCAGTTAGTGCCTACTATTGGAAATTCTGAGATTCATTTTATTTAAAGAGGTCACTTCACTTCCAATATCAATTCTTTATTTATTTTTTGATTACAGTTATCTTTGTGATCTTTCTAAATACCTATCACCATATCAATTTTTCACTGACTTTTTAATTTTAGTAGATATTTGTTAATGAAGCTTTCTCCAATAAACAGGGGGAAAGATAGACTTCTTTCACATTGACATTTTTCAAGGTAGATACATAACCTCAGCATTTTACAAGGCCACAATGTTCTCATGTGTAAGAATGTATTTTGGTCAGCTCATAGGCTTTTAAGTCATTAGTGCATTAGGGCAGTTCAAATTATCATGACTCACATTCACAAAACGATCAATTACTGTGAACATCTTTAATCCCATCTCCTAGACAGTAAGGGCAAAGTTTTCCAGGGCAGAACCTTTTTGCTCATGTGTAATAGTATTTTGTTTGAATATTCCATAATATTATCTTCAGCCAGATATATTTCATTTGTATCCCTTTCTGGCCTTTCTTAACTATAATATTAAATGTATAACACAGAAGCAACTAGAAAAATTACCCATGGAATGATGTCTTAGGTCTAAAAAGTGTTTTTCTGGTACACAAACCCTTTATACCTGCATTCTCTCTTTGGTTTTCACAAGAACACTGAGGCCTCCACCCAGTTCATCATACCCATTGAAAGAGATAAAGACCAACAATGTTTAGTAGCTTGCTAATAAGCAGCAGCAATAGTAGCAACTACTGTTGTTCTTTCCACTTTGTGACAATGATCATCAACAAGGGTACCTGCATAATGAACGTTTGTATGCCTAAACCTGAATTGTATCCCCCATATTTAAAATAAAGTTTTTTTAAAAAGAAATAAAATAGAAAAATGTATGAGAAGATATATTTTTAAAATATAAACAATTACACTGAAACTATTACAGAATTCATGTTTTTACCCACTAGAGATTCCTTTTCAATTGATCAGAATTTAAAATTATAAGAATTTATTCCAAACTTTGACATAATAAAGAGGAGAATAAAATTTCTTCCCAGGGAAGCAGCACGGAAAGAGCAGAGAACACACCAGGGCATCTGGCTAAAGAACAGAAATCACTCAAAGCAGAGACAACTAAGCAGAGAGTTCATGCATGAAACTGGCAACAGGCATTTTGCAGAGCCTCGTGAAGGAAATCAAAGCCTTGCAGACAACACAATAGGCAATGACTCTGTACTTTAGATGAACCTTGGGTAGTTGTAGACATAGAAGCCAGACATGTCCCACAGTGTTAAATAAGATTTCTGCTAAAAGTAAATGACATTCAAGCACAGACAGGTGTGGGAGAAGAGCAGCAGACAACATGCACAAGTTAGCAGAGCTCAGTGGCAAAGGAAAATAGGTACCAGATGGAAATAGAAACAATGAACTTAACCTCATTTGATTACGAGTTTTCTCCAATTCCTAGGAAAATGGGAATCAGCATCTACTGATAATATAACTATTTATGATTTTTGAGCATATATATATTACATAAGATAATTTAATATATATCACATGTATTTAATATGTAGAGAGAAAATAGTGATTTCTACATATACATTAGTTAATATGTTTGCAAATGGAGGAGATAGTTCAGCAGAACATGTGCCCTGTAACACCTATTTGAATGTTACGTTCTCCTGACTTAGGACTGGATGTGCGGGTTGCATCCTGCACATCTTTAGGGGATGCCACACCCAGAGACTGTGCTAGGCATAGATTACATAGTGAGTGGTGCCCACCAGCCTAACAGCATTTCAGCTGCTCTTACACGTGTAAGATTTTATCCTTTGTTTATATTAGCTTAATGGGTTAGTGTGTATATCTTATCCTGATTTGGGCTTAGTTGCCCTCTCAGAAAGACTTTTCCTAACGACTTGATTTAATATCTTCTCCAACCTCAGCCTATCTACACTTTCTTACACAATTATATTATCCTCAAAGCACTTTTCACTACTTGAAATTTTCTTGTTCATTTACTTGTGGTTATTGTCATTTTCCTACACCATTGAAGTATAAACCTCTATGAATGGGCAGCAGCTACAAGAAAGTACCTGGCACCTAAGAAATGCTCAAAAACATTTGTTCAGTGAAATGAATGAATATAATTTCAAATAATATTTTTAAGATTACATGAGATAACAGAAGTAATAAATTCAGCCCAAAGTATCTGGAATTTACCAAGGAATCCATTATTATTAACACTATGATTTTTCACTCTGTTCTGACATTCTAATCCCCTCTTTCCATACAAGTGCAACTCCGTAGGCCAGTTTTGCTTCATCATATTTCTCCTGAAAAACTTCCAGTCCTGGTTACATCCAACTCTTCACGTACTCCTGCTGCACCTACACATCTGAATGTGACTGGAGAAAAATCACACCATCTTGCTACTTGGTTTTTTAAAAAAAATTCATGACAAATGCAAGTGGGGCCCCAGAGCTGCTTGAAATCCAAATACATATTTCTGGTTCATTTCCTCTCTCTTCTTCTCTTCCTAAATGATTTAATTTCTCCTTCTGTCTCCTGAAACCACTATCAACTCTTTCCTCCTCAGTTGATAACCTCATTCTATTGAGAAAATAAAAGCAATCAGAAGAATTCCACAGGATGCACCAAGACATCTGGGCTGGATGACGCTTTATGGGTGGGTGAACAGCGCAGTCATATGGGACCCTGCACTTGGGGCTTAATGCTCTGTGATCCTAGTCGTAAAAGTTAATTCTTAATACTTTTATTTTTATATATGTGTTTTGTAACTGAAGTCCTATATGAAAATGGAATAGCCCCTAAAGGCTTAAAAACTTGCCTCACAAGTCCTGCCTCCAACTGCCTCCCTCAAATGGGTTTTTGATCACTCACGCTCTGCCTCAGCCTCTCCATCCCACTCAGCCTCCACTTACAGCTGTGAGTTGTGTTGGGCTGGTGGGCTGCCTTCTGCTGTCACCCCTCATGTCAGGAAGAACTGGGCGACGGTTCAGATGGATCAGGGTGGAGCACCTGCCCTGTGGCAGGAAACTCATACAGCAGGCAGCCAGGCAGGAGCCTCCAGCCCACTGCTGGTCCCAGTCCCAAGTCTCATGGAGGGAATTCATTGTGAGGGTTAATTTTATGTGTCAACTTGGTGAGGTCAAGGTGCCCAGATATGCAGGCAAGCTCTATTCCAGGTGTTTCTGTGAGGATGTTTTTTTTTAATGTGGTTAGCATTTAAATTGGTAGCCCTTAAAACAGATTGCCTGTCATAATGTGGGTGGACTTCACAAGAACAAAAGACTGACTTGCCATGAGCATGAGGGAATTCTGCCAGCAAATGGCCTTCGTACATGAACTACAACATGGGTTTTTCCTGGGTGGCCAGGCTGACAGCCGCTCTGCAGATTTTGCCAGCCTCCATAATTGCACAAGCCAATTCCTTAAAATAAATCTCTTCCTTTCTCTCTGTATATATACATACATCCTATTGGTTCTGTTTCTCCAGAGATCCCTGACTAATGCATCCATCCTCCATGGTTGAGGCCGCCAACTCCCAGGAAGGAGAGATTGATTTCCTTGCCCTTGGCCAGGGCCCTATATTTTCATTTTGCCTTTGAGTCTCAAAGTCTGCAGCCAACCCTGATCTGGTCCATCCAGGCTCTGCCCTCCTGTAGATGAGTCTTAATCTACAGTCAACCTGTGCCTTATACACTATATCCCATTTACTTGCATCTGCTCAAAAACACGGTTTCAAGAATTCTTTCAACTTTCTTTTATGTGATTTTCCCCCTCCTGCTGAATCATACCCATCACCATGATAATTTGCTGTCATTTTAATCATGTATACCCTTTCAGGAATGCCTCATCTCTCCACTGTCCTTTAGATTAAATTTCTCAATAAAGTAGGTTATACTGAATGTCTCCAAATTTTCCCTCAGCTGGAAGTTAACTGACTGGCACAGGGGTTTATTTGGTTATTCTGCTGGCCCCTAAATAATTAGAAAGATCCTAGAGCAACTCTCACTCCATCCAAGGCTGGTGATCATTTCTTCACTTTAACATGCCTGCTGACTTCTGCAGACACCATCCCAAGGCTGTTGGAGGAGCCAGTAAGAGCAGGGGTTCACCATTACACTGAATATTCCACAGATACCAACTGCACAGGGAGCACATTGGCAGGGAGGTAACAAATATCATCCTAGCCAAGCTGGTATTATATCCCATCTACATATCTTATAATAGGATTTGGCAACTCTCTTGAAATAGTCTAGAATGTCAGATCTTCATTTCATTATTTTTTTAGGCAAAGAAAAAAATAAGTCAGTTATTCCTAAGTGTGTAACGAATAGCATCCTATCCTGGTCTCTGTTCAGCTGACATTTTAGTGCTTCCTAAAAAGAATAGCTTGTTAAATGAATTGGTCTTTCCATCGAGAAAAATGCAATGGACAGCAGCAAATATTTTTATGCCAGCATAACTAACATTTGTAGTTGTGTCCATAGATGTGATGTTAGTTTCCTGTATTTTTCTGTGTGCTTAGGACCCAAAACTATAATGGATTTTTAGACTGGAAACTTTTTAATGAGTGTTTTAGAATGAGGCATTTATTCCAGGAAGTCTCATGCCACAAGTCTTCAGCCTCAGAGTTTGTATTTGCCATTTCTTTTATACTGGAGAATAGGGGTAATGAAAGTACATAGAAATCAGAAACCAAGCTAAAAGCAGGGTTAATACATGGAAAACTACAAGAGAACATGAAAGAAGATGAGGCAATGAGCAAGAAGCTATCCAGTAACATAAATCCACTGAGGACAAATATGCACATAACCTCAGAGAAAAAATAAATATTTGATAACAATCAGTTATGAAAGTGTCTATCTTTAGGGGGAAAATTCCTACTGCCGCGTTCTTTCCCATGTCTCTGTCTAAAACCTTTTTCTCTTTCTGATTATGTTGCTGCTTCTTTTAAATCTAAAGATTTAAAATTGTATTCTCAGCATTGTATAACATTCTCTGTATATATTTAAACATATATTTAAATAGATTTTATTTTAGAGCAGTCTTTGATTGACAGCAAAATTGAGTGGAAGGTACAGCAATTTTCCATGTACTCCCTGCCCCCATGTATGCAGTCACCCATCAAAATCCCACACTACATGTGTTACAATCAGGAGCCTGCATGGACACATCAGTATCACCCAAAGTCCACAGTTTGCATCAGGGTTCATTCTTGGTATTGCGCATTTTATAGAGTGTTGACAAATGTATAATGACATGTGTTCATCATAGTATCATATAGAATATTTTATTGCCTTAACAATTCTTGTTTTCTTCATATTTTTTCCTTCCTCCCCTCTGCCCCTGGCAACCACTGATCCTTTTACTGTCTCCACAGTTTTGCTTTTTCCAGTGTCATACAGATGAAATCATACAGTATGTAGCATTTGACATTGTCTTCTTTCACATAATAATATGCATTTAAGGTTCTTCCATGTCTTTTCATAACTAGATGATTCATTTCTTTGTAGTGCTATATAATATTTTATTATCTGGATACATTACAATGTATTTATCCATTCATCTATTGAATGACATCTAGGTCCATCAGTGTATAGTTGTTTGCGTGGACGAAAATTTCCAACTCATTTGGGCAGGCACAAAGGAGTATGGTTGCTGAATCATATGGAAATAATATGTTTAGTTTTGTAAGAAAATGTCAAACTGTCTTCCAAAGTGGCTGCATTATTTTGTATTCCCACCAGTAATGAATGAGAGTTTCTTTTATTTCACATTTTTGCCAGTGTCTGGTGGTGTCAGTGTTCTGGATTTTGGTCATTCTAACAGATGTGTTATATTATATTTTTATAATTTGAGCCCCTGAAATTCTGCATTTGTCTCTGAGGAATAGATAAAGTGGGATCATTCAATTTTTAACTCTTTCTCTCTCTCTCTTTGTCTACGTGGGTCTTTTTTTTCCTTCCAAGTACAGCTCAGTCTGCAAATAAATAAATAAATAAAAATACACATTAATACTCCAACACTAGTAAATTGGCAAAGATGTAATAAATATTATTCCTAGCTAAGCATGCAATATATCCCAGCTACATGTCCCATAATAAGATTTGGAAACTTTTTAGAAGTAGTATGGTAGGTCAAATTTCTCTTCTTATTTCTTGAGGCAAAGAGTGACTAGAATGGAATGTGGTCTCTCTTGATCTTGATAATTGCTTTATTTTTTAGCCAAAGAGTAACCATTTGTTGGTGTTGAGACTCTTTTTAAATGCAAATGCCTATGAGAAGTATAACTTATGTTTACTGCTAATTTAAAATAGCAACTTATTGTCTTCTTTAATTACTTAAGTAATGCCTGTTCAGTAAGGAAAATTAAAGAATAGCATATGATCTATCTACTATCTGTCTGTCTTATCATAATATCATCAAATATGTATCCACTACTGGCCTTTGGATGCGTCATTTTTCTTGTTGTAGTTGCTTTGTTTTGCATGTATGTGCATAGAATATTTTTTTGAGGTGGATTCACATGACTTTATTCTGACATATTCAGTTTACATAGTACTTCTAATCAAGTTTTACATGCTGGAATACTTTGTCCAGTCACACATTCCAAGGATATCTTATCCCAGAGTATTTGAATGAGCTGCCAAAAACCATCAATATAATCTCTACTCAAACCGTTCCCTGTTCCCACTTTTGATTTTGAATTTCCCAACCAATCTGTATTGAACAAGTGCCTACTATTACAAGATATGTTAAGAGACAGTTTGAAGCTTCTTTCACTTACTTGCGATCTAATGGGGAAGACAGTTGTCTCTCTACTTTTCCCAAGGCTTACTTGACCCCCTCCCCATACAGACTTGTGTTAAGATACAGACACTAAAACTCACATTATCTTCTAAGTCTCTGCCATCACGCTGCAGTCACCATTATATGTAGTTCTCTGACATCCTTGTACTCTGGAAATACTGGATAACTGCTACCATGTTAAGCATATAGCTACTCAATTTAGGGCATTATGCTTTTTTAAGCCACTTAATAAAAATACAAGCGCATAAAGTCACTTTTATTTATTTGCTTTTTAGTTTAAAATCCTTGGGGATGGGGGAGGGAGACGACGCAGCATCACAAGGATCCTGTGTCCAGTGGCCTTGGCAGAAATGTTGCTTTGGAATGTGGGACAACCCATGCCACTGTTGCCATGGCCACGAGTTACCTTTACCCAATTTACACTGTATTTTGTTGGGTTTCCCACCTGGAGTCACAGCATTGTTACCTGCTTTGCATACATCGGCACAGCTCTTGCTCAAATATAAATCAGTTTTATTTGGACATAAACATTCAAATTTTTTAGTTTTATTTTTTTGAATTTTAGAGTTGTGGGGTACAAGTGAGGATTTGCTACATAAGTAGGTTGCAAGCAGGTACAGCTTGGGCTTCTAGCTGGCCCTCTCTCCCCTTGATAGTGGACCTGGTACACCCATTGTGTTGCCATGTGCTCCCCTCCCTTCTCTCTCCGTCTCTCTTCTAGAAGTGCCCAGCATCTGCTGATCCTGCCCTTGTACTAACTAGTATGACTGGTGTTCAGGGTCCACTTATGAGTAAGAACATGCAGTATTCAGTTCCTTGTTTTTGTGATAGCTCACTTAGTATGATGGTCTCCAGCTGCATCCAAGTTGCAGCAAAAGCCATGATTTTGCTCTTTATGACTGCATAATATTCCATCAAAGCACCTTCAATTTTCAGAAGAACTGTGTGCTCCCTTTTCATTCTGGAGACCCCATTTATAGCCAGCAAAAATGGCCTGGAACCATAGTCTTCCAGATTTATTAAAAGTTCTGTTCCTAGCAGATCTCCACAGGCTGTAAGATGGCAAAATAAAACATTTTTAAACATTATTTTAAAAAAATCTTATTCTGAATTACTTTCTGTGACTTGCTTTGTACATGAAATAATATCAAAAAATTTTATATTATTATTACAATATTCTTTCATTGGCTGCATATTATTCTATTGTACTGATACGGCAAAATTAATTTTAGTAATCCTTTGTTAATTGACATTTTTATCATTTACATTTTAAAAATTGCATACAATGCATATCCTATAGCTGCTGTGTGAATAGTTCTGATTATTTTCCTACTAAAAAAATTCTTGGGAGAAAGATTTCTGGATTAAAAAGGATGAACCTTTTAAAGGATTTTGAAATGTATTTTCAAATTATACTACATGATAGTTTCCAGACAATATTTAAACCACCACAATACTTTTTATGGATTTTTAGAATCAGATATGGAAAAGACACCAACACATGGATTGAATCGGGGGAGGCGAGTGGGGGTGGAAAATGATTATTAAGGCCCAATCGATCGGTCATGCAATTGGTCTTTGAATTAGAAAACACAGACTCTACATGCTGTTATGCTTTTGCAAATTTATTATGCTCTTGAATTATTATGAACATCTTTTCTCCTAACATTCCCATCTTGTGTCATCATAATAACCAGAATGTAATTATCCTAGAAGCAAGCACATGGGCAGACACTCTTAAATTTTACACTTAATAAGCACCAAATTCTGAGAGTCTCTCATTGTCCTCTTTTCTAATGTATTCTATCAGCAATAAAGCTATTTAGATAAGATGATGGTTAAGAGTCCATTTAGCTTTTTGCCAAAAGTGATTTGCTGTTGGAATTCAGTGGCGATTCTGCTATAGCATAATCCTTTCCTTAGTGTGGGGAAAATTGGACAATTATCACTTTGGGATGATTTATACAGAGAGCTACCAGAGAGCTGATGTCTGCTAGCTTTGCAATAATATGTCTATCACCAGCACAAAATGCCTCTTTCATCCACCTGAAATTTTCGTGCTTTCATTCTCTTGGACCAGGCTGAAATCTTACAATATAGAGAAAAAAATAGATATAGGAATTATATACAAAGTTGAGAAATGTTTCTACTTTTAAATTAAAATAGCCTTGTTTAATCTTCCTAGTGTTTTAGTACATTTGGTGTGGACATGTATAAAATTTTTAGCAACAGTGGTGATCTGAAAATTGCAGAAGAAATATAAAGATAAAGAGGGGAGCAATACAACATGGCTGTCTAGTAATAGCTGACCTGCACCTTTCTTCCAGAGCAGACCAAGGAGGAGAGCTCCAGAAGCTGGTAACCCCCGAATACTTAAGCAGGCTCAGAGAGAGGACTCTCAGGACACCTAGGAAGCAAGGACGAGAGAGAGTTGGTGGCCAGCTTTGGAAGCTGGAGGCCCCATCACCCCCAGGCTCTAGGCGCACATAGGAATTGAAGGTTTTCCTTATATGTGAGAGAGGATAAGTGCTACTGACATGATCTGTGACAATTCCCCTCCCCGCAGTCACAGGGAACTCTAGTCTCACACAGGAGGTGGCCTGGATATGACAAAGCTGCGGTGCTGCCACAGCCAACATGGAGCTGAGAACCCATTTGTGTTCTAAACTCCATGAGCAGTGCTTGGTGGCCAGCCCCCAGGAAAGATCACCTACTGACTTCACTTGCTCTAGGGGTAGGTCTCATTACAGCATGCACCAGTTTAGAGAAACTATGGGAGATTTTGTTGCTTTTGAATTCTGAATGCAAATCAACCTTTAGTGGGAGAAAGGGTAGTTAAGAGGAGCACCTTGTAATACCTATTTCCCCCAGGTATGCTTCTGGGCCATGGATGGTGCCACCATTCTGGCAGTGCTGCCAGAGCAGCCAGGGTGCCCGTCCCCAATCCCAGTCCTCACAGAGAGCCTGTAACTGGGGATCAGAAGGCAGTCTAGCTGGCCTTGGCTGTGGGAAATCTTTGTGGCAGAAAGTCACTTTGAATTCTGAACACTGCCCTGCAAGAGAGGCAGAGCTGGAGACAGCAAGGCGAAGGTGCCTGCAGTCCTAGTGGTACCTCTCTCCCTGTGGGAATGCTTTGGTGCAGCATGAAAAATCCTAGGACAGCTAGACCCCAAAGATCAGCAGGACCCACAGTGAGTGGGCCCTCATAGGCTACCAACCCCAGGAAAAGGAGTTCAACACAATAGGGGAGCATCCAGAGGGATAAAAATAAATTCCACAAAAGTTCACCCCGACAGTAGAAACTGTATCTAACTGAAAACAACAAAACAAAAAATAATAATAAAAATAGAAGAGTTGGTCCTCACAGAAAAGGAAGAACCAGTGGAAAAAGCACCAGCAATCCCCAAAATCTTAGTGAGGCATCACCCTAAAAAGGTCCTCCCAGACCCCAGGCAATGGAACCCATGCAAAATGACCTGTCCCCAATGACAGACATAAAATTTAGACTATGGGTGGTAAAAACAGTGAAGGAAAACTATGAGAAAATGAAAGCACAGATCATCCAAGTCACAAAGGCAATGCAGAAAATACAAGTTGAGCTGGTCAATATAAGAAAAATCCAATCTGAAATCCTAGAAATGAAGAATTCCTTTTTGGAATTTCAAAGCACAGTGACAGGTTTAGGAAGCAGAATTAATCAGGCAGAGGAAATAATCTCAGAGATTATAATCAAAATATTGAACTAAACCAGTCTGACAAAAACAAGAAAAGGCTCAAGAAGGATGAGCAAAGTCTATAAGAGGTTTTGGACTATGTAAAGAAATCAAATCTATGGCTGACTGGCATTCCTGAAACAGAAGGGAAAACTAAAAATCACTCTGGAACAAGCCTTTCAAGAAGTCATCAAAAAACATTTTCTCTATCTTGCTAGAGTAATGACCATCTAAACCCAAGAGATACAAAGAACCCCTGTAAGGTACTACATGAGAAGATTGTCCCCAAGAAACATAGTAATCCATCTCTACAAGGTAAGCATGAAATAAAAAGTCCTAAAGGTAGATAGAAGGGAGAGATTACCTACTGGGGAAGACCTATCAGAATTTCAGCAACCTTGTCAGCAGAAACTGTATAAGACAGAAGAAACTGGGGTCTTATCTTTAACACTCTTAAAGAAAAGCATTTCCAGCCAAGAATTTTCTACTCCACCAAGCTAAGCTTCATCAATGAAGGAGAATTAAAATCCTTCCTAGACATTCAATCCCTAGGAGAACATATTACCTGCAGATCAGCTCTTCAGGAGATGATTAAGAAAAAATAGTCCCACCTATCACAAAAGCACAGGCAAACACAGAGTTAACACATCATACAGATCAATCACAAAACCTAAAAAAAAGCAAAGCAGCCTCTTAAGAACATTATGACATGAATAAACCCTCACATACCAATTATTAACTTGAACATGAATGCACAGATAATGCCACTCAAAAGGCATAGAGTAGCAAACTAGATATCGATAAAGAAATATGATCCAATGTTCTGCTGCCTCCAGGAAATCCATCTCACTACAAAGCACATCCACAGGCTTAGTGTAAGGGGCTGGAGAAGGATCTTCCAGGAGAATGGAAAATAAGAAATCAAATAAAAATCCTATATCAGACAAAATAGGCTTCAAACTAATAAAAGTTAAGGACGCTGAAGGATTCTAATAATTATAAGACTCAATCCAACAGCAAGAGATATTCATCTTAAATATATATACACACAACAAAGTGGCACCCAGATTTATAAAAACAATTGCTACTTAAACTAAGAGAGGATATAGACACCAACACAATTATAGTTGGAGATTTTAATACCCCACTAACAGCCCCAGACAGATCATCAAGGCAAAAAACTAACAAGGGAATTCAGAGCCTTAACTTGACCCTTGACCAGTTGGACCTGATAGACACCTAAAGAATACTTCACACAAAAACCACAGAATATACATTATATTCTTTATCACATGGAACACACTCCAATACTGATCACATTCTTGGGCATAAATCAAGTGTGAACAAATGTCAAAAGGTTGAAATCACACCAAGCATGTTCTCAGATCACAGTGGAATAAAAGTAAATATTAACAACAAAAACATTCCAAAACACACAAATATATAGAAATTATTTCTGAATGACTTTGGGGTTAACACAGAAATCAAGGCAGAAATAACAAATGAAAACTAAGACACAAGATATCAAAACCTCAAGGATACTGTGAAAACAGTACTGAGAGGGAAGTTTATAACATTACATGCACATATCAAGAGAATAGAGGGATATCAAATAAACAGTCTAATATCACACCTAAGGGAGTTGGAAAGGCAAGAACAATTAATACTAAATTTCACAGAAAAATTCAAATTACTAAAATAAAGTCACAATTGAATGAAATAGAAGCCAAAAACTCATAGAAAGGATCAGCAAGACAAAAAGTTGGTTCTTTGAAAGAATAAGTATAATTGGCAGAACCCTGGCCAGATGGCCCCCCCCAAAAGGTGAGAGAAAGTTCAAATCAACTCAATTAGAAATGCAAAAGGCAAAGTCATAATTGACCCTGAAAAAATTTTAAAAATTCAAAAAATTATCAGAGATTACTATGAACAACTGTATGCAAATAAACTGGAAAATCTAAAGGAAATGGAAGACTTCCTGACATCACACAACCTGCCAAGGTTGAAATAAGAAGAAATTGAAACTCTAAACAAACCAATAACAATATAGGAAATTTACCCAATCATAAGAAATCTCCCCATCAAAAAAAGTCCTGGACCAGATGGCTTCCCACTGAATTCTACAAGGCATACAAGGAAGAGCTGATATCAATCTTATTGAAAGTATTCCAGGCAATTGAGAACAATGGAATTCTCTTCAACTAATTTTATGAAACTAACATCATATTGATACCCAAACCTGCCAGAGTCCCAACAAGAAAAGAGAATGACAGGTCAATCTCCTTGATGATCATACACATAAAAATTCTCAACAAGATTCTAGCAAACAAGATCCAACAACATGTCTCAAGCATCATCCACCATGACCAAATGGGCTTCATTTCTGGGATGCAGGGCTGGTTCAACATTTGCAAAACCATAAATATAATTCAGCTCATTAAGAGATATAAAACCAAGAACCACATGATTATACCGTTAGATGCAGAAAAAGCATTTGACAAAATCCAGCATCCCTTCATGATCAAAAACCTTGAGCACGTAGGCATAGAGGGAACATTTCTCAAAATAGTAAAAAACATCTATGATAAACCCACAACTGACATTTTGCTCAAGGTCAAATCTGAAAGCATTTCCACTAAGAACAGGAATAAGACAAGGATGCCCTGTCTCATCCCTCTTATTTAACTAGTGCTGGCAGTCCTAGCTCAAACAATCAAGCAAGAGAAGGAAATCAGGATTATCCAAGTAGAAAAAGAGGAAGTCAAGCTATTTCTCTTTGTAGACAACATGATTCTATACCTAGAATACCCTAGGGAGTTTGTCAAAAGCATCCGTACACTGATAAATTACTTTAGTAATGTTTCAGGTACAAAATCAATGTGCAAAAGACATTTGCATTTCTATACACCAGCAACAAGTAGGTAGAAAGCCAAATAAAAAGCATAATTCCATTCATAACAGCCACATACACACACACAAAATGAAATAACTTGGCATCCACTTAACCAGAGATGTGAAAGATCTTCACAATGAAAACTACAAAACGCTGCTCAAAGAAATCAAGGATGACACAAACAAATGGAAAAAAATTCATGCTCATGGATCAGAAGAATCAATATTGTCAAAATATCTATCCTGCCCAAGGCAATCTACAGATTGAATGCAATAGTCATGAAATTACCAACATCATTTTTTTCAGACCTGAAAATGACAATACAGAAATTCATACGAAAACAAAAAAGAGCACAAACAACTAAAACAATCCTCAGCAAAAGGAACAAAGCAGTAGGTATCACACTTACAGACATTAAACTTTATCACAAGATTACAAAACAGTCTGGTATTGGTTTAAGAAAGACACATAGACCAATGAAACAGGACAAAGATTTTAGAAATAAAAACACAGTGTTTCAACCAACTCATCTTCAACAAAATCACCAATAACAATCACTGGGGAAAGGAGACCATATTTACCTAATGGTGTTGGAAAAACTGGCTGACCGCATGCAGAAGAAGGAAGTTCAACCCTCACCTATCACCATATACAAAAAACAACTCAAAATGGATGAAAGATCTAAACATAAAACCTCAAACTATAAGAATCCTAGAAAAAAATGTAGGAAACACTCTCATGCACGTTGGAATAGGCAACAAATTCTTAACCATGTCCCCAAAAGTGAATGCCACAAAAACTAAGATAGATAAGTGGGACCTCACCAAACTGAAAAGCTTTTTCACAGCAAAAGAAACCATCAAGAGAGTACAGAGAAAAAATATTTGCATCTGACAAAGGCCTAACATCTAGGTTGTATAGGGAACTCAAATGAAGTGAAACAAAGCAAAATAAAACAAAAATAACCCATTAACAAGTGGACAAAGGACATGAACAGATACTTCTGAAAAGATGACATCCAAGCAACCAACAGATATATGAAAAAATGCTCAACCTCACTAATCATCAGAGAAATGCAAATTAAAACTACAGTGACATACTACCTAACTCTGATAAGGGTAGCTGTCATTAATAAGTCAAAAAACAACAGATGCTGGCACAGGTGCAGAGAAAAGAGCATACTTCTATGCTGTTGGTGGGAGTGAAAACTAGTTCAGTCTCTATGGAAAGTAATGTGGTGATTGCTAAAAGAATTAAAAATTGACTTTCCATGCAATCCAGCAATCCCTCTCCTGGGAATATACCCAGAGGAACATAAATTGTTCTACAAAGACACCTGTGCATGAATACTTACTGCTACACTATTCACAACAGCAAAAACTTGGAACCAAACTTACTGCCCATCAAAAGTGAACTAGATAAAGAAAATTGGTACATATACACAATGGAATACTACGCAGCCATAAAGAACAAAATTGTGTCCTTAGCAGCAACACGGTTGCAGCTGGAGCTCATCATTTAGGAGAACTATCACAGAAAAAAAAAAAAATACCGTATATTCTCTTTCATAAGTGGGCCTTGACCATTAATCACATTTGCACAAGGGAGGGATCAGCAGTCCCTGGGCACTGCTAGGGGAAGAAGGAAGGGAGGGAGAAGGCCATGGGCATGTGACAACACAAAGCGTACTTGGTTCATTACCAGGTAGAGTGAGAGCCATTTAGAAGCCCAAACTTCACCTGCATACCGCCTATCTAGGTGATTAATTCTCAGTTGTACCCCATATTCCTAAAATAAAACAAAATAAATTATAATGATACCAGTTTTTAAAAAGACAAAATTAGACAAAGAAAGGAAAAAGAGAAATGATAAACATAGTAATCCATGATCAGAAACCCTCCACAATGGGAAGACCTACACATACCCAGGACACACTGCCACAAATGAGACATGAGAGAGAGAAAACAGTGATATCTCTGGATTATTTGTGAGTATGTCTGTGTTGTAGTCACCCCATGTGACTGTTAGAATAGAAAAAAGGAGATAATGTGTCTACTTTGAGATGGCAACATTATTCAATTTGCAACTTCTTTCAACGTTACACTGATAGTTTTATGCATCCTGAAACACTATCTATCCATATTCAGCCTGAATATTTTTTCAGTTACTAAACATTTTGCCAAGTGTCATTTACAAAAAAGAAAAAAAAAACTAGTTCATGCTAACCTAGTGGTTACTTACTAATGTTCTCTTTTGAGAATAATTAGCTGATCTTGCCATTGCATATAATGCTTTTAGGAACTACTTTTAACACCTTTAAGACCTGGCATTATTTACTTTTCCCCAGGACAACATGACCAGTTAAAAAGACATGGCTTGCTCTCTCCAATAAATCAGCCAGAGGATTGTTTTGCTTCATTATGCTTTAGGAAGCATCACTACCTTCAACCAGGTGGCTAGGGGAATATGTGTTCCCTTTCTTTCAAAACTTCCTTTAAGTAGTGATACCTCAAAAGTTAACTAAAGCCAGCAGGATTGTTTAAAAGAGTAAAAGGCACAAGAAACAAAGAAAACTTGAACATAGTGATAGTTGATGCTCTCTTTATCCAAATAGACAAAAACATCCACATTCAACAATTGAACTCTTAGTAAGCAACTGATTTACTTGTATCCTGTTGCTTTTTTTTTTTTTAAACTGGGATCTCACTCTGTAGGCCAAGCTGGAGTGCAGTGGCACAATCACAGCTCACCGAAACTTTTTGAGCTCAGGTGATCCTCTAGCCTCAGCCCCCTGAGTAGCTGGTACTACAAACATGCACCGCCACAACTGGCTAATATTTAAATTTTGTATAAAGATGAGGTCTTGCTATATTGCCCAGAATGGTCCTGAACACCTAGACTCAAGCAATTCTCCTGCCTCAGCCTCCCGAAGTGCTGGAATTATAGGAATAAGCCACCACATCCGGTTCTGCTGAACTTTTGAACTAGATATTTAATTTTAGCCATGATATATGTAATTGAAATGTTAGACAGATTACTCATCTGTGGGTATGCACTTTCAAAATCCTATTGATATTTCATTTGCCTCAAAAGAAAAATAATGCAATAAGTGTAATTCAATATTTAGTTTATAAAAAATTAAAGTTTATTGCTGGGGAAAATCACCTGCAAACAATAGTAAAGAATGGAAAATTTTATTTTTTCTTTTTTGTGTGAAAAGTACATATTCTTCAAGTCAAGTTTTAATAAAAAATATTGGCAGTCACTACATCTTTTCGTGTATATATATATATATTTTTTTTTAACAGAAAGGACCATCTATTAAAATGGTTATGTTTACTTTTTTCTTTTTATTAAACTGACAGATTTCGATTTAGATTTTCAACTAAATATTTCAACATGACTATTTGTACTTGTAGAAATGGAAAAGCTCAAGACTATAGAGAAACACATTATTAAGAACATTCAATTTTTTAAAGAAGGCCACTAAGTAATTAATTACTTCTGCTTCAATGAAAACTGTTAGGGAAGTCCTCTTCTGGTATGTCTGTCCTGAAGCAAGGACTAACTGTTCATGCTGTGATAACGTAGTACCTAGATGATAATCATAATCAGTGTGAACTGCAAGGTTTCTCACATTTTTGGTCTTAAATTGATCGCAAGAGCAGCAAATTATGACCAATAATTAGAGCCACAGAAGGGCAGCTAATAAATATTTTCTGCCATAAGAGATGAATAGAGAAATTTCTGAGTTAATGGAATTAGCCAAAAATCCCAATTTTTTAAAAAAATGACTTTCTTACAAAGAAATGTAAATCATCCAAGAATATTAGCAAAGTAGATGAAGAAATAAAATAAGATGATCAGAAGGAAACCAGAATAAAGATATTTCCTAGTTATACACTGTTAACCATGTCACCATTCATTTCTCTTTTTAAACAGGTGACAACTAATACCAGAAAAGTATTTTGTTTATATTGATTCTCTCTTATATTGATGCTCTCGGATATAACCTCAGAATCCACATGACTCAGGTTTTGCACAGAATGGAATTCAAGCAGGCACAGTCTAGAAAGCCAACAGTAATTGGAAACACATATTAACACTTTATGAGAATGTGATGCTAAAGAATATTAAAGGCAATCAATTCACAACCAACAATACTTCCCAAACTCATTTGTTTCCATTAACATTTATGCGCATATAGGTACACTGCAATATTTATATACAAAATCAGGTACATGGAAATGTTTCAGATGTTAAAACTCTCCAGTTATTCATCTAAACCACCTCTGTGGTTTTCTTTCTTCTCTGTCAGCCTTTTGCTGTGTAGATCAACTTAACCTATTTGACTCACTCGATATTTATCTCTTAGTTCCATTCATTCTGTGGGTTCTGTATCACAACCAAAGATAGGCAAATAAGTAGCATATTTGAGTTAGGGATTGGGACACACATGTAATAAAGACACGGGCTAGAGGGTATGGGGAGGAGGTGGAGGGCTCTAATTTAAATTGATACATATCAGCCGGGCACGGTGGCTCAAGCCTGTAATCAATCCCAGCACTTCGGGAGGCCAGGGTGAGAGGATTGCCTGAGCCCACAGATTCCAGACCAGCCTAGATAACACAAGACCTCGTCTCTACAAAAAACAAGAAAAGAAAAGAAAAAGAAAAATTAGCTGGGTGTGGTAGCGCACGCCTATAGTTCGGCTACTTGGAAGGCTGAGATGAAGGACCTCAGGAGCCCAGCAGATTGATGCTAGGATTGCCATGAACATGCCACTGCATTTCAGCCTGGGCAATGGAGTGAGACGCCAATTCAAAAATAAATAAATAAATAAATTGATACACATCATTTATCCTCAACCATCTAAACAAAATTATTCTTTAGCATGATAAATGCAAACACTTTAATATCATGTGAGGTGAGTTGGACACTATGTGACTGTCAGTAGCTTGCATCATTTACCCAGCATCCACTCTCAGATAGAGGAGGCTGGCACGAAAGGGTTTGTGTGGAAACGACTGCTTTCAAATGATTTAAGATAGAATGTTCTCAGTTCATTGTAAGGCCATTTGTGTATACTGTGGGTTTTCCTGTTATACATGGATGACAATACAGTCTGACTAAAAATATTACTTTTTTAAACCATTTTGCTAACATGACACATTTGAAAAAGTTGAATTTTGTGAATCCATATATATTATTATGATAAAATTTACCTTATTAGGTGAAAATAACACATGAATTCAAGTTATGCAGAAAGGTAAAAGAAGAAAGTAAAAAAACATATACAAATCTTACTGCCTAGATACAACTGATATGAACATTAAACATCATTTTATAGACAACACCATTGAGACAACATCATTCTATGAAATACATATAGCCATATTTTATTTAAAATACCTTTTTTTTTAGTTGGAGTGTCACTCTATTGCCCAGGCTGGAGTGCAGTGGCACACTCACAATCACTGCAGCCTCGAGCTGCTGGACTCAGGCGATCCTTCTGCCTTAGCCTTCCTGGAGCTACAGAAGCGTGCCACCACTCCCAGCTAATTTTTTGATTTACTGGAGAAACAAGGTCTTACGAAATTTCCCAGACTAGACTCCAACACTGGGCTCAGGCAATCCTCTCGCCTTCACCTCCCAAAGTGCTGGGATTACAGGTGTGAGCCACCACACCCAATAATAATACAATTTTCTAAAAAAGAATATCTTCATATGTAAAAGATTGGTATCAAAGCAGACATATCCTTGTGCATTTTGTTTAGCCCACAAGGTAATACTGATGCGGATTTTTCAGGTCAGTCTGGGCTTCCAGAGTGTCATCAAGCCCCAGAGAGAGTCATCAATGGGCTGGTAAACCTAGCCTGGACGTGTCAGCTCTAATAGGCTGGTAAGTCAAGCCCTGAGAGTGTTACTGGTTTGGTAGGTCGGCAAGCCTAGCCCCCTGGGTGTCTCAGCTTCGGAGTCTCGCCTTTTCCTGGCAGCTCTCCTGGCTCAGCTGGCTCCATAGGCTGGCAAGTCAGCCTCTGGGGTGCATGGCTTTCTGGCTCCAAGGATCTTCTACAGCTCTTTAGGTTGCAGCTCTTCAGGGTGGAGGTCCTTGTCTCATGCCCGGGAAGAATGAGGGACACGGACAATCAGAAAGTGAGAAAGCAAGATTTATTGAAAGGACAGAGAAGCTCCCACAGTGGGAGAGGACCTGAAGGGGTTGTCCATCTGGGGCCAAAAATCTGGTGCTTGCCTAGCCCTAAGTTCAAGCCAATTGGCTAGCACTAGCTATGAGTTGTGGCTGTTCTGGTCTGTATTAAGGACCAATCGGAAGGAGGTAGGGACCTAATGGTGTGCTGATTGGTTGCTTTTCGATTCCAATGGTGAGTACCTAAGCTCTAGCTTGAGAGGCTCACAGGGAGCTTGTTTACCAATGCTGAGCCTGAGCGGCCTGCCAGGAATTCTCTTCATTGTTACCAGAGGACCTGCCTGTCTGTTTGCCTAGCCTTTCTCTGGCTATCTCCTGTCTCAATACATTTCCATCACAGATTGTCACGTTAAAGAAGGTCTTTCTTTTAATGTGAGCATCTCATAGAACTAGGGCAATGGTATCTAAATGTACAGCCTGGTACAGGCAGTTTGACTCAATAAATCTTTCATGTTGTTATTGTAAAATTGCAAAATAAGGAACCCTGCCAGGTGCTATGAACAGGCACAAGCCGCCATCAAGATTCTCATGCCGGGAATCAGCAAATCAGGTAGACCACAGCCCTCACCACATGGAGCTTTAGCTGGGCCTCTTTAACCTGAGTGTTGTACTTGTTTCCATGTGTTCTTCTCTAATAGTCTAACCCAGCAGGTATGGTGGCACTGAGTGGGGTAGGGCAGTTTTAGATTATTTATCACCTGCCTATAATCTTTAGGGAATTTAATTTGCCTGTAGAAGCATGGGAAGATAAAGTCTGTTATTTTATTTAGGACAGACAAGGAGATACAACTTGTGTGTGTGTGTGTGTGTGTGTGTGTGTGTGTGTGTGTGTGTGTGTGTGTGTGTGTTTTATTAAAGATGGCATAGCATGGAACAAAAGAGAGCAACAGCTTTGACCTCACACAACTGAGTCAAACCCTGACTCTGCTGCTATCCAATTATAGCTATATGTAAGTAATTTAATTTCATAAGCCTCAGTTTCCCCATTTCTAAAATGAAAATAATACTACATTATGTTGTTGCAACAACTAACTAGAATAACAGATGTAAAATTGCCTCCATTTTTAAAATCTTTGTCTCTTTCTTTATATTTCAGATTGATTTCAGTATACTAGTAAGAAAATAATATGACATATCATCAGTGAGGAAATCAAATCAGATAACCCAGGTGGTCAGGTAGGATCCAGAAAAATAAACCACATATCCCACTGCTCAGTCCACTTCTGTGTCCTCTGGGCCGTGTTATTTATTTTAAGGCTCTATGCATTGTCCTTTAGTCACTCCTAAGAGTAAGTCCTTTTCTTTCTCTTTTTTTAATCAATATTTTTTATTATGATGTTGTGGGGTACAGTTAGAGTAAGTCCTTTCCTAACTTCCTGGTACTAAAGACTACATTTAGTTTCACAGCATGAAAGAGGAAGAGGTCTTTTGTGGTTCTCTCAGATACCGAAGCTAGCTGTTTTTAAGAAAAATAATTCAATGTGCCCTAATGGGTAAAATTCATTGATGTGTGTCTACTCCTACTCGGGAAATGTGGTCCTAGATTATTAAATAAGAGCCAGCGAGATTTATGGAGTCCAGACAATATGACCACCAGTAGGTTAAAGATGCTGAAGAGAAGAAATACAGAGGATTTCATATTTCTGAATAGTAATCGTCATGGTCTTGCTGGGTTTCGGAAGAACAACCACTAAGCCAGGCTTGAATAGCTTTTAGCAGAAAAGTCCAGGTACTATGTTTTAGATAAAAAATAAATATGAGATCTTATTTCTATATCTAGATTTAAAACAAAACAGAGAACATTTTGAGAAGTGAAACATCAATCTATAGGATGAAGGTGAGTGTGTAGACTAAAAATCATGAGGGATTATTTTGTCTTATGTACATCCTCCACGCATTGCAATCATTTGTTTAGTTCTGATCTTTAGAAGTCTGAAATTGCTGAGTTGACCTTGAGTAGTGTTGATAGTTGATGGAGGTGGCAGTGGACAGAGGTAGTAGTGGTGGTCATTGTAGTTGTGGGCATAAAGTGGTAATTGCTATAATTTTAGCAATTTCTAACTAAGCCACCCTGTTAAGAGCTTTCTATTCCCTAGCTGACTTAGTCTGTATAATATTTAACGATGGTGATAATACAATAGTTATTACCAGCAACTACAGCCTTCTCATATGCCAGAATCTGGGGTTAGTGCCTTGTATACAGAATCTCATTTAATGTTCCTTTTCACTCTATAAGGTTAGTATTACTTTCTACTCTATGGATGTGGGAGCTTTATAGATGTCACACTTATTTTCAGAGGTGTCAAGTGCATCGTCATTGGTGCAGTTAAGATTTAAATATACATCTATGTGATTACACAGCCAGAGTCAGATTATTATCATAATCTTGTATACATTATTGCTCTTGCTATTAATAGTAGATAATTTTTTATTCAGGGTCTGCTCACCATGTCAGACATTATACTAGACACTTTATTGCGTTACCTTGATTAATTCTCATGTACTTATGTTGTTGCTTCTATCCCTACTTAATAGATAAAGATACTGAGGTTTAGAGAAAAATGTGTCCTCTGGGTCAAGGCCACACATCTTTTGAATGACTCTGGTGAGATACTGATCCAGGCCAGTCCTGGTCCAAAGTCTATGGTCTTTCCATTAAACTTGATTGACTGAATCTACCCAGGAAAAAAAACAAAATAATGGCGATCACATTATTTTTAGGTATACAGTTATCTACTGCCACTGTCAAAATAAGTGTTAGCCAAAACTCTAAGATGTATGAAATAGTCATGTTAATTATGAAATCATCAACTTCACTGGCTTACAAAGATAAAGAAAATGTAATTTAATCACACTACATCAAAAACTGATAGTATGGGCAGGACCAAAGGGACGGCACAGACATGCTGTCATTTATGTTACCAGACTCTTTACCCATGAAAACAGTAGAGGAGCAGCAGGCTGGATGGGAGAGGCCAAGCCTCAGCCAATTTTGCAACCGACTAAAATGAGCTAAGCAGAGATAAACACCTGGTCACCAACCAAACAATTGCAAGCCAGGAGGCTTCTTTGAGAGTCATACTGCATCCTCTTCTGGTGACGTGCTTATTTGGAGTAAGAGAGATTGCTGAGGATTGTAGTAATCTAGAAAGTATCATATTCTGGCCAGAGAGATTCAATTTTTACATTTGGTATGATACCTGTCAAAATCCCAATCAGAATTTTTAATGCTAAAAATCAATTATAACATTTATTTGGGAAATAAGGTAGAAAGAATGATAATTCTTTGGTACTTACAAATAATTAGGGAAATATACTGTACTGAATTTTTAAATGCCTTGTATAGCCAAATAAACTAATTGATTCTGGTTTCAGCATATTTCAGGGTGCTTGGAGTAAGAAAATATAGCTTCTTTGAACAGCTGCAATCTCTAATCTATTTTGTACCCTCAGTCTAATCAGAGGTTCTCAGCCTTTCCACTGTTATAATCAGACTAAAGATTCCCAGGCCTCTCAACTCCTTTTCTCCAACTCCACTTCTGAATGCCAAATTTTCCCCTCTCAGTCTATTCATCAACAGGACTGTCATTAGGGAAGCCTATTCGAGACAGGTTGTGAAGTTCACAGTTCATGGCAGGTGACACAGGGCTCCACTGGAGCAAGGTGGTGGAGTCTGTACAGTTGTATTTATTTTGCCTACTCTCAACCAGATTTCTCCAGTTTCCCACTTTGGTCAAGAGCCCCCATCAAAATATGTAATGACTTTATTGTGCTCTTCAGCTGTTACATGCACACTTATAATAGAACCAGGCACCATGAGTCAAATATCAGCTTTTGTGTCACTCCTACTTGGAGCCTCCTTCTGCTTTTAAACTGGGAGATTAAATAGGTCTTCTTTGAAACAATGTTAACTCTAATGATTTTACTTGAATCACTTGACTGAACTGGTAGTCTTAAGAGATATTTCAAGTGTGATTTTACATAAAAATATATTCAGGTTTTTATAACTAGCTTTCCATTAAGACACAGCTTAACATTTTTATGCTATTAACTATATTACTAAACTGTTTCAAACAATGATGATTATACTTAATATGTTGTACTATAATACAGCTATATCAAGAGTTGCCATATCTTGATGTTCAATACCTGACAATAAAGAGGATCCATGAGCCTTAAAAATGCCAAGGAAGACAGGCACCTTTGCTCCTATAAGACTCTGTTGAAACCACTTTGCAAATCTCAATATCAAGAAAGATACATGCTTATAAAAAGGCAGTAATTGTAATAAACACTGCTAGCTGTCTTCAGTATCCATTATCCTCTTCTCCTCTAGAAACTGAAGAAAGAAGAACTCTGATTTTGCAGTAAGAGTGTACAGCAGACAATTTTCACTTAACAGCAGCCCTAGTGGATAGGAGTAAAAATTAGACTGAATTCTGGCAAAAAGGATCCATCGCGTATTGCCAAAACCATTTGTGCAACCAGCCACCCTAAAATTCAGTGGTTACAATAAGCCTTTGTTTCTTCCTCACATATCTGTGAAGTTACTTGGAGTTTAGTTGATATAGGACTGCTCTAGAACTTATTGGGCTAGGTTGTGAATGGGGCCCAGTCAGTTTTGTATGTCTCTCATCCTCCTTGGACCAACAGTTCTCTAAGGTGTGCTTTTCTCATGGCAGAAGACAGAGCATAAGAAAACAAACCAAACCACACAGGCACCGTGCAAGGCTTTGCTCATATCACATCCACTGATAGTCCATCAGACAAAGCAAGTCATACAGTCAACTCTGAAGTCAAAGAGCAGAGAATATTTCCTGTCTACTATGAAGCCAAAGCAAAATCTCACGGCCAAGCCCAACATCAATGTGAAAGGAAATATACTCCTACCGTGAAGAAAGGTGGACAGCAGAGAATGTTTCCTGCACAACAATCTCATCTACAACAAGATGTAAACAGAAGTGCTGCATGTCAGCCTTCTTCTGGCTCATGCTTCTTGCCCCTGTGGTGATTGGATTCCTAAATGCCATCATTGGTCATGAGACAAGGGCTCCCTGCCACACCAGAGATAGCAGGACAACAAAGTAGAGGACGAATCCTTGAGATCTTCAAACAACAGAGTTGCTGCTAACTGCTTTTCAGTCTTCTAAATTTTAAATACATAAATATATTTTAACTATATACTTATTTTACCCACTGTTATTTGTGTCTTTCTTACTCATAGACAAATTCACTTCTAAACAACACAAAAAAATGTCCAAAAGTTTTATACAGGTAACACAACTAGCCTGTGACATTGTCTTAGAAGAAGTAAGTAGGTAATGAGGAGTCAGATATTGTAAGTGGGAAAGTTAGTGGCCCATCTTGTGCAATGGCAAATTGTTTGGTTAAATTGTCTTCTGCCCATTTTGAAAGGCAGATCACATGTCATCTGGCACTAGTAACAAGGGAAATAGTGAGGAAAAATCACAAGTCTAGTGTTTGCTGGTTTCCTCTGGTTGCTTTTACAAAATTCCTAGAAAAAGATAGAAATGGATTTAACCAGCATGAAAGAAGAGATGGAATGGTATACAATTCTATAGGTGGGAGGTAATGCTTTTAGGATTACATTCTTAAGTGACTGGGAATTCTGTTATTTGGAGTGCTAGAGAATGAAAAGTCAACTGCTTCTGTAATCGAATTCTTCTATAAATGGTTTCTCTAAAATAGCAGACTTAGCAGGAGTTAAGACTGATGTCCTATCACCAGAATCCTAGCATACACACCATAAGTCTCTCTCTATAAAATCTGAGTTGAGGTGAACGTGTTACTTAGGCCATGACTTGGGTGGGCATCTGCTCTCCCATGCTTTGACCCAATCTGCATCATAAAAATTAGCAAGCTCATATGTACTTGCCATGGGAAGAGTATGCTGTCCTCTGAATGGTGCCTGGTGGGTTGAGAGAGCGTGTCAAGAGAACCTGCAGGTTCTTGTCCAAGAAGTGAGAGCATGCTTGGAGGCAGGAAACAGCAGAACCTATGTGGAGCCTGCATTCCTACTGTAGAGGTGAACCATCTTACTGAGAAAGTGTGATTTCCACAGCACGCTGAGCTCTGAACAATCAGATCAGCAAAAGCTCCTCTTTTGAGGGAGCATAGGGAGAATAAGGAGGACTTGGACAGCCATGTGGTTGGTGTGATAAAAAGAGCAAAAACCCCCTCTCTTTGTATTTATTTTATGTACTCTAAAAACTCAGAACTGAGTTCATCTTTTCAGTGGATTGGAAGGAAGTGGACTGGAGGAAATTTGCAAGTCATTTGTTAAAAATTATATGAACTTATGAAGTATATTGAAAACAAAGGTGATAAGTATTTCAAATTCACCATTTCCTAATTGCTTTACTACAGTTTACTTTTTTCTTTGCTTTTAAAAGGGTCATTTCTATCTTTTGTGTCTCTATGGAGAAAATATCATTTAATGTTGTGAAGTAGTGCGACTCTTCACAATTCTGTGTTTAGTGACATCAAGGTGAAACCTAAAATCGCAATGTTGGCAATAGTATTTATCTGACATAAATCACAACACTACAAATCAGGACACTCTATTCCCCTGCAGAAAGTCAATTGTTAAATGCTTACCAGCACATTCTGAGACTCTGTTAATGGAATAGATGTTCTGAAGATAATTATTAATAACCAAATAATTGGCAATTGATTTAAAGAGAAGATGACGAATATAGATATTATCTAAGATTGTGTGTGTGTGTGTGTGTTTGCTGTCCCAGTCCAATTAATAGCAGCATTCTAAAAAGTGTCCCTACTTAGATGATAAGTTGTGTAGTAGCCCTTCTTATAGAGCAGTTTTCCTCAACCTTAGCGCCGCTGATATATTTGGTTAGACATTTCTTTGTTGTGGGGGACTGTCCTATGTGCTGTAGGATATTTTAGCAGCATTCCTGGCCTCTACACACTCCTTCCTTCTCACAGTTATAGCAACCAAAAATATTTCCAGGCATGTGTCAAATAACCCTTAGGGGGCAAAATCACTCCCTTCTGGGAACTACTCTTATACAGCATAAGAACAAAACCGTTTTTTTTTTTTCCCTGAGTCGGAGTCGCACTCTGTCATCCAGGCAGAAGTGCAGTGGCATGATCATGGTTACCACAGCCTCAACCTGCGGAGCTCAGGTGATCCTTTTGCCTCATTCTTCCAAAGTGCTGGGATTGCAGGCGTGAGCCACCATGCCGGGCCTCAAATCTTTTTTTTAACAATGATTTTTTTCTGATGCCTATAAAGATATCTTATCCGAAATCATTTCTTTTAAAAACATGTAATTCTAAATTCTTTCTCTGTTCCTTTTATTTGTATGTAAGTGCTCAAAAAGCTAAAAGCCTTTTGACAGTTTTACAAGTCAGGAATATTTTTCTGAAGAAGCTTAGACCATGTGTTTGAATTGTACACAGAGGAGATAGCACTCCTGTCCTCCTGTCCCTGTGGGAGTTTAACCTAGGTGCCCAGCTCTAAGCGGTAACTACCTGCTTATTACAGAAATACAGGAAATTTTATTTTGGACAATGACAATTAGCTAACACAGATGTCCACACAGTCCCAAGTGAGTTTAGGATGAACTATGTAGAGCAAATGGTTCTGTCAAGTCCTCTTCCCTATGAACAAATTCTCATTTATCTTGAGAACATGTAAGCAATGGCTTGCATCTGTCTGACTATTTTTATAAAAAGGTGAGATCTTTCTGTTTTTGCAATTTCTTTAGCAAATTGCCCATGATGTACATAGCAATCTGATTTAATCCTTACTCAGTAATTTATTTCCACCTTTAAAGAGGGGATTTATTGGACTGGCAGATTTTATTTCATTTTCCCCAATAAGAACATCAGGAATGAGGAGGAATGGGGAAGCTGAAGCAAAACAGGAAGAAGTGACTCAAGTTGCTTCAACTATCAGAGACAACAGCAGACAAGTCGTCTAGTTTTAAGCTAATGTCTCAAAGGCACCATCATCTCCTTTATTGGAGGGCAGTATTTATTTCCCCTTCACCTCACTCTCCAAGTGGGACGTGTTGAGGATTCCTCCCAACACCGTCTGTCTATCTTTTCGCCCTGCCCTCTGCTCCTCTAACTGTAACTTTTTCTCCAGTCTACCATATCCATCCCCAACATAAGCCACTCAAGAGGACAGTTGTGACTGTAGGTTTTCTGAGGAAATAGGATAAACGAGAATGGGGAAGAATGCAACATTTAGCATGGCATAAGCAGCAGTAGAAAACTAACTGTGGAGTAGAGCAATCACTATTCTAAAGCTTCCCCTTTGCCACAGGTTCATTTCTGCTAGCCAATTTTTCTCTCTTCACCACTAGACTTACCATTCTGGCCCTCTTATCTCTGAACCAAGGGTGATCAAAACTATCAACACATCTGTTTTTGTGTGACTATTTTTTAGTTCCCACATTGTATAAAAATACTATTTATCTAGGTAGGTATTTGGTCTCAATTATGAAAGAAATAAAGCAATTAGCAATATAAACAAAGCTAAAGGGGTACAATTAAATATTGAATTCATGATCCTGAGTTAAAATTGGAGTTGAGAGGAGGGGCATGTTATGACAAGTGGGATTTGGAGAAAGCAGGAAGGGAACAGAAGAGAATACTATCCAGAGGAAGCAGATGCATTAGGAGCTAGAGTTACATGGAGAGAAGCAGACATGTGGGAACTAGTTAAATCATCTCCTGACAGAATCTGAGGTTGAAGACTGAGGATGTTTTGTGACTGAGGCCCCAGTGATTCATGAACTCTCTTGGTTCTGAAAATATATTTAACTCTTATTATATGTCTCTTCATAGAGTTGGTCTTATAACACATTTATTTATAACCTGCTCTGTCTAGCACCAGAAGACACTGATGAAAAAGTTAAGCAAGTTTCTGCCTTCATAGGGATTATATTCTAGTGGAATGTCCTCCCTTTTGTCACCTTTACAATGAACACCATACTATTTAAGATATCACCTTTTTAAATAACCAACAAGCCTAAGCAAAACATTAGCCAAAGATAAAAAAGTAAAAGAAAATAATTCTTCTTGGAATAGTGTTAAACCTCTATAACTTGTCAGTGTTGGACAGTTTGGGGGCCTTTATTTAAGGGTTGAAGTTTATGATGTGACCATTTATCTGTAGGTTAAAATCATTGACTACTGGCAATTTCATATGATTAAACTTAATATATGTTTTTTTATATGAACAGATCAGTGTAAGAAGAAAATTTTTCTTTAAACCTCCTGTTAAAATTAAAGTTGATTTTCATCATGATTACATGCTTATGGATAAATTGTCAAAATACCTAAATAAAGGTAAAAATTACCTGAGATAAACCGTTTTAAAGAGAAGGAGTACGAAATAAGAAATTCCTAATGGTAGGGAATAAAATGATATGAATGAAAATTTATACTATAGTATACAAATATATCCAAACAACACTTAAAATATTAACTTGATGCATCAGAAAAGAATTACAAGGATAATAAAGAATTATTGGGGTCAGTATAACACCTCCAACTGGTTCCTATGATCACCAAAAACATACAAATATATGTTTTGTTCACACTTCAAAGGAAATAAATTGGCATTAGAAATCCTGCTGATCTGCACATTTAATAGCATCATATTGAAGCCATGGATCTACAGGTATCAATCTGAGCATTGAGATAGGCAACGCTATTTCTACAATGGGTGATAGAAAACAAAGAAAGTTGGAGTCAAGACAAATGACAACAATGAAACAAGTCATACCAAACGTATTTCTGGGTCCTGGAGGATTCCTGCTTTTCACGTTTCTCTGGGCAGTTTGGGGTAGTTCTAGTCACTATGCCTGTTTCATGATGTCATCGTTACTGACATTTGGAGGAAACTCTGCTGTGGGAAAAGGCAGAGGCTCATTCTCCCAGTGAGAGGAAGAATTCCATGCAAGTTGCCCATGGTTGGGAGTTCGTTATTTTAAATTGTTGCTTTGTTCCTCATCATCATATCAGAGAGTTGAGCTTACCTTGACCCATGTTCATGAAAATATTTGTGGTTACCAGTAAAGAGAAAATGGTATGTTTCTGTAATACTTATTTACAACAGAAATCAATGAAAACACACAAGTGACTTGAAAAGTAATAACACTTAAAATCATAAGGGTTAAACAATAATATTGAATCAGGTGTGTAGCCAAAGTGGAGAGGGCAGCTTCAGGATCTGGCAGGGCCTTTGTCTCCTGCACTGCTCCATGTCCTACTCTCCAGAATGCCCAGTTGGTTCTGCCTCAGTCTCTGTTGCCCTACCTGTTACCCTTCAGGTACTGAGAGATCTATAGGGAAGATGCTGGGAGACCTCAGAAGCCAAAAAAATGATCCTCTGCTTTGGGACCAGAGATTCAAAAGGGCATTTTGCCTACCTGTTGATATTGGTGCTCATGACTTATTTGGATATTCATTACTTTGCACTAGATAAGGGTGAATTGGCACTAGCTTAAGTGGCAAGAAAAAGAGCTAGTGACATTGATGCAGAATCAATAATGTCTGGAGTTGTGTACATGTACCTCCAGCAAAGACTCATAAGGTCCAAGAGGTTACTTTTTGTGTCTGAAGTGTCTCCAAAATACCTTTAGAAAACTGTTGCAACCACAGTCTTCAGTGCCAGGTCAAACATTAGCAGCAGGGACCCTGGAGAAAATACACCAGAGGAACCAGTCATCAAGTCCCAGCAAAGGACAAGACCCAGAGGTATCCCTATCACATTTGTCCTGGTAACTGGGTGGAGACAGGCTTCAGCCTGCCCATGTAAAGAGCAGAGCTACTCCCTGAGACTGAGGGGTGAATTCAACATCTCACTGAGGTTGATCACTACCAATCCAAAGAGAATACTCCAGGTGCGATATTCCCAGAGAGACAGTCCCACTGAGGAAACCCAGGCACTTCATCCCCTAACTGAAATATTTGTGAGTCTATGGCTGCAATCAGAGATAAAGAACCCAGCCTGCAGCACATGAGTGGAGGCAGCTTTCAAATCCTAACAGCCCCCCCCACAACAAACCTAATTCAAATCTCAAAAATGCTAAAGGATAGCACAGCTCCCTACCTGCAACCTGACTTCAATATCAAACAAATCCAGAAGCTTTACCAAAGGAAGAATAGGGGATTGAGCAAAAAGAAGTGAAAACTACTCTCACTGAGCAATAGAAGCAATGAGAAAATAAAAATCTATCACAAATGAAGAGAAACCAAGGAAAAAACACAAGTACTTCACAAAGTCCAAAAAGGATAGTACATGAGAATATGAACTTCGGACCTCAAACAATGAAGAGCATGTAGATGGACTGGTCTCAGACCACAAATGCAGAGATTAAGGATTGACTGGAAAAGATGAATTAGAACCAAGAAAGGCAAGATAAAAACATAAAAGGATTAATTACAGAGATGCAAGCTATAAAGAATACAGTAAATGAAATAATAATAAACTGACAAGCAAAGAAAGCAGACTTTACCAAGTAAAAGAAAGAATCTCAAAGCTTGAAGACCAAAATATAGAACTAACCCAATCTGTTACAAGCATAGAGAGGAAACTTAAAAGACTGAAAAAAGTCTTCAAGAGATGTGCAGTTATATTAACTTACACCTGATCAGTAACCTTGAGCAGAAAAGGAGAATGAGAGCAGCCTGGAACAAACACACTCCACAAGATCATCCAAGAAAACTACCTGCATCTCATCAGAGACATCATCCAAACACAAGAGATTCATATAGAACCCTGCAAGGCATCAAATAATAAAACCAACTCCAAGACATATAGTAATTCGCTTATGTAAAGTAGGTACAAAAGAAAAAATCCTAAAGACCATGAGAGAGAAAGCTCAGACTACCTACTGGGTCAGACAGATTAGGCTAGCAGGAGACCTATCTACAGAAACATCACTGGCTAGAAGAGACTGGAGTCCAATCTTCAAAGTTCTCAAAGATAAACAACTTCAAGCAAGAATTTCCTACCAAGCTAAGCTAAGCTTCATCGGTGATGGAGAATTAAAATCCTTCCCAAACATTCAATCCTTAAGTGTTTATGCAGTCTCCAGACCAGCGCTACAAAAGATGCTTAAGAAGGTATTAAGCACAGAAGAAAAAAAAGAATGACCATGCTCTTCCCAAGAGTGCAGGAAAACAGAACAAACATATTATACAATGTGACTGCAAATTGAACACACACACATATATCAACACCAAAATCAAAAGAAAAACAACAAACAAGTAAACACACACAACAACAACAAACTCTATAAGAGCCTCATGACAAGGATAAATTCTCACATCTCAATAATCAGTCTGAATGTGAATGGATGAAATGCACCACTGAAAAGACAAAGAATGGCACACTGGATAAAAATACACAACCCAACAGTATGCTGCCTCTGGGAGACACATCTCACCAGAATGATCCCTCACAGACTCAAAGTTAGAAGATGGAAAACAAATTTTCAGCCAATAGATACATGAAAAAATGCTCAGCCTCACTAATCATCAAAGAAATGCAAATTAAAACCACACAGAGTACCACCTAACTCCAATCAGGATGGATATCATCAATAACTCGAAAAGCAACAGATGCTGGAGAGGATGCAGGGAACACTTCTACAGTGTCGTGGAGGTAAAACTATACAACCTCTGTAGAAAACAGTGAGGCAATTCCTAAAAGATCTAAAAATTGACCTACCATACAAACCAGTAGTACCCCTTCTGAGACTGTACCTGGACGAACTCAAATAATGCTAAAAGTAAGATATCTGCACATACATGTTTATTGAAGCACTAATCACAATTTCAGAAACATGGAACCAACCATGCTGCCCATCAAAAGTGAACTGAATGAAAAAATGTGGCACATATACATGATGGAATATTATGCAGTCATAAAGAAAGACAAAATTATGGATTTCACAGCAACTTGGATGGATTTAGATTCTATCATACTCAGTGATCTATCACAGAAACAAAGAACTAAGTACCACATGTTCTCACTCTTAAGCCGATCCTGTACATTTATCATAATACTATAAGAAAGGGATTGATAGTAGCAGGAAACTGCTAGGGGAGGGAGGGGATGACACGTAACTTTAATAGGGTACCTGATCCCAAACCAGGCAAAGTGGGACCAAAGGGAGGCCCAAACTTTACTGGTAAAATGACCACTTATCTACCTAATTCTGAATTGTACCCAACATCTTTAAAATAAATAAAGATAAATAAATAAAAACAATAATATCATTTCATAACAAAATGAAATGACAAAAACAGCCTGTGGAAAATGACAAATGTATTAAAATATAGGGAATTTTCTAAAATAAGCTTATTTCATGAAGAGATCACTACGAGTATAGGCTTAATAAGAGTTCCGAAAAGAGAGGAGAGAGCAAAACATGTAAAGGTAAATGTAAGAACTCAATACAATCTTGAAAAAGAACAAAGTTGGACAACTCACTTCCTGTTTACAAATCTTGACTATAAAGTTACAATTATTAAGAAGATGTGGTGCTGATGTAAGATTAGAAATACAGATCAATGTAGTAGAATTCAGAGTTTAGAAATAAACCTTACATTAATGGTCAATTGATTTTTGACAAGGGTACCAAGAGAATTCCATGGGGAAAGAATATCTTTTTAACAAATGTTGCTGAGACAACCAAATATCTATACGCAAGATAATGAAGATGGACCTGTGCTTCAAACCATATATAAAAAATAACTCAAAATGGATCATAGACCAAAATGTAAGACCTAAAACAATTAAAATCTTAAAAGAAAACTTAGGAGTAAATCTCTGTGACTTTGGATTAGGCAGTGGTATCTTAAACATGACACCAAAAGTGCAAGTGACCAAGAAAAAGTAAGATATACTTCATCAAAATTAGAAAACTTATCTACAGAACACCAACCTACAGAATGAGAGAGAGCACTGGCAAATTCTATATCTGATGAGGACTGTACCCAGAATATGGAAAGAACACTTACAACTCAGCAATAGAAAGCCAAATAACCTAATTTAAAAATGGACAAAGGATGTGAACACAAATTTCTTCAAAGAAGATATACAGATGTCCAATAAGTACATGAAAAGAGGCTCAACATCTTTATGCCAAAAATCCATCAGCAGAAAAATGGATAAATAAAATGTGGCATAGTAATACAATGAAAAATTAATTGATAATAAAAATGAATGAAGTAATATACATTCTACTACAGGACTAAAACTTGAAAACATACTATTAAATGAAGCCAAGCATAAAAGACTATATATTGTATGACTTCTCTTATATAAAATGTCCAGAAAAGACAAATCCATAGGAATAGAAAGTAGATTAGTGGTTGCCAGAAGAAGGGAAAAAGGGGTAAATGAGGTATGGCTGCCTAATGGGTACAGGGACTTTTGGGGTGGTGAACATGTTCTTGTTTGTTTGTTTTTGTCTTTTTATTTTTATTTTGGTGAAGACTAGGTCTCGCTATGTTGCCCAGGCTGGTCTGGAACTCCTGGCCTTAAGTTAATCTTCCACCTTGGCCTCCCACTATGCTTGGATTACAGGGGTGAGCCACCATGCTCAGCCTACTTGTTCTAACATTAGAGAGGGATGCTTGTTGCACAGCTTTAGTGACTATACTAAAATCACTGAATTGTACACTTTAAAAGGACAAATGTCACAGTATTATTACTTATATCTCAATTCGATAAAGTTGTCATAAAAAATAGACCTTAAGCTTGTTGCTGAAATAAGAGTTAAATTAATATAATGTTGATGACTTGAGTTTTCTATCAGGCAATTTCAAGTTTTCTGTGGCTGCCTGAAACTGACACAGCGAAAATATTAGTTTCTTGTATTGACCATCATAAACCCTTCATCACCCACTCAGGCAGTAGTGTCACCAGGAGAAGGGGTGTTCCCCCTGGCATGAAATGTGTCGATGACAGATTCCTGTGTTCACATTTGGAATGAATTCTCAGACACACAGAGAAGCAGGATATGCAAGTAGCTTTACGAAGCAAAGACAAGCATACTCTCCAGAGAGGAGAGCGGGCAGAACACAGCCTACAGAAAGCCGCTGCTTCAGTGCCCAATTATAGTTCCACTATGACTTTTATTCTTAGGGGTACTGAGGAGTGGCCTTAAGGATGGGTTTTTCCTAGAAATGGGTGATCCTAGGGCTGTTACTCCTCCCTCACATCGGGCTGGGGAGTTTTAGGCCTTATTGAGTCATACTGGGACTGTCATGGTATCAGGTATATGAAGGGAGTGGGAGGCTCCCCTAGGATAATTTTGTGTTAATGATAATGAAGGTTTATAGTTATCTTAGGTTAATTTTGGCTATTGATCTACATGCTTCAGGGGTTTCTAAACTAGATCCTGCCTTGGTGGTTGGCTCTTGATCACAGCATCCTGGATTAGAGGGATTACAGTGTTGCAGGTGTATCTGACAGGTAGGTGTGATGTTTCCTAAACAACTTGTTTGCATGCATGGTCGTGCCCTAGCTGCTGCAGGCATCAATGAGCTTGGCATGGCACCTTTCTACAGTCCTGAACTTTTCCTAATCTAACCTGCCTACTCTGTCAGTGGGAGGCCTTTTCTTTGACACTTCTTACTGTTAACCTGGCATAGTGTATTCGGGCTAATACAACATCTGTTTTTATCAAAAACCTATGTGAATTTTTAAATTACATTTTCCAAAGTGAAAAAGCTATAGCAAAGCCAGCTAAGCATTTTCTTTGCATTAGCTGTCCCATCCTTCCCTTCTCTATTCCTATTCCTTTTGATTACATATCAAATGACTACAGGTTTTTAAATGTTTAGAAATAGGATGGGAAATTTTCAGCTTTATATAAGTATCTGAAATAATCTGTCTTATTGGAGGATAAGAAACAAAGAAACTTAGCCTTTGGCAAAATAAGAGTAGAAAAAAGTGGACATATATTCCTGAAAGAATTCAGGAATTAAAGAAAGAATCTGGATTTAGGTGTCTTCTGCATAAACCCTGACAGGATCAATATGGCAATCTGAAAAGTGTCACTCTTTCTGACAGAGAGCTCGGATGAAAACCGAATTAAGATCAAACAAGAAATTACTTTTTCCATTATTGTGGTCTAATAAGTCAAAAAAGGAAACTCTCTCTGATAAAAATCAAATTGTACTCTAAGAAAAATCATTAAAATAAGAATAGGGGTTAAGCTGTCACTGTTTTAATCATGATATATAATAGGAAAAAAAGAAAAAGATGTAGAACAAGTGATAGGAAAAAATGCAATAAAAGATGCTTGGTTAATTGACTGGCCAGTGGAGGAAGTGGACTTCACATTGGTTAGGACTGAGTGTGGAAAACCTAAGTCAGCGACTTGAGTACAGGCCAAGAACAAGTGGCCAGAAAGCCTAAGATCAGAGTGCACCACCTCTGCCTTCTTCCCATATCTCCTGACTTGCCTCCCAAACTCTTAGCTCAGCACTATTATGTGTATTCAAAAACAGTATCTGCAGACAAATATATATATTTGCTAAATATACATACATGTTCTAACATTAGATAGGGATGCTAGTTGTATAGCTCTGTGACTATACTAAAATAATGGAATTGTACACTTTAAAAGGACAAATTTTACAGTATATTACTTGTATCTCAATAAAACTATTATTTAAAAAACAGGCCTTAACTTTGTTGCTGGAATAAAAGTAAAATGAGTATCATACATATAATAAATTTATGTGTGTATATATATTTAATTTCAGGGAAAGGAGAAACAATATTCACTGTATCTCTAGGGAGATTTGGCCTTTTTTGGCATTTACACATAATACTTACTTTAAAATAAATTGGAATAACTTCATAAATTCACAAACAAAAATTATATTTGTAATATATTTTTAACCATAGATTTATATGTAACTAAATATTTATAAAGGCAATAATATGCCCATAACTCTCCAAAACCTGCTTTGACATCCTGATGTTTGGAATTGTTTAATTTTGCACTGTATAAATTCAACATTTAAAAAATATTTTTCATTTTGATGCTAAATTACTGAATATTTTAGAGGTTCAGACTTCTATTTATAGAGCACTTCTCTCCAAAGCTTTATTGTAACTTTGGATAATATTTATTTTAAATAAATCAAACACCAAATTGGCCCAATTATTTTCCCATTTAAAAAATGTTTTTATTCAATATAGAACTATCTCAATGAGCTATATATAATTTTTAATTGGATAATGCAATTTCTAATGCCACTGACCAGCACTTGGAGGCAATTTGCAGATTTATCACCATATTCTTCCTCCTCACTAATTTGTAGTTTAACACAGTATTCCTTATATTTCCTATGAAGCAGTGGTCCATGTTAAATAATATCAGTCTCAGTGTTAAAAAAATTACAAACTTTATAATGGTCAATAGCACCACTTTTATGGCATTCTCCTAAGTGTTTTATCAACTGAGCTGTGTTGCCAGCGGGTTCTCTGGCCTATGAGAACCACCCTAATTTTGGCTCAGTGAGCACATGGAACTCTTAAAGCTGTCTTGCTTAAAGAAGGGAGAGTAAGCAATAAACAGTATTTCAATAGACATTTAAACAGCACCTATTAGTGCCTTTGGTGACCTTAATGGCCCCAAACACCTTCATGAACAACCTGAATGTTTGGGAAATCACTGGCGACAGTAGTATCAAGCAAAATGTCCTTGAAGGATGGAATACAAACTAAGGTCATTCACTTACAGTGCCTGCTATGTGTCTGGCAAATAATAAGCTTCCATTGTTGATGATAAAGATGATAATGATGGTGTTGATAAAATAATAGTCCATATTTTTATTATAGTAATCACTAGCATAATGCTTTATAACTGTTAGGTTTCAATTCAATTGTTTAAAAAAGAGAGAGAGAGACTAGATTTTGAGCCTGGATTAGTCAAGAGAACAGTCTTAGTATGGTCAACACCAGTGCTGTTCTGATTTTGTCTGTCTCTCTTCAGGGAAGATACTGATCCTCATTCATATCATTCCTCTGTCCAGAGACCAAGAAGCCTTTACAACCCCTGCTGCTTAGTCTCCAAGCACACAAGGCTAATCAGAGTTGCCATGCCTGACAAAAACTATTGCTGTTCTAGGGCTGTTATCTCAAGGAGGAGAGAATTTAAGATCACCAAAGGCACTAATAGGTGCTGTTTAAAGCTAGCATCTAAGAAAAGGGTGTGAATTTTAGAACTAGGAGAGAACTACAAAATTTAGAATTGTGTGACAGATCTACTGTGATTTCTTTAAAGTGCATATCAACATTATTCATAGTTAAGGAATAAAGAGAAAGTTCAAAGAAATTATTTACTAAAACATAGTTGATGACAAATAAGTAAGTAGGAGATATATAGAAATTGTATATCCATAAGCATTTTCGTAAAACTCTGAAGTTGTATGTGTTCAGAAAAATATGAATACACTTTTATACAGTATTTAAAATTTATATAGATACATATGCTATATATTATTTACAATCCCAAATTTGGTCTGAGGTAGCTTTCTGTAATCAAAAATATTAATATTTCTGCAGCAAAATGCATGACTGCTAAGTGAGATTTAAAAACACCATAATTGGCCTCATGTGAGTTTTATTCAGATCAGATCAGTGGCAACAGATAAGGATTTATAGATCTGTATTTAAGATGGAATACTAGGAACAAGAAGAATTTTTATGGATAATATACAAGAGTGTAATTGTAATATTATGGCATCCTTTTATCACTAACTTCACAAACACTTCTATGGTGAATTTGAGACTAGTACCAGACTTGGGCCATCAGATCACCTGAGAAAGTTACTTCCTGAATAATCACTACTAAACAGTTCTAGCTCTGAACTCTTTTGAGAATGTGTCTAATTTATATGTGTTAGTAGCATTAGCCTGACTTTTAAACAAATTATATGGAGCAATAACATCATCAAAGATGTTCAAGATTATCTAGGTCCAATGTTATTCTGCCTAGCTCTTGACATTCAACTTCTTTAGTAAATGCGTTGGGAGAAAAGGTAATGACATTCCATAGCTGAGGGACTCTCATTCTTTCAAATTTTCCCCATTATCTTTTATGATTTAGAATGCACATAATGGAGTTCTCCTATTGTGATTAAAAGAAGCTTCCACAGATAACAATGATAAATACTGGATCAAAAAAATAAAATGGCTTGGAGACAACTTAAAGGGGCTCCCACTGACCAAGGATGAAACTTCTTGCGTTTCTTCAATAATGACAATAAAGGAAATGACTCAATGCCCACCAAATGTATTTAAATAAATAAGGGATACTATTAAACTTTAAGTCTGTCTTTTTTTTTCTGAGTTGAAGTCTCACTCTGTCGCCAGACTGGAGTGTATGGCACGCTCCTGGCCACCGCAGCCTTGACCTGCTGGGCTCCGGCGATCCTTCTGCCTCAGCCTTCCACGTAGCTGGAACTACAGGCGCGCGCTACCATGCCCAGTCAATTTTTTGATTTATTGTAGAGATGAGGTCTCGCCAAGTTGGCCAGGTGGGTCTCGAACCCGCGGGCTCAGGCAATCCACTCACCTCGTCCCCCCAAAGTGCGGGATTACAGGCTGAGCCACCGAGCCCGGTCAATTCTGTCTTTTCTAAAACAACACTACCATTAGGTAACCAAATAATAGGTAAAAGAGTATATTTTCATTAATGTAAATGTGAAGTAAATAATAGAATTGAAACATCACCATTTTGCAACCCTCAGTAAACTAATATATATATTGGCATTAGCATCCATGGTTACTAACATCATACAATAAGACAGAGGAACACAGTTTTTTCTCAACTACAGTGGTAACTTTTAAGTAGATTATGCCCTATCTCTGGTCAATATCCAGAATAGATTCCCATTATACCATGAGTGAAATTCAACATTCTTACATGTGCCTACAAGGACCTGTAAGAATTGTCCTTGAATCATCCTGTTTCCCTCTGTGACTGCACTTCAGCTACAATGATTTTCTTCATGTTCCTTTGACACTCAAAGTGTGCTCCCCTTCAAAGCTTTTGCATTGACTGTACCTTCTGCCTGGAATGCTTTTTTCCCTGATAGTCACAAAGCTAACCTCCTCATCTCTTTCAAATCTTTGTACAAAAGTGATCTTCTCAATGAAGGCTCTGGAGTCATCCCACTTGAAATCACAACCATCTCTTCTCCCTCTCCTTCCACCTGCTTCTGACTCTGCTCTATATTGTTTTAAGGCTGTAGTCATTACTAATCATCATTACTGTATTGTTATGGATTGAATTGTGTCCTTTCTCCCAATAAATATATTGAAATTGTAACCCCAGTTATCTAGAATGTGATCTTATCTGAAAACAGGGTCATTGAAAATATAATTAGTTAAATTAAGATGAGGTTCTCCTGGAGTGTGTATGAGGGAGGATAACCAATAGGACTGGTGTCCTTATAAAAGAAGGGATATTGGAACACAGAGACACAGGGAGACCATCATATGACAATAAAGGCAGAGACTGGAATTATGCAGTTGCAAGGAACACCGAGCAGTTCCAGCTAACCACAGAAGCTAGGAAGAGGCAAGGAAGGATTTCCCCTATAGCTTTCAGGTGGACATGGCCCTGTGGACATGCCGATTTCAGATATCTGGCCTCTAGAACTGTGAGACAAACTTCTGTTGTGTTAAGCCACCCAGTTTGTGGTACTTTTTAGGTAGCCTTACAAAACACTACATGCATCTCTATACTGTATCATCACTATATAATTTGTTTTTCATTGTACTTACAGGTTATTGCTCGTCCATCTCCTGCCACTGACTCCCACTTTCCAGAAGGCAAATACCAGATCTTTTTGGACTGTTTTGTTCTGAGATATATCTATCGCAAGTTCCAAAAAGAGTTCCTGGTACACAATAGATTTAATAGATATCTGTTGACTGAAATAATCCTTACATACATCTCTCATTTCTTCATTATTTAATTATTTTAGATGCTCTCTGTGCTTTTCCCAGTGGTTTTCCTTCATTTCGTGTTTTATTACTCACAGTAATGGATCATATAGCTCTAGGAGTAGTTTAAGCAACTACTAAAATCCAGTTTTACATCTCTTGTGAATTAAATATTTTTAAATAATTTTGAAGTGAGGTTGACTGTTCATAATTTCATCTCATTTCTCTTAGTCACGCTTTTGTAAAGGTGCTATTGAACAAGTAATCAGTAAGAACACAAGGAAAAAATAGGAAAAAAAAAGGTAGATAATCAGCCCTTGAGTAATGGAGAGTTAAATGAACATAATTGTTTAACTTAATAAGCAAATCGCCATGGAAGAAATTATTTTTCATAGTCATCTTCTAAAACCATTAATCCCACTCGTAATAACTTCTACCCACCAACCTATCCAAATTTTTCAACTTTCAATTATTAAAAACACTTACTCATTTCTGGTTAGGGAAGATAAATTTCTTCTTTCAAGTTCAATATTTAAGAGCCCCAAATTAGTTTACCCAGCTGAACTAAACTCATCTATCAACAACCATAAAATCTGTGAAGCCTGACAGTTTTTGTACATTTGCTAATGTAAGTTACTCTCACAGGGTAAAATCCCTCCCTCTGTATTTATATCTGCCCTCCCCAGTGAGTTTTCCACCACTTCAGTCACTACATCACACCTTGAAATTGCCCCAGTGAAAGGACTAATGCCTATTGCTTCAAATTAGGTCAGTCTTCAGCTCTTCCTCCTCCCCCTTTTTTGTCCTTGGTGAGACAGAGATAGGAAACAGGTTTTAATCATCAAAGCTTCCCTTTCTAAAGGCAAACCTTGATGTTCTGAACACAGTTTTACTGTAAGCCATAGTGCAGAGAAAAGGGACATTAGTAGGAGATATTCTTACTAGGCAAAAAGAAGTATAAGCCCTTAGAATAAAAAAGAAAGGGCAAGAAAGAGAAAAAGCAAAAGTGAACCAAGTTTTCTCACTTCTGCCCTCTGCTATAAGATAAAAATTTGGGAAGGACACTCATAGCACCAGACAGACTAGAGGTAAGCTAAAATCAGGGGATTGTGACAAGATTTGTATTTGAAAGTCTAAAGAGGGACAGAGGAGCAGTGTGCTACCATACCATGAGGTGGACATGGCAGATAGATATGTCAGCTCCTCGTGTTTCGGCGGGGAGGAGCCTGAGCAAGCCCACGCTGCCATCTCAGTTTTTGGTGACTCATGAGAGGGGTAGAGTTTCGTAAGTCCTGCAGAGTTCTGTAATGAATGCTAAGCTTGCAAGCAGTTCTCACATGTGGCAAGGGGCCACGTCACTGACTCCACAGCTAGACCACAGAGTAGACAGCCTGTACTTGGACACAAATGGAGGACATGGCTGACACCAGTTAATGAGGGTTGAAGTCCATGAGAATGTAAATCCTACCATGTCAGCAGTTCTGGGAATCCTGGGACTGGACTTCCAGCCTTAACCTTGCTAAGAGCAGACCATGCATTTATACAGCAGAGCCTGATGTAATACGACGACCAGGCAGGATTATTATGCCTCTAGTGGGGTTGACAGCAAAGTCAGCAAAGGACACTTGTGGATGAGCACTGTTTTCCCCAGGGCGTAAGATCACATCACTTCCTGTGTGTAGACACCATTCAAGGAAGGAGGAAGGCAGAAAGAAAACCCACACATGGATGTTGGACTTTTAACTGAGTAAATACTTATTAGAATTGCTTACTATTTACAACTTAAAGGGTCTTTGTTTTGTGTTGTTGCTTTCCTTAGTTATGAACAGAAATCGATACAGAGGAATGTTTAAATCAGTTGTAGGAATTGAAAACATCAGTGTCATTTTGCACATCTGAACCATATCTGCAAGCATTCATTTATTTTCAGGAACCTGGTTCTTTAAAAAACATAAGAAACAAATAAAAAGTTCTAATAGTTAAAAAGATTGACCTCAATTTAATAAACTAGCAAATGAGATTTCAGTATTGAAATAACATAGAGTCTATTAATCACTTCTATATTTTGGCCAAAAAAAGTAACTAACCTTATCATCTGTGTACATTTTAAATATTCTTTTTTTTTTTTTTTTTTGGTAAATTACTCTAGCTGTATTAAATATTCTTTAAAATTAATAATTGGAAATACAGATACCTCTTAGACCTAACATTTTAGAATACAAAAGGTGTATATTTAAAAAACCTTTATTTGGTAGTGTTTAGTGCTGTTGTGTAAGTCTAGAAAAGATTTAAAATTGATTTTTGATTGGTAAATTGTGTATTACCAGGACAGTGGAGTTTAACTGACATTTTGACTAATTCTCAATAGGTGAGGAACATTTTCTTGTAGGATTTCCAGAACTGTACTCAATGTTCAAAGTTGTAATCCTAATTTGGGCATACAGCTGTCATTTAGTTATGATTTTCTTAGCTTATAAATGTTTTCTATATTTCACAAACTAAACATTAAGAAGCCCATGGAGTAGAAGCAAAAATAGATAACAGAAATTCCTCTTAAATTTGGAAGTAAAGATTCCTCAAAAAATATTTTTTCTTATTATATTTTTGACAAAAATACTGAGTTGGCCAAATACAACCTTTATTTAAAACAAAAAAATACAATTCATTTGTTTACAAGAAAGACAACATGAAATAGAAGGTAATACAACTACTTTTTAAAAAGAAATTACAGATTGGATTGACATTGACTCTGTACAACTAAATAAGTTAATCATATTATAACACATTAAAATTATCTTCTTTATATTATGAAGTGACATTCAAATCCAGAACTCTTTCATATAAATTAAATTCCATGTTAACAAAATTTCTGATTATACATACTTAGTTATCATAAGTATATTTTAGACCCACTTGACCATTTCTTTGTAAACAATGAGAATTATGACATATGAAGACAGTGTATAAGGGATATTAAATCAGCTTTAATCCCATTATTAAGAAATCCATATAGAATTGGATTAAGACAACAGGATGTCATGCCTAACAAATGGCAAATGCAATACACCAACTTGAAATGCCTATTTGAAATAAGGTTATCATTAAAGTCTGTCACCACATGGAACAGGTGTAGCGGCATCCAACTCACGGCAAATACCAATATCAGTATGGTCAGTCTGTAGAAAACACTTCGAGATCTTTTTTTTATTCTCATGACAGAACGTTTTATTCTCATTTCATGAACATCTGAATTTTCTTCCGGTTTCACCTCAAAGCAAGTGGGGACCCCTGGTATGACCTTACTGGATGAAGAGAGCTGACTTCTTACAGAACCTAAGTTTTCTGGAAGAGTTCTCGCACGGTTCTCTTGCGGTCTTGTTGGAGCAGGTAGCACGCATGCTGACTTCTTGCTGTATCTTCTTCTGTGTTTTCTGATGAATGAATAACTCCATTTTTGACTGCTGGACTGTTTCACCAGAGGCCCATTCTTTTTGGATGGATGAAGAGTGAGGTTGATCATCTCATTTTCTTCAAGTCTGTTTTCTTTGTTGGACAATCCACAGCTTACACTTCTGCAGACACTGGTATGACTTACAGTTAGACAAACTAACGGCAGAATATATTGAACTAGCAAGAGAGAGATAGTGAAAGCAATTCTGTACGAATCTGAAGGCCATGATTCAACGCACAAATACTTGCTGCTTAGCAACGCAGAGCCAAAAGTTTCCCGAAGTTCCACAAGACTGTGGAATACTGGAAGAGGAGAACAAATCGCAAAACCTAGTGTCCAAACAGTAGCTATCAGAAAATAGCCATGGTTTGCTGTCAAATTATTAGATATAGGGTGTTTGATCATATGATATCTGACAATGGCAATTGATATTAAAATTAAAGTTGACACCAAAACTGACACACATTGGAGGAAAGGCATAATGTGGCACATGACTTTGCCAAACATCCACTGGTCCAGCAAGACAGAGGTCAGAGTAAAAGGTGAGCAAAACAGCACAACCAAGATATCCGAAAAGGCCAGATTTCCTATGAGGAAGTTTACTGTAGTCTTCTGATTACGCTTTTTCATGAGAGCCATTAAAATAAGTAGGTTCCCCATAAAACCAAGAAGACTCACAAATGTATAGAGCCCAATCAGAAAATACTGCAAGTCATCAACACTGCTTTTATAATCATCCCAGACTGGGAAATCAGAATTCCGAGTGGCAGCAGTATCATTCTCTGCAGCAAGTGTCTTATTATAATACTCCTTGAGCTCTAAATCCATATTACAGTCCTGCCTGGAATAAAAAGACATTCGTTAACAACATGGAAAAGAAAAACCATGTGACTACTTTAAATTAATCTATTCAGAGGGAAACTGAATGTTACAATTTGCTCCCATTACCTTATTAACCTCCAAAGTAAGTTTATGATGTCTTTAATTGATTCCAAGTGCAGTGCAAATATCAGCTAATAACAATTACAATAAGTTTAATTCTATCATCACTTCTGTGCTGTATTAACTAGTGTTAAAGTAGCAGACCTTGTTTTTTAAATTTCTGTAGTAAATAACATGAGGAAAACACAAAGAAAATGTAGATAAGAAAGTTAAGATACTTACTTCACAACAGCTCATTAATATACTCTCTAGTCAAGATATCTGGTACATGATGTAGTCACACAATCTTACCTAAAAAATTCCTTTCACTTCTGCCTGATTCAAGGCCAGCCTAAAAGTTACCTGTCCTAAAGTATTCCCTGGTCAACTCTACTGGATGCAATCACCTCTTCAGAATTCCCATAATGTTCTGCTTACAACTGTCTGATGCTATGTGCCACAATCTGCTTTCATTGCTTACCAGTCTACTTATTGATGGGCAATGGAGAAGCAGAAACTGTCTCTTACTCACTGTGGTATCCATCAAAATCCATGGCATAGTAACACCACTGCAGATGTTAAATAAGTATTTATGAAAGATCAAAAACTCCATACAAAAAAAATCTGATAACCTAAATATTATCTAGTTCATACAGCATTCTAATTTAAGCTCAAGTGTAGAAACACGATTTCAGAACCTAAATGTATATAGTAGGTACTCAATAAATGTTTATCAAGCTGTACTGTTAACTATGTGGACACAATGCTGAAAGATAAAATCTTTTCATAATGAACCCTCAGTCCTTTGAGATGTGCCAAATTATCATGGATTAGGACAACTCCTGACTGACCAACAGTGCTTTCTGGTGTTTTAAAAAATAAAATTTGTCTGTTTATTTTTTAATGTAACAATTGTGCACAGATTTCAGTTTTAAAAAGAGTCAATGAATTCATATTGTTTAAGAAAAACACTATACCTTAGAGGTAAAAGTAGAAGTGATGCTACTCTCTATAATAAGGTTTTCATTTCAAATGAAATTAATGTCCTGTAATTCCAGAACTTTAGGAGGCCAAGGCATGAGGATTGCTTGAATGCAGGGGTTCAAGATCAGCCTAGGCAACTTGGTGAGACCTCGTCTCTACAATATATCAAAAAATTAGCCGGGTGTTGGTAGCATATGCCTGTAGTTCCAGTTACTTGGAAGGCTGAGGTGGAAGGATAGCCTAAGTCTAGCCGGTTGATGCTGGGGTAGCCATGAGCGTGCTACTGCACTCCAGCCTGGGTGACAGAGTGAGACTCTGACACACACACACACACACACACACACACACACACAAAGAAATTAATGTCATATGACAGTGTATCACTCATTTAGATTTGATGGTACTTTCTGATGAAGCAATTTCCCTCCTTTCCTTAAAAAAAAAGCACTTTCATTTTTTAAACAAGAATTTCCTACAGAAAACTCAAGACAGTAATAGATAATTAATCTAGTATACATTATTATAGAGATCCTGATATATATGTACCTAAAATAGCATTTTGTTGCATATCAATATCTATTTTTTTCTAGATCTATAACTGAATAATTGTACTTAAAATATATGCATATTTAAATTAAGAGTGAACACTGTTATACTTAATTTATGAGACACAGGTCCCGGTTCAGTGAATTTCTAAATAGGAAACCATATTGTGTACAAACATTCATTATAACTGGGTTTAACTTCAGTTTTATATACAGTAAGTTTCAAACATGACGATAAAGCCATCACTGTGCTGAGAAAAGTTGAAAGTTTTTCAAAACTTCTACAAGTGATTCTATGCATGTTGAATTACTTTCTGAGAGCTAGTTACATTCCTTTAAAGATAAATTAATTCAAAAACTCAGGATCATACTTACCTGTTCTTAGACCCTAACCAAAAATTTACATTGATATTGCCTCAACTGAAAAAGAATAAGGGGAACACACGTGACTCACATGGCCCACTGATCTTATTCATCATATTACCAGTCAATAGCCTCCCAGCAACTATCCTAGATAGGTCAGTGAGCTTCTAAATTGAAGCAGCTTTGACTGGTTGTTTCTGCCTAATTTCCTGATCTCGATGACCCCCCAGCTTGATCTAGCTTGTTCATTATCCTATTTACACTTATAATATGTACAGGGTATTTGCAACTGTGATCCTGGTTAGTCGTTCTTCTTTTGACTCACTTTCTTGAATAAATTCTTTTCTTCTAACTTTGTGGTAGATCAGTTATTATTGATTGCTTTTTTTCTACTACAAAGGTAAGGACAAGAGACAAATTGGGCAGACCCTTCAAAAAGGCTGCATGCTTTCTTGGGACATGTAACTTATTAAGAATAAAATCACTGTCCAAAATTTTTTGAAGAAAAAGGAAATCCAGCACAATCTGTGGCAAAAAAAAAACCAACACATAGTTTTGAGTCTAGAATTCAGATTTTTCTCCAATGTATGTTGTCAGACTTTATTAGATGCTAATGTAGATTAAAGTCTTAATTATTTTCATGGTAGCAATGATGCTTAATAGAGTATATTACATATAGTGGATGCTCAGTTATTATTTATTACTTTATTATTGATGTTATCAAAGTAGTTTAACTTCCCCAACTTTAAAAGAACAGAAATAAATCATCCTGGAAATATCAGCAAGTTCAGGATAGAATATGACTACATGTTTTGTATACACACATATGTGTACATGTATGTTTACATATACATACATAGGGAGACATTGAAATTAGTCTTAAATGGTCCCAAAATGGAAAAAAAGGGATACCTAAATAGGCAATAATGATAGTTTAGCAATTTAAATATTTTAACTGGATATCTTATTTGATAAAGGCTATCATATAAGCAACAAGAAACTAAAATTTCAAAATATTTACCAGCTGGGCTTGATGGCTCAGTCTGTAATCCCCCGCTTTGGGAGGCTGAGGTGAGTGGATTGCCTGAGCCCGCGGGTTCGAGATCCACCTGGGCAACTTGGCGAGACCTCATCTCTACAATAAATAAAAAAATTAGCCAGGCGTGGTAGCGCATGCCTGTAGTTCCAGCTATTTGGAAGGCTGAGGCAGAAGGATTGCCGGAGCCCAGCAGGTCGAGGCTGTGGTGGCCGGGAGTGTGCCACTGCACTCCAGTCTGGGTGAGAGAGTGAGACTCCAACTCAAAAAAAAAAAAATTAATACATATATTTGTATTCAAATGAAAATGAAGTACGTCAGATTACACGGTTTGTTACTAAAATTTTTCAATCTTAAACATATGCAAATGAAATACTGAATGCATTAAATTATAAAAACCACATCTCCTTGGTAAGTAAATGAAAAAATGCCATCCTGAGCATTCATTGGACACCAAAGAAGAACTGAGAACATTTATTTCATTCCCTAAAATATTGGAGTATTGTAATAAAGTAGATAATTTGTACACAATTTCAAAAAGCAGGCCCCTTTCATTAGGGAAGAGTTAAGAAGGATTGCTTGTTCCTTCCTTTATTCATTCAACATGGATATATTGAACATATAATATGCTAGGTGTCCTGCTCTGCTCTGATGGCATAAAGACTAATATAAGGTACTATGCAAGGAATATCCTATGAGAGATTAATTCAAGGTCACACTGTGAGTAAAAGCAAATGACTGAGATCCAAAAGGCCTTAAAATGGATGATGAATAAATGAATGAGTGACATTCTTCTGACTGCCAGTGATATGTTCTTTCACTATAGCAGGGACACCTGCACTGGGGCCGAGTATCATGAATATTTACATAGCTATTGATAGATTGTAAATAATCTTTAAATTTTTTTTTCTCTCAGCATTCATTCATTCAGTATTCATTTATTCATTGTATTGGGGGTGTGACTGTAGTCAACTTTCTCCTGCTCTCCCAACCATCAGCCACACCTGCAAGAAAATTTAACACAGTACTCTACACAAAATGAGCATCTGTGAATCCTCCTTGTTCCAATGACTGAATGATTTCTTCTCCCAACTAAGTAATGGATGTTGCAGATGGGGGATGTGGACATATTAGGCAGTTTTCTTAAATGCGCCTCCTTGTAGCCAGGGGATAGTTTGAACATTAAGAGAATCTTGTCCAAAAAGATTTAAATCTTCTGTTTTAAAGCTGACAATCTAAAGTAGAGGAACTACTTTAAAATGAAAAAGAAAAAAAAAGCACAAATGATTTCTTTTCTTAAACATACCTCTTCCCTTCCTTTTCTCTGAAAAACACAATAAGCAAACCTACAATCGAAATGGAAATGTGCTTAATCTTCTGCTTTTCAACAAGTGTTATTATGAATGCTGTACAATTTTATGCAATGGACATTTTAAACATAATAAAAGCAATGACAGGTGAACCTTACTTCATCTCAAACTACTGTAGAAATCATGAAAAATAACAAAGAAAAAGCATTTTAACATGAAACATTCTTTGAAAAGAAATGCAGTATGGACTGTGTGAAGCCTCTTATTGCTTCAATTACTGTGTTTTGTTCTTCTCTTTTGAATATAGTTGTACCTCCCACCATCAGAATGTCCAGCCTGAAATACTGAACTTCAATTCTCTGAGTAAAAAGTGAAAAACAACAACAACAACAAAACACACACACATAAAAGTTCTTCAATAAAAAAAGCAATGTCTGTAAAGGATTATTGGAATTTTCTTGTAAATTGATCTGTATCTAACACCTAGACAAATGAAATCTTCTGGAAAACCTTAAATATTTTCAGAAAGTAGATAGTTCTTAAAAGAATAATAGGAGGACCTGCTGGGAACTCAAAGGATACCGAATTCTGACTCCTACACTTAAACAAGGTTTCTTTGTTAGGATAATTTCTTGCCTTATGAAAATACACATGATTCTTCTCACAAAGGATGTCAATCACACAGCAGGGTAAGATGTATGTAACGTCTTTCTCCAGTAATGATAAAACCCCAATTCGCGCCGATTTTGGCATGATGCGGAACAATGGCACGATACCGCGTCCCCGTGTTCCCACGATTTATTCTAGCGCCAGAACCAGCAGGATTTGCACTGGAAAGGTAAAAAGGCTCCGCCGGCCACACGGGCGCACGCCCCGCTCCGTTCAACTCCGCGGCGGACTTTTCCGCCCCGAAAAACCCGACTCTACACCCGAGTTCGGGCCGCGGACCCCGCGGAGAGAGCGGCACCGCATCCAGCTGCAAGACCCTCCGGCTTCGGCCCAGCGCAGTGCCCGGATCTTTTAAGAGACACTGGAGGTCTGTGAATGAGGAGCCACCCCGGGTTCTGTACCCGGAGTCCCGGGAGTGCATGGCGCTCGCCGCTGTCGCTCGAGGCCACCTCGCAGGCAGGGGAGCGACTCGGCGGATCTGGGCGGGGCCCGCTAATGTCCCGAGCCGGTCGGGTCGCAGCGCTTCGCCCTCCTCCCCCCGCCCCGACGGGGCCCGGGACATCAGCGGGCTCGGCTCCTGGGTCCCCGGCTCCGCTCGGTGAGTCGGGGACAGAGGGGCCCGCGCGGCACCGGGGAATCCACGGGCACCCTCTGCGCGGCCCTCGCGCCCCCCGCGCCGCACCCCACCGGCACCCTGTTTTCCAGCGGCGCCCCCTGCGGTTTCCCCACCTGACCTCTGGGAGCCCCGACACAGCCCCGGGACAGGAGCGGCGCGCAGGGCCTCCGGTGCAGGCCCGCCCGGTGGCGGGCGGCGGGGAGGGCTGAGCCGTACCTCGGGGCGCTCGGCGCCGCAGCCCTCACTCAGCTCCCGGGGACGCCGGCGCGGTGGCTGCTCCACCCGGTCGCGCGTGCACCCCGGTCACTCGTGCACCCCGGTGGCGGCGGCGGCGGCAGGACCTGGAGGTTGCGTGGGGAGGATAGGAGGTGGCGGTGGGGGGAGGGGCGGGGGCTTTAGCAGCGTCTCGGGAGCACGTGACCGCTCCGGGGACCCCCGAGACCCTGCTCCAGGGCGCCTGCTCCGCGCCAGCCGCTCCCAAAGCCCGGGCCCGGAGCGCCCCAGTCCCTGCGCCGCTGGTTGGAACTCTGGGGAGACGCCTCAGGGCCCCAGAGTGTCGCCTCTCACCCTGGCCTCTGGTTCCAGGCCCCAGCGAACTTGACGGGCAAAGAGATCTTTTTGCTATCTGCCCCTGTCCTGGTGGTGGACTCGGAGAAGTCTCGACTGGGTCGCGGGAGGGCGCATCTCTAAGAGCTCAGGCTTCCGGAGAAAACGCTTCCAGGCTCAAATCTTCTCTTTGTTCGGGGGGGTGAAAAATACAAAAACAAAAACCCAGAACAGAAGAGAACGCTGCTCTTTCCTGAACCTTTCTGAAGTAGGAAGAAGTCTAGATGGGAGACACCTGAGTGTTCAGGGAACGCGGAGAGTCTGCCGTGCTACCCGGCGCCGGATGCAAGAGCGGTTATTCCCACTCCGAGGGGCGGTGTGGGCCGGCGCGTGGGCTGAGAGTGGGGTTGAAATGACAACAGAGCTTCTCAAGACCACGTTCAATAGCAAACAGGAGATCGGGGCTTTAGAGTTAACATTGGTTTAAAAAAAAAAAGAAGAAGAAAGAAAGAAAGCACACTTCCCCAAACCCTGACCTCAACGTGATTTCCATCCCTAATGCTTCCAAACCTGCGTTGGTTTGCCTTAAGTTTAGCTAATCATTAGTTGGCAGGTATTTTAGGGGTGTGTGTGTGTGTGTGTGTGTGTGTGTGTGTGTGTGTGTGTGTGAGAGAGAGAGAGAGAGAGAGAGAGAGAGAGAGAGAGAGAGAGAGAGAGAAAGGGAGAAAGAGAAAGGAAGGAGGAGAGGTCCCTACATCTTGAGAGACAGCTTGCCATGAGGAAGGGTGTAGTTACTGTACACTTGAAAACTGAAGACTGTCACACTACAGTCACAGAGTCTTTTAGGAGTGCAATCTTGTGAACTGAAGAACACTGTGTCCCTTAGGAGTGAGTGGGAAATCTAAGTTCTGGGACAGCGATCACTAACTGTCACCCCTGAAGTCAAAGAAAAATTCTTGTGCCCCTTAGCATTCAGTACTCAGGAATGATGTTATTTCATCAGCCAGAGGGTCACTGAAGAGCTTTTAAATACCTCGGGTACATACAGTTCCTACTTTATTCTTCTGTGTTTTATTTCTGAAATGGTAGTGTATTTTCCCCAGAAGCTTAACACAGTAAACCCCCTGAGCAGGCTGTGGGATCCTGCAGTGGCAAGGTGATGATGGCAATGTCAGAAAGGGACTACTTGGAGTAAACAAGGCTTGGTTTCAGACTTCCTTAACTCCAACGTCCCTACAATTAATGCACTACACAATGCCACCTGATTTTTCATTCCTCCATCAAGTGCCCTTCGAATACACACCATCTTTAAAATAACTTCCAAGGAACTCCCTTAAGACCATCTTTCAAAAAATGAGTCCTTGCTACAGGTGTTTGCATATTAAAAATACAAGAAGATAAATCTTATTTTTTTCCACAAATTTGTTCTTTCTTTTGATGATATGAACCTTTAGGCTGAAGTAACTGCTAGAATATTGAAAACACAAAGCCACATGCCATTGAGATGCAACTTCTGATTAACATACCCATTTTCCCTGGTCAGTGCACCCACCCACTGGCAAGCCTCAAACAAAGGAGTCAGAATCTCTTCTTTAAATTCACATCACAGTAAACAGTATTAAGGATGCAAGGAGTGAACACATTATTGAATTATTTGTTTTGAATAAATTGTCGATCTAAAAATTTCAACAATATGCTACCCAAAGAGGAAGATACAAATAAAGTGTGTGTTTTACCTTCAAGGGATTCAAGACTGATGATCCTCACTCTTTGTAGAACATAAAAGACTAATTTTATTTTAATTTAATGGAGTAACTCAGGCAGGGGAGTACCATCTCTGGGATTAGAAATGTCCACCTCTGTTTTATGTATTTTTCTCATTCACTATTTGTAAAATGTTCATTTGGGAAATTAAGTTGGCTTTTATGCAAATTACAAAATTAAACTGGCTCTTTCCCAGTTTTTTCTGTTTGTTATCAGTTATGAAAGAAAGCTTATCCATAAAGGTGAACATTAAAGCTCACTTGGGACTCCTAAGACAAATATTGAACAATAAAACATTCTCCCAACAATGCCTGGTGTAGCATTGCGCTGAGAACATGACTGTTGTGCTGTCAAAGTTATTGTTGCATTTTAATAACAGCGACCATTTGTGGGGGATAGTCACTAAAGTGCTTTGATGTAATCTCAAATAATGTGTTTTTGATATATTAGTTTTAGGAGCAGTAGGAGTAAGTAAAGGAGAAAATAGATTTACTTTATGCATTTTCTTCTCTGAAAATTTTAGTTACATTTATTAAGAGTAAATGTTTCTTTTTTTAATCAATATTTGTATTATGATATTGTGGGGTACAGTTAAGGGTTAGGTATACAAATATGCTTCATTCAGGCCCCCTTGTTGATAACAGGTGTCTCCCCATCCCCAGACAGATATTTACTACCATTAGTCTAATCCCCCTTTCCCCCCCACATAGTTTCCCACCACTGTCAGTCATTTTCTTATGGTAGTGTGTTGGATGATCAAGGTCCACTATATGAGTGAGAACATGTGATACTCAGATCTTTGTTTTTGTGAGAGGTCACTCATCTATAAAAAAGATACCTGCACACGAATGTTTATCGCAACATTGTTTTCAATAGCAAGAACTTGGAACCAACCATGCTGTCCATCAAAAGAGGACTGGATTAAAAAAATGTGGTACATATACACGATGGAATACTATGCAGCTATAAAAAAGAATAAAATCACGAGTAAATGTTTCTTTATTCACTTTTTCTACCATGATAAACTTAAGTTTTTAATACTTAAAAAATGTAGAAAGAGCCATTTCTATGTGTTATCAAAATTGCTTCTATATGTTCTTTGCTGCATTGATTTCTTTGGAATGATAATCATTTGTCATATAAATTCATATTTAGGACTTAAAACAAGGCACTAACTTGTGAGATACATGCAATCTTTTTATGGAGCAAAAGCTATTTTTTAAAAAGTTAATTCAAAGTATTGTGTGCATAGGGTCATTTTCCCAGGCAACTCAGTGATGGTCTTGGGGAACTAAGGAGGCACCATAAACATTTCCTTGACCTCTGAGAAATTCTACTTCTTAGCAACACTTTATTTCTCCTTTTGATGCCCTAATGGTAGATCATTGAATATCAAGCTGTGACTGATTTCCAGAAAGAATGTACAGTTGTTTTCTAATAATAAATGTTCATGTTAAAAGTATATACACACATAGATGTGTTGAGTGTATGTATATGATCACATGTCGCATGCATATTTTTATCATAAACACTTATCGGCACACCTGAGTTGCAGCCAGACTTTATCTCAAATTAACAGTGTGACTTTAGACGAGGCACTTGACCTTTTAGTCTTCACTTTCTTTGTCTGTAACATGTTTGGCAGATCTGGAGCCTCCTTTGAACACTGAATACCTATGACTTTATGCCGTAAATGAGCATATGTTATAGACATATGAGGAGAAAAATAATTTGGGGATTTTCAGAAAAATGTGATAGCCACAGACATTATTTGTTTCCCTTCCATATTAAAAAAGAAGAAGGAGGAGGATAAGGAGGAGAAGGAAAAGAAGGAGAAGAAGGAGAAGGAAGGAAGAGGAGGAGGAAAAAAATGCTGTTGATAAAGTTTTCTATTATTACTGGGACATTCTTCTCCCTGAAGTTAATAATAGCAATGTAATTCTATTTCATTCTTTCTTTTCAAAAAGTTATGGGTGTCTTACAAACAATTCATTCTCTTTTTATTTATTTATTTATTTTTGAGTTGGAGTCTTACTCTGTCGCCCAGGCTAGACACACTCACGGCCGCCCCAGTGTCGACTGGCAGAGCACCGGTGGTCCTTCCGCCTCAGCCTTCCAAGTAGCTGTAACTATTGTCACGCGCTACCATGCCAGGCTACTTTTTTTTTTTTTAAATTGTAGAGATGAGGTCTTACCAAGTTGTCCGGGCTGGTCTTGAACCCGCAGGCTCAGACAATCCACTCACCTTGGCCTTCCAAAGTGCTGGGATTACAGGCTGAGCCATAGAGTCGGGCCTAACAATTCATTCTTTAATGATATCATTTTTAGGTTTTACAGCACAAAATGTACAAAAGAAGATAATGTGAATTTCTTTGGTGACATATTTTATCATGCAAATCAATATATAGGTCATATAATTGTTTTATTTTATAGATCAAAACTCTTCTGACAAAGGATAAATATCCTCTGATATTGGCTTTTTTAAATGTTTCCATTTCATATCTAATTTTTAAAATCTAGTTATAAGTCTAAATATAATTTTACTATATTAAGTGGAAGCTAAAGGGAAATTGTTTATTTATTTATTTTTTGGTATGTTGGTTTGTTTTGAATAGTCTTTAAAAAGAATGTTTAGAGAACTATTTAAAGCATAAGCCCAGAATCAAAATTTAACATGGTTGAATGATGCTCTTAAAAAAATGTATGTTACCATATCCTTACTCTTGTTATTCTCACAGGTAATTCTCTTGTTATTCTCACAGGTAAAAAATATATTACTCAATAGGTAGAAAATATGAGGCATTTTCTCTAGTAGACAATATAAACATTTTCAAAAGCAATAGGGTCCTCTATTCAAGTTTACACCTAATAGGGGAATAGTCAACACATAAGAAAATCCAAAAATATGAGGAGAATCCTCAGAGTATATGCATAAACTGTATGTGCATAAGAACAATGATAATATCATAGCTGCAAATACTAAAGACATCTTTTTAACATTCAAGATGAACAAACAAGCTTGATTTGTAATATTCAAAATTTTTGTCATCCTAGTTTTTCAATCTTTCATCAAAACTTAAGTGTCTTATGATATGCCAGATAGCATTCTAAGCTCTATGTTTAAAGAGGTGAAAAGAAGTCACTGCCATCAAGAGATCACAGTGTAGCTGTTGATCTATGTATATCCATAATTAATGGCTATACAATGTGATGAGCTCTGCGCTGGAAATAAACCTGGGCTGCAGGAGTAGAAATGAGAATGTACTCTTTCCAGTCCTGCTTTTCAAGATAACAAAGAAAAGAAGGAACAACAGTCGTGCCAGAAAGGGCCGAGCCTACGTGCAGTCCATTTATTCTTTTATGTTTAAACTTCAGTCACATTCAAAGTACTCTCTTTTTGATGCAATACACTTATCAAAATGCTTTTTCCGTCGCTAAAAACAATTTTTGAACTTGTCAATCTTGATGCCTTTTAGGGCTTTTGCCGTTTTTTGTTTCACCTCTTCCACATCGGCACAACTTTTCCCTTCGAGGAATTTTTCCATCTCGGGAAACAAAAACAAAGTTACTGGGGACGAGATCAGGTGAATAGAGAGGAGGATAGGGCACTGGGATCTTGCTGGTTTGGGTCAAAAACTGCTGGACCCTCAGAGTGGTGTGGGCAGGTGCACTTGTAAATCACCCATCATGAAATGGGCACACATACTGAAAGAATCTCCAAGAAAATTCACTCAACCTGAACGCAGCCTCTCACAATGCTAGCTGGTACATTTGAGTTCTGGCTTGAGGGAGAAGCATGAGGACATAGACGGAGATCAGGTCCATGAGCAGAGAAGCACATTCACCAAGGGGCCCTGTGAGCGATTGGTACTTTTGGTACAGATTGGGAATTGTGGCCTACAAGGATGTAACTGATGGCAGAAGGGATGGCTACACGTTGCAAGGAAAAAAGTAGGAGACTAAGGTTGGGATCCCTGGTAAGTGATGGTAATTTTGAGATTGATCGAGGAAGAAACAGGTCCACTAAAGCACATGCTTTCTCTTGGTTGCATGAGGTTGCACTATAAGGGTAGCCTCTCCTAGCAAGATAACATTCAGGTAGGCCATGTGGGGCTACCACTCAGAAGGGGGATAAGGCAAGGGAACTTTTGAGGGAAAAGGGAAAAATAGAGAGGAGACTTGAATATCCAGGTGATGTTACTCAGCAGCGAGGGTCAGAGAGCTCTGAAGGGCAGCAGTGATTTGGTGTCTTTTATAGCTACAGGATTTGTCTTACCCATGGTTAGCAGATATTGGGTGGAATTTCATTTGACATGTAAAGAAAGCAGACTCTGAATAACTAAAGCATCTCATTTTGACTACATTTAAAGCACTTAGACGTGTGAGAATTTGAGGTGGTGCTGACAGGCTTTAGGCTTATTACCATAACCTGATGTGAAGAAATAAACAGTATGAAGCCCATTTGGGGCTAATACACAGGAGCCATCTCTGGCCTATTTTTATAGCCGGATCCTCAGGAAAAGAACACCCGAAGTGCAGATGGAGACAGTAGATCTTGGGGCAAACAACTGAGGACAACCATGTGAGGATAAGTCTGAAGTGTGGAGTTAGTGAAGTCAAAGGAAAAAAGATGCCAGGAACAGCAGATGGTCAAGAGAGTCCAGTGCAACATGATTTAATTCGGATGTTGTTCCCTCTAAATCTTATGTTGAAAGGTGCTTGGGTCATAGGGGTGGATTCCTCATGAATGGATTGGTCCTGTTCTCTAGCTAATGAGTGAATTCTCCTATTAGTTCAAGAAAGCATTGGTTGTTTAAGAGAGCCTGGCACAACAACTCTCTCTCTCTTTCTCTCTCTCTCTCTCTCTCTCTCTCCCTCTCTCTCTCTCTCTCTCATTGGTGTCCTGGGAAGAAGCAGTTTCAAGAGGGTCATATTTAAGGAATGAATGTGAGAGCAGTAATGTACCTTACTCTTCTCGAAGAAGCTAGCCAGGAAAGAGAAGCAGCTAGGGAAGGTGTGACTCAGGTAAAGGAGTTACTATGAGAAAGAAATGAGCAATTTTGTTTTGATTTTTATTTTAGTCCTGAGCTAAGAAAAGTAAATTGCCGAACAAACAGGTATTATAGTTATTTTATTGTTGTGTAACAAACTTCCCCCAAACTTAGTGAAATACATAGATTTTGTACTCATGCATTGAATGTCTTTGTCCCATGGTGCTTAGGGCCTCAGCTGGGAAAACTCAGTGGGCTGGGTTGACTTAAAGCCTGGGTTGGAAAACCCATCACCCAAATGAGGGACATGACAGTTAGAGAATACATACCTAATGGGCTTGACTTGTCTCAAATAGAAGGAGTTCACTGAGAATGACTGGGAGGCTGGGAGAGAGAGGTGAAATTTCCAAATAACTTCTAAGAGGAGAGGCATTGGGAGTCATTCAAGCCTAAGAATTTTGGAGTAGTATTTAAGGCTCAACTATGATTTTGAATTTGTGGTTTCAATAATCTGGCAGTTGAGTTTTCACCTACATTCACTGTGTGGAGAGTGGTAGCTGACCAATCTCATGAGTTCAGAAGAGTCATATTACACATATACCGTCCTGGGATGGTTTCTAAGTTCATTTACATCTGGGGAAAGAAAAGCAAACGTTAGACCTTCAAAGAACGAAGAGAGGATGCTCACCTTAGCATATTGATACCTAGGAACACTTCACAACACATCTACTATACCTGTTTGTGCTATTTATGTGTATAAAAGGAAGCTTCGCCCATCTTTGGAAAAAATGTACTACCATAACCTTACATTCTAGGCCAAGTCTGAGCTATCGATATTGGCTATTTGAAGGGTTATGTTGTGAAGAAGTCTAATACCAACCCTGAGATTTCAGGGGGTGAGATGGGGGTAAGAGAACAGTTAAAGATGTTTGTCACTGATGACAAACTGTCTGGGGATGGCATTCATACTCACCAGATATTCCTACTTGCCTCTTGGAAAGGAAATTTGAAGGAAATAGTAATAATTATTAAAAACAATAATAGTAACAATGGCAAAGCACTTCTGACTATACCATGCAATAAACAACATGATGTTACATTTTTCTAATATAACATTATACTTGTGTTGATTGCCTAAAGAGTGCCTGACAATATGAGGCCTGCAGAAAAATGTTTGGATATTTACTAAATAATTTTAAGAGTTATCTAGAGCCTTCTTCTGGCAGAGTTTTAAAAAGTGCCTTGAAATATGTAGCCTATATAACCAAATGAAAACTTTATTGAAGGGCATTCCCATTTCAAATCAAGAGCAAATCCACAAATACCACTTGGCATCTTCTACACAAGGGAGATTTTTAAATATATATCTATGTACTTGTATATGAATATTTTAACTAAATTAATTGTCACTTCTTTCTGCTGGTTAATGTTTTCAAAAAGACAACTGAATAAAATGATTGTACTGACTGCTTGATTGTACTCATCTATTTAGTCAAAACTCTTTCCCTACTACATTTCATTGGTTCTTACATGCAGACTCTAAAAAAAATTCATAATACTGTGGTTTTAAGATTCATTTACAATTGGTTGTATACCACTGCTTTACTGAAAGCATTTTTTTTCTTTCTTGGTGGTCCATAAAATAACACTGACCCTTATATTCTTGGCCATCATAGGTCAAAGAAATCTAGTAAATGAGTCACAGAAAGAAGGAACAAGTTGACACATAATCAATTCACAGAATATGAACTGATTCACCAATACACTTTATAGTAAGTTCTAGCAAGTGGTATTTCCATCTTTTCAATATCATCTACATTTTAGTTTCCACCTGTATTTGTGCCTATTAAAGTTCTTCTGAATGATAATTTATGAGAAATTTTCCTGTATCAGGGTCCAATAGCATTTCAGAAACCCTTGCGGCAGAAACTCATCAGGAAACCAATAAAGTAATTACAGTGTTTCAAGTAGCAAGCACAGTGACACACTTTTATGTAGACAATTGCTGAGTCATGGAACTTAAAGGCTGGATCAGACCATAAAGATGTTCTATTTTTTTCTATTATAAGACCAAGATCTACAGAGTTAATGAGTAGATCCTATCCCTAAGTTTAAGTGACAGGACAGAATAGAACCTATCCCTAAGTTTAAGTGATAGGACAGAGCAGGACCGGCGCCCAAGAGACCATGAGAATAGGTCATTAATTTAATTCTCCATGGTTTATAGGCCAAGCTGTTATAAAACATTAGAAAGAAATATACAGAGTTCAAAAAATTTTCTCTCAGTCTAGCAAAGGTGAGATTTTATCTAGTCTGAATCCCAAATAGGAAAGTATATAACTGACTGACTATTCACAGAAGAGTAGAAAAATAAATGCTCTTAAAACTGGAATGAGGAAACACGTTAACATGTATCTTATTTTGTTTGTTTCAAGTCTTCCATAAAATCACATAAGATTTTATGTTGTATTTGGTCCTTGCACTAAGCCTGTTTTCTCTGGCATACACAATAGAAAGAGTCCTTAGTAAATGATATTCCTAAAGAACTATATAATTTGCTGTTGAGCATTTCAAAACCTCTCTTTGTACCACAAGTTTTGTATAGAAGAAAGTCTTTCATAGATGGATATTTGACATTAATAACTCAAGAATGCAACTTTATAGATTTGTCTTGGGGGAATACTTCATAAAAATTGAGTTAATTAAGGGACAAAATACAATGGCTACAATAGTTCAAGTCTTCTTGCAGATGTACCTTTATTAGCATTCTTGGAAAATAGAAAAAGTAAACTACCTAAGTGCAAATTATGTTGCCAAGTCCAAAATATGTGCTGATATAACAAAAGTTTTATCAAAAGTTTAAATTATATAAGATATATTCTTAATAGAGAATTAAATTAATTCATTTATAATTCTTGCAGCAGGCTAAAAATAGCCAATTTGATGATCAAAACCATGGGAAAACTTCCTGTTACAGCCTGACCAGGTTCTTATGCCCTCAACCCACAAAAACCAAGACTTGATGGCAGCTGTTACCATAAAGAAAGAGTTTAATATCACAAAGTGGTAGTGAGTGAGGAGGATTAATTTGGCAGGTGGGGAGCTAAGGAACAGGTGCTGCGCTTCATTAGAGGTGATGTTATGGAGGTGTCAAAACTCTGCACAGAACCAGTTTCTGGGAGAGGTCACAGCACCAGTGTTGCCAGCTTCCTAGTATGTGTCCCAGGTCTGGGTGGGATCATGGGTCCTTCAGAGCGCAAATCTAGAAAACATCTCAAACACTGTTCTTAGGTTTTACAATAGTCCATAAAGCAAGTTCTGTGCTCTTGGGCACTAAGTCATTTTATAGAGGTAGTTTAGGAGGAAGGTATGTGGGAAGTGTGGAGGGAGAGGTCCCTGGAAGTTAGAGCTGTTTGCACCCTTCGGCCAATCAAACTTCAGGAAGTCATCAAGGAGACCTGTGCAACCTTAGGCTCATATGAAAAATATGTTTACTAACCTCATGAGCAGCTTTCCCTCTCCCAGGGGTCAGGACATGAAGAGAATCCATTGCTTTCATTGAAGTGGCTGTGTAAACAGTCATACAAAGAGGAGGGAAAACTTAGAAACAACAGATTTGTTCGTTCCTAACCATAGTTGTAGCTTTGCAGGACTCAGGCCTCTTCAGCTTTTACCCTGTGGCCCTACATTAATTTTATATAGGCTATTTCAAGTCGTCTAAGAACAGAACGTAATTTAAGGGAACGGAGTAGATAGAAGAGTAGAAATCTAAGTGATTATGAGTTATTGCTGTTTCAGAGAATTAAAATTCCTAAATTGAGCTTTATATTTTCATCTTTGGCTAAATATATATGTTTACATATATATGAATGGTGTCAGTTAGGTTCTGTCATTTTACCCTGTTTAACCATTAATGGAATTTTAATTTGTATACATCTGTTGTTATAGATGCATAGTACACTTATTACATGATCATGACGTTTTAATTCTTGATTATAATCCCTTCCCAACTGTATGAAAATATATCCAGCGACACACAGTTTAAAACCTTTCCTGGAGAAAAAAAAAATCCAGAGATTGTGTTATTATCATCTAATAAATAAATGAGCTTATATGGAGCTTTAAAAAAACATGCTTGTTCAGCCTAACAATCAACGTAAAGCTCAGGCAATTCTACATGTCTTGGAATTTCATTTTGTTTTTTAGTCTGAAGACAGAATGTGATAATTGCTTTGTAATGATGGTTTATAAATATCCCCGGCAATGCCCTATAGCTTTATAAAAAAGACTTTTTAGCACTTCGATTTGGAAGAAGTTCTGGCCATTTATGCCAGCACTTCATTGATATGTGTATGTTTATTACACAACTTTGGTTTTTCATACTGAACTAGAATCACGTAGAACATCTGAGATCAGCCTGCCTGAGATCAGCCTGCCGGCGATGAACCAGCAGTTTCCGCCCCCGCGAGGGCTTTGCCACCTTGGTATTCTCTATGTACATTCTAGTCTTTCTTCACAATGTTCAGACCTGTACTCCATTAAGCACCTGGGAAATTGCATTGATTCTTTTCGACCACCAAGGAAATTAGCCGGTTCATCGTGCTCCCCCCAAAATCTTTAAACAGCCGCTAGACTCTGAGAACAAATCTGACTCAAAGTGTGTTCCCGGTGGAAAGAAAGGAGGCTGAGAGGACAGGCCGTCTCGTCTGAGACGCGCCACTCGACTTTGTAAAGGTCTTCTCTCTGTTCACTTGTACACCGAGGGACACAGCGTCTAAGAGCTAGCGTGAGAAATATTTGCGCATCACAGAAGAATGCAAAAACCGTTTTGAGTGCCCTCCGCGGGAGTCTGGGGGTCTCCCTCCCGACAGCGGCACCTTCCTCCAGGCTGGGGGCGCTTGGTGCGGCGTGACTGCAGCCACCAGGTGGCGCTGACCTGCACAGACCACGCGGGCGGGCTCACGCGGGATCGCCTCGCCTCCCCAGTGGAGGCTGCGGGGACTGGCTCCCGAGCGGAGGCTGCGGGGACTGGCTCCCGGTTCCCGCGGCGGCGTGTGTATAGAGCCGAGCGCGGTTTTAACTGAATTCCGCGTTTCTTCCCAGCGTCTCGGCACGCCCCCAGGTGCGCCCGGGCGGCGAGGGGCGGGGAGTGGGAGCCTCGCGAGGTCACGTGGTCCGGGGCGCGGTAGCGCGGGGCTTTAAGGGGGCGTCTCTTCCCATCCTCATCGCTCCTTCAGGCTGGAGCAGGAGCATCGTCGGCGGACCCTCGTCTCCTCGCTGCTCCCCTCCAGCCCCACGCCTCCCTGTTTAGCACACTGGAGCGGAAAGACAACTCCGAGGAGGTGAGTTTCAAGTGCGTGCCTTTCAGGGGACTTCGGAGAAGCCTCCGCGGACTGGTGGAGGACCGGAGAGGAGGTGCTAGGCGCGGAGTCCGGCTGGTTCCGGGGCTGGGGCGCACGCAGAGGACGGCTGCTCCGTACCACCCCCGGCCCGGACTCCTGCCCCGGCGCGGAATCCGAGCTCCCACGCCTGCTCGGGGCGTTCTCCGGGCTGGAGCCAAGGATTCCTCCCTTCGGGGTTTCAAGGGCCGGGGGCTGGGAGTGGCCGTCTCGCTACCCCTCGCTACCCCTCGCGTCTTGCGCGTTTTCCCGGACCGGCTGGAGTTTCCACGGAGCGAGCGGCCAGGGCTGAGGGCGGGCGAGAGCGGGTGCCGTGTGCGGTCCCTGGCCCCCACGCGTGTGCTCCGCGCGTCCGGCCGCGGCCCCCAGCTCCCCGGGCTGGCCCTGGGGTCTGTCGCTGCGCCCTAGCGGAGCCCTGAGCCTTGTCCTCTGGCTGTCGGAGTTTTCATCCTCGAACTCTTCGGCTCCTTGCACGTCGGTAACCGTGCAGTTGGCTGGGCTGAAGACGGAACTGGACAGGAGGTGGAGGTGGCCCGGCGGGTGTCCCCGTGGGTCCCAGGGTGGACTGCACAGACGCGAGTGTCTCAAGAGCTGCTGTGGGGCAGCTGCTGTGGGAGGAGACAGTGACTTTGGGTTTGTACGCTGCTGATTTTGCGGGGATTGGTTTGGATGTTTTCGGTGTTGCCAGTCTCGGATCATTTCGGGTAGAAACGGTCCCTGATGAGTGGGCGCGCGCGCGCGCGTGTGTGTAGCAGAGGGTCAGGTACCCAGTTACACCATGAAATAGGTGCGGGGTAAGCGTGCCCACAGGAATTTTGACTGAACACATTTCATTTTGTTCTTTAGTAAGTCTCTCGGAGCCCAGGAAAATCCTAGGGGAGGAGAGGAAAGGGGAGAGTCTCTCTCTCTCTCTCTCTCTCTCTCTCTCTCTCTCTGAGGAGAGGAAAGGGGAGTCTCTCTCTCTCTCTCTCTCTCTCTCTCATACTCATTCACTCACTCACTCACTGGCTTGCCATCCAGGGCTGGGAAGTGCAGAACTTGCCTGTCTGCCAGGACTGGATGGAAAAACGGCCGTTGTCAGTCCCCTGCCCCTGGGCTGGTTCCCTAGTTCCCCACCGAGACCGGAGACTGGGGCTGTCGGTGGTTGCTACTTTCCTTGTGGTCCAAGGCAGCCTGCCGCCTGCTGGGCAGGCCCTCCCCACGGGAAGGAAGGAGTTATGTAACTCATTTCCAGAAGCCTGCGTTAACTTTGGGAGGCTGTGTGCAACAGGGCTGACATTTCCTAAACAAGGGAGGTGAACAGCCCCTCCCGAGTATTTGAAAAATACTGCAGCAGGTGATGACAAGAGAGTTGTATTTTCAGGTAGTGGCTGCGACAGTCGTCAGTGAGACCAGCGTTCTAATTGGAAAGGCAGAGAAATGTCCCTCTGCAAGGGGGCGAATTTGCCAGCTGCTGATGTATGCAGTGTCTCTAAATGCACATGGCAGTTATACTGAGCTTTAACTATCTTAGTTTTTCTGTGGTCTGTTGTTGCATAGTTTATTTTACAAATATATTGGAAAAGTAAATATCAGATTGTTTTCTTTTGCAAAGATAAGATGTGTAAACTCTCCCTTAGTACTATTGTTTTTCTGACAATTATTCTTTCTTGAGATTATGCTAATGTAAACTAAAAATACACATTTTATCCAATGCAAAACTGTTTTACTCCACTGGAATGACTACCGATATACACTTAGCAAAAGAACAAAATCAATTAAAAAATAAATAAAATTTGCATTTTCTGTGTAGCTAAGTTCTGATTAGTAGGAAAAATGCTATTGCTCATAGAGTATTGTTGATCAAATATAGTTTCAAAGATATCAGAGTAGAATTTCAGTAAGTTTGCCTAAAATCATCTGCAGGAAAGCTGTCTGTAGTTCCTACGTTGCAATAATTTAAAAGTGGTTTGCATAAATTCCCATGTGTACCAATTTTTGCCAGAGTGAGTCAGTGGATATAAAATGTCTATTTTTTTCTTCCTCTCCACGGCTAACACCTTGGTCTTTGCTCCATTCTCTCTCGCCTGGGTTATTGCACTAGCCTCCTAACAATCTCCTCCTCCTTCTCTTTCCCTTAAGTGTGTTGAAAACAGCAGCTAAGGCAGTAATTTTAAAACAAAAGTCATACAACTTCACACCTTTGCCAAAGCCTCTTCAGTGGCTTGCCATTCCTTTTCAGAGTAGAAGGTAAAGATGGTCCCGTTAGAACCTGGTCCACAAGGTTTGCGCCCCTTTTATTCAGTCTTCCCGACTAACTTCTTGTCTCTCCCTGTTTTATCCCCATTCTCCTTCTGTTCAGCACACCAAGTGCCCTAGATCCTTAGGGACTTTATAGTTCTTTCCATATGAGATGCACTACCTGAGAGACTTGTGTGGCCTCCCTAATCACCACCAATCCTAGGTCTTAACTCACATGCCATCTTTTCAGACAGCCAGAGACCTTCTCTTACCTCCCAATAATAAATTGCAACTCCCAACATCCCGGTCCCTCCTGCAGCTTCATTTTTCTCCATAGCATTTTAAATCATCTAGCATACTATGTCTTTTACTAATTTCTTTTTTCTCTTTTTTTTTGTTTATTGTTTTTTGTTTTTTTTGAGTTGGAGTCTCACTCTGTCGCCCAGACTGGAGTGCAGTGGCTGCTCCCGGCAATCCTTCCTCCTCAGCCTTCCAAGTAGCCAGAGCTACAGGCGCGCGCTACCACACCTGGCTAATTTTTTGATTTATTGTAGAGATGAGGTCTCACCAAATTGCCCAGGCGGGCCTTGAACCCGCGGGCTCAGGCAATCCACTCACCTCAGCCTCCCAAAGCGCAGGATTACAGGCTGAGCCACTGAGCCCGGCTACTAATTTATTTTTTCATGTATTTTTTTGCCCATAATACTAGATACCTAGTGAAAATGTCACATTCTCTCCACCAGAGTCATGCCTGACACAAAACAGGTGTTAAAAAAAGATTTGTTGGATGAATGAATGCTCTTTCAGAAACAATTCTCTTTTATTTTTACACAAAGGGTAGCATTTCCCTATATCCCTGACCTACTAGAATGACTGTTGTAATTAGCATGCATTTTGCATGTAAAAGGACTGTGATAGGATTGAGCTATTGATGTTAGAATTAATTTACCCAAGAATTTACTATTCCAACCATGCATCTACTATATCATGCAACACCTTTTTATTCTAAATTTAGTATTTTCAAGGAACTATGAAGTATACACAACACCCACATTAAAGTCATTATATTAAAATTGAGAGGAGCCAATTAAGGACTCAGAGGACTCAGTGGTACTTTGAAAGGTGGGTAGAGTTTGGACTGGTGATGAGAGAGAGAGAGCAGCCAGTGAGAGGAATGGGAGAGATGGGGATGCAGAGCTATGCTTGGTAGACTGCGTAGACTGACCTGCCTCACCAGAGCATTCGCACTGGAGTTGTAAGAGCAGGGAGGAAGGAAGGGAGGTGTAGTGTGGAGGTCTTCAGGGGTCAGGCTGGAGAGTATATTCAGTAGTCCATCCCTCCTGTGTCTCAGGCCAGGATCCTCTTTCCCCTGGGAGCACTTGATGACAGGGAGCCATGGGACAAGGAGGATGTACTTTCCTACCATGCTATTTTAAATAATGAAGAAAAACTCATGATAAACTGATAAATAATGTTAAATATCTCTATAGTAACTTGAATATAAAGTATGATGTTACATTTTTTTGAATTCTTAAGAAAGTGAGAGATTTCCAAAAAATTGTGGATTATTACCTGCTTTTTCAGAATTTGTTCTCAAACCCTGACAAGTCACTGATCGTTCTCTTTGCCTTTTGGATTCTTGAGAGAACACTTAATGATTACCACCTAAGTATTAGAGAGTCATTACAGGTTGTTGCATAGAGGAGGAGAGAAACATATTTCCAAATCCGGAACCCATTCCATTACCATTCCTTAATACATTCATTCTGACTTCGTCATAGCAACCTATACTTTTATTCTTCTTCAATTTTATAAGGTTAAACTATGGTTTCTTTCCTTTTTTTAACCTGACAATATTTCTCTTCTTTATTAGTGTATCTGCAACTTTTCAAAAATTAGGAAATATTTCAAAAATCCAAAACAGTAGATGTTAACTTTTTGCCAAATTTGCATCAGGTCAACCCATCTTCCTAAGAAATAAAATGTAGATTTGACTAAAACCTCACCCCAAAACATCCCCACTTTCTCTCCCCAGAAATAGCTATCTTGAAGTTAACATACATGTTGTACTTTACTACATAGCCATTAGGTATCCACAAACTATGTACTGTTAGGTTCTTTAAAATGTTCATGAATGTAAGCTATGGTTTCATAATAAAAAATACCTCATGTTCTAGAAAGCAAAAACACTAAGAGAAAGGTTCATTAGAGGCATTACTTAAAAGGCAAATGCATTTTTGTGCACTCAATTATCTTCCTTTTAATGGAAGTAAATCTACACGGTTTTCTTTATTCTCACAGAAAGAAGAAAGAAATGCAATTCAGTTTCTTAACACAGGGATAAGAGCTGTTAATATAAGAAATCTCACCTCATATATTTACTTTAGTAATCTAGGGAAAATCAGAGACTTTTTTTGAAAAAAAGTTTGTAATCTCTACAAGTCTGTGATTTGCCTTGTTAGTAAGAGAAGTATATATATCACAAAATTCTGTGAAAAATACAAATTACTACTAAATTCTAGATTCTTGCATTGGATACACATATAGTCAGCTGGGGATGGGATATTTATATGAATAAAACCTTATAAATTCTTTGAAAGCATCTGAAATATTAATAAAATAATAGAATCTTAAAGTTAGAATCCCCTGTACAGTGCAAGAACTCCGTAAAGTGGTCTTTCATATAGTGGTTATAAACTTTTGTGTGTGGAACGCTTGCTAGCTTTGCAAGCAGTTCATTCCATTTGATTAAACTTTTGTTATTCATAATGGCGTGATTGAAAAAAAACATAATGTGCACTCCTTGGACCTCCTTTCAACTTGCACAAAGAGCTGGATATAAGCCCGGTTCTCTATGATCTATGTGCAACCCATAGAATATCAGAAGATGTCTGTACATTTCTTCTAAGTTTTTTTTCTGGTTTAAACATTGGTGTTTTAACAGTCCCTTATATAGCAAAATTTTGTGATGTTTTACTGTATGAATATACTTGTCTTGAAGACTATCTGCCTTAAAAAACAGTCCTGGGTATGGAAAAGTCATTACTGCAACTTGATCTTGACACTAATTCTTCCATTTCTATAGTATAAGAAAGAATTCGATAGTTTCTTTCATTTATTTTTCTTAGGTTTTAATCTGTGGATTAAGTGGTTTGTTATACATTCACATTCTTTCAATGTTTGGGAAGGTGCTGATGGTGTTGTTTATATAAGGCTTGGGACTGAGATTTACATATTCCTTACTAACAGACCACTATGTTCTACTAAAATTCATTGTGTAAGCAAGTCCAATTAAAAATTTTACAGGATTTTTCTTTATTCAGAATGTTTGCACTGTTTCTGCTATTTTAGAGAGATGTTTATGAGATGGCATTTTGTTTATTTATTTCAGTGTTTTCACTTTTAAGAGTTCTATGAGTCAGAATTCATTATGACTGACCTCAATAAAATTAGTAATGTAACTGGTCATTTTTTCTTTACAGACTGTTCAGTTCAAGGGAATGAAGAATTCAGAATAATTTTGGCAAATGGATTCTAATATGGCAAATAAGAATAAGCTGAACAGTTGACCCGCTTTGAAGAGACTTCCTTTCCACTTTTCTAAAATAATCTATAACAACCAACCCAATCAAAATGAATTCAACATTATTTTCTCAGATTGAAAACCATTCAATCCACTTTAATTTTTCAGAGAAGAATGCCCAGTTTTGGGCTTTTGAAAATGATGATTGTCACCTGCCCTTGGCCATGATATTTACATTAGCTCTTGCTTATGGAGCTGTGATCATTCTTGGGGTTTCTGGAAACCTGGCCTTGATCATAATCATCTTGAAACAAAAGGAGATGAGGAATGTCACCAACATCCTGATTGTGAACCTTTCCTTCTCAGACTTGCTTGTTGCCATCATGTGTCTCCCCTTCACATTTGTCTACACATTAATGGACCATTGGGTCTTTGGTGAGGCAATGTGTAAGTTGAATCCTTTTGTGCAATGTGTTTCCATCACTGTGTCCATTTTCTCCCTGGTTCTCATTGCCGTGGAGCGACATCAGCTGATAATCAACCCACGAGGATGGAGACCAAATAACAGACATGCTTATGTAGGTATTGCCGTGATTTGGTTCCTTGCTGTGGCTTCTTCTCTGCCCTTTCTGATCTACCAAGTATTGACTGATGAGCCATTCCAAAATGTAACACTTGATGCCTTCAAGGACAAGTACGTGTGCTTTGATAAATTTCCGTCGGACTCACATAGATTGTCTTATACCACTCTCCTCTTGGTGCTGCAGTATTTTGGTCCACTTTGTTTTATATTTATTTGCTACTTCAAGGTAAGAAAACTTTTTATTCCTACTATTTCCATTTTTACCTGTATTCCACAGAATTCCTCATTAATTGAGTGGCTCTATTTGAATTCATTTTTTTTTTCTCCATAGATATATATACGCTTAAAAAGGAGAAACAACATGATGGACAAAATGAGAGACAATAAGTACAGGTCTAGTGAAACCAAAAGAATCAACGTCATGCTGCTGTCCATTGTGGTGGCCTTTGCCGTCTGCTGGCTCCCTCTTACCATCTTTAACACTGTGTTTGATTGGAATCATCAGATCATTGCCACATGCAATCACAACCTGTTATTCCTGCTCTGCCACCTCACAGCAATGATATCCACCTGTGTCAACCCCATATTTTATGGATTCCTGAACAAAAATTTCCAGAGAGACTTGCAGTTCTTCTTTAACTTTTGTGATTTCCGGTCTCGGGATGATGACTATGAGACAATAGCCATGTCCACCATGCACACAGATGTTTCTAAGACTTCTTTGAAGCAAGCAAGCCCAGTCGCATTTAAAAAAATCAACAATGATGATAATGAAAAAATCTGAAACTGCTTGTAGCATATGGTCCCTGATGACATCTGTTTAAAAACAAGCACAACCTGCCATATACTTTCATTACCTGTTCTCATGTGGAATGGGCTTGAACCCATTTGAGAAAGACTAAGATTTTCTTGTCTTGCTTTTCACTGCGTTTGTTATAGTTGTCATAATTATATTTGAAACACAAGGTTTGGGCGTTGGAATCTTCTGGCAATAGTGTTGACCAGACATCTTTGAAGTGCTTTTTGTGAGCTTATGCATACAATATAAAGACTTTTATACTGTGTTTATTGGAATGAAATTTCTTTCAAGTATTACTATTAACTGACTTCAGAAACGCTAGCCATCTGGTACTCTTATTAGATTGGGCCACCCTTATTTTATGATGTGCAGCATTTTAGTCTGTTACAGAGGTGACAGCATGTAAAAGCAGCATTCAGCATTCAGGATGTGGAGCCAAAAGTGTCTGAAGTCATTCAGAAGTGACTTGCTTTTGTTTGTTGTTTGAGACGGCCTAATTAGCTCCTAATTGGTTATCACTTAATTTAAGATTAAAATGCACAAAAATTACATACTTCTCAGCTGTGACTATCACCAGGAATCGGGCTACCCACAAGAATTAAGAGAGAAAGCAGTTCCCTAACTTCAAAACTATTTTGGTACCTGACAGCGAAAGCATTTCAGAGTAATTTATTCAATAAATAAATTAGTATTGCTGCCAGTAGTTGAATTATATTCATTTGAACTGATGGTCAAGAGATTTTCCATTCTTTGCAGACTGTTAAGTGTGTGTAAAGCTTTCTAGCATAAACATGTAATTCAAAGGCATTTCCAGCTTATAATATGTAGAAACACAAAATGTATTTTCCATACAGCAGTGCCTATATAGTAACTGATTTTTAACTTTCAGTGTACATTTTTCAAAGTAGGTGACACTAAGGTACAATGGTAAAAGAATGTTTACTTCACCTACAGGGAAAAATACATAAAAACTGAGACCACTTTATATAACCCGTGTTAGCTTATATAAACTGTGTGACTTGTGGTGTCTTATAAGTACTGCACTGTAAAAAGTACTGCATAATCATGTCATGTTAAGATGCCTAATTTCATCTATCTTGTAATTGTGATTGAGCCTCAGCATCATTTGGAGAAATGACATTTTAAAGAACAAGATATTCTCCAGTGTATTATACAGCAGAAGTATTAAATGTGTTTGATTTTAGGACAGACACTCTCTTTATTAAAATTGTTTTTGCCTTATCTGAGGAGTCTCTTTTGTGTCTCTCTTCAGTTCTATTCTTTCTTGGCCCATGACTTCTCTCCCACGATCTCCCCAAAGCATCCTGTATCTGCTTGCTAATGAAACACTTTCTTCCCTGTGGTAGCTGCTGATGGCTTAGTCTTCCTCCCTCTAGCTGATAAACTTCTTGAAGGCAGGAACTGTCTAACAGGACTGTTCCCAGTGCATATAGCACAGTGTGCCAAGTCCCTAGAAGTTAAAAAAGAAAAAAAAGGAAATGAATAGATAATGATCAAATGTCCTTCCTTCTCATTTATCATATTTAATTCACATCTTGAAGTTTTCTTGAATTTTTCCTCACAAATTAATCTTTACCAAGAAGATATTTTCTCTTTTATTACATTATTTTCATTTCTAAGCTATGCAAAAATGACATTTTATATTTTAGAAACTTTTCTCATCAGTCTTATAAGTCAAGCAGATAACAAACTTTTTGCATTGAATGTTAATATGAAATCAAAGTATAGCCTAAAAATGTTCTTAAGTGAATAACGAAAAACAGTTATAAAACCATGTTTTAATGTTTATTGGGAAATACCATTATTTTTCCTTACCCAAGCCTGCAATTTTAACTAGACTTTTTTCTGCTTTTGGGGATGAATTGAAAATTCTGTCTTTCTCTACTTAGGTACTATGGAAACAAATTGCTATTTGGGAACAGTCTTAGTGTGGAGGTGCTTTTTTGTCAGCACATTTGCTGAGAAGGTCATTTCCAGAATTCTCATTCAGCTGTGCAGATTGCTGATTCCTTAACTTTATATAAAGTTAAGTTAAATTCTATTTTATTCAATGATAAGATAGAACTGATGATAAGCTAAGGGTAAAGTTTAGGGTCAGCAACAGACACACTGGAGTTCAAGAAGAAACAAATGGTCATGCTAAACACGAAGTTTGGAACCACTGGATTTTCTTAAAGCCAAGAACAAAAATCAATTATTAGTTTAGTAAAAGAGTGTAATTATAATGTAGCATATATGAACTTTGAATAAATTGGTAATAGCTAGAATTTTTAAACTTAGTATGTGTAAAGTACTATGTCAAGTACTTAAGTACCTGTGAGGATGTGATGACTAATATTGCCACTTCACATAAGAGGAAACAAGCTCAAGTTGAAATATTTGCATGAGCCACTCACTTAGTCAATGGAGCAGGAATAAAACCCAGGTCTGTCCCAGGCTACTAAACTCATGAGTGAACTATACCTATGTTAGAGTTTTAGGAAATAGTTTTCCCTTCTCTTTACAAGTTGTAATAGTAGAGCATAACAATGAGATTCACTTTTCTGCAGGAAGGCATAAAATGAAGCTGAAGAACAGCGAGAAAATGGCAGTCACGATTATATATATCATAATCCTCCTTCTGAATTAGAGAATTCTGCTTAGAATTTGATTATTCATATTAGTTTTATTTCCTTATTGTTAACTGAATATTCTTTTTTATTTTCCCAAGAAAATATAAATACATAGTACATTCTCTTATTTTTTTATTTTTATTTTTTTTCAGTTGGAGCCTCACTCTTGTTGCCCAGGCTGGAGTGCAGTGGCACACTTACGGCCACTGCAGCCTCAACCTGCTGGGTTTAGGCGATCCGCCTCAGCCTTCCATATTCCACACATTTTCAAGGAAATATTAACACATATACCATGATTTCAAAATATGATAATCCAATCAATTAGATGTTTTGACGATGAAAATATCCATGCACAGTAAAAGTGGTGGGAAGAGGCAGCCTTAAGTCAGGGTTCCAGGAAGACCTGGCCTTAAACTATCACTCAGTTCAGGGTTACTGGGCACCGTTGGATATTTTATCACAGGCTTGCTTTCCTCAGCAATCAAGGATGTGTTGGAACTGAAGCAGTTTCTCAGTGAGACTTGAATGCTTTCATATTCTCCATATTTCTTTCATCTACTTACTCCTGTCATTCATTAAATAACATGTGGAACTTAAGTGTCCCAACTGATGAGACTAAAAGCATTGACTTACCAGAGCAAATTTTAAAAGTTTCTTAAATTTCATTTGTTTAGTAATGGCTTTCTTAATATATGTTCATATAAGTGTATGTACATATGCCACACGTTGTGTGGATATGAATATATGTATATATGTTATATAATAATTATATACACATATATATTTATTTTCATTGCCATTTGTTTTTTGATTTCTTACAAAAGCTATTATGTTTACAGCACTTATTACACACAAATTATCCTACAAAGTAGTACTTTTTTAATTTTAATTTTTTTTTCATTTCACACATAAGGAAACTCAGGCATGAGAAGTTATACAACTTGCCCAGTGTAACTCAGCTAGTAAATGACAGAGGATTCAAATCCAGGCTGTTTGGTTCTTCCTAAAATGACAGTGAGTTTTTAAGCACACACTGAAAACCTACCTCACATGCCAGCCTGTGCCCAAATTCTCCAACCTCTGCCTCTCCTATCATCCCATCATTGAGCCAATCATGACCCCATCTAGTCCAGGTTTATGCCGATCCTAAACACTTTCAGAAAGATCAACAGATATTTTCAAAGCTATCTTTTGAGACGTAAGACAAACTTCTAATCATGATTGTTTAGACACAAGTTGTAGAATTGAGACACAAATCTGTTCCACCCAAGGATTAGCCATGTATAGCTGTTTTACCTTTTCTGTCAGTCTCTATCTCCTCTGCACTCTTGGTTTATAAAATTACTAATTTTTCTAGTTTTCTAACTAATGCCTGGGTTATCTGGGAGCATTTTCCCAGTAAGTGGCTGGGGCTTTGAAATCTGACTAGTTTTATCAATTTTCTTTGGAGGCTAGTCCTGTATTCTAACTCAGAGGCTAAGTCATATGTGACTAAAGTTTTAGAACAAAGACTGCCTCCTACCTGAGTTCTAAATCTTGAATCTTGTCTGGGAGGGAAGAAAAAGGGCTATCAGTTAAAATTGTTGACTAAGGATGAACACATTCATTCAAGCCAAAAAACAACAACAACAACAAAAAAAAAAAACCAGAAAACACTGCACTGTAAAGAGTACTGAGTAGTTGTATCATGTTAAGTTGCCTAATTTCACATATCTTGTAATCATGTTTGAACATCAGAAATACTTGGAGAAATGACATTTTAAAGAACAAGATATTCTTCAATGTATTATACAGAGTATTAAATGTGTTTGATTTTAGGAGAGAGACTTTTTTATTCAAATTGTTTTTGCTTTTTCTGAGGAGTCTCTTTCATGTCTCTCTTCAGCTCCATTCTTTCTTGTCCCATGACTTCCCTCCCAACATGTCCAAAAGCATTGTAATTGATGGGATTACACCAACTGCCGTGTCATCCAACAGCATTATATTGTGGTCTGTGTTTTTCTTTTTCTTTCTTTCTTTTTTTTTTTTTGACATAACCTTTAAAAAACAAAAACAACTATATTTTATTACAAGACTACTTTTATCAAAAATAGCATTGCTTAAGCTTTGTTTGATTTGGCATCAGGAATGAAAAATGTTAAGGTCATTTGGATTCTGGCCAATATTTTCCATTATTTTATTATTTTATTATTGAGATATAATTGACATGCTGTAGAATTCTTTTTAAAAGTATTGTATACAATTCAATGCTTTTAAGAATATTCACAGAGTTGTTCAACCATCATCTCTATCTAATTCCAGAGCAATTGCGTTACTTTAAGAAGAATTTCGAAGTTTCAGTTTTTGGTCTGTCATATAAGGAGTTTGGAAATTGTCATTCTGTCCTAACAAGTAAAAAGTTGAACAAACTGAAAAATCAATAGATATTGCAGGAAATTGAGGTCAGAGAGAAAAACTGCTGCCACCCCCAAAATTAGGGAGATGGGCCAATACAAAGACTCACAGTTCACCAAAGCGGGAACCCCTAAGTGGACACTGTCGTGGGAACCAACCAGTGCCTGGGAAGGAAAATCTGTGGATATGTCTGAGAATTAAAAATTCCAGAGGGACCCAGTCATAGGGTACTTCCACACTTTTTTGAGTTTCATCTCCAGGAACTCAACCGAATAACAGAAGATAATGGAGAAAAATCCCATAGGCATCTGACAGGGAACCAAGGCTCTGAAATAGGCCAGAACACTCTGCTTTTCTTAACAAAGTCTGTCCTCAGGAGAAACTATTTTACCACAGTTTAAACTGTTAGGGTTTTGTCAGAGTCTAAGCGAACTAGGAAAAGAGAAATACCCAACTCCAGCCCTCTCTAGCTTTTTAGGAGGCAGAAAAACTGAGAAGCACTTATGAAGTTCACAGTTCAAAGGCTTGCTTAAAGAGGAGACCAAATCTCAGTTCTGTAGGATGTTTCCCCCATCTCTCATACTTTGCCACATTACTAAAGGCCTATTAACAGCAGGTCTGTTATGCAGTACATCAGATACAAACATAAAGGAAAAAGTACTAGACATACTAAAAGGCAAAAAACACCATTTGAAAGGACAGAAGCATCAGAGCCAGCCTCAGATATAGCAGGGATATTGGAATTATACATCATGAATTTGAAAAAATTACTGTTAAAATGTTAAGGGGGCTAATGGAAACCTAAGTAGGATGCCAGGACACATAAATTGATAATGCAAGCAGAGAGAGAAAGATTCTCAGAAAGAATAAAAAAAGAAATGATAGTAAAAACACTGTAACAGAGATGAAGAATGCTTTTAATGGGCTCATTGGTAGAATGGACATGACTGAATAAAGAATCTCTGAGCTTGCAGATGTGTCAGTAGAAACATCTAATACACAAAAGCAAAGAAAATAGAGACTAAAAAAAATCAGGACAGAATTTCTAAGAACTATGGAACAACAAGAAAGGTATAACATAAGCAGAATGGGAATACCAGTAGGAAAAGAAAGAACAGAAGAAGTATTTGAAGCAATAACAATTAAATTAATATCAGGCACCACGCAACAGACCCAGAAAGCTCAGAGAACACCAAGAAAATTAAATACCAAAGCAGGTATATTTAGGCATATCATTTCAAACTATATAAAATCAAAGATAAAGAAAACATTCTAAAAAAAGCCAAAAGGGGAAAAAAATCTTACCTGTAGAGGAGCAAGGATAAGAATGATATCGGAATTATCCTCAGAAATCATATAAGCAAGAAGAGAGTGAAGCAAATATTTTATGTGTTGGGAGGAGGACCCACCAAGCTATAAAACTGTATGCTCTTAAATTATCCTTTAAAAGTGAAGAAGAAATTATTTTTTTTTCAGACAGTCGAAGAAATCTTCACCAGTAGCCTGCCTTTCAAACAAATGTTAAAATACATTCTTAAGAGAGAAAGAAAATAATATAGATCAGAAACTCAGATCTATGTAAGGAAAAAAAGAGCATCAAGGAAGGAATAAATTAAGGTAAAATAGAACTTTATTTTTCTTATTCTTAATTGACCTGTAAGATAACAGTTTGTTCAATATAATAATAGTAACAATGTATTCCGTTAGGAAAATACTTATGTATATATCATATGTATGCATATGTATGCTTTTATGTAAGTGAAATGAAAGACAGCAGTAATACAAGGGATGAGAGGAAGCAATTAGGATTATTTTATTATTAGAAGTTACTCACACTAGTGATGAAATGGTACACTGTTTTTAAAATGGGCTTGGATTAGTTGCAAATGTATATTGCAAACTCTAGAACAAAATAGTAAAATAGTTTTTTAAAAAAACCTGAAATATTAAAAATAATTATTAAATAAGGCTAGGTGTGGTGACTCACACCTGTAATTTTACACTTTGGGAGGTTGAGGTAAAAGGATTTCTTAAGCCTAGGCATTCAAGATGAGCCTGGGAAACATAATAAGCCCTCATCTTTACAAAAAATACAAAGAATTAGCTGGGTGTGGTGGCACACTAGCTGTAGTCCCAGCTACTTGGGAGGCTTTGGCAGGAGAATTACTTGAGCCCAGGAGGTTGAGGCTGCAGTGAACTGTGATCATGCCACTGCATTCCAGCCTGGGTGACAGAGTGAGACCTGACTCAAAAAAATAATTGAACAAAAAATAGTTTTAAAAACAGTAACCAATATGCTAAGAAAGATAAAATGGTATTAGATTAAATGCTCAGTCAAAACCACAAAAGGCAGAAAAGTGGAAAAAATTGAAGTAAACAATAAGTGCAACAAATATAAAATGATAATAAATACGACAGATATTAATCTAACAAAATCAGTAATCACTTTGAACACCAATGATCTAAATGTACCTATTAAAAGATGAAGAGTATTAGAGTGGACAAAATAAATAAATAAAACAAGATCCAACTATTTGTTGTCTACAAGAAATCCATTTTAAATATAAAGACATAGATTAGAAGTGAATGAATAAAGAATGATATACTTTGGCCAACTGCTTCTGGTCCCCTCCCACTGTGGCAGCTTTTCTGTTCTCTCAATAAATCCTGCTCTCTCACACACACAAAAAAAGAATGATATACTTTGATAACACCAGTCAAAGGAAAGTAAAAATAGCTAATGTTAATTTCAGATAGAACGGATGCAAAAAAGAGAAAGTTTTCAGAGTCAAAAAGGGACATTACATAAAGATAAAGGAATCAATACTCCAAGAAGACATAATAATTCTTGATATCTATGTGCCTAACAACAGAGTAGCAAAATATGTGAGGCAAAAACTGATTTAACTTCAAGGGGAAATAGATAAATCCACTATCAGAGTTGAAGATTTCAACATTTCTCTATTAAAAGTGGAAGATACAGCAAGCAGAAAATCAGAAAAACATAGTTTAACTCAACAACACCATCAACAAACTGGACTTAATTGACCTCTAGAGACTATGTCATCCAACAACAGCAAAATACAAGAAGGTTAAACAACACACACCTAAATAACACATGGATAAAAAAAATCTCAAAAGAAATTTAAAAGTATTTTGGATTATATTTTGGATTAAATAAAAGTGAAAATACAGCATATCAAAATTTGGGGGATGCAGTGAAAGAAATGCTTAGAGGAAAATTTATAGCATAGAATGCATATATTGGAAAGAAGAAATATAGAATCTATCATGTAAGCTTCCACCTTGGGAAACTAGAAAAAAAAAAAAAAGAACAAACTAAATCCAAAGGAAGAGACATATAAATATCAAAAATGAAAGAGGGAATATCACTAGAGATCCCATGGACATTAAAAGGCTAATAAAAAATATTATAAACAACTCTATGCCTCCAAGTTTGATAATCTAGATAAAATTAACCAATTCCTCAAATGGCCCAATCTACCAGAAATCAAAGAAGTAGAAATAGATAATCTGAATAGGACTATTTGTATTTTAAAAATTGAATCGATAATTAATAACCCTCCAAAACAAAGCACTGGGTCTGGATATGTTCCCTGGCAAATTATATCAACCATTTAAGGAAGGAATTATACCAACAGTCTATAATCTTTCATGAGACAGAAGCAAAGTAAATGTTTCTAATTCATCTTATGAGACCAACATTACCATAGTACCAAAACCAGACAAGAACATTACAAATAAAAGAAAACTAAAGACCAATATCTCTTATGAACATAGATTTAAAAATCCTCAACACAATTTTATCAAATTGATTCAAACAAAATATAAAAATAATTATACACTGTGAAAAACGGGATTTATCTTAGATATGCAAGGCTGGTCTGAAGTTTGAAAATCAATTAAAGTAATTTATCATATCAATAGGGTAAAAACAAAAATCACCTAATCATCTTAACAGATACTGAAAAAGCATTTGACAAAATCCAGCACCCATTTATGATAAAGACTATCAGCAAACTAGGAATAGAGGGGAATTCCCTCAACTTGATAAAGAACATCTACAAAAACTTACAGCTAATATTATACCTTATGGTGAAAACCTCAAACCTTTTCCACTATGGGAAGTAACATGGCAATGACATCTCCTTTTACCATTTTTTTTTTCAACATTGTACTAGAAGTCTTATCTAATGACATAAGAGAAGAAATTTTTTTTAAAAATATACTGATTAGGAAGAAAAAAATAAAACTGTCCTTGTTCACAGAAGATAAGATCATCTATGTAGAAAATCTGAAAAAACTGACAAAAAAAAAAACAAAACCTCCTGATAATCATAAGTGATTATGACATGGTTGTAGAGTGCAAGGTTAATATACAAAAGTCTGTCACTTTCCTATATGCTGGCAATGAACAAGTTTAATTTGAAATTAAAAACACATTACCATTTATGTAAGATCCCCCAAGTTGAAATACTTAAGTATGAAGTACTAAATAAAAGGAAAGATATTTCATGTTTGTGATGGGCAGACTCAGTATTGTAAGATGTCAGTTCTTCCAAATTTGATCTATAGGGTCAATGTAATTCCCAATCAAACTCACAGCAAGTTATTTTGTGGATATTGATGCGGGCAAAAGACCTAGAGTAAAAAGAAACACTATATCAAAGAAGAAGAATAAAGTCAGAGGACCTACACCACTCTACTTCAAGACTTACTATAATGTTACAGCAATCAAAACAATGTTATATTGGACAAAGAATAGACAAACAGATCAATGAAACAGAATAGACTCTAGTTATAGATCTACATAAATATAGTTAAATGCTCTTTGATATAGGAACAAGGGCAGTACAGTGAAGTAAAGACAGCCTCTTCAACAAATTTTCAAAAAATAGCTAAAACAACTGGACATTCACAAACAAAAGAGAGAGAGAGAGAGAGAGAGAGAGAGAGAGAGAGAGAGAGACAAAGAAAGAAAAGACAAGAATCTAATCACACTTCTTATACCCTTCACACATACAGGAAAAAAAAACAGAATAAATTATAGACCTACATGTAAAGCACAAAATGACAAAAGTTCTAAAAAATAAGCTAGGGAACAATCTAGGTGACCTTGGGTATGGTGATGAATTTTTAAATACAACAAAATCATGCTCCATGAAAAAAATAGTTGATTACCTGGACTTCATTAAAATTAAAAACTTCTGCTTAGTGAAAGGCACTGTCAAGAGAATGGGAAGGCAAGCCATAGAGAAAATATTTTTAAAAATATATCTAATAACAAACTGTAATCAAGAACATTCAAAGAACTGTTAAAATTCAGCAGAAAGAAAATTAATAACAAAAAATGGACAGATGCCTACCAAAGAAGTTATATAGATATCAAAAAGCATAAGAAAATGTGTTCAACATCATGTCATTAGAGAATTATAAATTAAAATAACAAAGAGATATTATGACATATCACAGAGTGACCAAAATCAAAAAGAATTACAATATCAAATGTTGGCAAGGATAGGAAGTAACAGAAACTCTCATTCATTTCTAGTGGGAATTCAAAAGGGTACAGACACATTGGAAGATAGTTTGGAAGTTCTTACAACATTAAACATACCCTTATTGTATGATCTAACAATCACATTCCTTGGTATTTACTCAAATGAATTAAAAATTATATTTACACAAAACTTGCACATGGATGTTTATAGCACATGTATATTTATTCATGCTTGCCAAAACTTGGAAGTGACATCCTATAGAAGATCAATGGATAAACTGTGGTACATCCAGATAATGAAATAATATTTAGCACTAAAAAGAAACGAGCTGTGAGTTATCAAACCATAAAACACATGAAGGAAACTTAAATGCATTTTACTAAATGAAAGAAGCTAATCTGAAGGAAGACTACATATGGAGTCTGACAATTAAGTTTGCGAACTTGCCACTGTGCACTTACATTGGCAGCACTGCACAACTCAGTAAGGTTTCATAATCTGGGAATATCAGTGACTCACAGCTGTGTTTGTGCCAACATATGGCGGTGTCTTGCTGAGTGGCATTCACTGTTGTTGTTGCATGTTTTTATGTGTCATCATGAGAATATCAGAGCTTGAATTAGAGCAATAAACATATATTAAATTTCTTGTTAAAATCAGCAAGAGTAGAAGTGAAAATGGATTAAACATTTTTCTGAGGGGAGAGAAAGCATCACAGATGAAGAGAGGTCACCACAGTCAGTCACAAGCAGAACTGACAAAATAATTGCAAAAATTAATCAAATTGTGTGTCAAAATCATCAGCTGACTGTGAGAAGCATGACAGATCAAATAAACATCAATAGAGAAAGTTAGGAAAATCTTAACTAAAACCTTGGCATGAGAAAGGTGTGTGCAAAAAGTGGTCCTGAAGGAGCTCTTGCATCAAGATAATGCACCAGCTCACACAGCACTGTCTGTGAGGGAGTTTTTAGTAGTAAATAAATAACTATACCAGAAAATTCTCCCTACTCACTTAATCTGGCACCCAATGATTTTTTTCTTTACTCAAAGATAAGGGAAATATTGCAAAGAAGACATTTTGATAACATTCAGGACATCAAGGGTAATACAATGACAGTTATGATGACCATTCCAGAAAAAAGAGTTCCAAAATTGCTCTGAGCTGGGTGTGCTGGCTCACACTTGTAATCCCAGCCCTTTGAGAGGCAGATGCAAGAGGAATGCCTGAGCCCAGTGGCTTGATACCAATCTGGGCAACTTGGCAAAACGGCATCTCTGCAATAAATTTTAAAAAATTAGCTAGGCATGGTGGTACATGCTTGTAGTTTCAGCTACTTGGAAGGCTGAGGTGGAAGGATCACCTGAGCCCAGCAGGTCGAGGTTACGGTGGCTATGAGCATGCCACTGCACTCCAGCCTGGGTGATAGAGTAAGACTCCAACTCAAAAAAAAATTGCTTTGACAGGTGGACTAGGTGCTGGCATCATTGCGTAGCTTCCCAAGGGGAGTAATTTGAAGGTGACCATAGTGATATTCAGCAATGAGGTATGTAGCACTGAATCCTAGAAAAAAAAATGCAGTGTTTTCCAAAAGTTTGGGGGATGAGGCATGAATAGGCAAAGCACAAAGAATTTTAAGGGTGGTGAAACTACTCTTGTGACACTGTAATGATGGATACATGTCATTATACATTTATCCAAACCCATAGAAAGTGCAACACCAAGAGTGAACCCTCATGTAAACTGTTGCATTTGGGTGATAATGATATACCCGCACAGGTTCATCATTGGTAACAAATGTACCACTGCGGGGTGGGATTTTGCTACTGGAGAAGCTGTGCCTATGGGAGTGACAAAGGGTATATGAGAAATCTTTGTATCTTGCACTCCATTTTGCCATGAACTTGAACCTGCTCTTAAAAGTAGTCTATTTACAAACAAAACAAAACCTAATCCATTAGCTGTCACTTCTAATTCTTTTTTCCCTCCACTCCTTGGCAGCCATTAGTCCATTTTCTGACTCTATGAATTTGCCAATTCTGGACATTTCCTGTACATGGAATAATACAATATGTGATCTTTTGTGATCTGCTTCACTTTACTTAGCATAATGTTCCATGGTTCATTCATGTTGAAACGTATCAATATTTCATTTCTTTTTTTATTGTAAATAATATTCCTATGTACGGATACATCATATTTTGTTTATCCATTCATATGTTGATGGACATTTGGGTTGTTTCCACTTTTTCAGCTGTTATGAATAATGCTGCTATGAACATTTGTGCATAAGTTTTTTTGTGGACATATGTTTTCCTTTCTCTTGCAATATATACCTAGGAGTGAAATTGCCAGGTCGTCTGCTAACTCTATGTTTAGCTTTTTTGAGGAACTGCCAAACTGTTTCACAAAGCAGCTGCACATTTTACATTCCTCCCAGCAATTTCTCCACTATTGTCTGTCATTTTGATTATGCTTATCCCAGTGGGTGTGAAGTGGTATCTCCTTGTGATTTTGATTTTCATCTCCTTAGTGACTAATATCATTGAGCATAGTTTCATGCACTTAATGAAATATTTGTATGTCTTCTTTAAAGAAAAGTCTAATCAAGTCTTTTTCCCATTTTAAAATTGGGTTATTTTTCTTTTTTCTTCTGAGGTTGTAAGAGTTCTTTATATATTCTAGATACTAGAGTCTTATTAGATATAGTCCTTGCAAATGTTTCCTTTCATTCTGTGGGTTGTCTTTCCCAATTTATTTTAGCAATGTAAGTTCCAAGGAGAAAAACTGACATAAGATAATTTGAATGACCATTAACATCGAATTTTTTTTACAATGATTTCTACAGATGAGGGAGAGGTACAGAGCGCCACCATTTAAGCACCTGCTATATGTCAGATATTTAGAATACATTATCTCATTTGATCATCACAAAGTGTCAGCAAAGTTGTCTCTTTTATTTCCATTTCACAAAGAAACCGAGGCTCAGACAGATAAAACATCACTCCAAATTCACTGAATCCATTAAAGGAAAAGCAGGAATTTAGGTATATGTGTTCGACTTTAAGACTTGTGCCGCTTCTAGCCTATCAGATTTCCTCCAATTTTCTAAACATTCCCAAACATGGCCAGAATAAATTTTGTCAGATGATTACTGTTTGCCTTTAATGAGAAATTCTGTGTATTGCTTCAGCTTCTGACAGTAAAGGCTGCTGTATGAAAGCTTCACATGCACTCACTGGGTATGCAACAAACATCCTCGAGGGACAATGTCACAGCTCTACAGCCTTGTATGGACATTAGACTGCCATTTGCATCTAATACTCCTTAGGGAGATAGAAGAGAAGTGGTTGCTGATTAAAATCATCTTTGGGAAAATTGAAGTAAAACGTGTATCTGACCTAAGGTCTTTTGCTAGATTTTTTTTTTTTTTTTTTTTTTGAGTAGGAGTCTCACTCTCCATCCAGGCTGGAGTGCAGTGGCACGATCACAGCTACCAACTGCAGTCTTGATCTGCTGGACTCAGGCGATCTTTCCACCTTAACCAAGTAGCTGGAATTACAGGTGCGTGCCACCAAGTCCAGCTAACTTTTTTATTTATTGTAGAGAGAGGGTCTCACCAAATTGTCCAGGCTGGTCTCAAACTTCTGGGCTCAGGCAATTCTCTCACTTCTGTCTTCCAAAGTGCTGGGATTACAGGTGTAATCACTGTGCCCAGCTAGCTACTTTTATTTCTACATTATCTCATAATATTCTAAATAAGAGGTTATAAGATTCAAATCTAGATCTATGTGACCACAAAGTCCATCAATATATTTCTATACCACCACATCAGTGAGCAGTTGAATGATACCACACAGTTTACCTATTTTTATCTGTATTCCACTAAACAACACTACTGGTGGAAAAAGTGAGTAAAAGCAATCAAGCAAAATTGTACTTTTCCAAATGACAGGAAAAAAAAAAGAAAAGATGTGACTTGTTCTTTTAAACCTAAATTTTACTGTTTTTTGACATAACATTATCTTCGGTCTCATCTCCACCTCTCTTATTTTTACTTTTTTAAAAACTTGAGCCTTAATATTTTATGTATCTTTTAAAAACTAATGAAATAAGTGAGCGTCAATATCTAGCAGTGTCTCTAGTTCCACCAGTTTCATTTTATTACTTATTTCCTTTTGGAAGACTATTTTGGAGACTATTGACTATTTTATCAATCCTTTATGTGCATTTCCCCTAATTATATCCAATAAACTTTAATACTAATAACTGGCAATTATGGAGCACATATGTAGTAGGTACTTATTAAGATCAGTATCTAGTTCTCACTTCAGGTTTGCATTATTGTCCTCATCAAAACCCAGAGAGCTTTGATTTAACCAAAGCCATGAGCTAGTCAAGTCGTAGATTTCAATCCAGATCTGTCCATTATCAGAGCCCACATGTTCTTTCCTATAGACAACATGCACTGTCCGTTATGAGCATTGAGTTTGTCCAGAGGCCTAACAGATGACAGGAAACAAACATGGAAATATGGCAGAGGCAAAAATTCCAGGTCACCTCAACCATTGGTTTTAGGCACTGACAAGATCACCCACTACAGGAACAGTGCTTTGGTATTTAGCTTCTAAAACTATATCAAAATCTTTTATATTATTGAGCATTTTCTCAGCATCAAAGCACATTTATTTGTATAGATACATGAAGATGTGCATAAAATGTAAACTTTGCTTTCAAGGAGTAATTGTAATTGAAAAAAAAGGACAGGCATTGTTTGTTGTGCACCAATGTCTCTAGGTTAAATTACTTAATATCTAAGATAGATATCAGCTTCAAAATGCAGTGATTTTGTTTAAGTAAATCCAGGAATGCATTAACAGTAAGGGTGGTCCCTGGTCTGTTTGCTGATAAAATGTTACACCTACAACAAATCCTATGAGAAAAGTTATCCAGAAAAATAAGAAGAGACAAGGCAGAGCAAAGTAAGAGACCACCCTGAGCCATACACAGGGACAGACTGGGGAAGACACAGAAGCTGATATTGTGACCAAAGGGAAGCAAGCTTGGTTGGGACAGATGTAACCGAAGGAAAGCAAGTTTGGCTGGGACAGAGGTAGGCTGGAGGAAGTGGAGGGTGTAGAGGATCTGCCTAGGAGAATACACCTAATTTTCAAAATAAACAATACATTTAAAGACCATGTAAGAGACATTTTGTAGTTAGAAACAGAATAAGATGTTCAGAAATACATATGGGTATGACTAACGTATACAAGAGGCAAACAAATTGGTCAAGTCAACAGACTCTGTATGAAAGGCGAAATTCACATCCAATGAGGATTGTCCTAAGCATAGAATCATAGAGGCCAGGAGACTGGTGAGGTTGAAGGAAACAAATCACTGGATAATAGTAAATATTAAAGGGAAGATAGTAATCTGTCTTTCCTACAAAAGGCATGAAATTGAAAAATACCCAATTCAAAAGCCACTGAGGAAATATTTTGTCATCAAAGGAATAGTAATAAAAATTGCTTCACAGAGGGTACACCAATAGCTACCAGTTGAGCACTTAGCACCTCACAGCAAGCCATAACATATTAGAGTGTTATTATTTTATAGATGAGAAAGCTGCAGCTCAAAGAGTTCACACAGTACTCCCTGAAGTCTCAACTGATAATTTGTAAAAGTTCTATTTAATCCCACATCTAGGCAACTCCAAAGCATATCTACTTGAACACTAAAATACTGTACTTCTCACTAACAGCCAAAGGGAAGTTTAACAAATTGCAAACATGGCTTTCCGCTTGAATTCATCCATATAGTTAATCTATTTTTTAAATTAGTATCAAGAAACTGGTTAACCTATATTTAGTGCTACATAAAGAACACACAATAATTTTGGAAAAAAGTGCAAGTTTTCAAAGAAATATTCTTCTCATGTAAATCTTTAGGGAAAAAATATACATGAATATAATTAAACATTGTATTAAAACTTCAAAAATCACATCCTAGAGAAATATAATTTATAATTAAATAGCCATGATAATACTCTAGATAACTCATCATTACTAGAGTGTATTCAAATATGTCACCCAAATACAGTATGAAAATAAGTTAAGCTGCTACAGTAGAGGCTAGTATACAGCTAAGAGTTTTATTCCAATATTGTTATTTTCAGGAAGTCAGAAACTTGTTTCTTTGAAAATATTTCTTTTAACCTGGCTTCTAAGTCATCTTAACACTTCTAACTTGATACCTCTAAAGAAATTCTTTTATTTCTTTTTCATGCTTTCTGTAGTTTGGACATAATGGTCCCTTTCTAGCCAGCTTTGTTGGGTTTCTGAACAGTTTATCAGTCTTCTTGGTTGAGGGTCAGCAAGAGAGAAACAGCAGATTATGAAGTGAAGATTTCACATCTCATCTTTATTTAGCAAAATATGCCCAGCCCTCTGTTCATCTGAGTAGTGTAAGAATGGATTACAGCAAAAGGTAGTATCACTTCAGTTTCATTCAACTGACATTTAAGGAGTAACCCAGCTGGTGCCAAGTACTGTGAGAGATACTGGCTTAAAATGAGACTGTCCTTAAGATAGACATTAAGTTTAATGGGGGGGGGCATATATAAAAATATATCATTTCACAGGTAGCATATGGTGAATATAACCCTAGATGTATATATTCACAGTATTTGGGAGGTACTTAGCTGAGACAGGACTGAAGGTATCTTCTTGAAGACACTGAACCAAACTTCGAAAGTCAGCGTTACTTTTGTTACCTGACAGGAAGGATTGCAGAGAATTTTAATCTGGCCAGGTCATACAGTATACAATAAAATTAACATACAATAAAATTAACAGATATTTTTGCTTGTTTTTTCTTTGCCTATGTTATACATAATTTATACATTAAAATCAAAAGTTATTTTTAAGCACAATAGAAACTAGAAGGATTTATTTAAAGGAACTAACATGTATCAAAGATAAGTATAAACAAAATGTTGACTAATGCTCATAGTACTAGAAAAATAATTAACACACCTAAGAAATATGCTTCTTTTCAGCTAGTTGGTTCCAAGTTCAATCATTTATGGAATGCTTCTTCCTTGAATACAGCTGTTGGCACGTGAACAGCACCTGGGACTGTGTTGGGGACTCCAGAGTTTGTTAAATATGCTCATGTTGACTGAGAAACGTGTTTTGTTATGGTTGTCTATTGTGTAAGTTAGAAATTTGAGCGTGATAAGTATATGTGACCCAAGTACACTTTCATTTGCTTCAGCAGAAATTTTTTATTCAAAAATCAGCTTTGGGAACAGATTCCAGTTTATTAGTCAGGATGAAGACGCTGTCTCGGAATTGGTGGATGCATGCAGCTAGTTAGGATTTCTATCTTACTTGCACCCAAATTTTCTTGAGAAGGCTATTCAATTCCAATTTACTGCCCAAGTGACTTTTGCTGCCAAGTAATACGCAAGTTAACTAGGCGAAGATCAAGTAGGCAGAGATTATAAGCGAACTGCACTAAGGAGACCCACAGCATGGTTGCCTTGAGGTTAGGGCTAAGGAAATATTACCCATCACTCCACTGCTGCTTGTGTTACTCGACAAATGGCCATACTGACCTTGGGAGGTTCACAAGAGAGTATTTTCATAGTCACTTAGAAACTGACACTAAATCCCTAAAGTTTCTTGGACTAGGTAGATTCACTGTTCCCTTGTCCCTTAGCTCCTCTTTGATCTGACAGCTCTTTAGATGAAAATATCTTATCTTTTCGTAATGTTTCTCAGTGTACAAACCACTTCCATATTGTTTGCTTTGCTTAGACGCTTTGGACAATTCTTTGTACTAGACAATTATTAGTTCCATTTTACAGATCAGGAAACCAAGATTAAAGGGGAATGACAAATTAGATTTATCCATGCTTGCCAGTCTTTTAAAACCCCTTTAGGTAGGTGTCACCCGCCCCCCATTTTATAGTTAAGAAAATTGGAATTTTTTTAACATTTTCAAAGTTATAAGCTAATGAGTGGTGGATCTGGTGGTTAAAATCAATTTTTTGACTCTTTGGAGTAATCGTCAACATAAATAATGATTGTAATCATACACCAAGCTTCCTCTTTTTTTTTTTTTAGTTAACATCTCACTCTGTCACCCAGGCTGGAGTGCGGTGTCATGCTCATGGCCACAAGCAGCCTCGAACTGCTGGGCTAGGTAATCCCTTTGCCTCAGCCTTCCAAGTAGCTAGAACTACAGGTGTGTGCCACCACGCCCAACTAATTTTTTGATTTATTGTAGAGACAAGGTCTCATCAAGTTGCCCAGCTGTTCTCAAACCTGTGGGCTCAGATAATCCTCTCACCCCTGCCTCCCAAAGTACTGGAATTACAGGTGTGAGCCACTGTGCCTGGCTTGGAGCTTTCTCAAAATATACTTGCTAGCCTCTATCCTAGACTTCTTTGGGACTAATCAACCATATGTGAATTCTGAAAGCTTCTACAATTTATTCGTGTATGCACCCCTAATTAAGAATCAGTGCTTCCCCATTTGCTTTTTTATTATAAATTATCTTCTCAAATTAGACTTAGATAACAAGAATTAGTTCTTATCTTTTAAAAAATGACTCCTTGGTTTACTACATTTAAATATCTTACATGGGTTCTGTACATCAAATTGTTCCTAATAATTATGAAACTTGAAAAGATAGTTGGGTTTTTTATTATCTTGTAATGTTCTCAATACAATTTTGTATTATAATCACTTAAACATCTTAAGCACATATAGAGTTATGATAATTATGACAGTATTGGTACAGAAATAAATACATAAGTAAATATGCCAATGGAACAAATTAGAAAGCTTAGAAATAGAGATCCATATTTTTACTAAATGAGTATGATTGAACATATAGTTTGTTTGTTGTTGGTGTATAGAAATGCTACTGACTTTTGTGCATCTATTTTGTACCCTGAGACTTCACCAAAGTCCTTTATCAGTACACGAAGGTTTTTTACAGTTTTGCTTGGGTTTTTAAGGCATAGTACCGTGTTGTTTGCAAAGAGGGATTACTTGACTTCCTCTTTTCCTATTTGGATACTCCTGATCTCCTTCTCTTGTCTGATTGCTCTAGCTAGGACTTCCAACACTACATTGACTAGGAGGGGTAAGAGTGGGCATCCTTGTCTTGTTCTAATTTTCAGGAGAAATGGTTTCAATTTCTCTCCGTTTAGCAGTATGCTGTCTGTGGGTTTCTCACAGATGGCTTTTACTATTTTGAGGTATATTTCATTTACAACTAGATGTTCAAGGGTTTTTATCAAGAAGGGGTGCTGGATTTTATCAGAAACTTATTCCATGTCTAATGATATAATCATGAGGTTTTTGTTTTTATATCTGTTGATGTATTTAATTACATGTATGGTCTTATGAATGTTGAACCAGCCCTGCATCCCAGGGATAAAGCATACTTGGTCGTGGTGGATTATTTTTGAGATATGTTGTTGGATCCAGTTTGCTAGGATCTTGTTGAAAATTTTAGCATCTATGTTCATCAAGGATATTGGCCTGTAGTTCTCTTTCTTTGTTGGAGCTTTACCTGGTTTGGGGTATCAATATGATGTTAGCTTCATAAAATGATTTGGCAAGAGTTCCATCTCTCGATTGCCTAGAATTCTTCTAATAGGATTGGTATCAGTTCCTCCTTGTATGTTTTGTAGAATTCTGCTGTAAAGCAATCTGGTCCAGGACTTTTTTTTTGTAGGTAGTTTTCTTATGACATAGTCAATTTTCTAGATTGTTATTGGTCTATTTAAGGTCTCAATTTCTTCTTGTTTCACCTGGAAAGGTTGTGTGATGCCAGAAAGTCTTCCATTTCCTTTAGCTTTTCAAGTTTTTTTTCCATACAAGTATACATAGTAGTCTCTGATAATCTTTTGTATTTCTTTGAGGTCAGTTGTGACTTGATCTTTTTGCATTACTGATTGTGGTTATTCAGGATTTTTCTCTCTTTTCCTTGGTCAGTCTAGCTAGGGGTCCATCAATCTTGTTTACCCTTTCAAAGAACCAGCTTCTTGTTTCATTGATTTTTTGTATTATCTTTTTGCCTTCTATGTCCTAAATTTGGACTTTTATTTTGGTGATCTGGATTCTTCTGCTGAAGTTGTTGTTTTGGTGGTCTTGCTTTTTCAGCTTTCTTAGATGATTTGTTAGGCTGTTAACTTGTGTTCTTTCCATTTTCTTCATGTGTGTTTGTAAAGATATTAATTCCACTCTTAGTACTGATTTCATGGCATCCCAGATGTTTTGGTAAGATATTTCTTTGTTTTCATTTGTTTCCAGGTATCTTTTAATCTTGTTTTGATTTCCATGTTGACCCAGGAGTTGTTTAGCATCATGCTATTTAGTGTCCAAGTCATTGTGGGTTTGGGGGGAACTTTGTTGGTGTTGATATTTATTTTTATTCCATTGTCGTCTGAGAAGGTGCATGGTGCTCCTATGTTGGTTGCATATATGTTTAGGATGGATATTTTTTGTTGATGGATTTAACCTTTTATCATTATGTAGTGACCTTTCATATTTTTTTAAGTTTTTGATAGCTTAAAAGGTATTTTGTCTTATATTAAGATTGTGACTCCTCCTTTCTTTTGTATTCTGTTTGCCTGAAATTTTTCTTCCCATCCTCTTACTTTGAGTCTGTGAGTATTCTTTCTGGTGAGATGAGTCTCTTGGAGACAACATATTGTTGCCTCATGATATTGTATCCATTTTTTCATGCTATGTCTTTTCAGTGGTGCATTTAGTCCATTCATGTTCAGGCTAATTATTGAGATGTGAGAATTTATACCTGTCATGAGGTTCTTATAGAGTTTGTTGCTGTTGCTGCAGTTTGTTTATTTGTTTGTTGTCTTTCTTTTGATTTTTAGGTTGATTCATGTGTGTTTTCAATCTTTTTCCTGCATTCTTGGGAAAGGCATTGTAGTTCTTTTTTTCCTTTTTACTGTGTTTAATACTTGAAGTGTTTCTTGTAGAGCTAGTCTGGAGGCAGTGTAAGCTCTCAGGATTGAATGTCTGGGAAAGATTTTAATTCTCCCTCATTGATGAAGCTTAGCTTAGCTGGGTAGGTTATTCTTGGCTGAAATTGTCTATCTTTGAGAACTTTGAAGATTGGAATCCAACCTCTCCTAGCCTGAAGTGTTTTATAGATAAATCTCTGCTATTCTAATTGGTCTCCCCCAGTAGGTACTTTGACCATTTTCTCTTACTGCCTTTAGGATTTTTTCTTTTATACCTACGTCATGTTTTTTACTATGTATCTAGGAGTTGGTCTTCTCATTTGTTTTATCTCAGGGGTTCTCTGAATCTCTTGTGTTTAGTCATGCCACTGATGAGATGAGGGAAATTTTCTAGGATAATTTCATGGAAAGTTTGTTCCAGGTCTCTGCCTCTCTATATGCCTCTCTCAGAAATTCCAATTAATCCTAGGTTTGACCTCTTGAAATAATCACTCAACTCTCAAAGGTTTTGTTCTTTTGCAAATTTTTAACAGTTTGGGTTAGTTCCATATTTTGGCTCTCAAGCTCTTAGATTTCTTCTTCTGCTTGGCTAAGTCTGCTTTCCATGCTTATCAGTTTGCTATTTAATTCATTCACTGTGTTCTTTATTGCTGTTATCTCAGTTATCAACTCCTTCATTTTTGTCTCTCCTCAATTCTGCTTATTCTCTCTATTAATGTTTTGATATCTAGGCTTGTGATTTGAGACCAGTCACTCTGAGGCCTCTTCATTGTTTATGTTCCCAAGTCTGTATTCTCAGTGCCTGACCTCCCAGTGGTCTTTGTGAGATCCATATTCTTCTTTTGGCTTCTCTTCATTTGTGTAGATTTTTCCTCTTCCCCTTTTTTAACCCCTCTTTAATTCTGTTGTTCAGGAATGGGGGTGTGGGTAGCTTTTACTTCTGTTTGCACATTCTCCTATTCTTCCTTATGTGGATCCTCTGGCTTTGTTCAATTCTGAAGCTGAACTGTGTGTGTGTGGGGGTGTACATTTTGCAGTTTTGAGATTTAATTGAGGGAGGAGCTGTGATTCAGAAACCATCTGCAGATCTCAGTATCTTCTGATAGGTGTGTGGTCTCCCTTGAATCCACTTCCCACTGCCTTACAATCTGTCCATGGAGTGGAAATATAGATTTGTCCCCTGAAAGCAAAATTAAGTAAGAAAAAGGGCAAGAATAAAAAAAGGAAGGAGAGGGATGAGAGGAAGGCGGAGAGAGAGAAGAAGAAGAGGAAAAACAGGTGTACCAGCTAACAAATGAAAAGAGACAAAAAGACAGAAGAGATTTAAAAAATGAAAACATGTATACAATCATACAAACACACATGCCAACAACCCCCCCACTGGTGTATTCCCCCTCAAAAATACCCATACACAAACAAGAAGTTTAAAAAGAAAAAAAAAGCAATAAAATAACAGAAACAAAGTAAGTATAAAAACATAATCAAAACCAGAAAGAAAGAAGAGGGAAATTTGTAAAAAATACACAGAAAACCCCACAAAACTCAAAAAAAAAAAAACAAACATACAAACAAACACACCAAGCTGAACAAACAAACAAAAGGAAAAACAAAAAATACAAAACTCACTCTGAGGGAGTTCCTGTAACTTCAGCTTCCTTTTAGCTGTGGTCTCCAGCCACTCCCCTCTGCTCTCAGGGCAGGCTGATAGGATTACTCTCAGAGTGTGTCAGATGTCCCACAGAATATCGTGGGAGGCGGGTGGATCAGATCTGTACTCACCAAAACTGCTGACACTTTTGTCAGTTCTATCACTCAGATCTGAGGAGTTTGTGCCTGTTCCAACGTGGGGGAGGGGCGTCTGTCTCTCTGAGTTTGATGAGATAAACTCTTGGTCCCAGGTTGGAGGCTGGGTGGAGCTGGGTGGAACAATGAAGTTTTCTGCCTGGTTCCAGGGCAGAGAAAATGGCTCTGACTGGCTTTTCCTCACCAGTGGTGGGGTTCCTCTCCAGCTCCCCCTGACGGCTCTCCCCATGGATACAGGTCTCCAGCCGCTCTGCTATGATGATGTGGGCTGGGTATCAGGTGATGAGGATCAGCTGTGTTCAGCAGCCTTTTCTCAGGAGAGCCCCGGGAACAGCAGATGATCCTGTGCACCAATGGCTCTAGTCTCAGGGTGGTGGTGGTGGGGTTGAGGTCACCTCTGGAAGACAGTCCCAGGTGAATGAACCCGTCTCCCCTCAGATTGACTTTCACTCACACACTGGCCACCACACACCCACTCATGCAGAGTCTTTGTGGATACTTGCTTTTGTGGAGACTCTCACACTCTGACCTGTTCCTTCACCCTCTTGCTGGAAATCTCCTCATTCGTATTAGTGGCAGAGGATATTCTACAGAAAAATGAGTGACAAATCATCTTTTCAATATAACTACTCGTATGAAAAAATGGTTCCTGAATTCAAAAAAATAAATAAATAAATTGTACCCCTACCTCAGACCAAAACAACACCAGCAGGGGGGTTGTAGACTTAGATGTAAAGGATAAAATTATAATGCCTTTAGGAGATACTGAAGAAGATTACCAACATGATCTCAGGATTAGAATAATATTTATTTCTTAAATGAAACACAAAAAACACACTTAAGAAACAAAATAGTGTATCTGACTACATCAAAATAAAACACATTCATCAAAAGAAATCCTTAATAGAGTAAAAAAATAACAGGATTTTTAAAAGTTTTTAAAATAGATAACAAAATATTGGTACGTAGATGTGAGAACAGTGATTAAAAAAAAAAAAAAGGAAGAAAACCCTGTAAAAAAATGGGCAAAACATTCGAGCAGAAAGCTCACAAAAAAGAAAATTCAAATTGTTGTTAAACATACAAGAGGTGTTTAACATTATTATTAATAGTGATCAGGAAGAGGGACATTAAAACTGTTACATGATATCATTACAGACCCATAAAATTGAGCAAAATGGGAATAGTATAAGTTACATACACTACTAGTAGGAGTGTAAATTGGTACAACCACTTAGGAAAACAGTTTGGAATTAGCTGGTAAAATTGAAGATATGCATATCTTATTATCCTACAGTTTCAACCCTAAGAACAGAACTTACAGTCTCCTGCCCATGTAGGGGACCACAATATACGACATATAGCATCATTGCTCATAATGATCCCAAACTGGAAACAATCCACATAGCCAAAGACAGTAGAATGGATAAATAATTATAATATATTCATAGATTGGATGTCTTATAGCAATCAAATGAAGTAAATCTTTGCTCTATTCCAAAATCTTCCACAGATGATACTGAATAAGAATATGAAATACTACATTTTGTATGAATTCACTCATACACATTAAAAAATATGCAAGATTAAACTGAATTATTAGAGATGCACACAGAGTTGGGAAGCTACAGAGAAAGGGGTTTCTGTAAAGTCAAGGCAATTGCTATCTCAGAGGGGAAAGAAAGAATGGGATCTGAAAGAGACACATGGTGATGCACGGTGATGTTGAGAACATTCAAAAGTGTAGTAACACTAATTTTCATGTGAATGTTCTTTTTATAATTATTCATTATACTCTTCAGTCATACTTTATTTTTTTGTATGTTATATTTTCCAATATTGAACAGACTTTAAGAAGCCTGCTTAAGCAAAGAACCACCTATGGAATGTTTATTCCTATCAAATTTGAGTATAATAAGAATTGAGTGTTAGAAATTAAAAAGGATAAATAACATAAGTTTGGTTGACAACTGAAACGGTATATTTATGTATAATTGTTAGTACTCATAAAATGTGGTTTCTTTTGTTGTCATATGGTGCAGAGTGGCTGGTGATTCTGGAGCTGCTTTTAGAGTTAAATAAAGAATTTCATACAATAATCTCTAGAAACCAGAGGATAACACTACAGCTTTGCTGCTGGTGAAATGAACAATGAAGATCCTGCAAGCAAGGCATGGGGAGTGAGATTTTAATTAATCAGCATGTTTATTTTAGTATGAATTGCACTCCCACCACTTCCTGTGTTCAGAGTCTATTATTAATATCTCTACGGGTGACATGTCTTCCTTTCCAAGACCCTGTTCCTTCCCTTCTTTATTGGTTTGGACATTTAGGGGTTGTTATTTAGCTCTGGCTGATTCTCAAATGAAGCTTTGCACAAGAAGAATGTAATTAAAGGATAAACCAATGAATTCTTATTAAAATGTAAAAAATAAAACTATGGGCAGCATGGCAACAGATTTGGTCATAAAACTAGGAGCACAGTGTGTCAGAACTAAAACATATTTACACATTAAATAAGAGCATTAGGAACGAGCACATGGAAAATGAGCTATCACAGCAATGTCCATGGAAACCAGTTTCTTATCTTATTTGACACTTGCAGAATTCTTCACTCTGCACCTATCCAGGAAATAGGAAGGGCCCGAATAATAAATAGAGGCATTCTTTCCAGCACCTCAGATTTTTCTTTTTCATCAAGAGAAGTACTCTTTTCATTCTGATTTGGTGGGTCATGTTTCAACCAAACCAAACAAATCATGATGACTTTCCTGAAATGAGAGTAGTTTTAGTTCTTTAATCATGTGTAATAATAGCAAAGATCCACTTATCAGTTAACATCTGAAAGTGCCTGACCTGAATTATTTCCTTTAATCTTCATAAACTTTTATAAAATCACTATTCTTCTCCCCATTTTATAGGGGAAGAAATTGAGTTGTAGAGAAGATGAGTACTTTGCACACAGAAAACAGGTACTTTTGGGAGAGTCAGAATTCAACCCCAGGAGCCTGATTCCAGAGGCCACACTTAAGTCACTACATCATGTGGGGAAACACATTTCCTCCCATCAGTTTAGGGCCACATGAGATCTGATCTATCTGGATATACTTTGAATGCTCTGTTTTGATAATAATCACTACGATAATGCTAGAAACTGTCCTTAACAGTCTAAAATAAATATGGTAGATTTTAGAAATTCCTGATTTATTCCCAGAAGTCTTATCCATAGAAACTCTGGTTTGGTTTTAAAAAGGATCAGAAAGCCTTCTACAATTCTGCATCAATGGAGGGACTTTCAATAGTGTAATCATTTGAGAGCTTAATGTTGTCTTGTCTGTGATGTCTCCCTTGGCTCCCCCAGGCTGTGTACTCATGCCCCTGCATCACTGTACTTTTCACATTATACTGCTATTTGTTTATGTTTCTCGCCTTTCTAGTAGATTTTTAGAATCTATAAAGCCAGAAGCTCCAAACTCTCATAGCCCCAGTACCTTGCACAAGGTCTGAAGTAGAGCAGATACAGTAGATATTTCCAGAATGCAGGATTAAGCAGTAGTGCTCTAGTGCTTAATATATATTGTGTCCACCATGTGTTAGGTGCTATGGCGCCCAACGCTATAGGAGAGATTTTGATGTATTCTGTCATTTATTTCCCATAAGAATTTAATATTTTTACTATGTGAATAGTGCTGCAACAAATATGTGTGCACAGGTATCTTTTTGATAGAATGACTTGAGTTCGTCTGGCTATATTTCCAATCAGGGGCTTGCTGGGTCATATGGAAGGTCAATTTCTAGTTCTTTCAGAAGTCGCCACACTGTTTTCCAAAGAGGTTGTTGCACTGGTTTGCATTCCCACCAGCAGTGTAGAAGCATTCCTTTTGCTCCGCGTCCTCACCAGCATCGTTGCTTGTTTTATTAATGATGACTCTATTCACAATAGCAAAAACATGGAACCAATCATGCTGCCCATCAAAGTTGGACTGGATTAAAAAATGTGGTACATATGCACAACGGAATATTATGCAGCCATAGGAAGGACAAACATATGGACTTTGCAGCAACTTGGATAGATTTAGAGTCTATCATACTCAGTAATCTATCACAGAAACAAAGAACAGAGTACCATGTGTTCTCACTCATAAGTAGACCTTGAACAAATAGTTATCATAATACTATAAGAAAGGGATTGACAGTAGTGAGAAACTGCCAGGGCAGCGGGGGTGGGATTGGCAGTTGAAGGAAACTGCTAGGGGAGGGAAGGGCATACCTCATCAAGAAGGTTACCTGCAAAATGAACATTTGTATACCTAACCCTGAATTGTACCCCACATCTTTAAAATAAAGAAAAAAATAAAATAATAAAATAAAAAGAATTTAATGAGGTTAAAACTATTAGTCTTATTTTTGAACTTATAATTATAGACTTGGGTTTAAATATAAACAACTTGTTTCTGGCCACAGAGGTATCCATGGTGAAGACAAAATCCAAACTCAGGACTGTATGACTCCAGAGCCTGTCCTATAACCCTTCCCTGCCCTGTTTTCATGTCTTAAAATTAGCAACTTTTGTTAGCAAAAGTTAATCATATTCAAATAGTAGGCTGCCTTTTTATATGACATGGTAATAATCTGCACTGTTTAGGCTAATAGGTATAAATATTCCCTCTTGGAATGTGTTTAATTTCCTAGATGGATGATTTCTTAAGAGTTAGACCCTTCAGCCTCATCATAACCCTCTTTCACAACTGCATATGTGGAAAAATTAACCATCCTTGTTCTTTCTTGGGTATAAGGACTGAATAATTGAATAGTGAAGGCAAGTTTCTGTTAACTGGATATTAGATGTTAAAGGATAATGGTAGCAGGGCCATGGGTAGCACAAATTTTCTTATGAAATACAATCACTACACTTTAGTAGTTTTTCTTGTCCTCAAATGGAAACCCTATGCATCTAAGGAAAGAGAATTATGCTAAAGAACATTCCATTGAGGAAAAAAGAAAATGACTCCTAGTAACCATGCTGGGAGGCTGTAAGTATTACACAGACACTGTAGGTTTGGTTCTATCTAAGATCAGCTATTTTTATTAAAGTTAGCTTTTTCCATACAGTAAGTATATTTCTGCACTTTGTTTTTAATAAGAAATTTAAGAGGCATTACTAGAGCTCTGGGAACAATTTCACACTTCAAGCAAGAGTTTGGAGAAAACATCAAACTATGTATTTGAAACAGATGTAAAAAAGAGATCATTTCTTCTGGCATTTTTCCAAAACTTGATCATAATAATGTCAAATTTTTAGAAATATAAAATAGCTCTCCCTAAAGTGATAAAATTCAAAATAAGTCCAAAGGAAATGCTCAGAAAGAATTGCTTTTCCATAGCAATTCATGAATTCTATGGTAAAATTTTTTCTGAAAATAAAACCAATGACACGATGATACTGTTTAACCATTGGGCCAGTTATCAGCAAAAAATGCCTTTGGTTTTTCTTCCATTCTCTCTTTTACTTCCCACTCAAACCACTGCATGAGAAAATTAAAGACAGTCCACAGACGACAATGCAATTAAAGGAAGGAAAAGACAGAAAATTAAAGTTTGTTCTGGGAGATGATGAATTACCACCATGGGGAGACAGAGGATAGGAGCAGACAACCACCAGTCAGGGTACTGTCAGTACTGGGTACTGCGCTTCCGTTAATGTTCTTCCAGATCTGAAGGCACAAGATTCTGATGCTCATTTGAGCTCATTGTGCGTACTCACCTACTGTCAGGTCATCCTACTCTCTCGACTTCACTTTTTAAGAGGGTTTGCATGTGGGCCTCTAACTTATGTCTTGCTGAAAAATCTCACCTCTGGGTCCAGGATCACCTTTGTCTAGGCAGTTTAAAATGGAATACCGGTCTAGAGTGGTGGTTCATGTCTCTAATCTCAGTACTTGGAAAGCTGAGACAGGAGGATTGTTGGAGCCAAGAGTTTGAGACTAGCCTTGGCAACATAGCAAGACCTGTCTTAAAAAAATTTTTTTAAATGTAGCCAGGCATGGTGACACATACCTGTAGTCCCAACTACTCAGGAGGCTGAGGCAAAAGGACTGCCTAAACCCAGGAGGTCAAGGCTGTGGTGAGCCATATTGGGCCACTGCACTCCAGCCTTCATGACAGAGCAAGACTTTTTGTCTCAAAAATAAAATCAAATAGTATACAAAGTAAAATAATATGGAGCAGAGAGTAAAACAATCTTTGTGCTTGTTCTTAGAAATCTGTCCAAAGTTTGGCCACCCTGATCCTCCTTCAGTGCTGATCCACTTATCCACCTATAAACACAAGTCAGTAAGAGGTGGTTTGGGATTTAAACCAAAGTATGGCTCCAAATTGCACGCTCCCATGGCACTACCTCACACACTCCATTATCCTGGATTTCTGGCATTGAAGCAGTGGAATTTTAATTTGTAGCTGCTCATGCACTGGCCTAGCTCAGAGCCTAGCAAATGCTGCCTTGCCCAGGGTGTGCAAAGTTCAGGAACGTGGCTGCGCCAGATGGTCATAGCTGAAAAGATCCCCTTGTCCATCGTCCAGGCTAGCACTGATGCCTTGAGTGTGTCAGTTGTGTCCTATCAAAGAAATGGAACTGTTTCTGCTGATAACATCCTATCCTAGGGAACACAGGATTAAATTTGCATGCCCCAGCAGAACTGCGGAATCACAGAATTATTGCATCAAAAGAAGAAAATACTTTAGAAGCCCTTGAATTTGTGACTTACACTTTGAGATGGGGAAATGGAGGCTCAGTAAAGTCTAATTAGTGCAATATAAACTGATACTAATGATGAAACTAGAGCTGCAGTGTGAGCCCTATCGACAACACACAAGTGGACGTTGTACTATTGAACTTCATTTTATTGTGCCTCATTTTTTCAAATTAAAGGTCTGTGGCAACTCTGTCTCAAACAAGTCTATCGGTGACATTTTTCTAACAGTTTAGGGTTACGTGTCTCAGTGTTGCATTTAAACGAGTCTTGTAGTATTTCAAACTTTTTCATTATTATTATATCTATAATGATGCCCTGTGGTCAGTGATCTTTGATATTAGAATTGTAATGATTTTGGGGTGCCAGAAATCACACCCATATAAAACAATGAACTTAATCAATAAATATGTGTGTACTGACTGCTCCACTCACTGGCCATTCCTCTGTCTTGCTTTCTCTCTCAGGCCTTTCCTCTCTGAGAAATAACAATATTGAAATTAGGCCAATTAAAAACCCTCCTATGGTCTTGAAGTGTTCAAATTAAAGGAAGAGTCACATATTGCTAAAAAGCTAGAAATTATTCGACATAGTTAGAAAGCCATGTCAAAAGTTGAGACAGGCCAAATACTAGGTCTCTTGTACCAAACAGTCAAGTTGTGAATGCAATGGAACAGTTCTTGAAGGAAATTAAAAGTGCTACTCCAATTAACACACAAATCATAAGAAAGCAAAACAGCCTTATTGCTGATGTGAAATAAATTTGACTGGTCTGTATAGAAGATCAAACCAGTCACAACATTGTCTTAAGCCAAAAGCTAATCCAGAACAAGTCTCTAACTCTCTTCAATTCTGTTAAGGATGAGAATAGTGAGGGAAATGCAGAAGAAAAATGAGATGCTAGCAGAGGTTGGTTTATGAGGTTTAAGGAAAGAAGTCATCTTTATAACGTAAAATTGCAAGGTGAAGCAGCAAGTGCTGATGGAGAAGGTGCAGCAGGTTATCCAGGAGATCCAGCTATGGTCATTGATGAAGGTGGCCACATTAAACAAGCAGATTTTTAATGTAAATGGAACAGCCTTCTATTGGAAGAAGATACCTTCCAGAAGATGCATGTCTAAAGAGAGTAGTCAATGCCTGGTTTCAAAGCTTCAAAGGACAAGATGATACTCTCATTAGGGGCTAATGCAGCTGATGACTGAAATTGAAGCCAATGCCCATTTATTTTTCTGAAAATCCTAAGGTTTTTAAGAATTATGCTAAATCTACTCTGCCTGTGTTCTATAGATGGAACAACAAAGCCTGGATGATAGATAGCACATCTGTTTGCAGCTTGATCTATTGAATACTTTAAACCAACTGTTGAGATCTACTGATCAGAAAAAAATATTTATTTCAAAATATTACTGCTCATTGATAATGCACGTGATCACCCAAGAGCTTTGACAAAGGAAATTAATGTTTATTTTTCATGCCTACTAACACAATATCCATTCTAAAGCCCATGGATCTAGAAGTACTTTCAACTTACTGGTCTTATGCTTAGCATGCTACAGAGACAATTTTCATGAAAGGAAGAGCTGATTATTTTGGCAAACTTCATTGTTGTCTTATTTCAAGAAATTACCACAGCTATCCCCATCTTCGGCAACCACTACCTTAATCAGCCATCAGCATCCAGACAAGACCATTCACCAGTAAAAAGATTACAACTTGCTGAAGGCTCAAGTGATCGTCAGTGTTTTTTAGCAACATGATATTTTAAAATTAAGGTATAGACATTGTTTTGTGGCTATTGCAAACTTAATCAACTACAGAATAAGATAAACATAGCATTATATGCACTTTAAAAAAAATTATGTGTGACTACTTTATTGTAATGTTTATTGTGGTGGCATGGGAGTGAACGTACAATATCTCCAAGGTATACTTGTAGTCCTTCCACCCCTCACCTGGAGAAAGCTGAGGGTCAGTAACTCTATTTGTGTGTTGAAGGAAACAGGTATTGCCTATTTTACCAGAACCAGAGACCAAAAATAATACAATAAGCTTATAGACTTGTCATGAGACCAGGATGTCCAGAAAAAGTGTTTAAAACAAAGCTAAAACAGACAAGATCAAAGAGCAGCTAAATGAATAGAAAATTTCAGATTTAGATTATTTAGAATTTGAAGCACCTGTTCTAACTTCAGCAGGCACATTCTCAAGTACTATTTTTTAATGTTTTCATGAACTTTTCAAATGCTTTCTTTGTAGCAATTTTACCTATAAAAATAGGATGAATTTCTGCTGTTGAACAAATGAGCATATAATTTAGCTAATGCTGAAAATACCTTAAGCAGTGCTAAATATGGCAACAGGAGCATGAAGTAAGCCCATTATTCAAGATTGGGCTCTATCCTGTTAAAATTTTAGCCCAACGTGAAAATTTCAGCCAAAAGCATAGATGGAAAGACAACTTCATTGAAAGAATTTAAGGTCTATTTTTCTAAGGTTAAGACAAACAGAAGACATAGAACTCTACACACACATTCTACCAATATCAGATACCTAATTTTGATATAGTATAATTATATACAATGTAAACACTGAAGAAAGGTTGTTAAAAGGCAGCATCTTGTGCAATTATAATTCTTTTCAAATAAAAAGGTGTAAAAATCTAACTGAAGAAGTTAACTAAGCAAAAAGATTGCACACTCATTGCATGTTATTTTATGACCTATTAATGTCATGATTGCTACTATTAGTGAGCAGCTAGTGTTTTTCTTCTGTTGTTATGTGCTTATTTTCTAGCGTAAGTTAAGCACTATCAAAAAGCCAAGGCTGGTTCATTTTCATTTTCTTGATACATCACAAAAAATTTCAGTAAATGTTAAATATATTTAGGCTATTGTTCATGAATTTAGGCTATTATTCACACCACTTAGATACCTAGACCTTATATTGGTTCACATTTTACTTCGCCTGATAGAATTCATTTTTTAAGAAGTGGGTTAGTCTCAAGCAATGGAAGAAAAGCCTCCATATATGTTAGTCCATTTTAAAATGTATTTCAATTGAGAAAGCAAAAAGCTTACTTTAAGATATTTTGAATTTTATTGAATCTGCCCTAAATGGATCAATATTCCTAAGTCAAATATAATAATACTCCTATGACAAATATATAATGTTCGGGTACTTGAGGATGTAAAAAGTGCTTCTCATGAAATGCCGGAGTAGGAAAAGACCCTAAGATTATCTCATCCACATGCCACACATTCCAGGTAATGCATTTCCAGCTTCGCAAGATTAAATGACTTGCTGTCTAAGGCCACCAGTTATAACTTAAAAAATGGAGCATCAGTTGGGCTCGGTGGCTCAGCCTGTAATCCTGTGCCTTGGGAGGCTGAGGTGAGTGGATTGCCTGAGCCCGTGGGTTCCAGACCTGCCTGGGCAACTTGGCAAGACCTCATCTCTACAGTAAATCAAAAAATTAGCCGGGCGTGGTAGCGCGTGCCTGTAGTTCCAGCTACTTGGAAGGCTGAGGCAGAAGGATAGCCGGAGCCCAGCCGGTCGAGGCTGCAGTAACCGGGAGCGGCCACTGCACTCCAGTCTGGGCCACAGAGTGAGACTCCAACTCAAAAGGGGGGGGGCATCTTTATCACTGCAAACAACTCATACCCCAGTTTTGTTTGCTTGAGTTTAAAAATCAGCTCCACCATGTAGTAGCTATGTGACTTTGAGCAAGTTATTTACTCTCTCTCTGCCTCAGTTTCTGAATCTGTAACTTGGGGCTACATTAGTAGTGCAATCACTGAGGTCTTGCTAAGGTGTTTAATTCTAAATATTCTAGATTTTAGCTGATGTGATTTTATACTTGCAATTCTATATATTCTTGCTTTTATCAGTCTTTCCCTCATGTGTCTTTTCTATTTTAATAACCTTTAATCAAGGCCATGGGAACAGTGAGCTCGTGAGGAAAGATGTGAAGGTTACTTTAGAGAGTAGTTTTTGTTTTAATTAAACCCTCAGCTCAACAGGCAGAGATGGAAAGGGAGGGATTACAAGCACAAACAACTTTGTAAGTAGAAGCACAGAGATGAACAAGCTCTGATGTGTGTAGCCGAGAAATAAAAAAGGTAGGAAAGTAGGCTTTATAGAGAGATAAGATAAACTGTGATTAAATCATAGAAAGATCTGAAAAGTGGGTTGAGGAGTTTGCACTTCATTCAGTAAGTATTAAAGGGAAAGTATTTAAAATTTTAAACTGGATAGTAACATATTCATCAGGAAGTATACACAAAACAGAAGAGATTAAGGGAAATAATATTGACCTGGAGTGTTATAAAAAGGGTTTGAATAAGGATGGTGACGCTGGAAATGGAAGACTGTGGGTGATCAGAGGCTTCAACCTGGAATCCTTGGAATGTTAGAGTCCATGGAACTACCTTCAGGAGGCAGAAGCCCCTGAATGTGTGTGTAAGCATTTTACAGGTATGTTTTTCAAAAGAGAGTCCTGAGATCTTATCAGAAATTTCAAAGGCATCTCTAAACTCAAAATATTAAAGAGACTGGTTCACTTGCTCCTAGATTACTTTCCTGCTGTGTAGAAATCCTTATCCATGACCCCAGTCTTTTCTTTGTCTGAATCATTTTGTAGAGTGGGACTTTCTGCCCAAGTTAATTCACACTTGTAAAGAACACTTAACACAGACTTAATTATTATATTTAATTTTTACTTATTTATTGCATGTATAGTTATTCTTTTCCATTCAGAAGGGGCTCTTCTCCATCTCACTGAACTTGGCTTACACACCCAAGGCCAAATATCACATTCACCCACTAACCCTTTTTTTTTTTTTTTGAGAAAAGCAGGATTTATTGAGAGGACAGAAAAGCTTCCACAGTGAGAGGGGACTCGAGTAGTTTGCCCCATCAACCCTTTTAGACCATCATCTACCTGACCTTATTATGAGATTTATGAATTTTGTCCCACATTTCTAACACATATTGACTCCTAAAGTGCATATACTTTATAGCCTTACACCCAGATTACTTTCCTAATACCTAGACCAGTGGAGCCAAATAATAGATTCATAAACAAAGAAGAGAAGTGCTTCAGAATTCTCTTTGGAAATCTACCTAACTCTTGCAGATTTGCAGGCATTGTCTATTTTCCACTAAGGGGATTTGAATCAGTAATGGTACCTTGCCATGACTTTCCCAGGTGTAATTATCGACCGAGAGAGCCTGTTTGTTCAATCACTGAAGACATAACATAGAGGTGCAGGTATTAATATCAACCTGTAGTGCATGCTCTAGCACACCAGTCAGACACTGCAGGATGCAAGCATTCATTCCCTTCAGCTGCTGGAATATAGCTGCCCATAGGCTTGCTCTGGCTAAGGAGACCTCTTCCAGCCATGCTTCTCTCATGGTGGAAGGAGTCCACCAGCCAAAAGGACATGCCCACACGAAGCTACATGGAGTCCATGCCCCTCCTCCTCCTCCTTCTTCTCTTTCTCCTCTTTTTTCTTCTAATTTTTCTTCTTCTTTTGAGACAAGGTCTTGACTCTGTTGCTCAGGCAATGTATATAGTAGTGGTGCAATCATAGCTCACTACAGCCTTGACCTTCTGGGCTCAGGCAATCCTCCTACCTCGACCTCTCAAAGTCTTGGATTAAGGGCATGAGCCACTGTACCCAGCCTCATTGTGGTTTTAGTTTGCATTTCCTCAATGACTAGAGACTACCCTATCCCTACTGAATAACTTAGGCACCTTTTTAGAAAATAAGTAAGGCATATTTGTGTGTTCTGTAAATGGGTTATTTATTTATTTTCTTCCATTGATCTAGATGGCTGCACTTTTACCTAGACCCCACTGTCTTTTTACTGTAACTATATAGTGAAGTTTAATATAATGTAGAGTGTTCCCTTTACTTTTTTCTTCTTTTTCAAGATTGATTAGCTATTTTGGCCCATAATTTTCCACATAAATTTTAGAATACGCTTGTTTATATTATTATAGATTTTAACATGCTGGGAATTTTTGTTTTAAAATAATAGTAAAGCATAAAATATCTCCTTTCTTCTTTTTCATAGCTATTATTAAATACAATACAATATTGCAACTAAGAATACAGTGACCAGCTTTATTAAAAATTAAACTTGTGCTACTATTACTTCAGATCTGCCATTAAGAATTAAGCCATTGTGGACAAGTAAAATTTTGGTAGCATCTTCTATAGAGTGCTACTTATTTGAGAAAGGTTAGATACCGAAAAGACTAATCATGGTGTCTTCTTGTGGCCACACATGTCTACATTATGCTCAGAAAAGCACAGAAAAATTTGGTAGAAGAATAAAGTTATTCAGCCGGGCTCGTTGGCTCAGCCTGTAATCCCATGCCTTTGGGAGGCTGAGGTGAGTGGATTGCCTGAGCCCGCGGGTTCGAGACCCTCCTGGGCAGGCGAGATCTCATCCCTACAATAAATTAAAAAAAAAAAAAAAACTAGCCGGGTGTGGTAGCACGCACCTGTAGTTCCAGCTACTCAGAAGGCTGAGGCGGAAGGATCGCCGGAGCCCAGCAGGCCGAGGCTGCGGTGGCTGCTCCTGGGCGACAGAGTGAGACTCCAACTCAAAAAAAAAAAAAAGAATATAGTTATTCAAAACCACCATTTTTCTATTTCAGATTGCAGGAGACTTATGAAAGTATCAGTGTCATGAGAGCTAGCTGCCTTTCCTTGACCTGAGATAAAGAATACGCTATCTAGCTTGCAGCTTCAATAAGATACCTTTGGATGTTTTGTTTGCCATTGTCGCAATACCGTGTCCTCGTACCTGTAGAGAAATTCCACAATTCTTTTTAAAAAATAACATCTCAAGTACATCTCTTTAAACAATTTCTTGCCCTGAATCATTTTTTACCCTGTTGATGAATAGGCCCTGGTTGGAGCTATAGTAGATAATCTGAGGTATCTCTCAGCTCATAGCTGCACATCCTTGAAAGCTGCCAGGACTTTAGTGCCATCCTACACTTTCCACTCCAACTCCAACCATGGCTGTGAGGGGATGGATCACAGATGGATGTGTGACCTCCACCTCTTCCTATTCCATTGTCTTTCCCAGGAGTTTGGAATCTGAATTAGGACACATTAGTCAACCTGAGGACATAACGACCTGGCAGCCAAGGCTGACACTGCGTGGAAGTTATCTTTAGCCAACACTCCCTAACTCCACTTAGACCAATTTTCTGTGAGACCAAAAATATAAATACCAAGTTTGTACTTTGACAACTAAAAAATGCATTGGAACATAGGCTAGACCAGGAATAGGTCTCATAAGCATACATTTGCCTTTAAAGTAGGAAGAAATAAGAGAAAAATTTCTTCGAACATGTGAACATGGAGAAGGATATATTATTTCTGGCAAAAAGTGCCCTAAGGCTATATTTCCAATTTGAGACATGTGGGCAGTTTCCTGGTAGCAAAATGTGCTGCATGGTGTTTTTTTTTCTTTGTTTGTATGCTGTTTTCTCCCAAAGATTATCTAATTGTGCTGCATTATGTAGTAAGTTATATTAAATAGATTGACACATGGTTCTACTGTATCATTATAATGTTGCCCTTCCATGCCCTCCACATTGTACTTGGTCATTTTTATCTTTCATGTTTCTTTAGTAAAGCTTCAATCAGAAATGAAGCTACCAAATACATACTATAGATGTATATAAAAAAGAAAACGATGCGTGGGCTGCCTTGTTAGATTTTAATACATATAATATTCAACACAGTGCTTATTTCAATAAAATTGTAAGACAGAAACAAAGAATTGTTGACTATTCAGAAGATAGCATATAAATATCTAGAAAACTAAGAGAAAGAATGAGGTCATTTCTACAGCCCAGAAGTGAAATTGACTATCACATAGCAGGGGTGATACTTCTAAATTATCTCATAGTGCTTATTTCCTTCCTTTATGAGATACACAAATAGGGCTTTTTCTTTTTTTTAGTGGGGGTGGTGGGATATTACTTATTTAATTTTGATGTGAAATTGATTTGGCATCTTTCATTTTTCTATTAACTCATTTTCTGGACTCCTCCTTCCTCCTTCTGACCTGCAGGTTTCCGCCCACACCCTCTCCTGCACATGGGGAGCTGACTCCCAATGCTAATTTGCTCTGCTTGGCAGTGCATCACGAGAAAGTCCAAAGAACAAACAACGCCTTGCTCAGTTTCTTGCAATTAAGGCTTATTAATTGCATCGGAATCAGGAATGCTTCAGTTCCCAGCTTTTATGATCGCCCCCTTTTATCCTTCACACAGCTGATTTAGTGAGACTAGGATTGCATGAGCATTGCCAGGAGAAACTCACACTACTAGCTGGTTGTTTCTTGTAAATAATGCCCAACTATTAGAAAATATTGAATTTGCTTTTACTTTCCTTAATACTAAAAACATTACCTAGAAAAAATGTACATATTCAACTTACATTAAATTCCTCTTGAAATGAACACATTTTCCACTTAGTTCATGTATCAACTTTGGGTTCACTTGCTTTGGATATAAAAGGAAGTTGGAGACCAATCTTCTAGTCATTCTGGGGCGCTCACATCAGAAGAATGGTAAAAGCAACTGTTCATTTAAGATATTGTTTACTGGACACTTTCAATAAGCTAATTCTCTTTTAAATACTTAACCTAAAATATTTTATTATTATTATTATTATGATGTCAGAATCTCAGAATCTTACTCTGTTCCTCATGCTGAAGCACAGTGACACAGTCACAGTTCACTGCTGTCTTACTTCCTGGGCTCAGGCGATCCTTCACCTCAGCCTTCCGAGTAGCCAGGATTACCGTAAAGAACTACAGGCACATGCCACCATGTCCGACTAATTTTTTTTATTTTTACTTTTTATTTTTTGTGAGTCGAGATCTCACTATGTTGCTAGGCTAGTCTTCAACTCCTGTACTCAAGCAACCTTCCCACCACGACCTCCCAAAATGCTGGGATTACAGTCATGAGCTACAACACCCAGTTTTCCTTTAATTTTTATAAAGATCCTGAATGGTTGGTTATCTCCAAATTATCATCCTAATTTCACACGTGAGATCTCTGAGGCACAGAGCTTTAGTGAATTATTCAAGATTGCACAGCCAGGAAGAGGCTGCACTGGGAGTAAAACAGTTCATTCCAGAAAATATACCTTTAGCCTCAGTACCACACTGTCTTTCAGCAATGGGAGGAATGTGTAAAATACTTGAAAATATCTCTATCTTAAGGGAATCTTGTGTTTAAATATTGCTGGACTCATTCTCAGCCATTGCCTTTCCACTTTTCATTCTAAAACTAACTTTTTTTTACCATGGTACCATTTACTTGGTTCTTACTCAGACTATAAAAGCATGATATGGTGTTTCATACTCAACAGATCAAGGAGTAAGGAAATTTTGCATTTCGATAACAGGGGACTACAGTGTGTAAGACAATCTACATGAAATGCAATATGATCAAGTCAACATATCTGTCCCTCTCAAGACTCCTCTTTAAGTGCCCATTTCTTAGTTCCTCTTGGACATCTTCACATGGTTCTCTCATGAGCGTTGCACATCTATCATCCATGACTGCTTCCCCAGCCTTTACCTTGCACGCAAACCCAAGTCTGTTTTTCCATTTCATCTTCTTTTCATCTTCAGCTAGTGGAACCACCAATTACCAGAAAAAGATGAGAATTACCTCTGACCTTTTATTCTCTCTTCTTTTTCTACCTCAGCATCAAGGCCTCCTTGAAACCCCTACCCTTTCTTGACTGGACTTCTCTAGCCATGTCTATTTATACTTTACTGTCTACCTTCCAACAGCAGACAGATGAATCTTCTGACACACAAATTATGTCATGTTACTCATATGCTTCATTTCTTTAGCAGTTTCCATACCTGCAGGACTTCATTTCAAGTTCCTTCTGCCCTCTTGGCCTCACCTTCCAAAAATGTCTACACATTCCTTTCACTACAGCCACACCAAGGTGCCCTCTACCTCACAACCAGCTGAATGTTCTTACAGCTCTATCACATTGCTCACAATCTTGTGGATCCCAACCCCTGCTTAATTGCCTGGCTGACAGCTATTTTTCACCCAGGACACATCAGCCACTACCTACTTTTAGAAATCTTTTTTCACTGAAGACCAGCATATCTCAAGTAGCTTAGGTTTTCTTTTTATATGCTGCTACTTTCATGCAGCTACTTCAATTTATTCTGTACACAAAGAAACTTGATCATACTGTCTCTAGTCATTGTTTTCTGAATATCTTCTCGTGTTGAGATTTTGGAAGACAGACTATGTGCTAATCATCTCTATATCCCAACACTTGGAATTTTGCCCAACAGTTTGTATTGCTCAATACATGCTAATTAAACTGAACAGAAATGTTAATACATGCCTTAAAATTGTGATTAACAATAAATAGAAATATTGTTGGTTTCCCTAAACAATAAGAACACAAATAAAATGATGGGAAGTTGAATATAAAAGAAAACTTGCAGGGCACTCTGGTGTTTTGCACATTAAATCCAACAGCCTCCATATTCTATGCTAATACAAGCAATATTCAAAAATTTCTGACAGTGGTACCTCAAGACTTTCCATTACCAGGCTTAATTATTTGCAGTAGATTTTATCTTCTATCACGTACATTTTTATGCATATTTGTATAGATGCAACCCAGATCACATCAACTTGGAAGTAAAAGTAGAATCATAGTCATCACTAAAAACTCATTTTCTTCTCTTCTCTAAACTGCTCTGCAAAATTTCCAGACCCCTCTCAAATTTTCCCCAACTAGTTTTTATAGACTCCACACAGGTTCCCAACCTGCCCTGCCTATGCGTTCTGTCTCTGTGATGCCTTCTGCTGGCATGGGGCTCTTTGTTTTGAGCAAGATGGTATCTGTGCAGAGTGTTCATGCCCGACTCTCACCTTTCTACCAGAACAGCTATTCAAGACAGCCTGGAGTACTCAACAGGCAGGATGGGCACATTCTTAGGACACTATGAGACATATCTGCCAATAACCTTATAGTTATTATTCAAAAATACATTCATATAGGTTTTTATGCCTAAATCAGAATTTCTATTTAAATTTTCTTACATTCATTTAGCAGCTTGGAATGTCTATTTTTGGAATTCTGTGTGAGAAAATTCTCCTAATCTTTTCTATCTCAGGACTTCTAAGGCTCTTGAGTAATGTCAACTGCAGTGCCTAGTGTGGAGTGTGGGTGCTGACACAATGTGTGTACTGTTAGCACCATCTCATGCTGGAAACTCAAACATGTGCTTCACGTGTCCCAGGTCTTCTTTTTCTTTTTTTTTTTTTCCTATTTTTTATTGCAGTTCCCTTGCTAGTGACTTGGTGTGTTCATGGAGACTGAACAGAAGGGCAACCTGAGAACAGTGTTTAGAAATGCCCTTTTTTGTAGACTTTGGCCTTTGATTCTTTTTCCTTCCTTCCTTCCTTCCTTCCTTCCTTCCTTCCTTCCTTCCTTCCTTCCTTCCCTCCTTCCTTCCTTCCTTCCTTCCAGGATCTCTGTCACCCAGGATGGAGTATAGTAGGTGTGATCAGATCTCATTGCAGTCTTGATCTTCTAGACTCAAGTAATCCCCCCACTTCAGCCTCCAGAGTAGCTAGGACTACCAGTGCACACAACCATGCCTGGCTAATTTTTATTTTTTAAATTTTTCTCTAGATGTGGGCTCTTAATATGCTGCCCAGGTTGCTTTTGAACTCTTGGCTTCATGCGATCCTCCTACCTTGGCCTCCTAATGCACAGGGATTATAGGTGTGCACTACCACGTCTGGACGGCCTTTGCCCCTTAAGATAAATTGCTCTCAGCCAGGCACCCTGGTGATTTATATAACCAGAATCTGAACAGACCCACCCACTACCTCCAGTAAGTTTAGAGCAAGGGTCACTGGAATTAGGTTCCATATGGGAATATTGATTCACTAGTAAATTTTAAAATATTCTTCAGTGACAATTTTTGATGTGAAAATAATATCTTAAGTTGTTGACCAAACACAGTTAGCAGTACTATCCCTTACCCAATTAATTTGGCTAAATGAGATGTTACCGCATCATTTTTGTCTCAGAATTTTAAAATACACAAAAGAGGACTTTAGAAAGAAAGCATCAAGAAATTCTTAAGTACATCCAAAAAACTGCATGCAAGGGGCACATGTCACCAATGTGGTTCTTGTTCCTGGAGAGTCAGGGACTGAGCAGGAGCTGCAGAAGTTAATTCATGAATACATGGTTTTCATATAATTATTCTATATGCAGTGCTCAGGTGGCCTCATTAGTTCATGGACAAAGAGTGGGCAGGGATGAGAGGATTTTCTTTTAATCCCTATCACAGAACACCCTTGGGCTTCACTGGTTCTGCAGGGAAATTTCCAAAAACTAACTATAATGAATCTTCTCATTTTAAAGAAAAAGAAGTGGCAATTACAGTAACAATGAATGCCAGATTTGCTTTGATTCTTCTTCCAGGCCATCTGCTCTGCTCTTTGTGCTCTGCATTGTAGCGTCTGTTGAGATCATTGAGCAAGATAAATGAGAATAAGCAACATAGACTTTACTTCATTGAATTCTGAATTGTTCAAATACATAGTCTTGTTGTTTAAGGAGTCATCTTTAAATTTAAAACTAAAATAAATATAGAACATTCAAGTGACTTTGTGATATATGCTGTCTTAGTTTGGGCAAAAGTTAAGCTGCTGTTACAGAAACAAAAAAAAAACACACAACAGTGGATTTTTTAAAAAGCAGTGTCTTTCAGAAAATAGCCAGAGGTGAGTTGTTCTGAGCCAACTATGAGGCCCTGCCATCCCCACATTTTGTTTGTGTTTTGCTTGTGGTCTGCCAGGTAGGAGAAGCGAAGCCTGACCTGATGGAGAAGACAGGAAGTCACCCAGAAATCCTGACCGGGTGGTGCACAGAGAAACTCGGTGAGATTCTCAGTTGCCTTTTCTTAGAGAGAGGGAGAGTGTGTTGCATTAACAGAAGGATGTATGTGGAACTGAGAAGGAGTGAAATTAGAGGGCAGATAGAGACCCTGTCTCCCAATATTCCTTCTCTCCTTCTTACTTTGGGTAACAGAACCCCAGCTTTCACCTGAGCACGTGTATCCTGCTCAACCTTACAAGTTCTCCCAGGCTTTTTTTCAGTGAGTAAGGCCATGTGACCAGGGTAAGCTGACAAGGATTAAAGAGTTGGAAGTAGGCAGTTTCCAGTTGTCTCTTTACAGGTGCTGACTCTGCCCTCTATCTTTCTGTTGCCTGAAAAATGCCGACAATTGGAGCAACCATAGATTGAAGATAGAAGACCACTTCTACCCCTGGATGCTCACCTCTGATGTGTTTATTTATTTAAGGATATCGTGACAGTTTTTGAAACATAGCATCAAGAGGTGAAGTCTATGTCCCTTCCTTTCAAAGGTCTTGTATCTCCTTTGACCAATGGAGGATGGCAGAGCGATGGTGTGTGACTTTCACAGCTCGGCCAGAGAAGTCCTATGACTTCTCTGCTCTCTCAGAATGTCATCCCCAGAATCCTCCCCACTGGAACACAGCTCCCTGCCATGTTAGATCCCAGAACTGTGGAGAGGACACATGTAGGTGCTTGGTTGACAGCCCCAGCTGAGCCGAGCCTTCAAGTCCTCCCAGCTCAGGTACAGATGAATTCAGACTGTGCCCAATCATTTAATTTTTTCAGTCATTTAAGCCTTCCCTTCTGAGACCCTGGAAACCAGGTAGGCCCTCCTGTCCAGTCTGAATTCTTGACCCATAATATCTGTGAGCATGATACAATGCCTTAAGCATTTTGGGGTGTCCTTATTAAAGCAATTTAGCCAATACCCTAACCAATGAAAATGGCTTCAAAAGTGATTTAAATAATTCAAACTAAAACAAGACCATTTTAAGTTCCCAAAACTATACTGAATGTTAACTAACTGTCTCGGATAGCAACTACTGCCCTATCCCTAAGCATCTAAGACTCCGAGCAGTTCTGCCAAAACCTGCTCAGAACAATGGAGAATAAAGAGAATTTTGCCCTAAAATTTGATTCTCTGGTATTGTATCATGAAAATTTGTCTGGTTTTCTGGACTGATGTCATTCAAATCTATGCCTTCCTTCCTTTCCCTGGTAACTTGCTGCTCAGAAGTCTGAGGGTGGATGAAGTTTGAGTTAAGTCTAACTTATGATCCATACCTACATAATAAAGTTGTAATTGAAACCTCTCCTGTTAACCCTTATTTCTGGCCTGGTACATAACTCCACGGTCATTAAATAATCAGATACTTGCCTCTGAGTTTGCTTTTGAGTCTCTGAATATACATGCACAATTGAGAGCTCTTGTTGTAACAGGGTCCACAGCAACTATATGTTCTAGTTTCATGACTCCAAAAGTCCCTTTTTAGGAGGAGTAACTTTCATTTCTATTATTTTTTCATTATCATTATTATTAGGATGCCGACAAACGGTATGAAGATTCTACTGCATCTACATGGACATCTACGGATACAGAGCCAAATGTAGATACAAATTACAGAACATCCCTGGGCCACTAGAGAGAAGAAAAAAAGTTTTGACCAGTTAAGCTATCCAAGGGGTACACACATCACAATGTCAACGCAGGAAATTGGCGCTTCCACCACTGATCTCTGGACTTGCTTTCCTCTTCAGTCAAAGGAGATGACTGATTCCACTGCATCTCTTCAGGACAGCTATGGGGAAGAAACTGCAAGGTGTAGACAGTTTTAACCTACTCTTATTAGAGACCTTAATAGGGTTATTGCACATCCAATTGGAGACCAGTAATAACTAGAGTAACTGAACAAACATCCCCTAAGTTGCACATAGGCAAAATGAGTCCCAAAAATGTAAATGCTTCTGAACCCTCTCTTTTCTTTCTTTATATAGATAAAGTCCTACAAAGTGGCAGACTGAAGATGATAACCCAATAACTACACTTTCTCACATTTGGAGACATGGTAAATAATCAAAATTAGCTTTGATTTTGTTCACTTTCCCTCTCTTCTTTATTTCTTTCTGATTTTATTTATTTATTTTTTTGACTGTTTTATTGTAATGCTATAGATTAAAATGAACTTCCTATAGACCAGGCTTAGTTTATTAGTTTACATAAACTATCTAAACTATATAATATCCTTTTGTTAAGACAAATACTCTTTTGTTTGTACGCTTGAAAATGCTTGGACAACCCAGTGCAAGGAAATTGGGAGGAAAATCCTTTTGGTGCAGAGCAAGGTGGTGGGAGAGAACACAGAGACAGGAGAGCTGGATTCTAGTTCTGTTATGCCCTGGCGACTCTGACTCAGTCTCTAAAGTCCAGGTTCCTCCTCTATAAATTATGGGTTGTACTGAATTATTTATAAATTGTCTTTCATTTCTAAGATTTTGCAATCAAATTTATTTAAAGAATAGGAGTTAGGAGTGTGGGTTCTTGAGCCCATTGCCTGGGCTTGAATCCCAATTCTCCCACTTACCATCTGTGTAACCTTGGGTGAATGACTTAACTTTATGTATCTCAACTGAAGAAATGTGCAAATGATTATCTCTACCTCATGAGGTAATATGAAGAGTAAATGAGGCAACATGTATATAGTGACTGGGATGGTGCCTGGCACACACAGGGCTCAATAAGCATTTAATTACATGTACAAACAGCTATACTTTAGTTTATATTAATTAAGTGCCAGGCACTGTGCTAATCTTTGCATTATTTCTTTCGTTCTTCATATTAACTATTTGAAGTTATTTTGACTTTTCTGATAAGGAAAACAAGGTCCAGAGAGCTCAAAAACCCAAGATCTCAAAACTAGGAAGCTGTGGAGCATTGTCTCCACCGTGGGCGGACCACAAAACCTTTGTCACATACATTTGCATAGCCATAAATTATGTATTATTGAAAATTCTAAGAAAGGGCTATGCATAAAACATATCCCAATCTTTAGAATCGAAGAATTATTTGAAGATGGTTCAGCTTTAACTCCTGAGTTTGTGATCCTTATTATGTTCACCTGTTTTTCAGTGTCCCTTTTTGGCAAGGTTTATATTCCTCATTTTCCTTCGGCCATTTGCCTCATTTTTAGTTCCGTTTCTGCAGAACAGTCTGAATCCCAAAGTTCAATTCTCAGTTTCAGCATCGTTCCCAGGGCACAAAGAGGAGGCATATGTAATTTGTGTCCTTATATTAACCAGGCAGTTCAGATGTCAGCTATTTCCATGTTAAGTTTTTATTTGCTAGCAGGGTGATTTCTTCACTGTTCTCTTATTTATTTATTTTCACAGCCTGGAGAAGGTAGATAAACAGAAAGACAAAAGGCTAAGTTATCCTGAGTCAGAGGAAAGGGAGGGAAGCAAAAAGACAGATGGGCAAAACGAGGGGATGTGTGGGTTGGGGACACTATGTCCAGCCTGTGACTGTTGCCACTTTAGATTCTGGTGAAGAAGGTGTACATGTCATGATGATAATATAATAGAAGGTGGTGCTTTCAAGGATGGAAGGAAAGAGCTATTTGTGGAAGAGTTCCTGATTGGTGTGCTGCTGTTGAAACCACCTTTGAAAAATTAATAAAAGTCCACAAGGTCAGAATTGTAATGGGGGTCTGCATTTTATTAAGATCTAAACTGTAAGATGTTTATTATACTTATTTTCTTTTCTTCTCAACCTTTTCTTCCTCCATGTGCAGTCTAGACCCCCCCAGGGATGTCTGCAAGATTAATGAGCTTGTTTTTCTGTTGAAGAACAATGGTCAACAGATCATGCCACCTCCTTGATGGTATCCAGAAGTTTAATCGACCAAAGGATGTGAGCAGCTTTGATCACCAGTGATTCCCCCTCCCCCGCCACATTCTTTGTTCACAAATTTGTAACCCATCCCCTCCAATTACTCCTATGGATAACATAAACCTAAGACTTGTGTTTGAGATAGTTTTCAGACTCTGCATTCCATAGACCATCTGATTCCAACCAGACTATTGATCACTGTCGCCCACCCAAAAACTGCCTAGGTACATGAAGACAATCTCAACACCACTGTGCTTTTATCCCCAACCAATCAGTAATCCCAATTTCCTAACCTTCTATCTGTCAAATTACCCTTAAATACCCTGGCTTCTGAATTCTCTGGGAGGTGGATTTGAGAAATATCTCCTGCCTTCCTAGTCAGCTGCTTCGTGATTATTAAACTTTCTCTCTATTGCAACTTTTGCTGCCTAAGTCTTGACTTTTCAGGGCAATGAGCATAAAAATCTGGGAATTTGCAACACTGTCAGTGAGTGGATGGTGGATGCCAGGGAATTTTCTCAACTTGGCCCTTCGAAACGAGTCAATGTTACAAGGGTCCAACAAGGCCTCACAGTAAGGGCAATGCTTTAAATGCCCTCGGAGAGCTTAACAAATGCTTAAAAACTTAAGATTGAGGATGAAATCTGACCTTTTTCTTTTACTCAAATACCTAAGAGGTTTGGGGAGTCACACCTTATAAGTATCTAGCATCTTGACTTCATCTGTATATCAACAAACCTATGCCTTTCTGTCCTTATGTCTCAGTAAAACAGGTTAACTCCTGATAAGGACTACATACTGCCATTCAAGAAACCTTTAAACCCACCTATGACCTGCAAAATCCTGCTTGGAAATGTCCTTCCTCCCCTGGCCAAACCAATGAGAATCTCATTTACGGATTTTGTAAACTTTGCCACCCTAAAACTGTATATAACCAAGCTCCATTTGGTCACAGTGGGCACGCATTCTCAGGACTTCCTGTGGTTGAGTGTACCCGGTCTTAAATCCTCAAGTTTGGCTCAAGAATAAACCATCTTAACATATTTTACAGAGTCTGGCATTTTTTTGTCAACATTATTAATAAACATAAAATTCCTTACTAGACACAGACAGAGAGATAGGACAAGTCAGCTCAGACTTGGGGAACGAAGGAAAGAAGTATGTTAGGCAAAATCTGATCACTTGAATGTGGCTAACAACAATTTTGTCTAGAGTCATAAAAGCAATCTGAAACAGACTAAGGGTCCAGGCCTCATTCTCAAAGCCAAGTAAGAGCTAGGCCCTTGTTAAAGTGACTGAAGCAGATAAAACCTGACTTTGAAAGCCCACAGCACACTTCCAGCTCCTTTCTCCCACTGTCCGGCAACCCAGGTGCTCTCTATACTCCTCATCTCTCACCACCCTTTCCTCCTGCTGACAATCAGTTGTCCCAAAATCCCCCTCAAAAGCACAAGCTGGACAGTGACTTTGCCTCTTCCTTCCTCCTGGAGGCTCTCACATTTCTTTCTTTCTTTTTTTTTGAGTTGGAGTCTCACTCTGTTGCCCAGACTGGAGTGCAGTGGCCGCTCCCGGCCACCGCAGCCTCGATCTGCTGGGCTCCGCGATCCTTCCACCTCAGCCTTCCGAGTAGCCGGAATTACAGGCACGCGCTGCCTCGCCCAGCTGATTTTTTGATTTATTGTAGAGATGAGGTCTCGCTGCCCAGGCGGGTCTCGAACCCGCGGGCTCAGGCAATCCACTCACCTCAGCCTCCCAAAGGCGCGGGATTACAGGCTGAGCCGCCAAGCCCCGCGGCTCTCACATTTCAATGATAGCTCCTGAGGAGGGAAAGTCACTGGGGTTATAAGACATGAGTGTCTAATGGGGGGTCTCCAGGGAGTAGTACAGGAGTTATCTGGGGGCAGTAGGGTTTTCTGCTCCCCTTAGAACCGAGCACATGTGAACAACTTACTCCATCTAAGCAATTGCTTGTGATCAATGACAAAAATCTACCTTTTTAAAAAAATGTCCAAACAAAGGGAGACTTATCCAGTTTAGTGAGACACTGCTACTGTGGTGGCTTTCAAGTCAGGCAGCCTGCATGCCAACTGCTCTCTGGAACAAGGGCGTCCAGTTGGAATCTTGTCAGCCTTCAATACTAATTTCTAAGATGAGTTCTTTTTGGAGCTATTGTGGGTGGTAACAATCAAATTCTCTCTCTCTCTCTCTCTCTCTCTCTCTCTCTCTCTCTCTTCCTTTTATTTTTTAGTGAAAAGGCTGAGTCAGAAATGTCAAGGAAAAAAATATCCTTGTAGAGTCTTGTAGCAATGGTATTAAGGTTGTCTCAAACTGGTTGTATCAAAGCAGTCAAATCACTAAGGTTGCACAACAACTCATCATGGGTACCAGCCTTAGACTTGATCATATGTCTCCTAAGCCCTTAGCGTCCCTTCCCCTAGTTTCACTGTAAAGAGAATTAATTTTAAGATGCACTCAAAAGTGGGCCTTTCAAAGAGTTATCTAAGCATTGTCTTAGTCCTCTCAAGAGACAGTTTAAGTCTTTGTCTAACTGCTCTCCACATTTATTTCTCCCCACACCAGGATGTATATCTAAAATAACATTTATTTACAAAACTGTATCTTAGCAACAGTGGCACAGCACAAGAGTGTGTTATCTAAAGCAAACCAATTCTGGCCATAAACTATATAAGCAAAGCAGCCAAATGTGATTGGTATAGCTCTCCTGTGATACTGTGAGCCTGAGGTGTTACATGAGATTAAAGTCATATTTTTCAGACCTGAGGTGACCCATTATTCATGTTTACCTCAAGGGATGGGAAATATTTTTTATTCACAATTATGGAAACATAAAATTTTAGAGCTGAAAGGGATTTTGGAAGCTGCCTAGTTTAGTCCTGTGATATTATAATGAAGAGGGGAAAAAAAAAAACAAACAAAAAACAAAGAAAAGAAAGGGATAATTTGCTTTCCTCCAGTACACAGGTGGTTGGTAGCAGAGCTGGTGTGAGAAATCAAGTTTCTTGACTTTGGTCCAAGTACTCCAGTAATTTTTATATGAGAATACTGGTTTGGTCTTTATTCTACAAGGGCTCATTTAAATTCTCACTTTAAAAATGGGCTTCTGAATGAAATGTTTCAACATGTATGAATATAAATTAGAAAAAGCTTAGTATTTTTTTTTTTGCAAAAAATAGATTTCAATTTACATAATTCACAGCTTACTACTATTTTGTTTTTACCTTTGCAGTGATCACTGAAACTAAGAGTTACACATTAGTAAAAACTCTAAGTAATTGCTTGTGATCAATGACAAAATCTATTTTTTGTTTATGTCTAAATTAAGAGGACTCACCCAGGTTAATGAGACATTGTTAAAAGTGCTTATTTTAGAGCCACCCAGCTTCCACTTGAATCCCAATTCTACTAACTATTAATACTTCTTTGGAAAAGCTGTCTGATGCTGCTGTGTACCAGTGCCTCCAACTTAAAAGTTAAGATATATTCATACTTATAGGGTTATTGGGATAATTAAATGAGATGATTTATGTAAAATGCTTTTAACAGTTACTGGAAAAGAGCACATACGTATATGTCAACTATCTTAATTTGTAATGGCAAGTCAGTCATTAGAACACAAATGATACATTCTCCCCACATCTTTCTCCTTTTGGTCTGAGAATCTTATATTCAAATTCCAAACAGCAAGCTTATTATTAAGGATATTCTCAATGGCTGTTTCACAAATTATGGCAAAAGTTTTTCATTTATTTCACCGTAGTTTTTTTTTTAAATTTTCTGATAGTCGATAAATGCATTTACAAGATGGTTAGCTAGGTACAATCTACAGTCTTAAAACAGAGAGAAAGAAAACAAAACAAACACAAAGAACCCCACCTTTCATATGATTTCAGAACCCATGGCTTCAACCCCATTAATGTGATCTTCAAATAGCCAAATTAGCCAATTTCAAAAAAAGTTATTCAAAGTGTATTTATTTACAACAATGTGATAAAAGAAAACGATGCCCCAAGAGATTAAACACTTATTCTAAATTAAAAACCCAGCCATCAATTTTACTTTATCAGGGCCCTAAAATAAATTTTAAATGAAGAGTCTGAATTTTCATTAATTAATTCAGGCATGAAAGAAGCTGTCTCTCAATATTTTTACACATCTCCTTCCAAGACCTGAATCCAATCATTCCTTAGACTGCCAGGCTATCTATAAAATGAACCAAAGGTTCAGAGAAACCAACAATCCTGATAATGAGGTAAAGATAGTTTTTGTATGCCCATGCATTCTTGGTAACTCATTAAGAGCTGTTGCTCCAAAACTACTGGAGTATTTAAAAAATTATTACAGATCATTAAAAAGAATGTCTTTACAGTTATAAATGGACCTTAGATAATACAGTAAATGAGATTAAAAGTTTACCTTAATTTTTAATGAGAACAAGCAATTATATTCTCTTTTCATTAAAATCTACATTGGTATTCACAGAATAGAAACAACTGTCTAGGTGTGGTGGCTTACACCTATAATCTCAGCACTTTGGGAGGCCAAGATGAGAGGATTACTTGAGCCCAGGAGTTTGAGACCAGTCTAGACTTCATCTCTTCCAAAAAAAAAAAAAAAATAGCCAATAGTGGTGACATGTGCCTGTAGTTCCAGCTGTTTGGGAAGTGAAGGATTGCCTGAGCCTTGGGGACTGAGACTGAGGTGAGCCACGATTGTACCACTGAACTCAAGCCTGGATGACAGAATAAGATAGAGCTTTAAAAAAAGGAAAAAAAGAAACGGGGATGACTGAATTTTTTTCAGAAATATAAACTCAAATGTTAGCTGGCATCCACTACTCGAATTTGGCTCATATCCTTGATCTGGTCAGCCTGTAACATTTGTATAGTTTGTAATTATAAAGCTAGCATAAATATTTTTAAAGCATTTTACCCTTATTACCTACGTACTCAGAAGGAAGGGACAAAAGAGAGTCAAATAAGAGAGACAGCTACCCTGAAGAAGCACAGTGAGTTAATGATGGAGCTAGAACAGGAAGCCAGATATTAAGCCAGGACCATGGTTTTTTTTAGAAAAGTATGCTTAATAAAATATATATATATGTATACATATATACATATATATATTTATTTTAAAGCTGTGGAGTGCAATTTAGTATTAAGTATACAAGTGGACATTGCACAGGTAAAGTTTTGGCCTCCCTTTAGTCCCCACTTTGCCTGGTTTGAGATCAGGTACCCTTATTGATGTTGTGTCTCACCTCCCACCCGGGCAGTATCCCACTATTGCCAATCCCTTTCTTATAGTATTATGGTAAATATTCAGATTCCACTTATGAGTGAAAACATGTGGTACTCTGTTCTTTGCTTCTGTGATAAATCACTGAGTATTTTTGACTCTAAATTAACCCAAGTTGCTGTGAAGTCCATATGTTTGTCCTTCTTTATGGCTGTGTAATACTACATTGCGTATAGGTACTACATTTTTTTTATCCAGTCTGGTTTCGATGGGCAGCACTGTTGGTTCCATGTTTTTGCCATTGTGAATAGTGCTGCAATAAACATGTGTATGCAGGTATTTTTTTTTTTTTTTTGTAGAATGCTTTGAGTTTCTCCGGGTATATTCCCAGTAGGGGGATTGCTGGGTCATATGGAAGGCCAATTTCTAGTTCTTTTTGGAAATCACCACGCTGCTTTCCATAGAGGTTGAACTAGTTTGCATTCCCACCAGCAATGTAGAAGCATTCCCTTTTCTCTGCTTCTTCAGCAGCATCTGTTGTTGGTGGTTTTATTAATGATGGCCATTCTTACTAGGGTTAAGTGGTATCTCAGTGCGGTTTTGATTTGCATTTCTCCGATTAGTGAGACTGAGCACTTTTTCAAGAGTCTGTTGGCTGCCAATATATCTTCTTTTGAGAAGTGTCTTTTCATGTATTTTGCCCACTTTTTAACAGGGCTGTTTGATTTTTCTTTTTTCAGCATGTTTGAGTTTCTCACAGATCCTGGATGTTAGGCCTTTGTCAGATATATAGGTAGCAATAACCCAGGAAATTGACTCCATCATAAGAAAACTAACTACCAAAAAAAAAAAAATTCCTGGGCCAGACACTTTTCCAGTAGAATTCTACAAAACAAACTAGAAGGAGCTGATACCAATCTTATTGAAAATATTCCAGGCAATTGAGAAAGATGGAATACTCCCCAAATCATTTATGAAACTAACATCACACTGATGCCAAAACCAGGAAAAGGTACAACAAAAAAGAGAACTACAGGCCAATATGCCTAATGAAAATACACGCAAAAATTCTCAACAAGAGTCTAGAAAACCAGATCCAACAACACATGTCAAAAATCATTCACCATGACCAAGTAGGCTTCATCTCTGAAATGTAGGGCTGGTTCAATATCCACAAGAATATAAATGTAATTAAATACATCATCAGATGTAAAAACAAGAACCACATGTTTATCTCATTAGATGCAGAAATAGCTTTTGATAAAATCTAGCATCCCTTCTTGATAAAAACCCTTGAACACCTAGACATAGAATGAACATACCTCAAAATAGTAAATGCCATTTATGATAAACCCATAGCCAACAATATTGTTAAATAGACATAAACTGGAAGTATTTCCCCTGAAAACCTGAGCAAGACAAGGCTGTCCACTCTCACCCCTACTGTTCAACATTGTGTTGGAAGTCCTAGCAATAGTTATCAGACAAGAGAAGAAAATCAGGGTTATATGAATAGGAAAAGAAGAAGTTATCCCTCTTTGCTGGTAACATGATCCTATACCTCAAAAATCCAAGAGAATCTGTCAAAAACCTCCTTGTACTCAGAAAGCCTTTGACAAAGTCTCATGTACAAATTAAATGTGCAAAAGACAGTCACATTCTTATACACCAACAACAAACAAGCAGAGAACTAAATAAAAGGCACAATCCTATTCACAATAGCCACCGTATATTAATGAGAATGTTTGGAAAAGTCTTTTCTTATAGTCTTCATTTTTCATTTTTTTTTCTCTTACAGACCAGACAATTATTTGCCACCCAGTATTATTTCCATTTTTAATTCAGTTCCTGAGGAATTTGATATTGATTTTATAGCTGCTGCTTTTAGGAGACTGTCTAGGACTTCTCAGTAGCTAGTCAATGCTTTATTTTGTATATAGCATTACTCTCTTAGCCAAGAGCAATTTCATAAATGCAATCATTTTTTAATGTAATAAAGATAAGTAGGATTATCACATAATGGTCCCCAGAACCATTTATTGCAAACACTTATTTGTTAGATAATATAACCAGGTAAATCAGATGCAGAGCAAAAAAAAAAAAAAATGGCAATAAGATATATGAATAGGATCATATCCCAAGAAAATAGCCTTGAATTAGATGAGTAAGAAGACAACCTTCGATATTATTAAAGATAGGTAACTGGTTACTTTTGTATGAGTAGATTTTTTTAAAAAAAGTATGGCAGAGTTAAGACAGAATTAAATAAAAGAAATGTAAAGTAACCTGCAGGAACACTGAGGAGTGAGGAATAATGCTGAAAATTTAGGGAAAATCACAAGGAGGAAGAACCATTTGAGATGAGCATTTTATTTCAAATATGAAAATATGAAGGAATGGAGAAGAGGGTGCAGTCAAAGTTTAAGAATTCTGTTTTGGAGGTCATATTTTGCCAGTATTGTTCTATTTGGTTCAACGCTAGAGATGTGTTTGTCGGACAAGTTTGTCTTAGAACAGACAGTTTTATTTGCAATGACAATTGGCTACTCTTTTTACAACTTTTCACAGAGCAGCAGAAAGTGATCCGAGTAAAGTGATAAATATCAATAAAGTGTGGATCTAAAAAGGATCAGGGTAGAAGGTCATGGTTCTATTCAGTCTCTCAACTATATTACACATTCTCCGGTTTCTTTGAAAACAAGCAAAAAGGAAAATAAATCCCAGTATTTATTCTCTCGGGGGGAAAATCTATTATTGACTAGACAGTGAATAAAAATAAATGTGCATGTCTTTTATCTCTGTCACTGCTTTTTTTTTTTTTTTTTTTTGAGTCGAGGTCCCATGGTATTGCCCAGACTGGAGTACAATGGCATGACTTACCCCAGCTTCAATTTCTTGGGTTTAGGCAATCCCCCCAGCTTAGCCTCCTGAGAAACTGGGCATACAGGCACATGCTACTGCACCAGGCTAATTTTTTCTATTTTTTTTTTTATTTTTTGTAGAGACAAGGACTCGCTATGTTGCCTAGACTGGTCTCAAACTCCTGAGCTCAAGCAATCCTCCCGCCACAGCTTCCCTATGTGCCAGGATTACAGGCAGGAGACACTGCGCCTAGCCTTGTTTATTTCAGATCAAGAAGTAACTGATGATTGGAGTTGCTGTTTGTGGAATCAAGAGTCTCTTGGATGCCAGAAACGTTTCCTTGGCACAGCACAGACTGCAGCCACCGTTTAGAGTATGCTGCTCTGCACTCGCACCGCCTCTGCACTGTGCCTGCTGCTTCCCACACCCAAGTCAGCAAGCAGGGCAAACTCTACCTGGCACTGCCTGCACCCACCATCAGCTGCTATTGCTTCAGGTGAGTTTGTTGCTCCATTGGTATAATGAAACTATATCAATCACCCAAGTACTCCTAGCGTTTGTCTTTGTAAGCATAAAAGAACATTTAAGGTGTAAAAAGAGTTTAGGAAGCATGGCTCTCAATGGAATTAAAGGAAGTCCTTCTATTCCCCCAAAGTGGCTATATTTACAGCAGTTCAATAACATTTTATTGAGTAAAAAGATGTGGGTGATACTTATAAGAAAAACAATTTAGTTTAAAATACATAAGGTCTGTGATGATAGAAACAAAATTTGTCAAGGCAATGTGAATTGTAAAATAAGTTTATAAAAGCATATTTAAAAGCACTCTACTTTCTTTTGAACCACAATAAACAGGTCACTACTGGGCTTCATCCTAACACCACCAGAGAGTATATCTCCTCTAGCAGTGACAAATGGCACTTGATGTGTTAACAGCAATCCAAGCACCATCTTGGTTAAAGTTTTAGTAACAAATTGAATTTTGAATAAGTGCAGCTTTTTCTTTAGAATGTTCATTTCATGAATTCATTCACAATTCTCTGCCTCCTTTTCATGATCTGAGATTAAAATATTTGTTCACTAGAAAATACACTGCACAAAGAGAAGAAAAAAAACCCACTGCAACTGATTAACAAATATCCCAGAAGCGGTGTCACTTTTTGTTAACTCCCAAGAGATTTTTTAAAAATAAGATAGAGTTGAATTAACTTCTGGGCAACATAATTTCTATATTTGAATTCTTAGTTTTAAAATAAACTTAACTAAAGAAATGGGCAAAGCATGGTGTCTCTTGCATGTAATCCAAGCTACTTGTGAGAGGATTACTTAAGTCAAGAGTTTGAGACCAGCCTGGGCAACATAGCAAGATCCTTGTCTCTAAAAAAATAAATAATAAAAGGTTAGTTAGACGTGGTGGCATGTACCTATGGTACCAGATACTCGAAAGGCTAAGAGGGAGGATCCCTTGAGTCCAGAAGCAAAGCTGTAATGAGCCAAGACCATGCCATGGTACTCCATCCTGGATGACAAAGCAAGGCCACATCTCTAAAAATAAATGATAAATAAATAGAATTTATTTTTAAAATGGTTTTCAAAATAAATAAAATTCCATTGGACAATAGGTCTCAACATTCCACATCTGAAATTGGAATTTTATTTTAAAATATATAGTTGAAAGAATATCAAATAAACATGACAGGCTCTGAGTTTTTTCATTTTTATATATGATACTTTATTCAGAACTTAGATTGCAATGTGAGCGATGTTTGAGGATTTAAGAGATACAGAAGCCAGGCATGGTGGCTCATATCTGTAATTCCAGTACTTTAGGAGGCTGTGGAGGGAGGATCATTTGAGCCCAGAAGTTCAAGACCAGTCTGGGCAACTTAGAGAGAGCTTGTCTCTACAAAATCCAGAAAAAATTATCCAGGTGTGGTGGTACGTGCCTGTAGTTTTTACTCAAGAGGCTGAGGTAGAAGGATAGCCTGAGCACAGGAGCTGAGGCTGTGGTTAGCTATGATCATGCACTCTAGCCTGGGCGACAAAATGGGAGAGGGAGAGGGAGGGAGAAGGAGGGAGAGGGAGGGAGAGGGGGAGAGGGCAAAATACATGAATAGATACTTCTCAAAAGAAGATATATTGGCGGCCAACAGACTCATGAAAAAGTGCTCAGTCTCACTAATCGGAGAAATGCAAATCAAAACCGCATTGAGATATCACCTAACCCTAGTAAGAATGGCCATCATTAATAAAACCACCAACAACAGATGCTGGCGAGAGGGAGAGGGAGAGGGAGCACGCTACAGAAAAGGCAATGAACTAAAACTGTTTTAAAAAGTCCTCAATGATGAAAAGTTATAGAACATATAATAGTTACTCTAAAAACAAAATGCTATGAATTGAAAAAGAATAAGGGAGCTCTTAACAACCTGTCAAGTAAAATAGGACATCATTCAGTACAAGCTGGAACTGGAGAGGATCAACTTCACTATCCCTGTACATCTCTTTATTCTTTATTTATTTTATTTTATTTTTATTTTTTGAGTTGGAGTCCCCCTCTGTCGCCCAGGCTGGCGTACAGTGGCCGCTCGCGGCCACCGCAGCCTCGACCTGCTGGGCTCCGGCGAACCTTCCGCCTCCGCCTTCCGAGAAGCCAGAACTACAGGCGCGCGCTACCATGCCCGGCTGATTTTTTTTATTTCTTGTAGAGCTGAGGTCTCGCCAGGTTGCCCAGGCGGGTCTCGAACCCTCAGGCTCAGGCAATCCACTCACCTCAGCCTTCCAAAGCTCGGGATTACAGGCTGAGCCACTGAGCCCGACTTCCTATATATCTCTTTAATGTGAAAACAGAAGAACATGAAAACATTGGTTTCTCAGTTTGCAATACTGCTGCCAAGTACAGAAGTTCCCAACTTACAGTAGTTTGATTTACGATTTTTCAACTTTAGGGTAATGTGAAAGTGATAAACATTTAGTGGAAACTATACTTTGAGTACCCACACATCCCTTCTTTGTTTCACTTTCAGTACACTGTTCAATAAATTTCATGAGACATTCAGCATTTTATTATAAAATAGGCTTTGTTTTGGATGATGTTGGTCAACTGTAGGATAATGTAAGTGATGTGAGCACATTTAAGGCAGGGTAGGCCAAGCTGAGATGTCTGACAGGTTAGGTGTATTAAATGCATTTCACCTTATGATACTTTCAACTTATGATGAGTTTATAGAAGGAGCATCCATATTTATATTAAGTATGTTTGGATAGCATTGAAGGCATTGAAATGGAGACAGGAAGTCAGGAGGGAGGGGAATGAAAATGGTGTGGATTACTAAGATTACTTAGCTGACGCTGTATGTCCATTCTCTTTTCTATCTCTCTTTCCTTCTTTTAATCAGTGTGTTTTACCCAGAGCTACGTGTCTCCAGAGCAGTTAGATTTTCAGACTCCCAAAGAGCAGAGATTTCAGAAGGGACTCTTTCAAGAAGATAAATATAACTGGCTCTCAGTTGAATCTTCAACATTTTAAATCACATTACTATCAAAGAACAATTTGACAAAACTGGTCATTTCCCTCTTGTTTAATCAGCCATGTTTAAAAACAGATTTGGCACAATGTTATGGCATTTAAATATGTGTTGTTGCTAGATATTGTTTGTTAAATGCTATGTAATGATTAGTGATACAACTTGATTTTTAAGGAAAATCTACTTTTCTTTAAAAATTATTCTTTCTAACCGGGCTCGGTGGCTCAGCCTGTAATCCCGCGCCTTGGGAGGCTGAGGTGAGTGGATTGCCTGAGCCCACGGGTTTGAGACCCGCCTGGGCAGCGAGGCCTCATCTCTACAATAAATCAGAAAATCAGCCCGGCGTGGTGGCGCATGCCTGTAATTCCGGCTACTCGGAAGGCCGAGGTGGAAGGATCGCTGGAGCCCAGCAGGTCGAGGCTGCGGTGGCCAGGAGCAGCCACTGCACTCCAGTCTGGGCGACAGAGTGAAACTCCAACTCAAAAAAAAAAAAAAAAAAAAATTATTCTTTCTGATTTTACTTCTCTCAGATTAAATGTGACATAATAAAATAAGCATATTGAATGTTTTACATCTGTAATAAACAATATTTTAAAATTTCACTTGCAACTTCACTGTCATTCTTAAAATGCTTCAATAGTATTTCATAGCTATTTATTTCCTATTTCTACCAAGAGTCTTTAAAACTATTTGTGCCTGTTGGGAAAATCCTCTAAAATACTGTTCAGTTTTACAGTAAGGAATAAATTCCCTTTTTTTAACTTGTGGCTCCGTAAGCCAAGTTTATTTTGTTGAAATTCTATTGACAGTATTTTTGGTGTTTAGCAGATTTTCTTCCTATCTTGTCTTCATATCTTATATGGCACTTTTAGTGCTCTTTTGAAAAATAATACAGTCAATTTTTTTCTTATCAATTTGTATAATGTTTATGTGTATGCTTTGTATAAGATGACCATGAATGCTAAAAAAGTGAATTTATTAAACAGCCAAAATTTAAACAGGAGATAAAATGTGCACACTGAATAATAAAGAACAAGTAGACATAAAAATGGATGAGCAAATACCCAGGAGGGAAATAAACTTAACTTTATTTTTAAGAGAGGGAGAGAGGGCATAAAGGGGGCACACAACATTGGGTACCATGTCCCCTTTCAGGGGGAGAGAGGGTTTGGTAGAAGCCCAAACCTCATCTGCATGCAATTTACTTATGTAGCAAAACCACATGGACCTCACAACTTTAAAATAAAAAGAACTTTTATTTAGAAAGAAACAAATAAACATAGTACAATTTTTATTTTAAAGTTGTAAGGTTCATGTGGATTTGCTACATAAGTAAATTGCATGTAGGTGAGGTTTGGGCTTCTACCAAACCCTCTCTCCCCCTGAAAGGGGACATGGTACCCAATGTTGTGTGCCCCTTATATGCCCTCCCTCCTTCTCTCCTTTAGCAGTTTTCAACATTTGTTGTTCCCACTTTTGTGCTCCCAAGCCCAATGTTTAGGGCCAACTTATGAGTGAAAACATACAGTATTCAGTTCTTTGTTTCTGTACTAGTTCACTTAGAATGGTGGTCTCCAGCTGCATCCATGTTGCTGCAAAGGACATGATTTTGTTCGTTTTTATGGCTTCATGGTAGTCAATCAGGTATATGCATCACACAGTCCACTTTTGACGGGCATCTGGGTTGTTTCCATGTTTTTGCTACTGTGAATAGTGGTGCAATGAACATAAGTGTGCAGGTGTCTTTTTGGTAAAGTGATTTATGTTCTTCTAGGTATATTCCCAGAAGTGGGATTGCTAGATCATATGGTAGCTCAATTTTTAGTTATTTGAGAAAACACCACATTGCTTTCCACAAAGGCTAAACTATCTTACTATTCCCAGCAACAGTGTAGAAGCATTTCCTTTTCTCAAAAGCCTTACCAACACCTGTTGTTTTTTTGACTTTTTAATGATAGCTGTTCTGACCAGTGTGATCAATAATTAACTTAAACATGAATGGATTTAACATGCCACTCAAAAGGCAGAGTGGCACATTGGATAAAGAAACATGATCCATCCTTCTGCTGCTTTCAGGAAACCCATCTCATTGCAAATGACACTCACAGGTTCAAGGTAAAGGGTTGGAGAAAGATCTTCCAGGAAAATGGAAAACAGAAAAGGACAGCATTAGCTATTCTTACGTTAGTCAAAATAGACTTTCAACCAATAAATGTCAAAAAGGAAACTATATAATGATAAAAGGCTCAATTCAGCAGCAAGAAATATCCATCCTGCATATGTATGCACTCAACAGAAAAGCACCCTAATTATACCAAGAGAAGACATAGACCATCATACAATTATAGTTAGAGACTATAATAACCTGCTAACAGCCTTAGATAGATCATCAAGGCAAAAAACTAATAAGGAGATTCAGAACCTTAACTTGACACTAGACCAATTGGACCCAATAGAACACTATTACAGAACACTTCACCCAACAACTATATATTCTTTTCATCAGCACATGGAACATAATCCAGGATTGACCACATACTTGGACATAAATCAAGCATGAATAAATTTCAAAAGGTCAAAATCATACCAAGCATCTTCTTAGACACAGTGGAATAAAAATTAATAGTATCACCAAGAGGAACCCCCAAAACACACAAATACATGGAAATTAAACAACATGCTTCTGAATGACTTTTAGGTTAACACAGAAATGAAGGCAAAAATTAAAAGATTCCTAAAAACAAAACCAAAGACACAACAAAACTTCTGGGATACCATGAAATCAGAGCTGAAAGAGAAGGTTATACCACTGCACACAGATATCAAGAAAATAGAGAGATCTCAAGTGTATAGTCTAACAACAAACTTAAGGAAGCTGGAAAGAAAAAGCAATTCAATCCCAGAATTAGTTGAAAATGAAAATCATTAAAATAAAGCCCCTGTACTGTATTTGAAGTTTTGTAGTCCAGTACATTGTACTGTCACAGAACCCATGTGATATGGAGGACTATTTATTAAGAGGAAAAAAAAAAGAAAGGAACACTTCTACACTGCTTGTGGGAATGCAAACTAGCGCCACCTCTTTGGAAGACAGTGTGGCGATTTCTGAAAGAACTAGAAATTGACCTTCCACATGACCCAGCAATCTCCCTATTGGGAATAAACCCCGAGGAACACAAATTATTCTACAAAAAAGATACCTGCACACGTATGTTTGCTACAGCTCTATTCACAATAACAAAAACATGGAACCAACCATTCTGCCCATTGAAGCTGGACTGGATAAAAAATGTGGTACATATACACAATGGAATATTATGCAGCCATAAGGAAGGACAAACATATGGACTTTGCAGCAACTTGGATGGATTTAGAGTCTATCATACTCAGTGATCTGTCACAGAAACAAAGAACAGAGTACCATATGTTCTCACCCATAAGCGGACCTTGAAGAATTATCATAATACTATACGAAAGGGGTCTGCAGCAGTGGGAAACTTCCAGAGAAGGGGAGGTGAGATTGGTAGTTGAGGTAAACTACCAGGGGAGGGAGGGGCACACCTCATCAACAAGGTTACCTGCATAATGACCATTTGTATACCTAGCCCTGAATTGTACCCCACATCTTTAAAAGAAAAAAAGAAAAAATATGAAAAAAACCAAACTGTTCATAATGTTTATTTTCTACCACATTCTTTAAAAAAATATCTACAGTGTTCATGATATACCCATATCCCATAGAAACATATAAACATACCCATAGAAACATATAAAATGGCCATTTTTGTAGATTACATATCAGCTATTTCATAAGACTCAAGCTTATATATAATGAAAAGGCATAATAAATGTTTATACAGAGATGTCAGGCTTAAATCTTTTTAACCAATGAATTATACTGTTGAAAACTTTAGAGAACCCTTGCGTAGTCAATTTATAAAATAAACATCTCCAACTCTACCTCCTTAAAATAAAAAGTAAGATGTGCTGAAAGGGAAAAAGCATCTCTTTTTCTTTCCTCATTTTTAGTCATGACTATATTATTTCCTAAAGTCTGTTTCTAATAAGTATTATTTTTATTAATTATTCAAATTAATATTTTCATGTAGTCATTTTCTGTGTTCTTTGAGCTTCCTTTTCAAATCCTATTTTCTTAACTTGCCTCACAAAATTATTCTTATTGATTACAATAACTCAACAGGTGGGTTCATACAGTCTGATTGCTGGTATTGTAGAATATTCAGTTAAATCATTGCTATGCTTTGAAGACTTACTCATTAAAACCTAATTTCATTTTCTTTTCTTTAGGTAGTTGTCTTGAAGCCCAAGATTTACAAGTTTAGAAAATAATTTTTGTCTCAAAAATTATGTAACTTAATTTTCTATGTTGGAAACATTTTCTTTGAAAACTTAAAAAAAAAACTTCCATTTTCATATTGTCAAAGGGTTTGTTTGGTCTGTTTGGGACTATGAGCTTCTGAAACTTTAACCTGGGTATCATCCCAACATCAGGAGTCTGTCTACTATACACACATATGTCCTTCAAAGCATTCACTGTTATTAGGGAGTAGCTCTTAAAATAGAAGTTCTTAAATGGCTAGTCCTATGGCATTTATGTTTGTATTTATGACATTTATGTATACGTAGTCTAGTAAAAACTCAGCATTCAATTATAAAATTGAATACAAAAAGATGTGAATTTTAAGATACACAGTTTAGTGGTTGAAAACATGAAACGAAGATAACAATAGTCTCCATAAATTAAAGATGGTCTTGGCTATTTTGCCAATTATATGTAAACCAGCCCAATACACTTTATCCTCATCTTTGGACTTATTTTTTTCCTTGATTTTCTCATAATTTAACATTTTACATATTTTAAGTTTTTATCTTACTTATTTCTGCCTCTTGCCACTAAAATATAAATCAATGAGTGTTTTTCTTTTTCCTATGTATTTATTCTCAGCACTCAAAACAGTCTGGCACGTAAAGGTACTCAATACATATTTGCTGACTGACTTAATGGATAATAGCTGAACTGAATGTTAAAGACAATGTTACCTTTTATGAGTTTTGGAGGTCTACTGAGAATCATTAAATCCACTTATTCCCTTGTTCAACAAATATTTACTAAGCACATATTTTATTTCAGGCACTGTACTAGCAAGGTTAAAGGAGATAAGGCCCCTGCCCTCTGTAGACAGGTTTTTTGGGTTTTTTGTTGTTGTTGTTGTTGTTGTTTGAGTTGGAGTCTCACTCTGTCACCCAGACTGGAGTGCAGTGGCCGCTCCCGGCCACCGCAGCCTCGACCTGCTGGGCTCCGGCGATCCTTCCACCTCAGCCTTCCAAGTAGCCGGAATTACAGGCATGCGCTACCATGCCCGGCTAATTTTTTGATTTATTGTAGAGATGAGGTCTCGCTGCCCAGGCGGGTCTCGAACCCGCGGGCTCAGGCAATCCACTCACCTCAGCCTCCCAAAGGCGCGGGATTACAAACTGAGCCGCCGAGCCTGGCTTGTAGACAGGTTTTAAAGTAACCCTAAAAATAAGAGTAGCTTCAGCCTTGCATAATCATTATCTCAGCTCTGGGACTTTGGGCTACAAGTGGCAGACCTATAACCTGCCAAGGCTCAAGGCACAGGTTTTTCAATTCATGCAGCTGCTAAGGAAATAATTTGCCACTGTGCCTCATTGAGCTGCATGACAGACTAAATATTATCTTTGTACAATGAAGAAACTCTTCCTGGAAGATGAATTAAAATGTCAACCATATCCTTTCTACTTGAAAAAACAAAGATTATCTGAAAATAGAATGACAAGGACTTTAATGTGAACTGGCCTTGGATGAGTACATTTGGTTCTGGGATGTTTTCAAAAATGTAAGGACTGTTGGTGGTAGTGACCCAATCTGGTCTCTGGGCTTCTTTTAGAAGATTCAAGCTTTTTGAATCAAATGAAGAAAACATGCACAATGTGAGTCAGAATGTAGTGAAATAGCTTTGACCCTGGAGTCAGGGGCTCAAGTTCAGATGAATTCGAGTGTTTAATATCACTGTGTTTCTCTATGTGACTTTTACATCTGATTCTCAGTTACCACATCAGTAAAACAGCTATAATGCCTTGTCGTACATGCAACATTGGTTTTTTTCTGAGAGTCAAGTAAGACAATGTTTATGAAAAAACTTGTTAAATTATAAAATCTATGCAAAGTCAGGATATAAGTGGCCTGTGCATTGATGATTCTTTTTATGCTCAAGGGAATGTTGAAAGCAATTTTCTTTTTCTCACCTAGTGCAAATCACAAAGTTCCAGAATTATACTCCGTATACAAGTAAAACAATTTCGATTTTTCTCTACCCAATTAACACTTCAAATTTATCACTAAGTTTTCTTTCTTACTATTCTAGGAAGCAGTACATAAAACAAGCTCTTCAAGCCCTCTGTGAATTAAAAAAAAAAACCTCCATGTCAATAGTCCATGCAATTAACCAAATATGTTTGTCGAAGTAGAGAAATAGAATGCATTGCCAGAGCCAGTGCTCCTGTAGATCTTTCCCCTTGCTTTGAAAAACCATGTGCCAAATAAACAGTCAGAAATAACAAAGATTATTAGCTCGTTGAGCTAAAACATTTCAGGCTAAATTAGGATACTTATGTAGTTCTTAGCATCATAATTTTTGATAATTGCGCCTCGAATTTTTCTTTCTTTCATGTCTCCACATTGGCAGTCACCTTTGCTTCCAAGTACTCGGGTGAAATAGTCACAATTTTAACAAATTATTGTGTTATGGTCCTGGTTTTGCAGAGTCTACGGTGGTTGTACATCTAAAGGAAAGGGAAAAGTAAATGTAAATAATTGTGTTTTAGTAAGAACAGGATCATTAACATGGTAAACTAAAATTGTCTTCTGAGTCACCGAAGTCTCAAAAAGTCGTTGGTAGAATTTCTTTAGTTTGTTTGATAACCCAGACAAGTAACAGCTTCACAAAGTGGTGATGATAATTGAATCAATATTAGCTCACTGCAGGTTTACCTCCTGAGAAGAAGGTGAATTAAGCCTAGAACATTTATTTTTCATTGCAATACAAAATTAGGGAAATGTTATTTACTGGTAGTTCCTGGCTTATAGTAAAGTGACTCAATGTGTTTAGGACAGACTTCATTCATTTTTTTTTTTAGAATATATTCAAGATGTACTTGTAAAAACTGCCTTCTAATTCTCCTCTCATCTTTGATGTCTCAGAAGCTGTGAGCATGTTAACAACCTCATTTCTCTAATGTTTTGGTAACAGAGCCCTCTCCTGTCTTTGATCCTGCTGATCCTTCTATGAAAAAAACAAACAAACAAACCAAAAGATTCTCACTCCTAATATCAGTGACGGTATAATTATTCACCAACAACAAAAATCAGAAGAACCAGAGCCTCTGAAGGCATCCTTGTGTCTGTATTTATTTGACTGATTTTATAAGACTTATGTAGCATTTGCCACGTGTAGGTTCTCCTAAGCACTTTACAAAAGTTAACTCATGTCAAAGTCATAACACAGGTCAAAATCCAGTACATAAAAACATAAAATATCACTAATCAAGGCTACAAAACCAGTGGATGGTAAAGCTGGAATTTGAAGTCATGTTCCCTGGCTCCAGGATCTATGCACTTAAACTTGATAGCATGATATCTTTCCAATGCATGGCTCCATTTTGTTGCTTCTTCCTCATATAGATCTCTTACATTCTTCTGCTTGTCTCCACCTTCCCTGCCATTTTGCCAATCCAAGTCACCACCATGTTTGGCATGGTCTTTAGACATCCTTTCTTCCTCCCTCTAGTTCATTACTCATTACCAGAGTGAGCTAGTTGTTAAAAACATGAATCTGATCACATTGGTCCCTAGAGTAGACATTGTCGATAGTTTCCCACACATATCAACCTGCTGACACTAACTACTTTGCTCCCCCCACTTCCCTTCTCTCCATGCCCAGTTACTCTCTGTGTTCCAGATACTTTGGACTGCTTCTAATTCTGCTAGTGTTCCAGGTTCCTTCTTAGTTCAGAGTCCTCCATATGTTATTCCCTTAGGCCAGGGTTTCTTGATCTCACTGCTAGTGACATGCTGGACTGGATAGTTCTTTTTTTGTGGACAACTGCTCTGTGCACTGTAAGATGCTTAGCAGCCTGCTCAGCTAAATGCAAAGGGATCTCAGACACACACATTAGGGCCATGTGATATGGGTATAACATAGGGTTGATTGGAGCAAAACTTACAAGCAGAGAAGTAGCAGAAGTGCATGCAATCCCCTAATCATTTATCATTCCACAGCACAAAACTGGAGTTAGATGTGCTGTATGCACCATGGACAGGTGCAAGCAGAGAGGGGCCTGTCTGGACCGGAGGGCTTGACTGAAAGCTGGACATACCACAGAAGCCCCTCACAAGTGAGAGTGAGTCCACTGCCGGCACTGTTACATATTTATAAATGACCTAAGAAGGCATAGGAAGCATCTAGTTTCTCTAGGTAACAAGGAATATATCAAGGCTCTCCAGAGATTGCACAAGCAATGTGCACACCAAGGGCCAAGGTGTGCCCACCAAGAGTTCTGGAGACAACTTTACCTGCCAGGACTGCTGACATCATCCCACACCTCAGCCTCCCTGCAAACAGCAGCTGAGCCAACTCTTGGCTAAACGACCAAATGGGTATAGAATTATGCCTCCAGGGTCATTCAGATTTGTCTATCATCAACTCCTTCTGACCTTCACCCCCTCTTCAGAGCACCTTCTCCACCACCATCTTCCACCATGTTTCTGTGCCATGACTATTTCCTCTTTATTGCCTTTTATGTTTCACCACAGTCTTAAGCTGCTTTATTCACTCCCTTCCTTCTTTTTTGTCATTCTTTATTTTTAATATCACTTTCAACAGACTCATATAATTGAGAATTATAGTTCAAAACATCCTCTGTTTTGGATGTGACATTTGTGCTACAGCTCTACAATACTTGTCACATTGAAAGGGCACTGGAGTCCCTTGTGAACACTGGTTTCGCTACATGCCACTGGGGTTTAACCTCTCAATGCCTCTTTTTCTCGCTCTTATTGTTCAGTGATTATTAAAAAAGTAATTTAGGTGAAAGCACTTTAGACATTGTAAGTGCTGCTTAAATCAAAGACATTACTGAAGCTGTTTTAATAGCAGTAGTGGAGAACTTGTTTGCAGAGGCCAGGTCTTTCCCATCACCTGATTTCATACAGGCTGGGAAATACTGCTCTGAAATAGTTAACAGGAAAGTTCAAATAATGATTTCTGCTGGTCAACTGCTTTACATTATTTTAAATAAGCACAAGACATTTAACTATTAGAGTATAAGCTTTATGGTTAAAAAATATTAAATAGCCGCTACTAAGGTTCTGAAAGCTGCCACTTAACCATATTGTCTTGAACGATCCTTGTTTCAAACCCACTGAGCCTTTCTCCATTTCTCTCTCAGTGTCTTTGTCACTCTTAATAAGGCAGCCTGGTATAAAGAGACAAGCATAATTCATTGGGTTATGAGCTTATAAAGTCATTGGGCTGTGAGCTCATAGCCATGTTTAGTCATTTCCTAGTTGTATGTCTTTGGACATGTATCTTAACCTTGCTGAACCTCAATTTTCTTAAATATAAAATGTGATGACGATGTCTGCCTTATAGATGTGTTATGAATACGTGCATTCATTAAAATCTTTTCATTGCAACTAAGAATACTTAATTTTAAAAGGTGAAAATAGTGAACATATGTATTATTGTATTAGACAAGGAGCCAAGGTTTAGATAACTATCCAGCTGGTGAATTTTGTGGCTCCATGGTGTCAGGAGGGACTGAGGCTTTTTGTATTTCCCTACAGATGAATTTCATCCTGAGACTTGAATCATCATTCTAGATGGCAGCCAGGATGCCAGGTATGGCCTCCCACAACATTGCCACTGAGCAGGAAGATTAATTTTTTTCCCATGTATCTCTGTATGTCTTGGCCTACTAGCCAAGATTGGGGCACATGCCCGAGTCCTAACTGTCGAGTTCCTGCAAATGGTAGTATCAGGCAATTTTTGTCTGTATCCCAAAAGATGAACTATAAACAACAGGGAAAGTGGGGTCTGCCTAAGTAGGAAACCAACCAACACTGCCATAATATGCGATGATACACTATAGCATCTAATACGTTTTAGTTTCCAAATTTCACTTTATGTCTGTGTTTTTTCTGTCTCAACTGGCTTTTCTGTTTCTATTTTTTAAATTCTCTTTATCTGTTTTTCTTTCCTCTTCACATCCTTATTCTTCATTTTATTAGTATTTATTTTTCGGCCCATAATGCAGAAATAAAGCATATTAATTCTTAAAATATAATAGAAGTTTATGTTCTTTGTTCTTTCATTAAAAAAACAGATAATGTTTTATCTTTCCTTATAGGATAGATAAAACAAAATATGATTTATTAAGTGACATTGATTGTTTTTTCTCTTATTACTTTTACATATACAGGATTCCTGTGCCTTGGTATAAGCATAGGTATTGTGAATACCAGGAGAAAAATTGGAAGAACAGAAGCACTGATGGGGGGATACACATTTAAAAGGATGGGTCCCAGGAATAGAATGAATTGACTGCAATTGCAGTCCTTTCATTCACTAGCTTTATGATTTTTTTTTTTTTTTTTTTTTTTTGAGTTGGAGTCTCACTCTGTCGCCCAGACTGGAGTGCAGTGGCCGCTCCCGGCCACCGCAGCCTCGAACTGCTAGGCTCCAGCGATCCTTCCGCCTCAGCCTTCCAAGTAGCCAGAATTATAGGCATGCGCTACCACACCCAGCCGATTTTTTGATTTATTGTAGAGATGAGGTCTTGCCTGCCCAGGCGGGTCTCGAACCCGCGGGCTCAGGCAATCCACTCACCTCAGCCTCCCAAAGGCGCGGGATTACAGGCTGAACCACCGAGCCCGGCTAGCTTTATGATTTTAAGAATATTCTCTCCCTCAGTTTACTTATAAAATGGAAATAATAAAAGTATCTACCTCATGAAACTTGTGTGAAAATTAAGGCAATAAATGCATATAATGTTTTTAGAAAAACTCTACATAAGAACTTATTTGTCTCAACACTCCCAGGTAATAAAATATAGAAGAATGAAGCATCTGGGTTCAAATTTGGGCTCTCCAATCTAGCCTCGGGGTTTTTATGCCAAAGTAGCTTCCAATGATTAGAACCATGCTTTCTTATTTGCCTTGTGTGATTACCTTTCATTGAAGAATTTACCTTTCATCTTCATCCCTTACTCTTGCCTGTTCACCCCCCCCCAACTGAGTGCTCCTTAAAATTCTATAAGAAAGAATCTCATAGAATCTCAACTCTTTCATGAAGTCTATAATCATATTTTAAGCCCTCTGCTAGGTGTCTACACTGGAATATCCCATCAACACTTTGAAACACAACTGATTTGTTGTATGAATTTGGGCATATTAAATAACTAGGTTATATCTGGGGTTCTCAGTTTAAGTTAAAAAACTTAATAATCAGGTTCAGGGAGTTATGGGTATGGGTTAAGGAAATAATTTATAAGACCTTGCACCAACAGTTTAGGATTCCATGTCTGAAACTAAAATTATCATTCTCCTCACTAATCTGCTTCTATTCCTGTCTTTCTCATTTCAGATTTATAGTATTAAATCTATGAGAACAGATTCAAAATTCAAACATAATTTTGTTGCTGTCATGTTTAAAGCACTTCAGATGTTTCTCATTACCAGGAAAAAAAAAGAAAAAAAAATCCTTCCTTACTCTGACATCAGCTTCCCTTTGCAGATTTCTCCCCACTTCACTTACTGCACTTTACATTCCCACCATTCAGAAGGAAAGAAAACAATTTGTTTCCTCTACCCATTTTGGGTTCACTGGCCAGGGTTCTGTAGATTAAATTGACAAAATACAGATACCAACAAACAGATGTTTATGAACATGTGCATTTTGCATATACATGGAAACAGTGATGAACAACTCCAAAGGGTGGTTAGAATTTGGAGTCTGTATACCTAATTTAGCATGGTAAAGTGGGGGGATGGAGAAAGGGCATATAAGGAAAAGCAGATGACTTCTTGCAAAGATCATCGGGACCTTGGGAGAAAAGATAGGAGACAGGACAGTCTTGTTACAATGTCTGTTAGGTTGTGGTGCCAATTTATCGATTTCTTGTCTCTGGGAAGATTAGAGTTGCTTCCAGGGAGGGGATTTATTACAACTGAGTTATTTTGACTTCTTTTGAGAGTCTCTGCTTTTAAGTAGATAGAGGATTTCAGAAACTCAAATACCTTCAGCTTAAAATAATTATTATATAAAAGCAGCATATTTGGGGATGGAATATTCTCCTTTAGTCAGTTTTAGCTTCTGTTCATGTTATTTCATTGCCCCTCAAATTTACTTCCTCCAATCGGGCATGGGAAGTCCTCTATTAATTCCAAATCTGTCTCAATCACTCTCTCCTGGTCCAGTCACAAACTCTTCCTCCTTCTGTTTCATCACACAACTTCTCTGGAGCTCTTTACCATGTTAGGAACTGTTCACTTGTTTTGTTTCCCGCATTAGTTTGTAAACTTAAGGCAACAGCCATACTTTGTTCATACAACATAGAATTCACACTATTTAAAAAAATTATTGTAATTTATATAATATAAACCTAAATACTTGTGGAATAAAAACATCTTTAAAATGTTTCAAATGGGCCAGGCTCAGTGACTCAACTTGTAATCCTGCGCTTTGGGAGGCCGAGGTGAATGAATTGCCCGAGCCCGCAGGTTCGAAACCTGCCTGGGCAACTTGGCAAGACCTCATCTCTACAATAAACCAAAAATTAGCTGGGCATGGTAGCACGTGCCTGTAGTTCCAGCAACTTGGAAGGCTGAGGCAGAAGGATCACTGGAGCCTAGCAGGTTGAGGCTGCGGTGGCCAGGAGCATGCCACTGCACTCTAGTCTGGGTGACAGAGTGAAACTCCAACTCAAAAAAAAAAAAAAAATGTTTCAAATGTCCAAATTTGCATTCAGTTTTAATCATACATTTGATTCAAGTGAATCAGTGAGATGTTTTAGAATCCTAAAAAAAGTTTACGTAGGTGTTTTTCCCTTCAAGATTTTATTATTATGCATATATTTTACTTCAACTATAATGTAGTCACTCTTGTAACATATAACAGAGGAAAATAATAGTGCTTACTCTCATTTAGCAAATATTTGTAACACATTTTTAGCTCTTTGAATTAAAATCTGTAGAAATGCTAAGTATTATTATGTATATCATTAGCATTTTGGCTAGAAACCTCCCCCTCTAGGCACATATGGGATTTTTATTTTTATGCATACATTTGCATAACTGTTTCACTATCTTTCACAGACTCAAGTCCTTAGACATTAATTTGACAAATATCATGATCAAGTCATCAGCCTCAGTCTGGCTCAGTGGGTTTGAAACTTCCTAATGGAGATATTTTCATATCGTTTCAGCCTTCAGTAGTCTTCCTGTCTCTCTCTGTGTCTCTCTTTTCTACAAAGATACTTAATTAGTAGTGACTGTAGACTGACTTAATGAACATATTCATTTGCAAGAATAATTTACATGGCTTTACTTGATATTTTCAAATAACTCTACGGAAGCATGAAATATTCAGGAACAAGCTTCTTCAGAATGTAATCACTGATTTTACACAAGAGTTACATTACACAGGCATGTGAGTGATCGGGCTGTAGCATTTCACAGCTTTTTATTTTCTTTCATCTTTATGCAACCTAAGGCCCCAGCATCATCAGCCTACATTAACACTCTAACTCTAAGTCTGCAAATTTCCTCATCCTCACCTCGGCTCAAATATTTATGAGTCCTCCTTGCTGGTCTTGTCATAGGTCACTGGGCTGTGCTCCTTTGCCCCAGGCACAGCTAAGTCCACAGACAGAGGGACCTCTGCTTCTGGTGCCCGGTAAAGATGTCACTGGTGACAGAATGATCTGAGCCTTGGTACGGTGGAGTTGGGGGCTCTCTCACCACATTTGCCAAGTGAGAAAAATGTTATACTCGTCTAACACTTAGTTGGGTCCCACAGCAAGTTTGCTTAAGTGCCAGAGTGTTACAGAGTCAAAGGAAACAGCTCTTTCAACTCCCACACAGTCCTCTTCTGCACAAAGTACCCAGATGCCATCAGAACTGGTCCCTACCCTGAGCTCTACTCTGAGTTACTGCTTTCCTTCAACTCCAGAGCCGTATTTAAAGTCAGGATGGTTGTGCCAGGTGCAATTCTCTCACAGCAAGCCTAATCACCTCCCACGCACACGACTGCTACCAGGGCCTCTGTCACACTTGCCTTTGAACACCAGTTATGGGCAAAGTCCAAGTCTTGCCCCCACCCAGAATAGCTTCAAAATCTCTGTCAATAGATAAAAAATGATACTCAATAACTGTACCTGACAGAAGCATCTTACTCCCAGATAACCCATTAACTTTTGGCTTTTATAATAAACTGTATAATTAAACATAGTTTTAGAGGAATGACCAGTGAACATAGAAAATAACACTTTAATTTAAAAAGGAAAATTCCAGCCGTCAGCATAACCTTTCTGAATCAGAGCCAGATTATCAAATTTCATATTCTTATTCCTCAACTTACTACTCGTAAAACTTTGAGCAAGTGTATTAGCTATCTGTTGCTATGTAACACATAAGCACAAAGTTAGCAGTTCAGAACAATACATCTTTATTATCACAGTTTCTCTAGGTCATAACTCTGGGCATGAATTAACTGCATTCTCTGCTTCAGGGTCTTTCACAGGATTATAACCAAGGTGTCACCCAGGGATAGAGTATAAACTGAGGTATCTACTTCCAAGAACATGGCTGTTAGCAAGATTTAGCTTCTTACAGGTTATTAGACTGAGGAAATCTGCTTCTTGCTGGATGTTAGAGTTCTCTCTTACGTCCTTGCCACGTGAGTCTCTCCACATAGCAGTATACTTCATCAAAGCCAGTACAAGAACAAATCAACAGAGGGTCTGCTAGCAAGATGAAAGTCATCATCATGTAATGTAACCATCACTTTTGCCATACTCTTGTATGGCAAGTAGTAAGTCACAAGACATAGCATACTCATAACAGGAGGTAGGGATAATGAGAGGCCACCTAAGGGTTTTGTGTAACTTTTTTCAATATGTAAAATAAAAAGACTGACAAAGATAATAGATTTGTAAAGACTAAATCAGCTAGTCCACTAATATATTTAAATAATAAAACTGTGCCTAGTAGTATATCTTCAGTGTAAATTTACATGTATTCTCACTCATGTGCCATGAACTTAAATCAGTCCAAATCTGTGGTCACACTTAGACCTCTTTTTCTTTGATTATGTGGTTACCTTCATAATGTTTGACTCTTTCTTCAAATCTATTTTAGAAAAATCTTACCTATCCATCAAGGTCAGCTCAAATACCACCTTTTCCAAGATTTATTCCTAAATTTCCATAACTGTAAATCTGCTTCCTCTCCAGTATGCTTCCATACTTCACTAACAGAAGTGGTAATTTTCTGTCACAATGTTTTATTTATGTGTGTACATGTCTGTACCTACAAGATAATACATTATTTGATGCTAGTGATTCTGTTCTTAATTTTATCCCTACAATGGCTATAAGCTCAGTAAAAATTTATTGTATTGAACTAAAATTAGACTTTGATTAAAAATTTTGATATTGATGGTTACCAGAGGCTGGGAACAGGATGGGAAAGGGGAGCATGAAATGGAAAAAAAAAAGAAAATAAATGTATTTATTACTAAATTGTACACCTAAAAAGGTAAAGGTAGTAAATTATATATGTATACTATAACTCAGTTAAAAATATTAATATTTATCAGGCAAATTAAAGAACGTGTTAGAAAGAATCATGGAATCAGGGTAAGTTGAGTAAGCTATTAGGAACTAATCTGATAATTGTCACAGGAGAAGGTAAAATTTACAAAAAGTAGTCTCCCATGATTGACACCTGTACTCCCGATCATAATACTTATTTGGTAAATTCTCTTTCCTCACAAAGTTTTAATGGGATATAGAAAAACTTAGACTCCTTTGCAAATTTGAAATTTTAAACTTTCATTTTTCTTGTAAAAGAAACTATTAAGTTTCATTAAAATCCTATAAAAGGAGTAAATTTGTATCAAAATTTAATGTGATAAATAAATTACATAGACTTATTTGGAAAATTGTGAATAGACAGTCTCTTTTAGTCATGCTTCTGAACACTTACACAACTTCCCCAGTACTTGAAAGACATTGTGTAGCCTCTCTCATCATTAGCTTCACATTCAGCTACTCCAAGATGTCGTCACATCTCAAGCTCTTTGTCTTTGTCTTGTTACCTCCACATTCACAAGCCCAGGCAGCAACATTTGATTTATTAAGCTTGGGTCATGTGATCTCCTAACATGTCAATGCTGGGGTATGAGATCCTGCTTCTTGTCTATTGAACTTCTCCTAAATTAGAACAAAATTTGGACACTAAGCAGTCAAAAATTACTGTCGATTTCTTTTTATTAATTATAAATATAGTATTTCTTTACATGGTCACAAGAGCATTTATTTCTACTGTAATAGTGCCCTTGAAATTTAAAGATTAAAATTTAAAGCTACCTTAACTTCTCGTTTTTTGTTTTTGTTTTGTTTTTTGAGTTGAAGTCTCACTCTGTTTCCCAGGCTGGAGTGCAGTGGCACATTCACAGCCACTACAGCCTCGACTTGCTGAGCTCAGGCAATCCTTCCACCTCTGCCTATCAAGTAGCTGGAACTACAGGTATGCGCCACCATGTCCAGCTAATTTTTTGATTTATTGGAGAGACAAATTCTTATCAAGTTGTCCAGGCTGGTCTCAAACCTCTGGGATCAGGCAATCCTCTTGCCTCAGTCTCCCAAAGTGCTGGGATTACAGGTTTGAGTCACTATACCCAGCTTTCTTATTATTTTTATAAGAATAAAAGCAATTACACTTACATTGAAAATAGATTGCTGACTTATTCTTAAATTATTCCTACAGAACAGAAAATATATTTCTAATTTTAATATACTAGAAAATTAATTGTAAACCAAATAGAGGAGCCTGTAAACATATAGTTATACTATAAAAATTGATATAATAATAAATTTCTCTTTAGTCATAAGAACTCTTATTTTAAAGGGAAATTATTGAGGAAACACTTCCAGAATACCAGGTTAAGAAAACTTGGAAGGCTGAGGTGGAAGGATCACCGGAGCCCAGCAGGTTGAGGCTGTGGTGGCCAGGAGCAGCCACCGCACTCCAGTCTGGGCAACAGAGTGAGACTCCAACTCAAAAAAATAAAAAATAAATAAAAATAAAAATAAAAAGAAGAAGAAGAAGAAGAAGAAGAAGAGAGGAGGAGGAGGAGGAGGAGAGAGGAGAGGAGGAGGAGAGGAGAGAGAGAGGAGGAGGAGGAGGAGGAGAGGAGGAGGAGGAGAGGAGGAGGAGGAGGAGGAGGAGGAGGAGGAGGAGGAGGAGGAGAGGAGGAGGAGGAGAAGAAGAAGAAGAAGAAGAAGAAGAAGAAGAAGAAGAAGAAGAAGAAAAGAAGAAGAAGAAGAATAATAATAATAATAATAATAATAATACAGGCAAATGTGACAAAATTTCCTTTTCAGAATTCTGGATATTAGCCAAAGGCTTCCAACAATCTGTGGAGTGCTGATTCAAGGAAAATGGCTGAATCTCGGAAGAGTGAGCTTTGTGGTGATTTAACATGTTGTGTTTTTTTCCCCCTATATCCAGCTACATGTTAACCTTAAAAGAAAAAAAAAAGCCTGGTAATAATGGTACCTGGAAAACCAGAAGCCTTATAGCCACTAGCGTAGAGTAGGGGACAGGTTTGGTTTAGATTGCCCCTAGCATTCGCATTCCCAGATAATTTTTATTATTTGATCTGTCTGGCAGCTCCCTGGAAACCTCCATTGCAGAGGAGCACAAATAGCTTTACCCTTGAAGTGCTTGCTAAAAAGAGTCATCAGCAACTGTTTAACATCACAGCTGCTTTCGGTTAGGACTAACAAGAGGATGACCAAAAAACTTAAAGCAAAAAGTCTGGGCACTGAGATCTTAATAAGGGCATTTGAAAAGTTCCTGGGGATCTAGAAAGCCATGCAAATACACTGAGCTGTTTGCATGACCAGAAAAGTCATAAGAAGACCTTAATTTCTCACCTTTAGCTTATCTTTAAGCTCTGTGCAATAGGAAATTACGGTAAAGACAGAGTTGTCAAGCAACTCTGAATGTACTAAAATCCACTAAACTGTGCTTTTTAAAAGGTGCATTTTATATGATGATAATTATATCTCAATAAAGCTGTTAAAAATGAATCTCAACCTGCTTGCTGGAATAGAAATAAAATGAGTATAATTCAGATGGCTATTTATTTTTCTATCAGGCAACTCAAAGCTTTCTGTGGCTGCCTGAGATTTACATAGTATAAATAACAGTTTCTGATAATAACCATTATAAACTCTTCACCACCCACCTAAGCAGTAGGAGGACTTCTCTTTGCCACTCCTCATGGTTATCTAGTATAGCATAGACAGGCTGACAAATACACCTATATTATGAAGAGCCTAAGCAAATGTGTATTTTTAAATAATTTTAAGTGAAAAGGTATAGCAAAGTCAAATGGACATTAAATTATCTGTTTCATTCCCTCTACCCTATTCAGTCCTATTACATACCAAATTACTACAGTTTTTAAAATATTTAAAAGTAGAATAAAAAAATTTAACTTTATGTAGTTATTTGATATAATCTGTCTTATTAAAAGATAAAAAACAGAGACTTGGTTTTGGTAAAATAGAGGCTGAACCATATATTTCTTAAGGGATTTAGGAATTGAAGTAACAATCTAAATTAAAATCAGGTGTCTACTGCCTAAAACTTGAGAAAATGACTGGGTACAGTGGCTCAAGCCTGTAATCCCAGCACTTCGAGAGACAGAGGCGAAAGGATTGCCTGAGCCCAGGAGTTCAAGACCAGCCTGGGCAACTTGGTGAGACCTTGTCTCTACAACAATCCAAAAAAAAAAAAAATTAACCAGGCACAGTAACGCATGTCTGTAGTTCCGGCTGCTTGGAAGGCTGAGGTGGAAGGATTGCCTGTGCCCAGCAGGTTGACTCTGGGGTGGCCATGAGCATGCCACTGCACTCCAGCCTAGGTGACAGAGTGAGACTTCGACTCAAAACACAAAAACAAAAACAAAAAAACCTTGAGAAAATCAACATGATGATCTGAAAAGTGTCACTACTTCTGAGAGAGACTTTCTATGAAGACAAAGTTAGTGTCAAACAAGAAATGTATCTTTCCATTAATATGTTCTAAGTTTAAGAAGGAAACTCTTGGAAATAATTATATACTTCTATAAGAAGAGTCATCAAAATAGGGGCAGGGAGTCATCTGTCACTATTTAAGTCAGGATAAACAATTTTTAAAAAGTAGGAAATGTAATTTTAAAAAGAATGAAGTAAAAGATGCTCATTTTCTCCAAGTGAAAAGAGAGGTGAGATAGTTTATTTGGGGGAGAGGACTTCAAGTAGGTTACTATTGGATGTAGTAAGCTTAAGTTAGCCAACTTGAACAGATATCAGTGTTGAATGGTTAGAAAATCCAAGATTATACCTCTTCTTTCTCTTTCTTACCTAACTTCTGAATTACCACTCAAACTCTTAGCTTGACTATGTAAACAAATTCACAGCAAAGGTATCTATGGAGGCTGCCCTAACTGCTGCTCAATATAGTATTTTTTCATTTATTTTAGAAAAATATTGGTGTAAATAATCTTTAACAATAGTCCATATATCTATAGAGAGATTTTTGGTTTTTTACATTTAACCCATGATATTTAACTCACAAGAAAATATGAGATTTGAAAAACAATATAAACCAATGAGACCTAACAGACATGTATACCAGGGGTCTCCAAGCCCCAAGCCACGGATCAGTACCTCCAATGCCCCTTATGAACATAGATGCAAAATTCAACAAAATATATGCAAACCAAGACTAACTTCATATAAAAAGAATTATATACCGTAATTAAATAGGATCGCAGTAGTGTGAGGATGATTAATATACAAAAATCAATCAATAATAATACTAGTTGGTACCTAAAAAACCTGGAATTATGTTTTGGAGGGCAGACCCCTTAAAGTATAGTCTTCCCTCGCTAGGTAAGTCTAGGAAGTTCTAGGAATGCATTGGCATTAGTGTATCAGCTAGTGTTGTTCTATTGTTGTGAGAGGCTGTGTTTTGCTTCAGTGAAGTTTTTGTTTTTTTAAGTGCAGGAGATTCTTTCAACATGTTTGCCCATTTCATGACAGGTGATTTGTGAACACACCTGCCCACACTGCATTGAGTATTTAGTAGTTATTGACCAAAAACGGCATGACTCCCATGTCCCACCCTCCCTAATCACCTGATCTTCCCCTGAGCGACTTTTTTTTGTTTGTTTTCCCACATGAAAAAGTCCTCAAAAGGAAACTTTTTGCTGATGAGGAAGAAAATAAATTTTAAAATATCAGAAGTACTAAAAGGCATCAAAATTAATGAGTTCAAAAAATGTTTTGAGCAGTCGAAAAAGTGTCTCAATAGATGCAGTGCGTCAAACAGAGAGTACTTTGAAGATAACTGAAGTTTAAATATGTAAGAACAAATACACGTTTTTCCAAATAAATTGAGGGATTTTTTTGCATCACCCCTCGTATGCCATACTAATGGAAGAAAGAACAAATATCACTTCAATAAATGCAAGCCAGGCTCGGTGACTCAGCTGTAATCCCAGCGCTTTGGGAGGCTGAGGTGAGTGGAATTGCCTGAGCCTGTGGGTTCAAGATCCGCCTGGGCAACTTGGCAAGACCTCATCTCTACAATAAATCAAAAATTAGTGGGGAGTGGTAGCACACGCCTGTAGTTCCAGTTACTTGGAAGGGTGAAGCAGAAGGATCGCCGGAGCCCAGCAGGTCGAGACTGTAGTGGCAGGGAGCAGCCACTGCACTCCAGTATGGGTGACAGAGTGAGACTCCAACACAAAGAATAAATAAATAAATGCAGAAAAAGCATTTGATAAAATCCAACATCTCATGGTAAACCAGAAATAGAAGGGAATGCCCTGAACCTGGTAAAGGCCATTTATGAAAAACCCACAGCTGAAATCATACTTTATAAAGAGAGATTTAATCTATTCATCTTAAGTTTGAAGCAATACAATAAGTCTGCTCTCAATTTTATTCAACATTGTAATGAAGGTCAATTAGGCCAAACTAAAATAAAATATAATAAAAAACTACCTTTATTTGCAGATGATAGTATCTTTATATAGAAAATTCTAAGGAATTAATTTAAAACTATTAGAATTAAATGTGTCCAACAAGGTTGCAGGATATAAGATTAACACATAAAAATCAGTTGTGTTTCTATACACTGGCAATGAACAGTCCAAAAATGAAGTTAAGGACACAGCTCCATTTGTAATGGCAACAAAAAATAAAGTACTTAGAAATAAATTTAACAAAGTTGAAAGACTTACACGATAAAAACTTTAAGACATTTAAGGAAATTAAAGAAGACCTATATAAGTGGAAAAATATGGAACAAAAAACTTTGGCCATGGAACAAAAGACTTATAAGAGACTTGATACTATTAAAATTGCAATAATCTCCAAATTTATCTGTAGGTTCAATGTAATCCCTATCAAAATCCCTGCTACTCTTATGTAGAAATTGAAAAATTTATCCAAAAATATATGTGGAAATGCAAGAGACCTAAAATAGCAAAATAAACAAAAACCAAAACTTAATATAAACGAAGCTGGAGGACTTGCACTTCCAGATTTCAAAACTTAATGCAAAAAGATGGTAATCAAGGAGGTGTCATACTGGTGTAAGGCTAGATGTATAGATAAATGGAACAGAATTAAACATCCAGAAATAAACTCTTAGAGTTATGGGTCAATTAAGTTGTTTTCAAAATTGCTAAGATAATTTAATGGGGAAGTATAGTCTTTTCAACAAAGAGTGCTGGTATAACTGGATAGTTACTTACAGAAGAATGAGGATACATCCCTACCTTACATTATATACAAAAATTAACTCAAGATGGATAATAGATCTAAATGAAAGCGCTAAAGCTATGACACTCTTAGGAGAAAACAAAGGAGTAAATCTTTGTGGTCTCAGATTAGACAATGTTTCTTAGTATGACACCAAAAGCATAAACTTAAAAAAAAATAAGATAAAGTGGACTACATCAAGATAAAAAAAACTTTTCAAAGGACATCATTAAGAGAGTGAAAAGACTACCTGTGGAACTAGAGAAAATATTTGCAAATCATATATCTGACTTGTATCCAGAACATACAAAGAACACTTACAACTCAACAATAAAAATCCAAATAACTGAATTTAAAAAATGGAAAATGAATTAAATAGGCATTTCCACAAAAAATATATATAGAAATATCCAATTAGCACATGAAACATTAATCATTAGGAAAATGCCAATCAAAATAGCAATGAGACATTACTTCACATGACTGAGATGACTAAAATAAAAAAGCAGACAGTAACAAGTGTTAATTAAGTTGTGAGTAAATGAAACCCTCATACATTGCCGGCTGGAATGTAAATGGGGCCTCATAATCATTTTATGAACTCCTTAAAATGTTAAACATAAAGTTACTGTAAGATCTAGCAAAACCCACTCTTAGATATATGCCAAGAGAATGGAAACATACAACCACACAAAAACCTATACACAATGTTCATGGATGCATAGGAGCATTATTCATAAAAGCCAAAAGATAGAAACAACCAAAATGTCCATCAATTGCTACATGGATGAGCAAAATGTGGTATACTCATACATTGGATTATTATTTGTCAATACAAGGAAACATAAGGTGATAAAAAGGAATGAGTTACTGATATATGCTACAACATGAATTACCTTTGAAAACATTATGCTAAGCGAAAGAAACCAGTTATAAAAGGTCACATATTTATGGTCCCATTTATACAAAATAACAGAATTACACATAGAAACAGAAAGTGAATTAGTAGTTTCATGGGGGAAAAGGAGGGAAAATGAGTGACTTAGTATATAATTGGCTTTTGGGGAGTGTTGAAAATATTCTGAAATTACATAGTAGATACAGTATAAATTGCTAAATAAATAAATTTTATGATATGTAAATTTTATTTCAATAAAGTTGCTATTTGAAAAACAATTGAATCATAGAATACAGAATAGTTCTAAAGAGAAAGAGACACATTTATATCTCTGTATTTTTTTCTGAATACTGTATGCTTAACATTTAAATGGCCATACATTTATCCATTGCAGATTATTATAATCATGTTTGCCCATATAATTATGTCTAAGTGATTTTAAAACAAAATATTCACTCTCTTAATTTTGTTATATCAAGATCAGTTATACTTGTCAAAATTGTCAAACCATGACGAAACATATGTGTAAACAGATGAAAATACATTAAGTTTAGCAAAAGTATAACAAATGTCTGTTAATTACTAGAACCACAATTGTGTCAAATGTATTTTAACCAGATTGTATAACTTCTTATGTAAAGTAAGGATACAGTCACTCTAAATTTCAAAATAAAAACATTTCCTTTGCCAAGAGCAAGAAAAAAAACAACAGTAGCTGCAAAAACAATACAAATTGTTTGCCTTCACCTCACATTAGATTACTTCTTCCTTTGGAAATAATTTAACTAAAGTCTCTTTTTTTAAATGTCAAAAAATAAGCTCCTAGATGTTTTCTAAACTTGAAAAATAGTCACAGACAGTTTGTTTCGAACATCACAAAACTCTGCTAGGCTATCCAAAAATGATCCATTTATTTTTCAGCCACCTGGGAACTGTGGGTGGTGTGGGTTCTCCAACTATCTCTTGATTATGTCCTTGGAAAAGAGTAGCAGGTGCCATGCCAATGTTCTTTTGGGATTCTCTTAATGCCAAATAGATCATATTTTGAATCCCTGTCAGTCTCATTCCTTAGTACTCATGATATTCAGTCCATACTCATTAAATGATGCTCTGACATATAATGGAAGAGTTATTACAATATTCACACAACTGTGGTCAGTACAATTAAAATGTGAATCAGAACCGGGCTCGGTGGCTCAACCTGTAATCCCATGCTTTGGGAGGCCGAAGTAAGTGGTTTGCCTGAGCCCGTGGGTTGAAGACCCGCCTGGGCAACTTGGTGAGACCTCATCTCTACATTAAGTAAAAAAATTAGCCGGGCGTGGTAGCGCGCGCCTGTAGTTCCAGCTACTTGGAAGGCTGAGGCGGAAGGATCGCCGGAGCCCAGCAGGTCGAGGCTGCGGTGGCCGGGAGCGGCCACTGCACTCCAGTCTGGGCGACAGAGTGAGACTCCGACTCAAAAAAAAAAAAAAAAAAAAAAATGTGAATCAGATGACAGCAAGCCATATTTTCCCCAGTTTCTCTTCTGAATCACGTATCTATACAATCAAGTCACAAGCAGCTACGTGGTTCTCATCCCTTTCCTAGGGAGCTACTAAAAATTCCCAAATGAGTAAGATTGATGAAATATTTCTTTCTTTTTTTTTTTTTTTTTTTGAGTTGGAATCTCACTCTGTCACCCAGGCTGGAGTGCAGTGGCACACTCATGGCCACCCCAGCATCATCCTGCTGTGCTCTGGCGATCCCAACGCCTCAGTCTTACAAGTAGGGGAACTACAGGCACGCGCTACCACACCTGGCTAATTTTTTTTAATTGTAAAGATGTAGTCTCGCCAACTTGCCCAGGTTGATCTTGAACCCTTGGACTAGGGCAATCCATTCGCCTTGGCCTCCAAAAGTGCTGGGATTACAGGCTGACCGACCCCCCCCCTCACCTTTTTTAATTTTAAAGATGTGAGGTACAATTCAGGGTTAGGTATACAAATGTTCATTATACACACTTCTTGATAAGGTGTGCCCTCCCTCTCCTGGCAGTTTCTCTCAACTGCCAATCCCACCCGTTTCCACCCCCGCAGTTTCCCACTACTGCCAATATTTCAATATCATTGAATTTCAGTTGCAAAATTTTATAGACTTACATGTAGCACTAGTCTCATTTTATTACAATAGTCTCTCTCTTTTTTAACCTGCCTGGTTAATCACAAATCTACATATTCTACATCGATGAATTAACTTCTTTATTTTATTTTTTAAATGTTTAAGTTGACTTTGCAATTGTGCATATTTATGGATCATAATTTGATATCTCAATACATGTATATGCCGTATAATGATCAAATCAGAAGAGTCAGTTAATCTATCACCTCATGCATTTATCAATCTTTGTGGTGAGAACGTTCAAAAGTCTTTCCCCTGACTAGTTTGTAATATACCTTACTGTTAACCATAGTCACACTATGTGCAACACAACACCAGAACTTACTCCTCCAGTCTTATTATAACTTATACCTGCTGACCAACCTCCCTGGATCCTCACATTCCCATCCCCAGTCTTTGGTAATCACTCCACATCGATTAATTTAATTAGATTCTTTTTAAACATCATAGATTCACCCAGAAGCCTTTGGATTATAAACTGAATCTTAAAATGCTAGACATAATGGAATACTTAATTCAACCACTCTAGTAAATTTTATACTTCTTTTATGTCTTTTAATTCTTATTTATATAACTCTAGGATAAAGTTGAGTAAGTATACTGAAATTTGTACATAATTTAATTCTGAGTAAGAAGAAAGCAGTTCAACAAAGAAAATACATTTTGTCTTTCATTCCATTTTAGATTTATTAAAAAATCAAATGTAAATTTATTTTCTTTTTTTTTTTTTTTTTTTTTGAGTCGGAGTCTCACTCTGTCGCTCAGACTGGAGTGCAGTGGCCGCTCCCGGCCACCACAGCCTCGACCTGCTGGGCTCCGGCGATCCTTCCGCCTCAGCCTTCCGAGTAGCTGAAATTACAGGCGCGCGCCACCACACCCAGCTGATTTTTTGATTTATTGTAGAGATGAGGTCTCACTGCCCAGGCGGGTCTCGAATCCGCGGGCTCAGGCAATCCACTCACCTTAGCCTCCCAAAGGCGCGGGATTACAGGCTGAGCCACCGAGCCCAGCTGTAAATTTATTTTCAAAACTTGTAGTAGACTTCTAGAGCAAAGCTTAAAGGAGCTTGTGACTACAAATTAAAATAACCAGCTATTTATTATTGTGTCAAATTCCACAATTGTAACAGATACTAAAATCTTCAGGTTTATTCAATCACCTACTAATTAAATTAAATAATTGTTTTTCAAGTGTCCATTATGCCAGATACTATTCATGGGTCATTGAATATCAACTAAATATCAATTAAATAGTATTGGCAAAATTAACATTTGATTGCTTTTATGTGACAGGCACTGTCTAATGCTAGTCTCATTTTACAGATAATGAAACTAAAACACAGAGTGGCTAAGTCAGTTGTCCAAGGCAACTTGAAAAGCAAAGCTGGAATCTTGATAGAGGTATTGGGCACGGAAGCCTTCCCACAACTAGGCTCTTCTGCACTTAAACTAAACCCACTGCATTTTCTTTCTCACTCTTCAGTGATATCAGTATATAATGCTTTGGCTATACGGTTCTCTTTCATCAGTTTATGGCTTTAGACTTCTCCTTTCTATTTTTCTTTCAGTCTTTTGTTGTTGGCCGAAGCATCCCTATTTTCAGGTCAGGTTACTATCCGAAACATCACAGTACCCTGATGCTGGATAGTGCCTTCATTGTCAGGTCCTATTTCTTCATTTTCCTTGAGGATCTTGGGGCCTCCACATGATAAGAAGCTTATGCCATTTGCAGATTTGTCTACTGAGTCATCAGTGATTTGGTCAGTTTGAGCAACTAGATGAAGACACTCATCTTATTATTTGTCCTCTCTGACAGTTTGTAGCCTTAGTATCTAAAACAATTCATATGTCAGGCAGGAATTGTTTCAGTCAGTATTCTTTAATGATTTATCTAGAATATCATTTAATTTCCCAAGGGTTGAGATCATATTAGTCTCACATCTCAGACTAAGTCACATTTCTATTCTTAAAAAAAAAAAAAAAGCAAGAGCTACTATAATCCTGAAGGTACACAAGCTTCAATAACAAAAAAAAAGAATTTTCAGGGACTTGGTGGAAACACAATCATATCAAAAAGTAGACAATGCTTGATACTGTGAAACTTGGGAATTTTTAATCAATGAAAGTAGATCGACTTTTTGTTTTCACATTAAAAAATCTAAGTAATGTTAAATTAAATTAAATTGAGTCATAATTATGAAAAACATTGACGTTTAATACTGCCATAAATTTACAAATACTTTCCTTCCTTGGTTTTTATTCACTCCTCTTTCTGGAAGAAATAAAAATGAGCCGGACTCGGTGGCTCAGCCTGTAATCTCATGCTTTGGGAGGCTGAGATGAGTGGGTTGCCTGAGCCCGCGGGTTCGAGACCCGCCTGGGCAACTTGGCGAGACCTTATCTCTACAATAAATCAAAAATTAGCCAGGCGTGGGAGCATACGCCTGTAGTTCCAGCTACTTGGAAGGCTGAGGTGGAAGGATCGCCAGAGCCCAGCAGGTCGAGGCTGCGGTGGCCGGGAGCGGCCACTGCACTCTAGTCTGGGCGACAGAGTGAGACTCCAACTCAAAAAAAAGAAAGAAAAATGGATATGTATATTTAAACATAAAACTCTTTAATTTATTCTGAGAGTATGGGGTTAATACTTTTACTATACATTTTTATGGCAGGAGATAAAGAATCTGCATATGTTACCCTAACCCCACAATAATTCATTCGCACCTATAAAAGTCAATCTGCTAGGAAGTAGCAGGCACACGTACAGAATACACTTTTCCAGAGTCTTAAACCAATGTACACATTTACTTGTCTCCATGTCCACAAGGAAAGAGAGAAGTCATAAGGTAATTCCTATAACTTCTTTCCTCTCAGTTACAGTGGTTCTAAAACTTGAGTGTATAAGAATTACCAAAATGTAGATTCCTGGGTTGTTTCAAAAGGTCAGGATTGAGGCCAGGATAATTGCATTTTATGTAGACAAATTATAGGAGTCATTAGATGTGGAGTATGATGGGTAAACTTTGATGTTTTGAGTAAACTCAAGGGCAACCGCAGAACAAGAGAAGTAATTTACATTTTGAATATGTGTTTTCTTTTCTTACTATAATCGTTTCTCTTTTTAATATTTCAAGCTAGGGTGGAAATTTGAAAATAATTTTCTTTATAAAATTTTCCATCCCTACCCCAACCCCAATATTTGGAAGAAATGTCTGTTTTATGTTATTTTTGGCACTTCTCATTTTTGTCCCTGATGGAAATTGGCAGTGAAAAAAAAAAGGAATTTTTCAAAATTCAATAATCAAATTAAATTTAACTGTTGTCCTAGACATAAGCAAGCCATTTTCAGGATTCTTTCTAAGTCATTCATTTTCTTAATGTTTGTTTCCAATACTCCTGTGTTGGAATGTTTATTTCCAGCTGGAATTAATAATTTAAAGATGTTTCCTAGTTCACTTCTAAAAAGTGGTCATCTTTGAAATTTAGCTCTTATACTTACACTCAACTGTGGTCACATCCAAAAATAGATTTAGAGGTTTATTAAGTACTATAATTACTTCTTGATAATCTAGTACTCTTTATTATAACAATTAAAATTGAGAATATGGTTTTAAACTGTACTTTTTAATTCAAAGAACATATTTGTTACTGAAATGTCAGTCACTTTATTGAAGTCTGCTATAATTAATTGACTTACTGATACTGAGAAATGATCAAGCTGCTTTTAACACTTACAGACAATAGGTAAGTCTAGGTTTGGTTCATCTGTGTGATCTACCCAGAATATTGTATACATATAGATTGTCAATAAATATATATATAATTTTTGTTAAAGAGTATTAGAGACATGTAGACCAGAAATCATATTCTAAATCTCCCACTTATTTATTTTCTCAATCTAGGCAAATTCATTTTCTTCATCTGTAAAATATAAATTTTAAAAAGGAATAAAAAAGTATTCCTCTCATAGAGTTGGTTTGAAGAGTGAATGAGACAATGAATGTAGAGCAGTTCACATAGTACTGAACTAAGTGCTCAGTTGAAGTTGGCTACTACTAAATGAAGGAGACATTATAAAACACTTTTTAAGTTGGGCTCAGTGGCTCAGCCTGTAATCCCGTGCCTTGGGAGGCTGAGGTGAGTGGATTCCCTGAGCCCGTGGGTTCGAGACCCGCCAGGGCAACTTGGTGAGACCTCTACAATAAATCAAAAACTAGCCAGGCGTGGTAGCACGCGCCTGTAGTTCCAGCTACTTGGAAGGCTGAGGCGGAAGGATCGCCAGAGCCCAGCAGGTCGAGGCTGTGGTGGCCGGGAGCGGCCATTGCACTCCAGTCTGGGCGACAGAGTGAGACTCCAACTCAAAAAAATAAATAAATAAAAATAAAACACTTTTTAGGGTCACATGCACATTATAATGGCAAGCTATTAGAAACAACCCAAATATGCATCTAGAGGAGATTGGTTGGGAAAAAATTACACCATATATATATGGTGTAACCAAGATATATATATATATATATATATATATATGTATATATATATATATATAGAGAGAGAGAGAGAGAGAGAGAGAGAGAGAGAATATATATATATATTATGTGTGTATATATATGTATTATATGTATATATTATATATGTAATATGTATGTATTATATTTTTTTCAAGTCCTCCTCTGTAATTTGTATGTAATATTTATACAAAGGAATATTACAGCACCATGAAAGAGGATAAGAAAGTGCTCTACGTACTGCTATAAAATTCAGTACAAGAAATGCTGTCATCTAAAATCCAAAACCAAACTCTCTCTCTCTCTCTCTCTCTCTCTATATATATATATATGTACATATATATATCTCCTGAGAGATATATATCACAAAATAAATCAGACACATTTATCTTAAGGAGCTTGTTGTCTATAAGTGTTTTAAAAAACTTGATTGATTCTGAATAACAGTGTATACATATATATACATAGACCCCCCCCAAAAAAAATCCAGAATTATCTTTTGAAGGGCTTCTTGTAGTACAGGCTACCCCCACTAGGTAAGTGTTTTAGGAACCCATCGGCATCAGTGTACCAGCTAGGGTTGTTGTGAGAGGCTGCATTTGGCTTCAGTGAATTTTCTTTTGGAAACTCTTTTTAAATTTAATTTAATTTAATTAATTTAATTTAATTTTAAAGATGGAGGGTACACTTCAGGATTAGGTAGATAAGTGGCCATTGTACAGGTAAAGTTTGGTCCTCCCTTTAGGAGATTCTTGCAATGCATTTGTCTACTTCATGATGGGTGATTTACGAGTGTACCTACCCACATTGCACTAAATGTTCAGCAATTGCTGACCAAAAGCAGCATGACTCACATGTCCCACCCTCTCTATTCACCCGATCTCTCCCCGAGGGACTTTTTTTGTTTCCTGGATGAAAAATTCCTCAAAGGAAAACATTTTGTCATTGTGGAAGAGGTGAAACAATGGTAGAAGCACTAAAAGGCATCAGAATCGAAGAATTCAAAAACTGTTTTGAGCAGTGGAAAAAGTACCTCAATAGGTGTATTGCGTCAAACAGAGAGTACTTTGAAGGTGACTGAAGTTTAAACATGTAAGAGTAAATACACAATTTTTTAATAAATAAATTCCGGGTTTTTGGTTCCCTCTTCATATATATAGATGTGTGTGTGTGTGTGTGTATAATTTGTATACATTTGCTTGTATATGTATAAAATATTTCTGTAAAGGTACACAAGAAAATGAAACTCTATTGCCTGCAGAAGGAAATTGTGTCTTGGACACAGAAGGAGGAGAATGATTTTCCCTGCTATTCATTTTTACAACTTTTAAATTTTGAAACCAAGAAATATATTATTATTAGCCGGTCTCTGTGGCTCAGCCTGTAAACCCGCGCCTTTGGAAGCTGAGGTGAATGGATTGCCTGAGCCCGTGGGTTCGAGACACGCCTGGGCAACTTGGTGAGACCTCATCTCTACAATAAATCAAAAATTAGCCAGACGTGGTAGTGCGCGCCTGTAGTTCCAGCTACTTGGAAGGCTGAAGCGGAAGGATCATCGGACCCCAGCAGGTCGAGGCTGCGGTGGCCGGGAGCGGCCACTGCATTCCAGTCTGGGCGACAGAGTGAGACTTCAACTCAAAAAAAAAAAGAAATATGTTACTTACTCAAAACATAAATATAATTAAAATTCTTGAGAATAACAAACAGGAGACAGCATTTAAACAAAGACTATAATGAGAAAAATAACAATTATTAAGAAAAAATATTTGTCATTCACGCAAACAAGACTCATAGATTGCAGAATGATTTCATAAGAAAATGAAAACTTTTAAACATTTTTGTGCAAAGTATAATAAACTAATAAAAATTTTCTTTTATTTATGTTTCTAGGTTTATTTTCTGTTTCTTGTCCTGTAGTAGTAGTCTTTATATTTGCATGTGACAAACATCTTTGAAAAGATTCCTACATTTCATCATTACTGTACTGTTATATTTAAATGACATATTGTTGTATTTAAAAGACATTAATATTTAACTGGTGAAAATAGACAAAGACTGTCCATGCATAAGAATTTTTTCTTTAGGCAACTGCACTCCTTCTGCACCATTTTATTTATAAATCATATAATTTTAAGGCATTTATGAACAAGGAATCAGTTTTTATAGAGTCCATTGTCAGAGTCCACTCAGAAATCACCACTTTATGTTTTCTCTAATACATACTATACAAAAACAAGCAATTTGTTTAAAGATAATTATAGGAGGATGTTTCTTAATGATCATTAAGGAATAAATCAGCACTTGTTTTTATTTAAGAACAGAATAAACCAAAGCCACACAGCATGAATGAGTTTATACTGGAGACTTATTAGAGAATTATAAATGAATTTGCTCTATTTAGCTTAGATGAAAACTTTTAATTAAAAAATACTCCTTTTTAAACAGTCATCTACAGTTCATTCTACCCCCAAACTATAGAATATTCATTTTTCTCATCAACACATGGAACATTCTCCAAGACAGACCATATGCTAGTCAGCAATTCATGTTTCAATAAGTTAAAAAAAATAGAAACCATATCAGGCATCTTCTCAGACCATAGTGGAATAAAACCAAAAATTAGCTCTAAGAAGAACTTGCAAAACCAAATAAAAACATACAAGTTAATCTGTTTCTGAATGATCCTTGGGTCGACAGTGAAATCAAGATGGAAATTAAGAAATTCCTCAAAATAAATGAGGACAATGAAACAAGTTATCAAAACCTCTCAGATACAGCTAAAGCTGTGCTTAGAGGAAAATTTATAACACTTAAGACTTACATTAACATGACTAAAAGATCACATATAGGCAAACCAATATCACACCAGAAAACACACACAAACCAAACCCAAAGCTAGCAGAACAAAATAAAAAATGAAAATCAGAGCAGATCTAAATGGAATTAAAAACAAACAAAAAAATATACAAAGGATCAATGAAACAAAAATTTGGTTCTTTGAAAAGATAAACAAAATTGATAGACCACTAGCTAGATTAATTAAGAAATGAAAAGAGAAGATTCAAATTAGCTCAATCAGAAGCAAAAATGGAGGCATTACAACTGACACAATGGAAATACAAAAGATCACCTGAGATTATTATAAACATCTCTATGCAAACAAACTAGACAATCTGGAGGAAACGGATAAATTCTTGGGAAAATAGAACCTTCCCCCCAACTTTGAATCAGGAAGAAATAGAAATTCTGAGCAGATCAATAATGAGTAGTCAGATTGAAACAATAATTAAAAATCTTCCAACAACAAAAAAGTCCAGGACCTAACAAATTCTACCACTTTCACAGAAAAAGTGGTACCACTTTTACTGAAGTCATTCTCCCTAACTTCCACAAAGCAACTAATACCCTGATACTAAATCCAGGAAAAGACACAACAAAAAGAGAAAATTGTACACCAATATCCCTAATGAACACAGATGTGAAAATCCTCAATAAAATATTAGCAAACTAAATTCAACAGCACATAAAAAACATAATCCACCATGATCAAGAGTTTTATTCCAGAGCTGCAAGGGTGATTCAACATACACAAGTCAGTAATGTGATCCACCACATTAACAGAATTAAAAACAAAAATCATATGATCATTTCAATAGGTGTAGGAAAAGCACCTGATAAAATCTAGCATCCTTTATGATAAAATCCTTCTTACAGGGAACATTTCTCAAAATAATAAAAGCCATATATGACAAACTCACAGCCAATCCCGAATGGAGAAAAGTTGAATGCATTCCTTCTCAGAACTTGAACAAGAAAAGAATGCCCACATTCACTATTCCTATTAGGCATAGTACTGGAAGTCCTTGCCAGAGCAATCGGGCAAGTGAAAGAAATAAAGCGTATTTAAACTGAAAAAGAAAAAATCAAACTGTCTCTGGTATGATCTTATATCTAGAGAACCCTAAAGATACCTCCAAAAGACTCCTGGACTTCATAAATAAATTCAGTAAAGCTTCAGAATACAAAAGCAACACACACAATTCAGTAGCAGCACTATACACAAGCAGTGTCAAAGCTGAAAATCAAATCAATAATGCAATTCTATTTAAAATAGCAGCCAAAAAGTTAAAATATCTAGGAATATATTTAATCAAGGAGGTAAAAGATTTTCATAGCAAGAATTACAAAACACTGGTGAAAGAAATTGTTGAAGACAAACAAATGGAGAAATATCCCAAACTCATGGATTGGAAAAATCAATATTTTAAAAATGACCATATTACCCAAGTAATCTACAGATTCAATGTAATCCCTGTCGAACTACCAATATCATTTTTCACAGAATTAGAAAAAGCAGTCCTAAAATTCATATGGAACCCCACCCCCAAAAAAGAGCCAGAATAGCTAAAGCAATCCTAAACAAAAAGAACAAAGCTGGGGGAAATTATACTACCTGACTTCAAAGTATATCACAAGGCTGTAGTAACCAAAACAGCATAGTACTGATATAAGAGCAGACCCATGGACCAATGGAACACAATAGAGAATTCAGAAATAAGTCCAAATACTTACAACCAACTGATCTTTGGCAAAGCAGACAAAAACATACACTGGGGAGAGGACATTTTATTCAACAAATGGTGCTGAAAAGAATTGGATAGCTACATGCAGAAAATTGAATCTTGATCATTATTTCTCACCATATACAAAAACTAACTCAAGATGGATTAAAGAATTAACTGTCAGACCTGAAACCATAAAAATCCTAGAAGAAAACCTAGGAAAAATTCTGCTGTCATTGGTATAGGCAAAAAATTTATGGCTAGAACCCCAAAAGCAAATGCAGCAAGAATAAATAAGTGGGACTTAACTAAACTAAAAAGCTTCTGAACAGCAAAATAAATAATAAACAGAGCAAATAGACAACCTACAGAATGGGAGAAGATAGTGTCAAACGGTACATCTGTCCACAGACTAATATACAGAATCTGCAAAGAACTCAAATAAATCATCAAGATAAAAGTGAATGACCCCATTAAAAAGTGGATAAATGACATGAACAATCATCTGTCAAAAGAAGATCTACAAATGGCAAAAAAAAGAAAAAAAGAAAAAAATGCTCAATGTCACTCATCATAAAGGAAATACAAATTAAAACCACAATGAGATACCACCTTACACCGGTCAAAATGATAATTATTTTTTAAAAAAATAGATGCTGGTGCATATGTGGTGAAAAGGGAATGCTCATACACTGTTGGTGGGAGTGTAAATTAGGACAACCTCTATGAAAATTGGTATGAGAATTTCTCAAAGAACTTAAAGAAGATCTACTACTTGATTCAGCAATTTCACTAAATATCTACCCAAAGGAACAGAGGTCATTATATTAAAAGGACACCAGTACTCACATGTTCACCACAGCACAATTCACAATTTTAAAAATGAATGGAAAAAAATAAGTTCAATACTATAATTAAATAATCTTTAATTATAGGTTTCTGTGTGGAAAGGGAAACTACTGTTCATATACATATAAAGACTTTGTACTCATTTTTAAAAATACGGTATACTAAATCAATTGTCTTATGTATGTCTTGATTTGTTTCAGGAAGCAGCTTAATCAATTCTGTGTTGATTTAGTTCTAAAAACATTACAGGATGGAGGAAGATCTCTTAGGCAAGATACAAGTATAATCCAGAGGGTGAATACTTTTACATTAGACTATATCATGTTAACAAATTTCTATATTAAAAAGTGTGCTAACTGGGCTCAGTGGCTCAGCCTGTAATCCCGCACTTTGGGAGGCTGAGGTGAGTAGATGGCCTGAGTCCATGGGTTCGAGACCCGCCTGGCCAACTTGGCGAGACCTCATCTCTACAATAAATCAAAAAGTTAGCCAAGCATGGTAGCATGCACCTGTAGTTCCAGCTACTTGGAAGACTGAGTGGAAGGATTGCCAGAGCCTAGCAGGTTGAGGCTGCAGTGGCCAGGAGAGTGCCACTGCACTCCAGTCTGGGTGACAGTGAGACTTCAACTCCAAAAAATAAATAAATAAATAAAAAGTGTGCTAAAATCAAAGTTAAAATATAAAAGTATATTAATCCATATAAAGTCCTTAGAAGCATGCCTGTCACATTGTAAAGACTCAATATATGTTGATATTGTCAGGTAAATTTTTTGGCAATGAAATCAGAAATATACCTCATAGGAAGGCAAAAATCATATCATTCTTCAATACTACTTAATTGAACTATGCATTCGAAAAAGTACACAAATCCTGTGTAAAGATTTCCATAAAGTGAGCGTGCCTGCTTAGATCCAGACATTGTCGAATTTCAGAAGCCTCCTCATGCACCCACCCAGTTTTTATTCCCTGTCTACTTCCCAGAGCTAGCCACTATCTTAACTTCTAATGTAGCTCAGTTTTGCTTAGATTTGAATTCTATGTAAATGGAATCACACAGTATGTATTCACATTAGTTTAGTCTTCATGTACAAATTTACCAAAAACTTGGCAGCCTTAAAACAACACAATTTATTATTTTGCATTTTCCACGGGTCAGGAGTCCTGCATGGCATGACTGAACTCTCTGCTCAGGAGTGGGAATCTGTTTGGAATTATAGATTCTACCACTGACCTACATCAAGATTAAAAAACTGCTCCAGGAACCCATAGAGCTTTGCCAGAAATAAGAGCATTCATTTGAGGTCAAATCTATTATAAGGTGGAGCAGTATTTTTTTAGAACAGTATTAGAGCAGCCTTTTTATAGACCATCAATTGTATACATACATATATAGGAAAAAATTCGGAAAGACTTTAATATTGACCCCAAATTTTCCAATGGCATACCTTTTCCAGTTTTCTCACAACCCTATAAGTTGTGGGTAACTAATAAAAATGCAAAGATTCTTCCCCATAGAAATGCAAATTTGAGAAGCAGCAAGATGACAACGGGGCAAACTGGTGTCTGAAGCCCTCTGCAAAGGAGATCTGCAGTGGGTCTCTAACTCTCGCCCCGGGGGGGCTGTGGACCCCAACATCGCAGCCTGCTCTTCATATGGAGCTCGGCTGTTGCCACCACTGGGACATTGCAATGGACTGGACAGTCACTGCAGTGCAAACGGTGCTGCCGCCGCCGCTGCCACAGCCCCTCCCCCATCACCACTGCCGCCACCGCCGCCACTGCCACGGCCTCTGTGACAGCTGTAGCACATCACACCACCCGGGCCCGAGGCGATACACATCAAACCCTTCAGGGAAGATCTGCTGGGATCACTGCCACCTCTCCTGTGACCAAGACTGTCCTGCCCGCCAGCCATGAGGCTCCTTTTGCCTGCCCTCAGGCAGGCAGCCATCTTGTTCCTGTCCGGCCCCACTCCCTCTGGGACAAGCAGCTGAGATAGCACCACCTGCTGGTGATTCAAGGTAACAACACCGAAACGGGAGAAACAAGCTTGATAAAGACATAGACCAGAGTGCTGAATGGAGGGTAACCTGGACTGTCCATCACAGCAGATCAGGGGCAACTGACCCTAACTGCAAACCAATTTACCAGTTTGAAAAGAAAACTAGAAATCAGACCTGAAAGGACATTGGACTTAAACGAAATGTCTCAGAGTGTGCTTCATTGATTCTATTAGTTTAATGACTTAATTCTATTCCTACTGTATTGTTCCCATTTTTCTTTTTTCCTTTCCCTTTTCTTCTCTTTTCTTCTCTCTGTAAACCATATCTTTGTATAGAGGAACAGCACACTAACAAGGTAGTTGGTTAGCTTATATGTTAGCATCACTATATGTTTTATTTTTATTTTTTATTTTTTGTGTGAGAGTTGGTTCGTCTGTAGCTGTGGGCTATTGTTTTTATCTGTTTCGGTATAGGCCTCTCTCTCTATTTGTTGGCACATTCGTTTGTTTCCCCCCTTACTCCTCTATCTCTCCACTCCCCTCTTCAACCCACTATCTGCTCCATTCTCTCCCCTCTGCTAACCACATTTTATTTCAGAGAGTAAACCTACAGCCCCACTGCATGGACAGATTCCAGGGCAGTGGGAAGTGGGTTCCATATTGTCCACACACCTGTCAGTGAATACCAGGACCTGCAGACAGATTTTGAATCACAGCTCTCCCCTTAAGTAAATCTCAAAACTGTAAAAAGGACAACCTCCAAACTACAGTGCAACTCCAGAATTGAACAAAGTAAGAGGACATACATAAAGAATAGGAGATTGAACAAACAGAAGTAAAACCAATCCCTTTACCCTTGAATAACAGAATTAAAGAAGACGGTGACATGGAGGGAAGGAAAAAGTAGGGAAGGGGAAAACCGCACATATGAAGAAAAACCAAAAGAAGAATATAGGTCTCACACAGACCCCTGGGAAATCATACACTGAGAAAACAGATTCTGGAACACAAACAATGAAGAGTCTCCAGAATGACTGGTTACATGGAACACACCCAGACATCAAGACATTAATGGAGAGAATTAAAAACATTGAGGAGAGACAAGAGGAAAATAGGAAGGAGCTGATGTCAGAAATAACAGCAGTAAAGAATACTGTGAACAGCAGACTAATAAGCATGGAAAGCAGAATCAGCCAAGCCGAAGAAAGAATCTCAGAGCTCAAAGACCAAAACACAGAACTAACCCAAACTATCAAAAGCATAGAAAAGAAGCTCAAAAAGACAGAACAAAACCTGCAAGAGATGAATGATCACTTCAAGAGACCAAACCGAAGAGTAATTGGGCTTCCTGAGGCAAAGAGAGAAACAGAAGCCACACTGAAACAAACATTTCATGAAATCATTCAAGAAAACTTCCCTCATCTCATTAAGGATGAAAAAATTCAAACACAAGAGATTCAGAGAACCCCTGCAAGACAACAAATGAGAAGACCAACTCCCAGACACATAATAATTCACCTAAACAAAGTAGCTATAAAAGGAAAAATCCTAAAGGCAGGAAGAGAAAAAGGACAGACTACCTACCAGGGAAGACCAATTAGAATAGCAGCAGATTTATCCACAGAAACCCTTCAGGCCAGGAGAGCCTGGAGCCCTATCTTCAAAGTTCTAAAAGAGAAACAATTTCAACCAAGAATAACCTACCCAGCCAAACTAAGCTTCATTAGTGAGGGAGAATTGAAATCTTTTCCAGACATCCAATCCCTAAGAACCTATGCTGCCACCAGACCACCTCTGCAAGAAACACTTAAGAAAGTACCGAACACAGAAGAAAAAGAAAAAAGAACAACAGCATTCTTCACAAGAGTATAGGCAAAAGATTAAAAACACACATGAACCAACTCCAAAACCCAAAGAAAGACAACAAATAAACAGGAACAACTCTGTAAGAACCTTATGACAGGGATCAACTCTTGCATTTCAATTATTAGTCTAAATGTGAACGGACTAAATGCACCACTGAAAAGACATAGAATGGCAAAATGGATAAAATATCATCAGGCAACAATCTATTGCCTTCAAGAGACTCACCTCACTAGAAAGGACACCCACAGACTCAAAGTAAGAGGATGGGAAACAAACTTTCAGGCGAATGGAATACAAAAGGAAGGAGGAGTAACGATCTTAATTTCAGACAAAATACCCTTCAAGCTATTAAAAATCAAAAAAGATACAGAAGGCCACTACATAATGATAAAAGTCTCAATTCATCAACAAGAAATATCTATCCTAAACATATACGCACACAACATAGGTGCGCCAACTTTCATAAAGCAACTTCTTGGAAAACTAAAGAAAGATATCGATTCTAACACTATCATAACTGGGGACTTTAATACCCCACTCACAGCCCTAGACAGATCATCAGGACAAAAAATCAGCAAGGAGATCCGGAACCTCAATGTGACTTTGGACCAAATGGACTTAATTGATACCTACAGAACACTCCATCCAAAGACCAGAGAATACACATTCTACTCATCACCACATGGAACATATTCTAAGATCGACCACATACTCGGCCATAAATCAAGCACAAGCAAATTTTAAAAGACCAAAATTCTACCAAGCACCTACTTGAACCACAGTGGAATAAAAATAAACATTGACACCAACAGAGTCCCCTCAAAACCCACAAAGACAAAAGATACCTGGAAACAAATGAAAATGAAGAAACATCTTACTAAAATCTCTGGGATGCTGTGAAAGCTGTAGTAAGAGGGGAATTTATATCCCTCCAAACACACATGAAGAAAATGGAAGGAACAGAAATTCACAACCTAACAAGCCACCTAAAGAAGCTGTAAAAGCAAGACCACAAAAACCCTAATTTCAGTAGAAGAATCCAGATCACCAAAATAAAAGCCCAAATCCAGGACATAGAAGACAAAAAGATAATACAAAAAATCAGTGAAACAAAAAGCTGGCTCTTCAAAAGGATAAACAAGATCGATGGTCCCCTAGCTAGACTGACCAAGAAAAAATGAGAACAAAACCAAATAAGCACAATCAGAAACACAAAAGATGAAGTCACATCTGACCCTGAAGAAATACAAAAGATCATTTGAGACTACTACATACACTTGTATGGAGGGCTTTCTGACATCACACAACCTACCTAGGTTGGAACAAGAAGAAATTGAGACCCTAAATAGACCAATAACAATCAAGAAAATCAACTACGTAATAAGAAAACTTCCTACAAAAAAAAAGCCCTGGTCCAGATGGCTTTCCGGCAGAATTCTACAAGACATTCAAGGAGGAGCTGACACCAATCCTACTGATGGTATTCCAGGTGATTGAAAAAGATGGAACTCTCCCCAAATCATTTTACGAAGTCAACATCACATTGATACTCAAGCCAGGTAAAGATCCAACAAAGAAAGAGAAGTACAGGCCAATATCTTTGATGAACATAGACGCCAAAATTATCAACAAGATCCTAGCAAACCGGATTCAGCAATACGTCTCAAAAATCATCCACCATGACCAAGTAGGCTTCATTCCTGGGATGCAAGGCTGGTTCAACATTTGTAAAACCATAAATGTAATTAAATACATCAACAGATGTCAAAACAAAAATCACATGATCATATCATTAGATGCAGAAAAAGCTTTTGATAAAATCCAGCACCCCTTCTTGATAAAACCCTTGAACATCTAGGCATACAGGGAACATACCTCAAAATAGTAAAAGCCATCTACGAGAAACCCACAGCCAGCATACTACTAAATGGACAAAAATTGGAACCAATTCCCCTGAAAACCGGAACTAGACAAGGATGCCCACTCTCACCCCTCCTGTTCAACATAGTATTGGAAGTCCTGGCTAGAGCAATCAGAGAAGAGGAGGCAATCAGAGTTATTCAAATAGGAAAAGAGGAAGTCAAGTTATCTCTCTATGCAGATGATATGATTGTGCCTCTTGAAAACCCAAGAGAATCTGTCAAAAGCCTCCTTACATTGATAAAGGCCTTTGGCAAAGTCTCAGGATACAAAATAAATGTACAAAAGACAATCGCATTTCTATACACCAATAATAAACAAACAGAAACCCAAATAAAAAATACAATTCCATTTACAATAGCCACTAAAAAAATGAAATACCTTGGCATCTTCCTAACCAGAGATGTGAAAGATCTTTACAATGAAAATTACAAAACACTGCTCAAAGAAATCAAAGCTGACACGAACAAGTGAAAAAATATCCCATGCTCATGGATCGGAAGAATCAACATTGTGAAAATGTCCATCTTACCCAAGCCAATCTACAAATTCAATGCAATACCCATTAAATTACCAACAACATTCTTCTCAGACCTAGAAAAAACAACACAGGAATTCATATGGAAACACAAACGTCCAAGAATAGCCAGAACAATCCTCAGCCAAAAAAACAAAGCAGGTGGTATCACAATACCAGACTTCAAACTTTACTATAAAGCTACAATCATCAAAACAGCTTGGTATTGGTACAGGAACAGGCATATAGATCAATGGAACAGAAATGAGATTCCAGAAGCAAAACCTCAATTTCTCAACCAACTCATCTTCGACAAAGCCCCCACCACCTACCATTGGGGAGAGGAGAACCTATTCAGTAGATGGTGCTGGGAAAATTGGCTGATCACATGCAGAAGATTGAAATAGGACCCCTATCTATCCCCATGCACAAACTTTAACTCCAAATGGATCAGAGACCTTAATGTAAAACCTCAAACCATAAGAACCTTAGAAAAGGAAGGAAATACCCTCATCAAAATCGGAACTGGCATCCAATTCCTGTACAAAACCCAAAACCCACAGGTCATAAGAGAAAAGATAGACAAGTGGGACCTTATTAAACTGACATGCTTCTGCAAAGCCAAAGAAACCATCAAGAGAGCAGGGAGACAGCCTACAGACTGGGAAAAAGTATTTGCCAACTCTAGGTCTGACAAAGGCTTAACATCCTGGATCTACAAGGAACTGAAACATACTGAAAAGAAGAAAACAAACAACCCCATTATAAAATGGGCAAAAGGTATGAACAGACACTTCACAAAAGAAGACATCCAAGCAGCCAACAAACACATGAAGAAATGCTCAACCTCACTAATCATCAGGGAGATGCAAATCAAAACCACACTGAGATACCACCTAACTCCAGTCAGAATGGCAATTATCAACAACTCAAAAAATAACAGCTGCTGGAGAGGGTGTGGTGAAAAGGGAACACTTCTACACTGTTGGTGGGAGTGTAAACTAGTGCAACCTCTTTGTAAAGCAGTGTGGCGATTCCTAAAAGCTCTAAAAATCGACCTTCCATATGATCCCGCAATCCCCCTACAGGGAATATACCCTGAAGAACTCAAATCACTCTATAAAAAAGATACCTGCACATGTATGTTTATCGCAGCATTGTGCACAATAGCAAGAACCTGGAAACAACCATGCTGCCCATCAAAAGAGGGCTGGATTTAAAAAATGTGGTACATATACACGATGGAATACCATGCAGCTATAAGAAAGAACAAAATCATAAATTTCGCAGCAACCTGGATGGAACTAGAGTCTATAATACTGAGTGACCTCTCACAGAAACAAAGATCCGAGTATCACATGTTCTCACTCATACAATGGACCTTGAACATCCAATGTAATACTATAAGAAAATGACTGATGGTACTGGGAAACTATGGGGGGGGATGGGATTAACAGTAGCAAATATCTGTCTGGGGTTGGGAAAACACCTCTTATCAACAGGGTGCCTGAATGAAACGTAATTGTACACCTAACCCTTAACTGTACCCCACAAAACCATAATAAAAAATACTGATTAAAAACAAAAAGATATGCAAATTCATTTTATTGGGAAAAATGGAATTAATTATTGCTTGTTAACAGGCCCATTGTGCATCTATTTGGAAATTTATTTCAGCATTCCTTATTTCAACATTCCTTATTGTCTACATATGTAAATCATTTGAATTTTCCACTGAAATTGACTGTAGCATCTTACTGATTTCATCAGATAGTGAATTAAACAAAATCTTTGATATGTGTTCATTTTATATTTGTATGTCATAATTTTGTCTTTTAAAAAATCTATTATTTAAGGTAATTGATAATACTTCGATTCTTGTGTATCTTATGTATGCCTATTTTATAGAAGCTATAACAAATTTACTATTTAAGTACATTCTAAGATTTGTGGGTAGACAGTTTGGGCATAAGATATATTTTTAATCATTTATATGATTTATTTGATTCTATTTCCTTGGTCAGGAGTGGAATTTACCTTTATGCTTCTATTCTGAAGGACAACAGAGTCTAGTTTAAAAGGTTTATCCATACATAATGCAGGAAAATATGCACCTAATCATATCACTGATTCCCTGACTCTTTTAAGCAATTTCTCACTATTGTGATAAAGCCTGAGGTTTTTAACTGGCCCTACTCCTCCTCTTCTGAAAGTCTTCCACACTCCAGAAATGCAGGTCTTTTTCAATCTCTCAAACACAACATGCATATTCCTGAATCTAGATCTTTGCATGTGCTATTGGTACCGTCAGAAAAGTCTTTCTCTACTACCTACAATTCTCCTTTTTAGTCATTCCCATCTTTTTTCTTTCTCTTCCCTATACTTTCTTTTCCTTTCCATTCCCTTTCTTTCCTTCCCATCCTCCCTTCTCATTGCTTTATTAATTGCTATTCAACTTTTATATTTCAGCTCAAGTTTCTCTTTCTCATGCAAAATTACCCTCAGAAAAAATCAAGTTACTTTGCAGGCTGAGCATCAGCTTTCCTTGCTTCTTGCAATTTAGCATAGTTTGTCATAATTGGGCATTAAATTTTTGCTAACTTAGTTTTTTGTTTTTTTTCAGTGAGGTCCAGAACTGGTTCACTCACCTGTGAATTTGCAACTTCTGGTTAAAAAAAAAAAAAAGACGTGGACACTAAACAGCATGATGCTGAACAGCTCATGGGTCAATATGGAAATGAAAGCTCAGCTCATGGGTCAATATGGAAATGAAAGCAGGAATTATAAGATTTCTGGAAACATCTTACCAAAACCTCTGCGATACCATGAAAGCAGTACTGAGAGGAAAATTCACTTCTTTTTTAATACAAATCGAGAAAATGGAAATATCACAATTTAACAGACTAACAAATCACCTAAGCAAGGTAGAAGAAAAGACCACCAAAACCCTAACTTCAGCAGAAGAATACAAATCACCAAAGTAAAAGCCAAAGTAAAAAACAGGACAGAGAAGACAAAAGTATAGAAAAACCAGTGGAAAAAAAGCTGGTTCTTGGAAAGGATAAACAAGATTGATGGACCTCTAGCCAGATTGACCAAGAAAAAGAGAGAAAAATCGGTCAGTCTCGGTGGCTCAGCCTGTAATCCCCCGCCTTTGGGAGGCTGAGGTGAGTGGATTGCCTGAGCCCACGGGTTCGAGACCCGCCTAGGCAGGTGAGACCTCATCTCTACAATAAAATCAAAAAATTAGCCAGGCGTGGTAGTGCATACCTGTAATTCTGGCTACTCAGAAGGCTGAGGCGGAAGGATCGCTGGAGCCCAACCGGTTGAGACTGCAGTGGCCAGAAGCAGCCACTGCACTCCAGTCTGGGCGACAGAGTGAGACTCCAACTCAAAAAAAAAAAAAGAGAGAGAGAGAAAAATCCCAAATAAGCACAATCAGGAATGCAAAGGATCAAATCATAACATATTTGACAGAAAAGAAATACAAAAAATTACCAGATATTACTATGCATACCTGTATGGAAACAAACTCAAAAACCTAAATGAAATGGAAGACTTTCTGACATCACACAACCTTGCCAGGTTGATAAAAGAAGAAATTGAGACATTAAATAGACCAATAACAACCCAGGAAATTGACTCTATCATAAGAAAACTACCTACAAAAAAAAGGTCCAGGACCAGATGGCTTTCCAGCAGAGTTCTACAAAACAACAAGGAGTAGCTGATGCCAATCCTATTGAAAGTATTCCAAGCACTCAAGAAAGATGGAAGTCTCCCCAAATCATTTTGTGAAGCTAACATCACACTAACACCAAAACTGGGTAAAGATCCAACAAAGAAAGAGAACTACAAGTCAATATCCATGATGAACACAGGTGCAAAAATATTCAATAAGATTCTAGCAAATCTGATCCAATGACACATCTCAAAAATCATCCACCATGACCAAGTAGACTTTATCCCTAGGATGGTTGAACATCTGCAAGACCATAAATATAATTAAATACATCAACAGATGTAAAAATAGGAATCACATGATTATATCAATAGACACAGAAAAAACTTTCTACAAAATCCAGCATCTCTTGAAAAAAACCCTTGAACATCTAGGCATAGAGGGAGCATACTTCAAAATAGTAAGAGCCATCTACAATAAACCCACAGCCAACATATTGCTAAAAGGACAAATTAAAAGCATTTCCCCTGAAAACCAGAACAAGACAAGGCTACCCACTTGCACTCCTCCTGTTCAACAGAGTGTTAGAAGTACTAGCTAGAGCAACCAGACAAGAGAAAGAAATCAGGGGTATCCAAATAGGAAAAGAGCAAATTACTTTATCCCTCTTTGCTGATGCTATGATTCTATACCTTGAAAATCGAAGAGAATCTGTCAAAAACCTACTTGCACTGATAAAAGATTTTGCAAAGTCTCGGCATACAAAATCAACATGCAAAAGACAGTTACATTCTTATACCAACAACAAACAGGCAGAGAACCAAATAAAAAGCACAATCCCACTCACAATAGAAACAAAACAAAAACAAAAAACCTTGGCATCTTCCTAACCAGAGAAGCAAAAGACCTTTACAACAAAAACTACAAAACACTGCTCAAAGAAATCAAAGATGACACAAACAATGGAATAATATTCCATGCTCATGGATTGGAAAAATCAACATTGTTAAGATGTTCATCCTACCCAAGGCAATCTACAGATTTAACACAACATCCATTAAATTACCTTAATCATTCTTCTCAGACCTGGAAACGACAATATAGAAATTCATAAGGAAATATAAATGTCCATGAATAGCCAAAACAATTCTCAGCAAAAGAAACAAAGTAGGAGGTATCACACTTTCAGACTTTAAACTTTACTATAAGCATACAATAATCAAAACAGCCTGGTATCAGTACAAGAACAGGCATATAGAACAATGGAACAGGATAGAGATTCTGGAAGCAAGACCTCAATTTCTCAACCAACTCATCTTTGACAAAACCTCCACTGACAACCACTGGGGAGAGGAGAACTTATTCAGTAAATGATGCTGGGAAAACTAGCTGACCACATGCAGAAGATTAAAATAAGATTCTTAACTATCACCATACACAGAGTCAACTCCAAACAGATCAAAGACCTAAATGCAAAACTTCAAACTATAAGAACCTTAGAAAATGCAGGAGACATCCTTATGGAAATTGGAACTGGAAAGCAATTCCTGATCAAAACCCTAAATGTCTGTGTCATAAAGAGATAAGATTGACAAGTGGGACCTCATCAAACTGAAAAGCTTCTGCAAAACAAAAGAAACCATCAAGAGAGCAGGGAGAAAGCCCACAGAATAGGAAAACATATTTGCCAACTGCGTATCTGACAAAGGCCTAACATCTTGGATCTACAAGGAGCTCAAACATGCCAAAAGGAAAAAAACAAACTATGCTATGAAAAAGTGGGCAAAAGATATGATTAGACACTTTGCAAAAGAAGATATGCAAGCAGCCAATGATACATGAAAAAATGCTCAGCTTCACTAATCTTCAAAGAAATGCAAATCAAAACTATACTGAGATTCCACTTAACTCCAGTCAGGATGGCCATCATCAATAACTCAAAAAACAACAGATGCTGGAGAGAATGTGGTAAAAAGAGAATACTTCTACACTGTTGGTGGGATATGTAAACTAGTACAACCTCTGTGGAAAATCGTGTGGTGATTCCTAAGAGATCTAAAAATTGGCCTTGCATATGACTCAACAATTCCCCAGAGGAACTCAAATCACTCTGTAAAAAAGATACCTCCACACGTATGTGTACTGCAGCATTATTACAATAGTAAAAACATGGAACCAACTATGCTGCCCATCAAACATGGATTGGTTAAAAAAAAATGTGGTACATAAGCACGATGGAATATTACGCAGCCATAAAGGACAAAATTTGAACTTCACAGCAACTTGGATGGTTTTAGAGTCTGTAATACTTAGTGATCTATCACAGAAACAAAGAACTGAGTACCACACATTCTCACTCATAAGCAGACCCTGAACAATTATCATAATACTATAAAAAAGGGATTGGTAGTAGTGGGAAACTGCCGGGGGTGGGGGGCACACTTCATCAATAAGAGCACCTGATCTCAAACCAGGCAAAGTGAGAACCAAAGTGAGACCCAAACTTTACCTCTTCAATGACCATTTGTATATCTAATCCGAATTGTACCCCACATCTTTAAAATAATAAATAACTAAATAAAAATTTAACATAGTTTGTGCTCTAAACACTCAGCTACATTGGCACATCACTGTCCTTTTCTGTGTGATCGAATGTATGAAATTGTCATCATTCAACTATTTCATGTACCAATAATCACAATGTATAGAGTTTCAAACAAAAAGATCTTTCCAACTATGGTTACCTCATTGTGCAAATGAATCTTGTAAGTGACTTTTCTGTGTGAATATTGTGTAGCACTTGTGAAGAGTGATTTGGAGCCTGGTTTTAAATTCAGTCCCTGTGTGGCCATGTGTGATATAATTTGGGGAAAAGTTTTAAAATTTCTCTGTGTCTTATCTTTCTCATTTATAAAATTGAAACAATATAAGTGGTTTTTTAAAAAGTAGTTATGAAAATTAAGTAAATTAATATATTTAAATAGTGAATATATTTAAATTGCGCTTAGCGCAGAGTAATGTTAGTAATTATTTTTAAGGTATTTTACTGATCTGATTTAATAAGAAATTTACAATGTTCAAAAAAGAAAAGGGAAATATCTAGCTTCTAAATATTCATTACCCATAAGGTGGTCACTGACAGCTGTGAGTGGCTGGACGATGCAGATCTTTCCTTTTGGAAGAAACAACTATGACAACGTTATAATCACATTCATAACTGATTATTTAATTTATTTATTTTTTAAGTTTAACTTGTTATTACAATTGATACATGTATAATGATAAAAAATAATGGATTGCTAATATACATAAAACATATATAAATGTCAAAAATCATGTTAAACATTAGAAGGTAGATAAAGCAATATAGACTGTATGTTTCTAGGGAAATGACTTTTAAAAAAATTTTATTTTAAAGATGTGGGGGTACAATTAAGGGTTAGTTATACAAATGGTCATTGTACAGGTAAAGTTTGGGGCTCACTTTGGTCCCCACTTCACCTGGTTTGAGATTAGGTACTCTTACTGATGAAGTGTCTCCCCTCAGAGTTTCCCACTATTGCCAATCCCTTTCTTATATGTAGTATGATAATTGTTCAGGGTCTGCCTATGAGTGAGAACATGTGGTACTCAGTTCTTTGTTTCTATGATCATAACTGATTATTTTAGCAACAACACTTTCCCATATAGTAGGAGGAGAAGGGAAATAAATGAACTCTCTGCCGTAATTTATATCATGTAGTTGATAAAACATAGAAACAGCAAGACCCCCCTCCTGAAGCCCTTGTATTTAAAATCTAGATGATCTTGGATTAGTTTAGGCTCTTTTTGATGTACTCAAAGTACAATTGCATGGTGGAATCAGAAGGAACCTAAGAGTAAGCCTCATAAACGGACAGTTTTGCTATTGTGTTCTCCAGATCACTAACAATGCAGAAATATACAGAATACTCAGATAAATTTAGAAAGTATTATATTCCTTCTTGACAATTCTAAAAAGCATTCATATACTAAAGCTCTTAGAAGTTCTAGCAAAGAGACATATTTGAATTTAAGTCAGTCATTTCCAAATTTATTATACTACAATAACTTTTAAAAATTGAGGTAAAATAAATGTACATAATTTACCATTTTTAAGTATATAGCTCAGTGGTAACAAATACATTTATATTACTTTTTATTTCCCTTCGCCTTCCCCTTCTTCTTCCCTTCTTTTGGTAACCAACAATCTACTCTCTATTTTCATGAGAACTACTTCTTTAATTCCTACATATGAGTGAGAACGTGATATTTGTCTTTCTGTTCCTTGCTTATTTCACTTAACATAATGGCCTCTAGTTCTATGTATGTTGCTGCAAATGGCAGGACTTCTTTCCTTTTATAGCTGAATAATAATACACCATTATATATTATACAATCTTTTCTTTATTCATTCATTCATTCACGGACACTTAGGTTGATTCCATATTTTGGCTATTATGCATTATGCTGCAATAAACATGGGATTACAGATATCTCTTTGATATATTGATTTCCCTTTTTTTGTATATATGCCCAGTAGTAGAATTGTTATATCACATGGAAGTTCTATGTTTATTTTTTTGCGGAATCACCACACGGTTCTCCATAGTGACTGTACTAATTTACATTTCCACCAACAGTGCATAAAGTTTACCTTTTCTCTACATCCTCACCAGCACCTGTTATTGCGTATCTTTTTGATAAAAGTTATTTTTTAAAATTATTTATTTATTTATTTATTTATTTTTTGAGTTGAGTCTCACTCTGTCGCCCAGACTGGAGTGCAGTGGCTGCTCCCGGTCACCACAGTCTCGACCTGCTAGGCCCCGGCGATCCTTCCACCTCAGCCTTCCAAGTAGCCGGAATTACAGGCAGGCGCTACTATAGCCCAGCTGATTTTTTGATTTATTGTAGAGATGAGGTCTCGCTGCCCAGGCGGGTCTCGAACCTGCGGGCTCAGGCAATCCACTCACTTCAGCCTCCCAAAGGCGTGGGATTACAGGCTGAGCCACCGAGCCCGGCTGATAAAAGTTATTTTAATGGGAGTGAGATGAAATTGCACTGTGGTTTGTATTTCCATTTCTCTGATGATTGGTGCTGTTGATTTTTTTCCCATATACTTGGACATTTACATGCCTTCTTTTGAAAAATATCTGTTTAGATCCTTTTCCCATTTTTAATTAAATTATTTATTTATTTTTTCTATTGAGTTGTTTGAGTTCCTGTAAATTCTGGTTATTCATTCCTTGTCAAATGGATAGTTTGTAAATATTTTCTCCCAGTCTGTGGGTGGTCTATTCACTTTGTTGATTGTTTCCTTTGCTGTACAGAAGCTTTTTAGCTTTGTGTAATCCCAAATATCTATTTTTGCTTTAGGAGCCTTTGCTTTTGAGGTCTTACTCAAGAAAACTTTGCCCAGACCAATGTCCTGGAATAGTCTCGCATTGTTTACTTCTAGTGGTTTTATGTTTTCTAGATTTAAGTCTTTAGTATATTTTATTTGATTTTTGTGTGGTGAAAAGTAGGGGTCTTGTTTTACTTTTCTTCATATAGTTATTCAGTTCTCCTAGCACCATTTATTGAAAAGACTGTCATTTCCCTATTGTAAATTCTTAGCACCTTAGTTGGAAATGAGTTGGCTGTAAATGTATAAATTTAATTTTGGGCTCTCTATTCTATTCCACTGGTCTGTGTGTCTTTTTAATGCCAGAACCATACTGCTTTGGTTACTATACATTTGTAATAAGTTTTGAAGTCAGGTAGTGTGGTGCCTTTAATTTTGTTCTTTTTGCTCAGAATTTCTTTGACTATTCAGGGTCTTTTGTGGATCCATACAAATTTTAGAATAGTTTTTCATTTTTTCACGACCTATTCTATTTCTTTCACCAAAGTTTGATAGTTTTCCTTGAACAGATCTTTTATTTATTTGGTTAGATTGATCCTAAGTATTTTGTAACTATTATAAATGAGATCACTTTATTTCTTTTTCAGATTGTTCATTGTTGGTATATATAAATGCTACTGATTTTTGTACATTAATTTTGTATCCTACAACTTTAATGAAATTGTGTATCAGTTTTAACAGTTTTTTGGTAGAGCCTTTCTGTGTATAAAATCATGTCATCTGTAAACAAGGCTAATTAAAATTATTGTTTTCCAATCTGTATGCCCTTTATTTCTTTTTCTTGGCTAATTGGTATGACCAGGACTTCTACTACTATGTGAATAATGGTAGTGAAAGAGGACGTCCTTGCTTTGTTCCAGTCTTTGGAATAAAGGCCTTCAATTTTTTTCCCCATTCAGTACAATATTAGCTGTCAGTTTGTCATATATTGTCTTTATTATTTATTATGATCATATATGGTCTTTATTATCTATACCCATTTTGATGAGGGTTTTTATCATAAAGAAATGTTAAATTTTATCAAATACTTTTTCAAGATATCTTGAAATAATCATATTGTTTTTGACTCTGTTAATGTGGTATATTCTTTTTTTTTTTTTTTGAGTTGGAGTCTCACTCAGTCGCCCAGATTGGAGTGCAGTGGCCGCTCCTGGCCACCGCAGCCTCGACCTGCTGGGCTCCAGCGATCCTTCCGCCTCAGCCTTCCGAGTAGCCGGAATTACAGGCATGCGCTACCATGCCCGGCTGATTTTTTGATTTATTGTAGAGATGAGGTCTCGCTGCCCGGGCGGGTCTCGAACCGGCGGGCTCAGGCAATCCACTCACCTCAGCCTCCCAAAGGCACGGGATTACAGGCTGAGCCACCGAGCCCGGCTAATGTGGTATATTCTGTTTATTGATTTGCATATGTTGAATCATCTTTGTATCCCAAGGATAAATTCCATTTGATCATAGTGAATACTCTTTTTAAAGCATTGTTGAATTCGGTGTGTCAGTATTTTGCTAAAGATTTTTGAGTCAGTGACACTGGCCTGTTGTTTTCTTGTTTCTTTTCTTTTCTTTTCTTTTTTGTTGTTGTCATTTCTTTGTTGGATTTGGTATCAGGGTAATGCTGGCCTCATAAAAGGAGTTTGGAAGTATCCCCTCCTCTTCATGGTTTTTTTTTTTTTTTTTTTTTTTTTTTTTGAGTTGGAGTCTCACTCGGTCGCCCAGACTGGAGTGCAGTGGCCGCTCCCGGCCACCGCAGCCTCGACCTGCTGGGCTCCGTCGATCGGTCCGCCTCAACCTTCCAAGTAGCCGGAATTACAGGCATGCGCTACCATGCCCGGCTGATTCTTTGATTTATTGTAGAGATGATGAGGTCTCACTGCCCCATGCGCTACCACGCCCGGCTGATTTTTTAATTTATTGTAGAGATGAGGTCTCGCTGCCCAGGCGGGTTTCGAACCCGCGGGCTCAAGCAATCCACTCACCTCAGCCTCCCAAAGGCGCGGGATTACAGGCTGAGCCACTGAGCCCGGCTCTCTTCATGTTTTTTGAAGAGTTTGAATAGAATTGGTATTAATTCTTTTTTAAGTGCTTGGTAGAATTCAACAGTGAATCTATCAGGTTCTGGGCTTTCCTTTGATAGAAGACTTTTTAGTATGGCTTTGATCTCATTACTTATTATTGGTTTGTTGAGGTTTTCTATTTCTTCATGGTTTAATCTTGGTAGGTTAGGTTGTATATATCCAGGAGTTTATCATCTCTTCTAGGTTTTCCAATCTGGTGGCATATAATATAATTATATTGTATTATATTATAAATGCTATATAATATATTGTCTGGCTGAAGCTGCACCTTTATCATTATATAGTGACCTTTCTGTCTATTTTTTTTAAGTCTTTTAGTCGTAGTCCTTGTCATCTAACACAAATACAGCTACCCCTGTGCTTTTTTGGTTTCTAGTTGCATGAAATATTTCTTTCCATCCCTTTACTTTCAATTCATGTGTGTCTTTACAGGTGATGTGCGTTTCTTGAAGGCATCATTTAGTTATGTCTTGTTTTTTTTAACCATTCATCCACTCTATGTCTCTTAATTGGAGAATTGTGACCATTTACCTTCAGTGTTATTATTTGATAAGGACTTACTACTGCCAATTTGTTTCCTGTTTTCTGGTTGTTTGATAGTCCTCTCTTTCTCCTTCATTAATTAATTAATGTCTTCTTTGTGATTAAGTGATTATCTCTGGCAGGAGGCTTTAATTTTTTTGCTTTGTATTTTTAGTGGATCTATTATAGATTTTTGTCCTGTAATTACCAGGAGGCTTACAAAAATTATTTTATAGATATAACATAACTCTTTTTTAAAAAATGCATTGTGCCTACAAACACTTTGAGAAACCAGTGTTCTATTAAACATATTTTGGAAAAGAAACCCTAGTTTGGCCTTTTACATTACAAATTACATATAATTCAATTAGAAAGAAAAATCCATATCACAGTCAATTAAAGATAATTTATGAAAAGAAACATAAAATTATGATTTTTCTGCCAGCTACACAGATACACAAGTGTACCCCTTTATATTCCAGTCTATGATACATTTATAATAAATACTTTCAAAGTACAAGTCCAAACTTCAAACTCAAAAATATTGCTGCAATTACATATACCTATTTACATTCAATAAGGGCTAAGGCTGGAATATAAGGCAGAATATGAAGGTTAAACTAGAGGAGATAGTATACTCTAGAGCAAGCATACATAGAGAAAAAATGTAATTAAAAAATCTAGAATATTAAAAAATCAGCATAGATAAGGAAATTTTTCTTCTATGGTTCTTAATTATGATTCCGAATAATGCAACCTGGAACTCATTGCTACTTCTTTTCTTTTCTTTTTTTTTTTTTTTTTTCAGTTGGAGTCTCACTCTGTCGCCCAGACATGGGTGCAATGGCATTCCCGGTCACTGCAGCCTCGACCTGCTGGTCTCTGGCAATCCTTCCGCCTCAGCCTTTCAAGTAGCTGGAACTACAGGCCAGCTGATTTTTGCTTTATTGTAGAGACGAGGCTCGCCAAGTTGCCCGGGTGGGTCTCGAAACCTCAGACTCAGGCAATCCACTGGCCTCGACCTCTCAAAGTGCTGGGATTACAGGCTGAGCCACCGAGCCCAGCCGCTACTTATTTTCATTGTTTGGAAGATTTCCCTAAAAATAAAACTGCAAACTATGTGCATTTCACATTTGGCTATGTTGTCATGGGTTACTCTACAATTATAGCAGTTACTAATTAATTAAAAATTTGCCATACCTGTATGACTTTCTCTATGTACATTATTATTATTATTATTATCATCATTTTGAGATAAGGTCTCATTCTGTCACCCAGGCTGGAGTACAGTGGCACAATCATGGCTCATTGAAGCCTCGATCTCTTGGGCTCAGATAATCCTCCCACCTCAGCCTCCAAAGTAGCTGGAACTACAGGCACTTGCCACCACAACCAGCTAATTTTTCTATTTTTGTAGAGATGGGGGTCTCACCTTGTTTCCCAGGGTGATCTCAAACCCCTGGTCTCAAGAAATCCTCCCTCTTCAGCTTTCTAAGGTGCTGGGATTATAGGCATGGGTCATTGTGCCCAGCCTGTAAACGCTTTATAATTAAATGTATTTGAAAGTTTTATTATTTCAATGCTTTGGGCTAAAGAAATTTAATTTTTTTATAAAAGGAAAAATATAAAAAGGCCTTTTAAAAGAAAATATTTGCTAACCTCCAAACATTTGTTTTTACTGAATGCAGGTATCATGAGTCTTCAGGTGGAGTGCATTTAGTTTGAGATGTCTACTAATGACATGTGGCAAAGACTACAAATTGTCCACTATTTACTCTTGTTTAAGACATCAACTGCTCACTAAATATTCTTCCTCTCATTGTGTAATGCTATTGGTTACTGACAAGTAGCTGCACACTCAGGAATTTCATTTCTTAACCCAGTTTTAGATATGAGGCTATACCATTAGGTCTGAACAACAGAATGTGACATGTGGTGCTATGTATCACTTCCATGCCAAGTGTCTTTCTTTCTCTGGACCCCCATGTCATCCCATCAGACAACTTTTCACCTTATAAGCTGTATGTGATAATTTATAACATAGATATTCATGCTGCTTTTCAGCATTTGCTATCTATAATTGTTTCTTGACTGTTTTGTGTGTTTAAAAGATAATTTTTTTAAAAAAAGGTAAAATTGTGACTTTCATGCAAATATAAAATTGCACACTTGATAAAGATTTTCTTTTATTCATTCAGTGAAAAAAAATACAGATGATATAATTCATTCAAATGAAAAGTCAAAAAAGCAAAAATGTATTTGAAGTAAAGAAAATGCTGAAATAAATTGAAAATGATGGAAGCACTCTTTTGGCAGGAAAGAAAAGGAAAGTTGAAAAAGTCAATTGAATTTCTACCTGACAGGTGAGAATTTACATTTTATCAGTAACTATGATTTAAGAATTATAAAATAGCTCAAGACAATGAAAGGCTAGAATCAAATAACCTGGAAGGATGTTTTATATTTAGATGGTGTACAGTTTTCCATTGAATGTATATGGAAAGAGATGAATCAAAGCCAATTCTGTTTAATGCCCTTATTTAAGCCAAGTAACAATAGCTTACACTAATATGTTTTTTAAAATGTACTTTAACTTGCCTTTATTTTAAATGTATTATCTTATTATTAGATGCATACATACATATTACTAAAGTAACATAACATACTGAAGTAACATACGTATTACTACAAGTTTTTAAAAAATATTTTGATAAGAGTATTCTATACAACTTATTTTCTTTCTGATCTTCTGTATTTTACTTTATATACTTAAAAAATTATGAGAACAAGTGGATAGAATTCTGTATACTGCCAAAGGTGTCCATAGGGGGAAAAATGGTTAGGAAACTCTGCTCTAGGGAAAATAATTGGAAAATCATGTTAATAATATGTTGTTATTCATAGTTTTTAGCATGGTATTAAAAAGAAATGAATTGGCCTAGATGGAAACTGGCCAATTGAAAAATAAAATTGAAAGTGAATCAAGTCCAGGGAGTTGAAATCTTTCAGGATTTGAAACAAAACAACAACAACAACAAAACAAAACAAAAAAGAAATTACTGCTGCAGATACCAAATACTTATCTGATTGAAAAAGCTTAAGGAATAGAGGCTCATTAAAGACATGAATTTGTCATATTGTTTCAGATAGCCTCAAAGTTGTCACTATCAAGTAAAAAGAGAGAACCATTGGATAAGGAAAAAATAAATAAAGCTCACCTGAGAACTACTATTCTAAGAAGAAAGTTATATATGGTTATGGTATATGGAACTGGAAACAGAGAGTCCTACAGAGTTTTGGGAAATTGTATTGCTAAAGAAAATAGCAGTCTACCTTTGACTTCTTGAGACTTCAAACAACCATTGGGCTCTCAAACTTGCACAAACAGGAAAAAAGACTGCTGAAGAAGTATACCCCCAAGAAGCAGCACATATCTCAAAATCCATTTCAGGTGTGACCATCAAGATAATAAGCAACATATAGTACCTTAGAAGATAGTTCTAGACTACAGAGACAGTGGCCACAGAGAACCATAAACAAATGAGTTATTCCCAAAAGGCAGAATCAAGGAGTCTAATTAAGAAATTATTCCCTTACCTGAGTAAAGAAACACACAGTGCCTGCCCTTCAGGTGTTCATCAGTGCAATGGACCAGTGACTGCCATGTTTCCCATGCTTCCCTTTTCAAATGTGGGCTTTTGCTGTATGTTTGGTTCCTGCTCTGCCACTGCATATTGGATGTAGTCAGGGTCAAGGGTGGAGTAGACAACTTTTCGTTTTCATATGTTCCCTGTGTACAAGGATCCAAATCCACTATCTCTACTGCTAGAGAGAATCACTCATTATTTAGAGATCCTGGACTCTTCACTGGATGCAGTAGCTGTATGAAACTTTTAGTTTTCTCCCTCAGAAAACAATTATTGTATTTTGTATAGGAGAAGAAAGGGTTTGGATGCTTATTCGGTGGCAAGAAAAACAGAGTATGGCACAGATGACTAGCTGTTCATCAAAGACTCATATTTCCCTTAGTATAACATAGTCATTACCAGTGAACAGTGAAAAGCTTTTCAGTCAGAGACAGTATTTCCCAGCTTATTTGATATCCATGTGGGGGCCACATGAACTTCCCACCAATGGAATGATGGAGAACATGTTGTGCATCATGCTGGACAGAGAAGATGAAGATATACATATGCTTTATCCATTCCTGATTTCCCATCAGTTGAACGCAGAATATTCTCGGGTCCTAGTTAAGGGTGGAAACAAAAGAAGAGTCTGGCACATACTATACCACCATGACAAAGGATGTCTTTGGAAACCTCCCAAAATGCATTGTTTCCATGAATGAGAAATAAACTTTTGTCACTATATTAAGCCATTGATATTGGGTAGGTTAATTTGTTAAGGCAGCTAATGATACCTCAATTTATACATTACTCAAGAGGAGATTCCAGGAAGACATTTATATGCAAGTTTAGAGCTCAGAGGACAGGTCAAGTGAAGAGATTCAAAGGTTGGCATTAAAACAGAAAATATTTTTAAAGGTATGCAACTAGATATCACTTAAATATAGTGGGTATGGAGAGATGAAAACTGCAATCAAGATTCAGTTTTGACAACTCCAGTATTAGAGGTTAGTTAGAGAAGTTGAAATCTGTAAAGGATTTTGAGATCGCCTGTGAAGTAAAAAACAAAAAGAAAGAAAAAAAGCATTGTGTCCTAAAAGCAGAAAATAATTTATTTCAGTAAAGCTGAGAGTCCTCAATAATGTCTAATACCGCTGAGAGTCAGTCCAGATAGGACTAGTGAATTGCTCACGGAATTTAATAATTTTGAAAACTGCTTGAGATCTTGACAAAACAATGTCGGTAAATTTGATAGGAACAGAAGCCCAATTTGAGGGAGTTCAAGAATAAATAGAAAGAGAGGAAATAAAAAAGAGAAAGTAAAAGGGAGCAAACAGAATGAAAAGCAAAGAAAGATGTGGAAACAAGGGAAGATAATGTCAAGGTAGCATGCATGTGCTAAAGAGAGTAAGAAGTATCCTACTGACAGGAGGAAGATGCCACAGGTGAAATAAAGGGAGGGAGGGAGCGTGGGAGGGAGGAAGGAAGGAAGGAAGGAAGGAAGGAAGGAAGGAAGGAAGGAAGGAAGGAGGGAGGGAGGGAGGGAGGGAGGGAGGGAGGGAGGGAGGGAGGGAAGGAAGGAAGGAAGGAAGGAAGGGAGACACAGGATCCAGAGCATTATGGAGGGTTACCCACTTTGGGTGAGCAAAAACACTTACTCTTTTTTAGCAAGAAGAAAGACATTTACAGTATGAATATAGATATATGTGACTGTATTGATTTATTGATTATGTCTGGTTTTGAGTATTTACAATAAAATGTGAAGAGAGGTGATCACTAAAGACACTGAAGAAAGGGGTATGAGAAGTTATGTAATAGTCATCTCAGATAGGGTGAAAGTAAGACTTCTATCCAAACATAAAAGGATTCTGCGCACTTCAAATACCAGTTTGAGGGCTTTGGTTATGATTTTTATGACACATTCAATTATTCAATCACAAGTTATGTGAGTTTATATTTTTTTCTCCTATAATGATCTGGTGTAAACGGAGCAAAGATAACTATGTTCAACAAAGGATGAAATTTTTTTTCTAGTGTATATAAAAGAGAGAGAAAGCAAAAATATTTTTTGGAGTGTTTGTATAAAATTGATATGATGAGTGAAGAAGAAATTGAAGAAAAGAGGGAGTAGTGATATTGACAAAGTGGATTGGCCAAGATCAAAGAATTGGGGCAAATTGGACTATTAGAGTGATTGAAACAGTAGACGCTACCAGAGTAAAGTGAAGAAGTCAGAGTATCAGATGCTTGAAACATGAATTTTTTTGATGGTGCAACTATTGGTAATGACAGGGTCTAGGATAGAAAACTCTGGAAATGGCTGAAAAAAAGGGGGGAGATAATTGCAAATAATGAGATCAATACAGAAAAGTCAATACATTCACCCTGTGCATGATCACTATGAAAGAGAAGAATTTCATATCTTCTGTGAATAAAGGAGAATGACCCAGAACACGGTTTATCACAGAAATACAGAAAGTTAGTGGGTTGTATATCAAAGTAGACAAGCTTCAAAGAAGCTCTGGTTTTTGAGGAAGGAAGGTAGCAGTGAAAAGAAAGTTTGTTAACCTTGACATTAAGGGACATTCACAAGGAAGGATGAGACATACTTTGTATTTTGATTATTGTCTCCCATAAATTTGGAGTTTAAAACTAAACTGGGTGGGGTAAAATTTGAATATTAACCAAATAATTCTCCCCCGTCCAAATTCCTTGTTTAGTACTTCATGGCCCTTCCCCGCAGTCTAGGCTGCTTGCAGAATACATCTTATATCAAAAAATTAAAATTAAAAAATTAAAAAGAAACTGAAGACAGGAATTTTTTTCTTTCGCACTACAACATATTTTAGAAAATTATGTATAGAAATTATATTGAAAGAAAAACCTTTGATTTAAAAAAAACTGAGCATCTCAGACTGACAACAACAACAAGACTTGAGAAGTGGTATGGTAATGTAAGAGTCACATTTTTGTCTTAGACTTGGTAAAGATTCTCATGAACTGAGACTTATTTCTGGCAATAAAGAGTTTAAATGTTCAGAGAAGTCTTTCCAGTATCGCACATATAAACTGCTAGAGATATTTTTGAAACATTCTTTCCAGAGAGGGAAAAAAAGAAAGAAAATTCTCATAGAATAAAAGCAGTAACAAAGCAAAAATTTATAGAGCATATGAGAGTTAAAGCTGGCAGTTGCCTTGGGTCTATCTGCTAATTCCCTCCCGTCTCTTCTTCTTCTCCTTCTCCTCCTTCTCCTCCTTCCTTCCCTCCATCCTTTTCTCCTCATCCTTCTCCTCTTCCTCATTTTCCTCCTCCTTTTTCTTCTTCTCTCTCCCCTCCCTCTCTTCCTCTTTTCCTTTCTTCTTGTCCTATCTATTTCTTCCACAACTTCTGAATTTTGCAGGTTGATTTCTCAGTTTCTTTTGTGCCTGTCATCACGAATGATGATTTGCCATTTGGGGTCAACCAAACCCATTAAAACTCTTGTTGAATCTGCTTTGTTCTTTCACAGTTTTAAAAAATATAATGCTACTTTCAGTAATGTCATGAATTTATTTTTGCAGTTATTACTTTTTGTTTCTCTTGAAGTGCCCACCTTGAACTCCTTTTATCTGAAAATATCAGGTAATGGTGATATTTTCACCACTGGCAATAGCTGTCCCAATATTCTGTCACTTTGGTCTATGCTTTTTTTGGTACATATATTCAATGGCTGAAGGGCTTTATTTTATTCATACCCTTTTGGATATGTATCTAGCTGTATTCATCTTAGTTTTTCTTGTATGTACAGATTTTATATTAGTATTTTAGCAATCAGAAAGTGCCACACACTATTATTTACTTGTACATTCTTGAAAGTGTCTTATTATCTATGATAATATTTCTAATGCATTAGAAAATGTTTATATCTATCTACTATTAAAACTACTAAAATAATTAAAAGTGGCAAGGTGTTATGCCTCATGCCTGTAATCCCAATATTTTGTGAAGCCAAGGCAGGAGGATTGCCTGAGCCCAGGAAGTTGAGGCTGCAGTGAGCTGCAACCATGCCACTACACCCTAGCCTAGGTGACAGAGTGAAACCCCAACTCAAAAAAAATTCATAATAATAATAAGTAAAAGTAATATCCTTATGTTTACAGTCTGAATTTTTGTTATTCTAATACCTATTATATTAATAATTTTAAAATAGTAAAATTTCAGACTATAATTGCAAACATCCTAATGCCCAAGAACAGACTCTTACATTTGATGGACCCTAACTGAAATTCCCTACTGAAATAGACAGTTCATATATCTAAAAACACGAAGTTCTAACATATATGCTAGGCTATTGTAAGGCAAGTTTATAAAGAAGGGACCTAGCTGGGCTCGGCGGCTCAGCCTGTAATCCCGGGCCTTTGGGAGGCTGAGGTGAGGGGATTGCCTGAGCCCGCACATTCAAGACCTGCCCGGGCAGCGAGACCTCATCTCTACAATAAATCAAAAAATCAGCTGGGTGTGGTAGCGCATGCCTGTAATTCCGGCTACTTGGAAGGCTGAGGCGGAAGGATCACCGGAGCCCAGCAGGTCGAGGCTGCGGTGGCCGGGAGCGGCCACTGCACTCCAGTCTGGGCGACAGAGTGAGACTCCAACTCAAAAAAAAAAAAAAAAAGAAGGGACTTGACTACTTTTTAGATATCATTTAAAGATTCATTAAGCTCAAAATATGAAGGTACAGAAGGCTGAAGATGGTATTTTTGCCATATAAGCAGTAACCACGGGAGAGAATGGCATTAAAAGCATTTTCTAGCTAGATGCTGAGATTGGTTAGACTATCATTCAGCAAATACTTATTCCTTAGTCCCCTACCTCCTGAGGAGAAGGATACCTCCCTGCCCTTTAATGTTGGTCCTCTCCATGTAACCAGTTTGGGCTTTTGGAATGTGGATGAACATGACAGTGTACAAATTTTATTCCAGGTCTAAAATGTCATTCTCTATTTCTACTTATTTCTCTTGGTGGTCTGGATGTCTCCCAAAGTAATCACTATTCCTATTTTCTGAGCCTCACAATGAACATTCATGGAGTGAAGCCACCTAGGAAGCAAGCCACAGAAGTAGACCCATGTGGTCTTAAGTGTGAGAATAAACACATAGTATTATATGATATAGTGATTGTAAGGGTGATTGATGTGCAGTCCACAATGATTAATAAAAATACCATATTATCATATATATATATAAATAACTCATACAATGTTATAATAATTCATATGTGGTATTGATATAACAATATACATATAGAAACTAGAAAAGAAGAAATATTACATACAGAAAGAGTCCTACATGCATATGAATACCTGATTTATGACTTAGGTGCCACCCTCAAGAAGGAAAATCAAATAGTTGAGACTTTGACCAGTTATAGAAAAGAAACTTAACTATATAACAAAACCAAATATTAATTTTCTAATAACAATATATGCCAATAATTTACAAAAGAATGATAAGTAGTTTGAACTCTTAATATATGGGTTTATAAACCTAATTGAAAAAAATTAAATATTTTCGCTAAAATAAAAACTTGAACTGAAACCATTTTTTCCTGAAATTCTAGACTTCCCTGGCAGCCAAGAAGAGCTCAGCTGGGTTTCAAGAAAGCAATGGTGGGAAATCCAAGCAAGTGGTCAATATAGTATTAGAGACCCAGTAGAAAGATGAAGGTCACAAGGCTGAGGTTCAGAAAGAAGTCACAGAATTCAGGCAGGACCAACATGTACAGTTTGTGAATGACACAAAGGTGTCCAGAAAGGGAGTAAATATAGACTAAGTTCCAATGCTGTGAGCCTTAAACCCTAGCTACTTCTTCCCAGAGAGGATATCTTTTTCTAATAAACAAAATTATTAAGTTTACTAGTGATGGCTCTGCAATCAGGACAACTTGCAACAATGAGATCGGGCTCTAATCACGGTGGACATATGGGTAGAGCTTTGAGCTTGATTATAAAAAGAAAGCAACAGCCAGATTACTAAAGGGGATAAAGTCAGGAGGAGAGGAACAGCAAGGCTGACCTGGTTTGAGTCCTTTGGGATCTCAGATCTCCCTTTTTAATTATTCATGGACAGATTTACTCCCAAGTCCTGGGGCTGGAAATGATTACAGGCAGGGGTCAAATGGCTCCAGTGCAAGAATGAAAGGAAGGGAGGGAGCAGGTGATTTGGGAGGTTATTATGTCAGTGCTCAAATTTGCATCCACTTCAGAACTCCAGAATAATGGATAGAAACAAAATATTCTGCCACTTGTCTCTTAAACCAAGCAATGACTGATTTTTCTAAATCTGCGGTGACTACATCAAACTATTTTCTAAGTCAGTCTCATATCAAATCTGTCTAAGCTCATTGCTTTTCTGCTGAAAACACTCTGCTGTCTCCCCATTGTGTACAGAATAAATCTCAAGGTGGCTGGCAAATGCATCCATTTCAGGATGAATTCTTATGCTTTTTTTTTGTTGTTGTTCTTCTTTCCACATCTAGAGTTATATTCTGCAACCCCAAACCAATCATTCTGAGAAGGTTCTAAGCAACTCTCTCTTCCTGGAATGTCAAACTTCATTCCTACTTCTTCAGGCAGCATCATCTTCAGAAACTCTTACCTGATGCCCTTTCCCAACCTTGTTGCTCTCATATTTACTTATTCATTCAAAAATTATTTTTATAAAAATGTTCACTTCATCACGGTTGTCTTCTTCAGATTTAGCTCCAGTTTCTTGCTGAGGGTCACCAAATTGCTGAAGACTCTTTGGACTCCTCATCCACCTTCTCAATCCCATGAACACCATGAACAGACTACAGAGACAGGTTCTTCCAAACCACATTCATGGCGACAGCTGATTTGATGTGACTTTAACTCACGTCAGACAAAGGACTAAGAGTATTCATGTGCACTGATTGGATGATAAACACAATCTTTCACGACAAAATCACTGTGCCTCATTGGGCCCATGACTTGGTAATACATTTTAAAATCAGATGGTTTATATAGATGGAGCCTTACAATGAATATTTGCCTATAGCCCCACCTACTCCGCTGGCAGCTCTATCAGTTATCAATAACAGCATAACAAACGACCTCAACATGTAGTATAAAACAACCATTTGTTACCTCAAGGATATGTCAAGTATAGTAAGTCCTGTACATACACACACATTATTCTTTTTTTTTTTTTTTTTTTTTTTAGTTGGAGTCTCACTCTGTCGCCCAGATTGGAGTGCAGTGGCTGCTCCCGGCCACTGCAGCCTCGACCTGGGCTCTGGCGATCCTTCTGCCTCAACCTTCCAAGTAGCCAGAACTACAGGCGGGCACTACCACGCCCGGTTAGTTTTTTTGATTTATTGTAGAGATGAGGTCTCGCCAAGTTACCCAGGCGGGTCTCGAACCCGCGGGCTCAGGCAATTCACTCATCTAGTCCTCCCAAAGCATGGGATTACAGACTGAGCCACCAAGCCTGGCCTCTACACATGTTCCTTTCTGAGACCATATTCATAAGTCAAATCTGTCATAAGTCCAACAAAGTTAGCCTAGGTGTCAAACTAACACAATCTGCTTTATAGTACTGTACTGTAATAGGTTTGTAATACTTTTCTCACAATACATAGCAAACAAACACACAAAAAATAAAGAAAACATTTTACATCTTATAGCACAGTACCCTGAAAAGTACAGTAGCACAGTATGGTATACCAGCTGGCATACAGGGGCTGGCATTGAGTGAACAGGCAAGAAGAGTTACTGACTGGAGGAAGGAGAGGAGGTGGGCGATGACAAAGGTGAAGGATTGTCAGCAACAAGAGACTGAGGGAAAACTGCAATTTCACTCATGCCTGATGTTGACGTCACAGGTTCTGGTTCCTTGTTGGGTTCAATTCTGTCTACCCTCTTGAAAAAAATAATTCAGTGATGTCTGAGTAGTAGCTTTTTTCCTCATCACAGATGACACAGCAACTCTGGATTGTGCTCTAAATGACTGCTGCAACCTTCATGTACTGTTCTAGATTTGGGTTCTATACCTCAAAAACTAACAGTGTCTCCTCAAATATAGAAAATCCCCTTAGACAATGGAATATTACTCAGCCATAAAGAAGGACAAAATTATGAACTTCATAGCAATTTGGATGGACGTAGAGGCTATAATACTGAGTGATCTATCACAGTAAAAAAGAACCGAATATCACATGTTCACACTCATAAGAGGATCTTGCATAACTATCATAATACTATAAGAAAGGGATTGGCAGTAGTGGGAAACTGCCAGGGCAAAGGGGGCACATCTCATCAACAAGGGTACCTGCATAATGAATATTTGTATACCTAACCCTGAATTGTACCTCACATATTTAAAACAAATAAATAATAAAATCCCCTTACCATTTTCTGCATCATGAATCTCTTTGATTCTTCAGTTACTTCTTCCTCTTGCCTCTCTTCATCCTTTCTCTGGACCTCCAATTCTGTCAGGTCCTCAGTAAGCTCCTGGCGTTGCACAGCAAGGAGTTCAGTAAAGTCGTCCTCTTGCAGATCTAGCTCCAACTTCTTGCTGAGGGTCACTAAATCGTTGAAGACCTCTTTGAACTCTTCATCCCCTTTCTCAAATCCACGAAAATTGTGAACAAACTACTGGCAAAGATTCTTCCAAACCCCATTCATGGTGACAGCCATAACCTCATGCCAAGCCAAGTCAATATTTTTTATGGTCTTACAGATGTTATGAGAGGGGACCCCCAAAAACCCCCAGAATTTATTTATTTAAAAATTGTGTACTTATTCTTACATGCTTAAACCTCAGTCACCTTCAAAGTACTCTTCATTTGATGCAACACACCTACTGAGATGCTTTTTCTACTGCTCAAAACAGTTTCTGAACTCATCAATTTTGATGCATTTTAGTACTTCTGCTGTTTTTTGTTTCACCTTTTACACATTAGCAAAAAGTTTCTCTCTGAGGACTTTTTTCATCCAGAGAAACAAAAAAAAGTTGCTATGGGCAAGATCAGGTGAATAGGGAGGGTAGGGCATGGGAGTCATGCTGGTTTGGGTCAAAATCTGCTGATCACTTAGCTGGGTGTAAGGAGGTGCACTTGCATCATGAAATGGGCAAGTGAGTTGAAAGAATCTGCAGAAAAGATTTACTGAAGTCAAACATAGCCTCTTACAAAAGTACTAGCTGGTACAGTGATGCCAATGGGATCCAAGAACACTTACCTCGTGGGGAAAGCCTATACTACAAGGGCCTGCCCTCCAAGAAGTAATTCTGTTTTTTGGGGGGGTCCCCCTCATATAGTCCTTCCAAAATTGTCACAAAGTTGTTCTTGATTTGACATTCACCTTTACTGCCTGATAAAAAGTGTGATGTAAATAATATTTCTTGAAAGTAGCTATAACTCACTGGAGCAACATAGTATTCGGTGGCATATGCTCTACTTTGACATGGGGTGAAAGTCATCCACGAATGTGGGGGGTGGCCCGGAACACTGCCAAGAAGCAAAAAAATGTTGAATACAATGTCCTTCTCCAAGCAATATTTCTCTACCTCTGGAACAAAGTGGTGAGAAACAATGGAAACCCAAGCTTTGGGATTATTCTTTCATACAACAGGCAGAGAGCTCTTCACTATGTTTTTAAAGTCTCTTGGATTCTCTGAATGATAAACTAAGAGAAGCTTCAGCTTCATATCACTGGAAGCATTGCCACCAAATAGCAGAGTTATCCTATCCTTTGTTGCTTTATAGCCTGGAATCAACTTTTCCACCTTGCTGATGTAACTTTAGTCTGGCATCTTCTTCCAGTACAATCCTGTCTCATCCACATTAAAAACCTGCTCAGGTAAATACATGCCTTCATCAACAATTTTTTGAAGCATTTCAGGAAATTCCCAGGCAGGTACAGTGTCTGCACTCACTGCCTTGCTACTTGTTTTTACATCGTGAAGGTTGGTTCTAGCCTAGAACCAATGAAACCAGCTATAGCTGGCATTAAAATATGCACCCTCTGCTTCTTCACCCATGTTTCTTCTTCAAGTCTTCATAAAGGCTTTTGGCTTTCTCTTGAATCAGCATTAAGCTGAGCAGGACTCGGCACTGATGCTGATCCTGCATCCACACACTGAGAAATTTTTCCATCTCCTCCATCGTCTTTCCATGCTTCTTCGATATTATTGTCAACATTATTGGCATAGTAGATTCACATGTTCCATGATCTTCTCCTTGTTCTTTAGAATTGTGAGATCATTGAATGATTCATATTTTAAAAATGAGCGATATCTACCATCTTTTTGCTCACTCTATTCTCTCAATTATTTTCACTTTTGTTTCCATTACTATTACTTGGTGCTATACTTGTTTCCAGATATCCTGGACTTGAAATAATGATACTGTACTACTGTACTTTATACAACACTGTAAAGTACACAAATGCACAACCACTTGTAGAAGATGCACACACATGACAAAGTCCACCAGACACATGAACTTACCTACATGATTGGACATATGAATGCACATTCACATCTTTGAAAGTTCACAACTGAAGGTCTGTATGTAGGGGATTTACTGTATTTGGACAGGACATGGTGGGGACAGCTTGCCTTTGCTCCACAGTGTCTTAGGCCTCAATTGGAAGACTTGAAGGTTGAGGGCTAGAATAATCTGAAGGCTTCTTCATTCAAATATCTGGCAGTTGATTATGAAACACTTACACATAATAAGGCCTTTTCTCAGGGCTTAGACTTCCCACAAAATAGTAGCTGGGTTACAAGGACTTGGATTCTGAGAGAGAATCAAAGCAGAAGCCCTTTGTGGTATAACCTCAAAATCATGCAGTGCTTTGTTGCTTTCTAAGTGTTAAGGTAGACACAAAGGCACACACAACTTCAAAGGTTGGGAAGTAGGTGCCACCTCCCCACTGGGGAGCAGCAAGTTTCTGGAAGAGCTTGTGGGGCTGAAAATATTTCTGTGCCACCTTGGAAAAAAATACAATCTGCCATAGAAAGTCTCACTGAAAACATCACATTTGAGCAAAAAAATTGCAAGACCTCAGAGCTGAAAGGGGACACATTGTATAAGGTCATGTAGGCCTAGGTTTATGTAAGCACTTTGGTTTTACAATATTTGAGATGGAAAATCTGTGGAAGATTTTGATCAGAGAAATAACTTGATCAAAATAACATGATCCAACTTAAGTTTTAAAGAATTTTTTTTTTTTTTGGTTTCTGTGCAAGAATAGGCTGTAGGAGGGCCACGTAAAAGCATCCTCTAATTTTAAAAGGTGGTGGCAATAATCTGGTGAGGGAGAAATGGTGGGATTCTGGATATATTCTGAAGACAGTGAAATAGACTTTGCTGATAAATTGGCTGTGAAATGTGAGGGAAAGAAAGTGACAAGGAAGACTCCAAGGCTTTGGGCCAAAAAAATTTGCAAAGATTGTGGTTGTCATTTGCAAATAGGGAAAGATGGCAAGAGGACATATTTTGAAAGAGAAATTAGGAGTTTGCTTTTTGGATATGTTAAGTTTAGACACCACTAAGACTTTCAAAATGAGATGTAAAATAGGTGGTTAAAGGTATCTGGAGTTCATGAGGGAGATTCAGTGTTGGAGAAATACATTTAGGTGGTAACTACACACAGATAGTGTTTAAACATCAGCCTGGATGAGATCATGAAAGAATGAGTGTGGTTACAGAGGTCTAAGAACTGGGCTACAGTACCATAAGGTTAAGTCCATGAACTTAGAAATAGCCAGTCAGAAAGAAAAATTGGCCTAAATGATAGGAAGTAAACAAGGTAAGACTTATCTCATTGAAGACAGGGAGGAGAGCAGGAGGGAATAATGAATGCTGTTGAATGCTACATCACAGGTTGACTGTTTAATCTCCCTAGAATAACAGTTGTTTGAAGATAAAGCCTCTGTTTTGCTCAACACTATATTCCTACTTTTTAGAGTCTTTCTGGCACCCAATATCCATTGTGCTCAATAAGTATTTGTTGAATAAATGAAGACATAAATGGTATTCCTTCATATTGAATATTCTTTGCTTTCCCACTAACTATGAACATTTCTTCTGTCTTTCCAGGCTCAGTTCAAGTGCCACACTCTTTACCACTTGAAGGCTCACTTATATCTATTGAATTGCTCCATGACTTACTGTACGTACTACAGGCTTCAGCACTGCACTATACACTGTTATTTTCTACATAAATATATTAAGTAGAATGTGGGCTTATTTGTGCCAAAGTTTTGATTCATCTTTTGTTTGTTTTAGTAATCTAAATGGTGGTGTTAGATATACATATAGAATTTTTAACTTAAAGATATTGATTTTAGGCTAAACAAAATTTACCTAGACAATATTAAGTGAGCATATTAATGATATTTTAAAGTACAAATTCGGCATTCATTATTTTCTATTATTAGGTCAGACTAACTGCTTCCTGTTAATGACTGTACTTTTCACATATGAACTTTCAGTCAGTTATGTTTTCTAAGTTATTATATGTGGGAGTTGTCTTTTAGTTTGGGAATTTAGCAAGCTCCAGTGTTCTCTGAATATTGCTAAAAGAAGTGCCAAACATAAAAAAATTCTGAGCAAGAAAAATAATTTCTGTAAGTTATTTCTTATAATTTGTACATGAGGAAAATCTAAATACATTGAAGCAATTATTATCAAATAACCACTCTTTTTTGCATGAGTCTATTTTTTTTGGAAAAAGTTTCTCTCTCTCTCTCACCCTAACATCTAATCTAAGCTCTTAGGCAAGAGCATCTTCTAGTTCTCAAAAGAACACATGCAAAATACACATTTGTGATCATTAGAGCTAAATAAATAATTTTAAAAGTCTGATCAACTCATTAAATATGTATATGGGAAACTGACTTGGAGAGAGAGGCAAAAAGGCAAAGGAACTGTCTCTGCAAAAGTGAGTGTCCATAAAGACTCTCTACATGAGTGGGTGTGTTCTGGTGGGTGAGTGAAAGTCTGTCTGAAGGAATTCTTAGGTTCATCCACCCAGGGCTCTCCTCTGGAGGTGACTGCAACCCACCACCACCCTGAGATTGGAGCCCCTGGCTCACAGAATCATCTGTCATTCTCAGGGTTCTCTTGAGGAGGCAGTAGAGAGCTCCTCACCACGTGGCACCTGGCCCCCATCATCACCTGCAGCAGCAGACCAGGCATGAGCAGTAGGAACAGTGGAGAAGGCAGGGCATGGAAATCAGGAAAGGAGCCCTGCTGCTGATGAGGAGATGCCAACTGTCACCATCTTCTCTCTCTCAGGATTGGGCAGAGACCTGCATTGCCACACCCAACTCTGTCCAGCCTTCAACTTGGGACCCAGAGGCTATCCCCTCATTGGACTTAGAGAGACAGACACCCCTCCCCCATACTGGAACAGGCACAGACACTTCAGATCTGAGTACGAGACCTAACAGCAGTGACAGCAGCAGATGAGTTGGATGAGTCTGTATCTGATCCATCCTCTTCCCACAGTAGTCCATGGTGCATCTGATCCATGCTAAGATCAACCTTATCAGCCTCCACTGAGAGCAGAGGGGAAGGGCTGAAGACCAGAGCCACTACTTAATGCGGCAGTGGCAGCCAAAGGAACCTGGAGTTACAGAAATGGCAACAGAACAAGTTTTATTTGTTTGGTTTTGTTTGTTTGGTTTTGCTTTTGATTTTTTCTCCTCTCTTTCTGTTTTTGTTTACATTTTTGTACTTGCTTTGTTTATGTTATTTTAAAAATTTTTTAGATTTTCTGTTTGTGTATGGGTATTTTTGAGGGTGAGAACATTAATGGGATTTTTGTTGTTGTTGTTTGTTTGTATGATTGTGTGGTTTTTTTTTTCTGTCTTTGTTTCTCTGTTTATTCGTTAGTTGGTCCACCTGTCTGTTTTCCCTCTTCTTCTTCTCTCTCTCCACATACCTTTCATCTTCTTCCACTATTTTGCCATCCTTTTCCTTTTTCTTATCTCATTTTACTTTCAGGGGGCAAGCATACACCCTCACTGCATAGATAGATTGTAGGGTGGTGGGAAGTGGGTTCCCCAGGGCCCACACACCTGTCAGCAGATACCGGGATCTACAGATAGCTTCAGAATCACAGCTTCCCCCTTAATTAATCTCAAAGCTGCAAAAAGCACAGCTTCCCACCCCTAGTCTAGCTACAAAATTGAACAAAGCCAGAAATCTACATAAGGAAGAATAGGAGATTGAGCAAAGAAAAAAAAGCCATCCCACCATCACTTAACAACAGAATTAAAGAAGAGGTTAAAGAAAAAGGAGGAAGAAGACCTACACAAATGAAGAAAAAACAAAGGAAGAATATGGTCTCATATAAACTCCTGGGAGAACAACCCCTGAAAATACTGACTTCAGAACTCAAACAATGAAGATCCCCCAGAATGATTGGTCTCAAATCAAAAACCAAGATATTAATAGAGAGAATTGTTGGGAGCCAGCCTTGGAGGAGGGCCACCTGATTGACAGGGTCCTGGTGGGCTGAAGACCCTGGGCTGCAGGGCGAGTCCGGGAAGCTGAGGCCCTGCTGTCTTCTGCCTTTGCTGTTAATACGGCCAAAGAACTCTGTGCAGTCGTGAAAGAAGAAAACAGCACATTTATGCGAAGTATTTTCAGCTACTGGAAACTCATTGTCCATCTTTCCACTTCCCACTACGTTGTTTGACCTGTCCCTTTTTGACCATGTGATGGCTCTGAGGCATGTTTAAAGGGCTTTCTTTTGCTTAGTCGTGGGTTACAGATCTTGTTTTTAGGGTTAGGATTTGTGACTAATACCTGGTAAAAAGAGGTTTCTGATTTTGTTTAAGCAAATAATTGTTTTGAATATTTTTACTTGTTATTTGTAGTTGTAGTTATGGTGTTTGGTTATAAGGTTTTACAGGTATACGCTTACAGTCACAGGCATAAGATTTAAGTGTAGTGAAAGTTTATATTAAGGTATATGTAGGTGATTTGTAAGTTTGTTTTTAGGGGTTTGGGATATATATTTTAAAAAGTTTTAGCATATAAGAAATTGAAGGGTTTAGATGTAGAATTTAAGTAAGTGAAACAGGTTTTATCTAACGACCAAAACTACCTTGAGGCCTGAATAGCATCACTGGAATTTTCCTCTGAACTGTTTTCCTTAGGAATAGGATGTTCCAGATAGGGAAGACAATGAAGGAATTCAAGCAAGAGGAAACTACCAAAGGGCTTGAAAGACCAAAAGTGCCTTGAAAAAGAAACCCTTCGTCCATGAAAAAAGGAACATCTGCGCCAGGTGCTTCGGGAGGATCTCCAGGTGCACATTCCTCTGTGCAGATGGAAGCATTCTACACATGAAGTGCTCCAAAGCCTTGGGCCAGAAACTGCTGTTCTGGCCCCTAGAGACTTTTATTATGGAAAAACTTGTTGTCCCAAATAGTTCAAATAAGGAAGTTAAGTTTATAAAGAATTAGAATTGTTAGAAAGATTATAATATGTATTAGTTAATTTGGGATATAAGTTTTGTTTTAAATAGAGTTGCTCAATGAGAAGCTTTATGATTTTATATGAGTTTTTCAGTTTATAATTTTAAGGTTCTATATTAACGGGGTAGCAAGGACTGTTTTTACTTCAAGATAACATCATTGTGTTGGAATGGTGTTGTTTTGGGGTGGAGATAGTCTCCACCCTTAGAGAGAACATTAGCCAAGCACGGAGAAGAATACTTAAACTTTCCTTTAAGCACCATTTTAACATCACAAAAATTCATGTAATTTGTTGTAAGTGATTTGGTTTGTAATGATGATTTTAACTTGCTTTGCAACAATAACTTGCAGAAATTATTGCCTTGTAGAGAGGAATATAAGCTCGCTGCTAATTCGCAATAAATGGCATCTGCTCACAGAAAAGTTGTCCAAAAGTGTCTTCTCGCAATGCCTATGCCGTTTCCACTTTCAGGGTACCCTGGACCTGGCAGAAGCTGGACTCCCACAGAGAATAAATAGAAATGAGGAGAGACAAGAGAAAAGAATGAAGGAGTTCGCTGGGCTCAGTGGCTCAGCCTGTAATCCCAGCGCTTTGGGAGGCCAAGGTGAGTGAATTGCCTGAGTTTGCAGGTTTGAGACCTGCCTGGGCAAATTGGCGAGACCTCATCTCTACAATAAATCAAAAATTAGCCAGGTGTGGTAGCATACACCTGTAGTTCCAGCTACTTGGAAGACTGAGGCGGAAGGATCACCGGAGCCCAGCAGGTCGAGGCTGCAGTGGCCAGGAGCGTGCCACTGCACTCCAGTCAGGGCAACAGAGTGAGACTCCAACTCAAAAAAAAAAAAAAAAAAAAAGAATGAAGGAGAGGATAACTGCAATAAAGAATACAGTGAAGGAAATAACAAACTAATAAGCCTGGAAAGCAGAATCAACCAAGCAGAAGTAAGACTCTCAGAGCTTGAGGACCAAAATATGGAACTAACCCAAACTGTTAAAAACATAGAAAAGAAGCTTAAAATGATGGAACAAAGCCTCTAAGAGATGAGTGATTATATCAAGATGTCAAACATAAGATTGGAATCCCTGAGGCATAGAGAGAGACAGAAACCATTTTGATACAAACATCCCATGAAACTATCTAAGAAAACCACCCTCATCTCATCAGAGATGCAACTATTCAAACACAAGAGATTCACAGAAGCCCTGCAAGACAACAAATGAGAAGAACAACTCCTAGACACATAATAACTTACACAAAGTAGATATAAAAAAATCCTAAAGACAGCAAGAGAGAAAGGTCAGAATATCTACCAGGAAAGACCAATTAGAATAGCAGCAGACTTATCTACAGAAACACTTCAGGCTAGGGGAGATTGGAGTCCAATCTTCAAAGTTCTCAAGAATAAACAATTTCAACTCAAAATTACCTACCTAGCTAAGCTAACTTTCAGCAAGGAAGGAGAATTAAAATCCTTCCCAGACATTCAATCTCTAAGAGTTTAGGCTGACTCCAGACCAGCTCTACAAGAAACATATAAGAAAGTATTAAACACAGAAGAAATAAAAAGGAAACAGAATGACCATGTCCTTCTGAGGAATGCAGGAAAAAGATAGAAAATACACATAAATCAACCCCAAAATCAAAAGAAAGACAATAAACAAATAAACAAACAGAAGCAACAGCAATAAACTCTATAAGAACCTCATAACAGGGATAAACTCTCACATCTCAATAATTAGCCTGAATGTGAACAGACTAAATGCACCACTGAAAATACATAGAATGGCAAATTGGATAAAATATCATGGTGCAACAATATGTTGTTTCCAGGAGACACATCTCACCAAAATTTAATTCACAGATTCAAAGTAGAAGGATGGAAGCCGGGCTCGGTGGCTCAACCTGTAATCCCGCGCCTTTGGGAGGCTGAGGTGAGTAGATTGCCTGAGCCCGTGGGTTCAAGACCCGCCTGGGCAGCGAGACCTCATCTCTACAATAAATCAAAAAATCAGCCGGGTGTGGTAGCGCATGCCTGTAATTCCAGCTACTCAGAAGGCTGAGGCAGGAAGGATCGCCGGAGCCCAGCAGGTCAAGGCTGCGGTGGCCAGGAGTGGCCACTGCACTCCAGTCTGGGCGACAGAGTGAGACTCCAACTCAAAAAAAAAAAAAAAGAAAAAGTAGAAGGGTGGGAAACAAATTTTCAGGTAAACAAAATACAAAAGAAAGCAGGAGTTGTGATTTTTTTTTTTAATGAGAAAGGAGACTTTATTGAGAAGACAAAAAAACTCCCACAGTGAGAGGGGACCCAAAAAGGTTGCACATGGAGTGTCTGATCTTAATATCAGACAAAATACCCTTTAAACTGCCAAAATTTAAAAAATATACAGAAGGTCACTACATAATGATAAAAGGTTAAATTCACCAACAAGAAATATCCATCCTAAACATAAATGCACCTACAACAGGAGCACCAACTTTCATAAAACAGCTTCTGGGCAAACAAAAAAAAGATATTGACACTAACATTATCATAGCTGGGCACTTAAAAATCCCACTAACAACCCTAGACAGTTCATCAAGACAAAAAATCAACAAGGAGATTCAAGACTTCAATATGAAGCCTGACCAACTGGACTTAATCGATACCTACAGAAAACTCCACCTAACAACCACAAAATATACATTCTACGCATCACCACATGGAATGTACTCTAAGAACGACCACATCCTCAGCCACAAATCAAGGAAAAACAGATTCCATAAGATTGAAATACGGCCATGCACCCTCTCAGCCCAGAGTGGAATATAAATAAATATCATCACCAATAAAATTCCCCCCAAACCCACAAAGGCATGGACACTAAACAGCCTGATGCTGAACAGCTCCTGCCAACATGGAAATTAAAACAGAAATTAAAAGATACTGGAAAACAAATGAAACAAAGAAATCTCTGGGATGCCATGAAAATAGTACTAACAGGGGAATTCATATCTCTACAAACACACTTGAAAAAAATGGAAAGATCACAAATTAACAGCCTAACAAATTACCTAAGGAATCTGAAAAATCAATACCACCAAAACCGTAACATCAGCAGAAGAAACCAGATCACCAAAATAAAAGCGCAGATTTGGGACACAGAAGACAAAAATATAATGCAAAAAAAATCAATGAAACCAAAGGCTGGTTCTTTGAAAGGATAAACAAGACTGATGGACTCCTAGCTAACTAACCAAGAAAAAGAGAGAAAAAGCCCAATAAACACAATCAGATATGCAAAAGATCACGTCACAACTGACCTCAAAGAAACACAAAAGATTATCAGAGATTGCAATGCACACTTGTATGGAAACAAACTTGAAAACCTAAAGGAAATAGAGGACTTTCTGGCATCACACAATCTCCCCAGGTTGAAACAGGAAGAAATTGAGACCGTAAATAGACCAATAACAATTCAGGAAACTGACTATGTCATAAGAAAACTACCTACCAAAAAAAAAAGTCCTGGAGCAGATGGCTTTCCAGCAGAATTCTACAAAACATAGGAGCTGATACCAATCCTATTGAAAGTATTCCGGGCAATCGAGAAAGATGGAACTCTCCCCAAATCATTTTGTGGTGCTAACATCACATTGACACTCAAACCAAGTAAAGATTTAACAAAGAAAGAGAACTACAGGCCAATATCCTCGATTAACATAGATGCTGAAATTCTCAACAAGATTCTGGCAACTAGATCCAACAACATATCTCAAAAGTCATCCACCATGACTAAGTAGGCTTCATCCCTGGTTTGTAGGACTGGTTCAATGTCTGCAACACCATAAACATAATTAAATACATTTACAGATGTAAAACCAAAAAACACATGATTATATCATTTGATGCAGAAAAAGTTTTTGATAAAATCCAGCCGCCTTCTCGATAAAAATCCTTGAACATCTAGGCACAGATGGAACACACCTCAAAATAGTAAGAGTCATCTACAAGAAACCCACAGCCAACATACTATTAACCAGACAGAAATTGGAACCATTTTCCCTGAAAACCAGAACAAGACAAGAACACTCACTCTCACCCCTCAGGATCAATATAGTATTGGAATCCTAGCTAGAGCAATGAGACAAGAGAAGAAAATCAGGGGAATCCAGATAGGAAAAGAGGAAGTTAAGTTATCTCTCTTTGCAGATGATATGGTTGTATACCACAAAAACCCACGGGAATCTGTCACAAACCTCCTTGCACTGATAAAGAACTTTGGCAGAGTCTTAGGGTATAAAATAAATGTCAAAAGACAGTTGTATTCCTATACACAAACAATAAGTAAACAGAAACCCAAATAAAAAGCACAATCCCATTCACAATAGCCCCACATACAAAAAAAGAAATACCTCAACATCTTCCTAACCAGGGAAGTGAAGTGTAGTTTTTACACTTTGCAGTTTTGCAACAAAAATTACAAAACACTGCTCAAAGAAATAAAAAAAAGACACAAACAAATGGAAAAATATTACATGCTCATGAATTAGAAGAATCAGCATTGTCAAGATGTCCATCCTACCCAAGGCAATCTACAGATTTAACACGATACCCATTAAATTACCAGCAGCATTCTTCTCAGACCTGGAAACCACAATATGGAATTCATGTGGAAACATAAATGACCATGAATTGTGAAAACAATCCTCAGCAAAAAAAAAAAAAAAAAAAAAAAGTGGGAGGTATCACACACTCCCAGACTTTAAACTTTATTTTAATGGTACAATAATCAAAATAGCCTGGCATTGGTACAAGAACAGGCATATAGACCAATGGAACAGGATAGAGATTCTGGAAGTAAAACCTCAACTTCTCAACCAACTCATCTTCGACAAAACCTCCACCACTAACCACTGGGGGGGGAGGAGAACTTATTTAGTAAATGATGTTGGGAAAACTGACTGACCACATGCAGAAGATTAAAACAAGACCCCTACCTATCACCATACACGAAAACAACTCAAAAAGGATCAAAGACCTAAATGTAAAACTTTAAACTGTAAGAACCTTAGAAAATGCAGGAGACACCCTTATGGAAATGTGAACTGGCAACCAATTCCAGCTCAAAATCCCAAGTGCCCATGCCGTAAGAGATAAAATAGACAAGTGGAACCTCATCAAACTGAAAAACTTCTGCAAAGAAACTTTCAAGAGAGTGAGAAGACAGCCCACAGACTGGGGAAAAAATATTTGCCAACTATATATTTGACAAAGGCCTAACATCTAGGATGTTCAAGGAACTCAAACGTGCTGAAAAGAAAAAAGCAAAGTGGGCAAAAGATATGAATAGACACTAAGAAGACATACGAGCAACCAACAGATAGTCTCACTTGTCATCAAAGAAATACAAATTAAAATCACACTGAGATACCACCTAACTCCAGTCAGGGTGGCCATCATCAATAACAAAAAATAACAATGCTGGAGAGGATGCAGGGAAAAGGGAACACTTCTACACTGTTGGAGGGTGTATAAACTAGTACAATCTCTGTGGAAAATAGTGTGGTGATCCCTAAAAGATCTAAAAATCGACCTCCCATATGACCCCACAATCCCCCTACTGGGAATATACCCAGAGGAACTCAAATCACTCTATGAAAAAGATACCTGCACACACATGTTTATTGCAGCATTATTCACAATAGCAGAAACATGGAAACAACCATGCTGCCCATCAAAAAAATGTGGTATATATACACTGTGGAATATGCAGCCATAAAGAAGGACAAAATTATGAACATTGCAGCAACTTGGATGGACTTAGAGTCTATAATACTGAGTGATCTATCACAGAAACAAAGAACTGAGTAACACACATTCTCACTCATAAGTGGACCATGAACAATTTCATAATACCATAAGAAAGGGATTGGCAGTAGTGGGAAACTACCAGGGGAGGGGGGACCCACCTCATCAGCAAGGGTACACGCATAATCAACATTTGTATACCAACCCCTGAATTGTACCCCAGATCTTTAAAATTAAAAAAAAAAGTATTTGACAGCATATGGACATAGAGGTCGATTTTATTTGTGACCTGAAATGTACTAATGATATAGAAATAAACTTACAACTCTATTTTTAAATGTATCTCCAAACCAGGATTCAACAAAGACACTGGTAAATAAGGTATTTTTTTTTGTAAGTACACAATCTGACAGAACATGATCTTAAGAAGCAAAGCGTCCCTTCAAATGCTGAATATGTTTCTGCGAATTTATGTCTGAGTATATTTTCTTCTAGTAAATTGTCATGCAGCTAGTTTTTTTGCTTTGCTTGTTTTTACTTTTTTTTTTTTTTTAACCGGAATCTTACTCTGACACTCAGGCTGGAGTGCAGTGGTGCCATCATAACTCACTGCAGCCTCTAACTCTTGGACTCAAGTAATCCTCCCTTCTCAGCTTCCCAAGCAGCTGGGACTACAAGCTTGTACTACCAGGCAAAACAAACTTGTTTTAATTTTTTTTTTTGAGTTGGAGTCTCACTCTGTCACCCAGGCTGGAGTGCAATAGCACACTCCTGGCTACCGCAGCCTCGACCTGCTAGGCTCCGGCGATCCTTCTGCCTCTGCCTTCCAAGTAGCCAGAACTACAGGCGCGCGCTACCACACCCAGCTAATTTTTTATTTATTGTAGAGATGAAGTCTCGCCAAGTTGCCCAGGTGGGTCTCAAACCCATTGGCTCAGGCAATCCACTCACCTCGGCCTCCCAAAATTCTGGGATTACAGACTGAGCCACCGAGCCTGGCCGTTATAAATATTTTTATAGAGCTCTGGTCTCACTATGTTACCCAGGCTAATCTCCAACTACTGGCCTCAAGCTGTCCTCTGATCTCAGTCTCCCAAATTCCTGGGACTGCGGGTGTGAGCCACTGTGCCCAGCTGCTGTTGAAAGGGGTTCCTGAAGTGGAAGAGGGATAAGAGTAGTCTTATTCATCTTTTTGAATTCTGTGTTTTTTTTCTATTTCGTATGTGAATGACTGTTGTTTCAGAGCATATTTTCTCCTTCTCTTATTTGTAATTTGCCAGTCCTCCTCCTCTTCTTCTTCCTCCTCCTCCTCCTCCTCCTCTTCTTCTTCTTCTTCTTCTCTCTCTCTCTCTCTCTCTCTCTCTCTCTCTCTCTCTCTCTCTGTCTTCATTCCTCTTCCTCTTAACTGTACCTCTGTTGCTGGAGCTAGTAGATAGTTTAGGATATAGTGGGAACTGAAGATTAGATGTATATAATAGGAAATCTGTGGAGGAAAACTAGGCATACAGAAAGTCCTTGAAAATTTTTAAATGAGTTGATGTGTTACTTTTCTTATTTTTGACAAATCTCATTTGACATAAAAGAAGTTTAGAGTGAAGCTAGTTTCTTATCTTAAAATCTAAATACACATGTACATGCTAGAACCCCATGCCATTTTGTGTCCAGTATGGTTGCTGGGTAGCTGGCTTTGAATGGGAGATAGCCTGGTTTTTGAACTTTTCTATGACAAAAAAATCACTGGCAGGACGATTCGCTGTTTCCTAGCCATGCTGGGATACGAGAGTCTCTGCTCAGGGTGGGATCCAAATCAAATCCTTCTTGGTGCACTATGTGACTATGCCCTCTGAAGTCCCTGTCACCTCCCCGTTCCAGCTACTCATAAAACACATATACCTTTTCCTTCCACTAGTCTTAGGGAAAGCCATTCCAGCTCCAGCAATTTTCTCCTTCTGGCTACTGGAAACAGTTAAGGACTTGGAGGGAAGTGAGACTAGAAAGAGTAACTGTGATTCTAGAGAGGTAATATTCTGTCTGTCATAAAAATATATATCCCCATCTAAAACTTTACATGGAGTAAGCTTAAGTCAGTTTGTGACATCACTTGTATGTACACAGGCAATACAATTTAATGTGCAAAATAGTAAATAGTTTTTTGTAACTTAGCATCTGTATCATACATTTTTGAAAGGTAGTCAGCAAATTTTAATCAAGTATGTCTAGTGCTTTCTTAAAGGTACAATGCAAGCCAATTGTCAAGCTTTTAAAATGCATCTAAAAATATTGATAATTTACTCTTTTTATTAAATTTGTTCATGGAAAATTTTTGCTGTTTATCATATCAGCTTCCATTAATGGAAACAGGTATTGCTCATCTCAATAAAATTGGCCAGAACAAGTTACAAACTGTTAATGGGCCAGACATGGTGGCTCACACCTATAATCCCAGCACTTTGGGAGGCCAAAGTGAGAGGATTGCCTGAGACTACGTGTTCGAGACCAGCCTGGGCAATTTGGCGAGACCTCATCTCTACAGTTAAAAAAAAAATTAGCTGGGTGTGGTGGTTTGCACCTATAATTACAGCTACTTGGAAGGCTGAGGCAGAAGATCGCCTGAGTCCAGCAGGTCGAGGCTGCAGTGGTAGTGAGCATGCCACTGTACTCCAGGCAGAGTGACAGAGTGAGACTCCAACTCAAAAAAAAAAAATCTGCTAATGTAATTTTTACATATAAATTAGCAAAAATTCTCAATCTTTTGTTTATACTAAGCTAACTTAACTACTTTTGGGAACATTTAGCATTTCAAATATATTCCAAATATCATTTTCTAAATGCAATAAATAAATTTTCTCAGAAAAAAATCTACTTATATAATTCCATTAAATATTTATATTGTGTGCATTCAAAAAGAAAATTATATGTTTCTGAAGGTAAAATAATCTTAAAAATGTAACTACAAATTAGACAAAGCCTGTGAAATATCCAGAAGTCTATCAGGTAACATTCTAAACATCCATAATAGTTTAATATTGTGAGTAGTGCTGCAATAGACATCGTGTCCAGATGTCTTTTTTGGTAGAGTGATTTATGTCCCTCTGGGTATATCCCCAGGAGAGGGATTACTGGATCCCATGGAAGTTCAATTTTTAGTTCTTTGAGAAATTGCTACACTTCTTTCCATAGAGGCTGAACTAGCTTACATCACCACCAACAGTGTAGAAGCAACCCCTTTTCTCTGCAACTGCACCAACACTTGCTTTTGACCTAAGTAATGATAGTCATCCTTATCAGTGTAGGTGGTATTTCATTGCAGTTGTGATTTGCATTTCTCTGATGATTAGTGAGCTGAGCATTTTTCCATGTGTTTGTTGCCTGCCTGTATATCATCCTTTGAGAAGTGTATGTTCATGTTCTTTGCCCACTATTTAATGGGGTTGTTTGTTTTCCTTTCAATTTTTGTGAGTTACTTGTAGATTCTGAATATTAGGCCTTTGTCAGACGTGGAACATGCAAATATTTTTTTTCCATTTCATGGGCTGTCTCTTTACTCTCTTGATGATTTCTTTTGCTGAGCAAAAACTTTTCAGTTTGATAAGATCCTACCTATCTTAGCTTTTGTTACATTTGCTTCTGAGGACTTGACCATGCACTCACTGTCCAGTCTGATATCCAGGAAGGTGTTCCCTATGTTCTTCTGTGATTCTTACAGTTTGAGGTTTTACATTTAAGTGCTTGATTCATTTTTAGTTAATTTTTGTAGATCACTCATAACAGTTTAGAGGCCCTAAAAATATGTTCAGAATTCTTTAGCACAAGTAGGGATAACTTTATATATCTTAAAAGTTCAAGACAAGCAGAATTCTCTGACATTTCTACCTGGATGAGAGTTAAAGACTTTTGTGAGAAAAAGGAAAATTGGGTAAGTTGAGCTGTGAGGTCAATCCCTATGTGAGTTTTGTAGTTCCAACGCAGGTGACAGTGAGACCAAAATCTCCAAATGTCTACAAACCCAGATGTCTCCCCTAATCAAATCTGTGGTCATAAGTAATATCAGTTCTTTAGTTTCCAAAGAGCCCTTTCCAAGTTTATTTTTCTCAATGGCATGTTTCACCTTTTAGTACACTATACATTGTATTAATGTATCTTGTTTATTATTCCTTTAAGAAGTTAAACTCCCTGAGAAGAAGCTTTGTTCCCTTGTGTTAGACATACTACAACAGTGCCTGGCACAGGCAGGTATTCAGGAAACACCTGTTGAGTGAATGAATGTGTGAATGAGCACGAGTGAATTGGGTTAGATTTTGTCTTTTTATAGGTATGCATCTTTTAACTATGAGAATATGATGGATTAAGAATTAATGGTTTGGGAGAAGTAGAATACCAGAGTTAATATTTTTGTGTTTGGAGGAAAAGTACATGTTAAACCCTTCTATACTAGTAATTTTAACAAGAATTCGGCTGATGAGAATGCAAGTCTTGTGGCTTCAATTTAATATGCAAAATTGGACAATTAATTTAGACTTGTGGTTTTTAAGTTGAAATATTAAGTTTTTGCATACCACTGGGACATCTGAGAGAACTTTAGTTTTCCATGTTTAGCAACTTAATTTGTTATATACTTTAAAATTTATTTTGAAATTTAAAGAAAAAACTTACTGAAGATCTGAAAAAACAGTTCCTAAAAGATCAACTTTTCCAGAAAACTAGCTGCACAATGCATTGTGTCTGTTATGTTAAAAATGTGCACTAGACATAAATACAAAAACCATGACACAAGCCACCATTCTTCAACAATTTGAGCAAAGATAAAAATGCCTAAGGAACAGCATGAATGACTTGCAAAAAATGGGCTCCTTACTTTAAGTACCAAAAAAAAAAAAAAAAGAGAACACATGGATAAATGTGTTCAGTTATATACACTGAATTGTACCTTTGGCACTAGGAATCAGAACATTCTGTCCCATAGCATTAACACGTGTTATAAAAGTGCATAGTGTCGGAATAAGGAATACAACCAACAGCAATGAAAAGCAGCTTTGTCAACTAGGCAATAAAACACTCTACAGTATGTCTCTCTGTTGTCCATCATTGCAACAACTTTGAAAAGAAAAAAAACAGTAAGAAAAGAAAAAAGGAGCTATAACCTCTTTTATTTTTTCTCTGCTTAAAATCAGAGAACCGAAAACACACATCAATTCTGTAATACAGTAACATCTTCAAAGTACATCGTTTATAAAAGAGAGGGACACAGAACAAAAGAGTGTTTTCAGAGACCCAAACATAAGAGGGTGAGAGCGCCTCTCATGCAGCTTTCAGATGGTGCTCAGGAGCAGGCACTTCACAGTCACTGGCACAAAACAAAGTTGCAAAATTCTTTGCCAGTCACTTTAGGAAATCATGATAATAATTCAGGAATAAAGCAAGGTTCTCCTCACCCAGAGGTGTCTAGGCCAACACTGCTCCAATCCGTACAAGCAATCTCAGTAGATGTGGCACTCCACGCACCTGGGCATGGGTGCCTCAGAGTGACCTGCGAAAATGTCAGCATACTGCAGGCTCTCAAATTGACAGAGTAGCTGAGTGCCCAGCATTCCACAGAAGTATTCTTTTATCCCTGCCACCACTTTGTTTTTTGTTTTTTTTTTTTGAGTTGGAGTCTCACTCGGTCGCCCAGACTGGAGTGCAGTGGCTGCTCCCGGCCACCGCAGCCTCGACCTGCTGGGCTCCAGGGATCCTTCCGCCTCAGCCTTCCGCCTCAGCCTTCCGAGTAGCCGGAATTATAGTCATGCGCTACCACGCCCGGCTGATTTTTTTTTATTTTTTATTTTATTGTAGAGATGAGGTCTCGCCGCCCAGGCAGGTCTCGAACCCGCGGACTCAGGCAATCTACTCACCTCAGCCTCCCAAAGGCGCGGGATTACAGGCTGAGCCACCGAGCCCGGCTCTTGCCACCACTTTGTTAACAACATACTCCTTATTATCTGTGTTTCCAGGAGTTTCTCTTAATTTGCATAAGCCTCCAGAATGGAATTCACATTCTTGGCAGGAAGATCAAAGAGTTGTTTTAGCCTAGTGATTAAGTCCCAGTCATCAACAAGCCATAGTTTAGGACTTCAAGAATCTTTCCCTTAAATTCAACCTCTGTTCATGAATGTTTTCTCATCTTCAACAGTAGTATCTACCCAGGCCCTGTTCTTCCGAGGAGGCTGAGGTGTATCACCGGCTCCATTTCCGGGTGTTTTCTGTATGCTCTCCTTTGCTTTCACTTCGACATTTTTCTGTTGCAGACTAGACATCCTTCCTGGGTCAGTCCCTCGCAGCTTCCCCTCAGTATCTCAGTCCTGAATGGCTTTTTGAAATTCTTGCTGTTTCTGCAGATTGGTGTCCACGTGTTGGAGTATTCTGCTCTCTGGAACCCACTCATTACAATTTGTATTCCAACCACTGTAATGTATAAAGTATTTCACTTGTTTGTCCTTTATGGCAACCTTTACACACTACTTTATAAAGAAGAGGCCATGAAAGCACAGCACTCGCTCACCCTCCTGGAATTTAGGCACCATATTAAGTGATTTGCTGCCTCCTTCTCTCACCATCCCCAACGTCCACACTTTACACACTACCCTATCCAACTCTGCTCAGAAGCTCTGCCAGACACAGCCCAATGTCTTAGATTTGTAAGAGTTAGTTTAGTAATCAGGCAGGACCTATATGAAGACAACTGAAATACTTAAGAAAGAAATCAAGTATGTTAAACTTAAAAATGCATCTTGAAAGGATGAAGGTGCATAACTGTTTAAACAGTTTCAAATATTGTCCAAAGTTTTTAAAAAGTGATTAAAACTTACTAATCTTACACAAGTGAATAATAAGATTATAATGCTACTCAAACGCTTAAGAAAGTATTAGAGGTTTTTTTTAATGGGGGAATTAAATAGATTGGTCATACTCAAGGCAAGTTTCTGAAGTATCTTTTTTTTTTTTTTTTAGTTGTAGTCTCACTCTGTTGCCCAGACTGGAGTGCAGTGGCATGCTCCCAGTCACCGCAGCCTCAACCTGCTGGGCTCCAGTGATCCTTCCGCCTCAGCCTTCCAAGTAGCTGGAACTAAAGGTGCGCACTACCACGCCTGGTTAATTTTTGATTCATTGTAGAAACGAGGTCTCACCAATTTGCTCAGCTTAGTCTCAAATCCGCGGGCTCAGGCAATCCACTCACCTCAGCCTCCCAAAGTGTTGGGATTACAGAGTGAGCCACCGAGCCTAGCCTCAAATTTATTTTCTACATATAAAACTTCCTGAGGGAACAATCAAAAGAACTAACATAAACATTGTGGCCTGAGTCTGTAGTCCCAGCTACTCATGAGGCCAGGGCAGGAGGATCGAATAAGCCTGGAATTTGAGACCCGCCTAGATAACATAGCAAGACCCCATCTCAAAAACAAAACAAAACAAAACAAAAAAACCCAACATTTTCATAAACAATGCCAAATATTTTTTCTAGAAAAAACACTGATTTTTTTTTTATATTAAATGTTGTATGTTAAAGAAGTATCAAATTGGAGGACTTTTGGGGAAGGGATAGAACCACAATTTGTTGTAATAAAAAAAGCTATTTATAGTATTTTCTTATATTTAATCTAATTTAAACAGTTTATAGTATGGCAGTTGAATACAATAAAACAAAAAACTGTTTTAAAATGAACACTAAGTTCAAATAAACAGAAACAAACAGCCACTCTAAATATTATCTATCAGGCTGGGCAAGGTAGCTCAAGCCTGTAATTCCAGTACTTTGGGAGGCCGAGGTGAGAGGATTGCTGATCCCAAGGGTTTGAGACCAGCCTGGGGCAACATGGTGAGATCTCATCTTACAAAAAATAAAAAAATTAGCAGGGCATGGTGGTGCGTGCCTGTAGTTCCAGCTACTTGGAAGACTGAGGCAGAAGGATCGCACTCCAGTCTGGGTAACAGAGTGAGACTCCAACTTAAATAAAGAAATAATACATCTATCAAAGAATAAAAAGATAATGTTATCTATCAAAGAATAAAACATACACGTTCTCCTTTAATTAATTATTCATTACTATTTTCATGATTATTAAAGTTTTAAAGAATATGTAGAATGCAGTAAAAAAAATTGGAATAGAAATAGCATCATGTTAATTAATCGCATTGAAGAAAGACTTTGTTGGATGTCATTAAATGCTCCCAAATATCTATTTTTCCCAATCTAGTCAGACTTATTAGCACCTTTGGGCATTTTACATATATATACTATAATAATATAACTGCCATATCTTATTTCAGAAAAAGGATAAATTATTATGAAAATATGAAAACTTAATTTGGTACAGCTTTAAGATATCCAGACCTATTGAAATTATTTTAAACTCTGAAGGCAAACAATTGCCTGAACTACAATCTAATTCTTTTTTAACCTGAGTTGCTATATTTCTCACATTATTAATACTGTTCTTTTTAATATTTTCCTCTAATTAAAATATTTTTAGATTTTTGGAGGCGATTTCTTTGCCTACTTTGGGAGGCTGAGGTGAATGGATTGCCTGAGTCCACCAGTTTGAGACCAGCCTGGGCAACTTGGCGAGACCTTGTCTCTACAATAAAAATTTTTTAAATTAGCTGGGCGCAGTAGCATACACCTCAGGTTCTGGTTACTTGGAAAGCTGAGGCGGAAGGATGGCCAGAGCCCAGCAGGTCGATGCTGGGGTGGCCATGAGCATGGCACTGCACTCTAGCCTAGGCAATGGAGTGAGACCCCAACTCAAAAAAAAAAAAAAAAAAAAAAAAAAGAACATAGATGGCGTAGTGTGCTCAGTTTGAGGTTTTACATTTTCAGAAAAACATTAAAAAAGTGGAAACTGCCTTTTGCTTTCATTCATTCACTCACTTAAGCATGAATCAAACACTTATTGAGTATTTGCACGGCTCAGGGAACATAAAAGGCACTACTTAAGACGGGGAGACATTCGTTTTAGGGGTACAGAAGTTATTTAGAGTAACTTTGAAAAGTTTGCTTATTTTTCCCTGAGATAACCTCAAAAATATGCAAAATTGTTGGGATTATTGCCAAAGTTTCTGTAATCATGAAATTGAACAAACCAGTTGTGAGTCTTAAAGAGAAAACTGTCACAAAGTCTTCTTAACTGCAGAATTCCTAGAGAACTCCAGTTAATTTCACAGGCTCCTCTGCAGTTGTTACATGCCTGGAAATTGTGCTGCCTTAGCCAGAATGAGTGTTTGCAAGGACAATTACAAAAATAAATTTTATACATATGATCCTGACTGGGGATTTCTGGTGAAACTTAAAAAACACATTATAAAACTAATTTAGATCCCTAGCATTCTGCCAAAAAACAGATATGCATCCCATTTCTGGACCAGACCTTATTTACCACTTTAATTGCTATGGGACTCAAAATTTTAGATCACTAAGATACAGAGACCAAACAAAAGTTTTTCTCTTTACTCTTTATGGTCCTATTTTTTTTTAAGTATTTTCTAATTCTAACTTAGAACTAGAAGTTCTGGACAAAAACAAAACAAAATAAAATCTATTTAAAACCACAGGAGGCCGGGCTCGGTGGCTCAACCTGTAATCCCACGCTTTGGGAGGCCGAGGTGAGTGAACTGCCCGAGCCTGCGGGTTCGAGACCCGCCTGGGCAACTTGGCAAGACCTCGTCTCTACAATAAATAAAAAAAAAATTAGCCGTGCGTGGTAGCGCGTGCCTGTAGTTCCAGCTACTTGGAAGGCTGAGGCAGAAGGATCGCCGGAGCCCAGCAGGTCGAGGCTGCAGTGACTGGGAGTGGCCACTGCACTCCAGTCTGGGCGACTGAGTGAGACTCCAACTCAAAAAATAAATAAATAAATAAAGCCATAGGGAAGTTGCCAAGTGGCAGATTTGTGAGACCCAGATCCCAGAGAGAATGGAAGTTCACAAAGGTAAACCCAGGCTCTGCCAATTCCAAAGTACCTACTGAGGTTGCAAAGCTAAGCAGGGACTCTATAGATTAATGAAGTCCCAGAAACAACAACAACAAAAAAAAAAACACTGGGTTTTAGGGACCACTGAAAGTTTTATGCTAAGACCCTGAAGGACCCCACCCTAGGAATCAAGAGTGAGCCAGAAATAAGACTCAAATTAGAACCATCTCAATTGCTGATTAGATTGAGATGATTTAAATCATCTTTAGTAAAAGAAGCAAAAATACAATTTCTCTGTAGGAAAATAATATCATCTAGAGATTCAAGTCATCTATAATTTTTCATATATAATTTCTGACATTAAAAGAAAGATCACAGGTATAATAGAAGGCAACACGACCATACACTGACAGAAAAATAATCAAGAGATCCAGATTATATAATTATTGGACATGAATTTTGAATAACTGCGATTAATATGTTTGAAAAGTAAAAAGATAGTGTGGCCATTTTGACAGAGAACTGTGAACTGAAAAGAAGGATCAAATGAAATTTTGAACTGAAAAATACAATAACCAAGATCGAGAACTCAATGAATGGGTTTAATAACAGGTTAAGCTCTGAAAAATGAATGAGTGAATTAGAATGTAAGTCAGAAAAGAATAAGTTCAGACTTAAGTATGAGAGACAAAACAACAACAAAAACCCACAAAACACATAAAATAGCACAAGAAATATATGTGAGATAGTAAAATGATCTATCATATGTGAAACTGGAGTCCTAGAGATAGAGGTGAGAGGCTATGGGACAGAAGCAATATTTAAAGAGATAATGTCTGAGATTTTTTCCAAATCTGGTTCTCCTAATGAAGAGTTGAGAAAGAGCCCCATGTGACTTGCAGAGTGAGAGGTAGAATAATAATTGTGAAAAATGCCCAGATCCCTCTCCATAACAAACAACTACTCTCCAGAGGAAAAATGTTTAGCAGAGCCTTATACCAAAGAGGGCAAGGGCACTTCACTCTAGTCCCTTCCAGGCTTTCAGTCTCACATAAGGAAGGAAAAGCTAAGAAACAGGTGGGAAGATAATAGCCCAAACACACATGTCCACTAAAAGATTGAAATTTATTAATACAATTATAGAATGCTTCTCCTCTGCTACACCCACCACATAGCAACAGTGCTCCCTATTGAGTTACTGCTGAAAGAGTTTTGAGAGCAGACTCTCTCTAAGGAGAAGTACTTAGTGAAGCCCATAGCCTACATGGGTGGCCAAAAAAAAAAAAAAAAAAGGGCATACTAGAGGAATGTGAAACTTCTGGCACTTACAGCTACAGGAGACATTAAACACAGTCAAATTTCTAATTGAATTAAGATAAAACTTCACACTGAAGACCTATTTTCCTGCTTTATTACCCGACTTTTTTTTATCATGACTTTTAACAAAAAAAAACTTACAAGGTACGCTTCTTTAAAGCAAGAAAAAAATCTGAGAAGACAAAGAAAGCATCAGAACTGGATTTAGATAAGAAAAAGATATTGACAATATGAGATGGGAAATTTAAAGTTCTATGATTAATATATTAACTGCTCAAATGGAAAAAATTAGGGAACATGCAAGAACAGATGGGTAATGTAAGAAGAGAGAAAAAACTCTAAAGAATAAAAAAAGATATGCTAGAAACCAAAATCATTGTAACAGAAATGAAAGCACCTTTGATGGGTTTATCAGCAGACTGACATGAGATCAATGAGTTTGAAGAGAGATTGATAGAAACTTCCAAAAATAAAATGCAAAGAGGAGAAATAATTTTTTTTTTTTTTTTTTTTGAGTTGGAGTCTCACTCTGTCACCCAGACTGGAGTGCAGTGGCCGCTCCCGGCCACCGCAGCCTAGACCTGCTGGGCTCTAGCAATCCTTCCTCCTCAGCCTGCCGAGGAGCCAGAATTACAGGCATGTGCTACCACGCCCGGCTGATTTTTTTGATTTATTGTAGAGATGAGGTCTCGCTGCCCAGGCGGGTCTCGAACCCGCGGGCTCAGGCAATCCACTCACCTCAGCCTCCCAAAGGCGCGGGATTACAGGCTGAGCCACAGAGCCCGGCTATAATTTTTTTAAGTCCAAAAAACAGAATAGAGCATTGAAGAACGGTGGGACAATTTCAAAAGATGAAACACATATATAATTGGAATACCATATGGAGAAGACAAAAAAATGGAGCAGAAGAAATAGTTAAAGTAATAATGGCCAAGAACTTTCCAAAAGTACTGACAGAGTGTAAATTACAGACCCAGAAAGCTCAGAAAGCACTCAAAAGTATGTTCACTCAAAAGAATTCACTTAGGGGCAATCCACAGAGTGTAAAGAAACTTTCATTTAATTAAAAGATTTTTTTTTTTTTTTTGAGTTGGAGTCTCACTGGCCGCTCCCGGCCACCACAGCCTCGAACTGCTGGGGTCCGGCGATCCTTCCACCTCAGCCTTCCAAGTAGCTGGAACTACAGACGCGCGCTACCACGGCCGGCTAATTTTGATCTATTGTAGAGATGAGGTCTCGCCAATTTGCCCAGGCGGGTCTCGAACCCGCGGGCTCAGGCAATCCACTCACCTCAGCCTCCCAAAGCGCGGGATTACAGGCTGAGCCACCGAACCCGGCAAGATTTTTTTTTTATTTTTTATTATATTTTATTATTTTATTTTATTTTATTTTATTTTATTATTTTATTTTATTTTTGAGTTGGAGTCTCACTCTGTCGCCCAGACTGGAGTGCACCGGGCTTGGTGGCTCAGCCTGTAATCCCGCACCTTTGGGAGGCTGAGGTGAGTGGATTGCCTGAGCAGCTAGACCTCATCTCTACAGTAAATCAAAAAATCAGCCGAGCGTGGTAGCGCGCGCCTGTAATTCCGGCTACTCGGAAGGCTGAGGCGGAAGGATCGCCGGAGCCCGGCAGGTCGACTGCATTCCGGTCTAGGCGACCGAGTGAGACCCCAACTCAAAAAAAAAAAAAAAGAAGGTTTACTACCATGAAATCTATGGATTGAACCTGGTAACCTAATCCTTTTTTTAGATGAGTCACGGGTCCTATAATAAAAAAGGTATTCTGAGAGGAAGAATGATGATGACAAAGCACAGAGAGCACAGAAGTATGCTGCAACGCATTGAGGTTTAAGTGTGACTTAAGTGGATTTATGGCTTAGATAACCTGGTTTTAACTAAAGCAGCTCTCAAAATATGTACAGATAGTTTTAAAATATTACTTCAAAGAAACCAGGGTTGATGGTGACACTAGGAAAGCAAGTAAGCAGCAAGAAGAGAGCTGAGCTGAACGTCTCCATTTCCACCTCTATTTCTTTTGTCGACTCTATTACAAGATGGTAACAATGGCAATCTAATCAGCTTCTATAAGGTCAGGCAAAAATGTTCATAATTATCAAGGCTGTTCTTTGAAATTTGCATTCAGTCGGGCTCGGTGGCTCAGCCTGTAATCCCGAGCCTTGGGAGGCCGAGGTGAGTGGATTGCCTGAGCCTGCGGGTTCGAGATCCACCTCAGCAACTTGGTGAGACTTCATCTCTACAATAAAGCAAAAAAATTAGCCGGGTGGCAGCACGCGCCTGTAGTTCCAGCTACTTGGAAGGCTGAGGCAGAAGGATCGCCAGAGCCCAGTAGGTAGAGGCTGCGGTGGCCAGGAGCGGCCACTGCACTCCAGTCTGGGAGACAGAGTGAGACTCCAACTCAAAAAAAAAAAAAAGAAAGAAATTTGCATTCACACCTGTCATTTAACTTACTCTAAATGTGTAATGTATACTGTTTATGTTATGCTTTTATGGTATCTGTTTTTCAGTTATCACAGTCATTAAAATCAAGTATAAGCTTAGTTGGATGTAAAACATAATAAAGAAATATGAATAGTGCCTGAATGTTTAACAATATTAAATAATTTTTGTTATTTTTTCATATATTTGTGACAGATAAGAAATATGTATCTTTAAGAAATATATCGACGTATTAACAACATTATATAATATCTGGAATTTGTTTCTAAATAAAACAAGGCAGTGGTGAGGGGGAGTGTGAGTGTAGGAATGCCATGTGAGGCTATGAACTGATAATGATTGAAGTAGATGAAGAGTACAGAAGGGTTCATTCTAGTATCTGCCCTACTAAAATTTTCTACAGTATAAACGTAAAAAACCTTGATTTAGAGATTTATCTTTAATTTATTGTAAAATATAGTGTTAATATAATATTTTCAAAATAAAGTATGTTTGACAGCATTGCTCTCACTAAATTATTAAAACTGATATGTGTTTTGTGTTAATTAATTTGATTTAGCCATTTTACAATGCATACAAATTTCAAAACATCGTGTTACGCGTAAAAAATATATACAACTTTTGTCAACTTAAAAAAATTAGAAAAAAGTTTTCTGCCAAATAAATTGTAAAATAAATACAGTTGTGCACTACTTAGATACTGAAACAGAGTTCTTTAGCAACCAATATTTCATTGCAGTCACAAATACCTGGATATTCTAGTATTGCTATGAAAATATTTTTCAGAATTGTGCTTTAAAATATGTATTAAAATGACTAAATATTTAATAACAAAGCCTGATTTGTGTTCTATAAGAGCAAAACTGTTTTTGTATCATCAATTTAAAAGTATGCCTTGCTTTAAAGTTTGAATTTTATTAATAATATGTTTTGTTTCATCTAAAGTTTCACTTGAAATTTATCATGTTCTTTTATTTTTGTGGTGAATTTTAATACGCCTGATGTAGTATTAATGCATTATATCTATATTATTAGAAAGTAAATAAATCTGCATATTTTGGGCGTGCATGCTCCCAAATCATTTTCTGATGAGGTGCACACACATTTGGAAAATGATAATTTGGAGATGACCGCCCTAGAAGTCATCAATCTACGTCTCAATCCAATAAAAAAACTTTTTAAAAATATTCTCTCATCCTTTGCTTAAAATATCCTAGCATGGTTTTAAACTCATCATCTCAGGAAGAAGCTAGCTACATAGTTTAATTACGTTGTTCATAATAAACAAACAAACCAGCAAACATTTCTTTTTTTTTTTTTTTTTTTTTTTTTTGAGTTGGAGTCTCACTCTGTCGCCCAGACTGGAGTGCAGTGGCCGCTCCTGGCCACCGCAGCCTCTACCTGCTGGGCTCCAGCGATCCTTCCACCTCAGCCTTCCAAGTAGCCGGATTACAGGCATGCGCTACCACGCCCGGCTGATTTTTTGATGTATTGTAGAGATGAGGTCTCGCTGCCCAGGCGGGTCTCGAACCCGCGGGCTCAGGCAATCCACTCACCTCAGCCTCCCAAAAGTGCGGGATTACAGGCTGAGCCACCGAGCCCGGCGCAAACATTTCTTATATTGACTCTTCCTTAAATTGGCACTTCCCATAATGGATTAAAGGTAGAAGGAACACTACTTTTACCTCTAAGCTTGATTCAGAAGTGCTAGGAAGTGAGTTTATCATGTGTGACCCCCCCCAAAATATTGAAATGCTCTTGTCTAATTCCATCAGAGCACCAGTTGTCTTTGACAAAAAGACTACAGGGCCAAATAGGCCAAATACCTTTTCCTCACTCTGTCATTCAAGTATTTCCTTTCCAATGACATATACAGTCATCCACTGGTTGCCATCATCATTTAATTGAAATACTTGAACTAGGAATGACCTTGACATCTTTCCTTTTGAGATCTAGAGGAAAATAAAATATTTCCTGTAAGAACTTTCCCTCAATCATCAGTAAGTCTCAACAAAACAGGGTGAAAATAATTTTCTCTGATACAGCAAATGAACCACCAAACATCTGTTTTCCTTGCTTCTTTCTCAAATTGGAAATGACGACAGCTACTACATTCTAATTGGCTATCTCATGAAACCATTCAATGATTGATTGACCTCTGTTTAACTTTCATATTGCTTTATTAAAAAGAAAATATTTTTCTTGGAAAAGTAAAATCAATTTTAGTAAAACTTCAAAATTGAATTATGGGCAGCAAATAGAAAGGCATACTGAAAATTGGTCTGTAAACTACAATTTAGAAAAAGGGGGACATAAACTCTGACTTCAGACAGAACTGAAAATAAACAAAAACAGACTGAGGGAGATGTGTTGAATGCCTTACCTTTGCATCCACCGTGTGTTCCAGCAGTTCCAAAAATGCTCGCAGCTTCTTGAAACCATGTTTTCTTATGCTTCTCTGTCTGCCATGCCCACCTGACCCAGCTCAGGTTATACCCTGGAAATAGGTGAAATGAGTGGATGGCAGAGCTGCCCACAGCAGTACAACCTTGGTTTACAGGTTATTTAGGATTATGTAGAGATTCTGAAATAATATTAGCCAAGGTCATTCTGAGATGTGCAGGTGGGATGAAAAGATAACACTTACTGGGGCTCAAAGTGTAAACAGGTATATAATAACAAATACAAAATCTGATGAGATGGGATTGGAAAAAACTACAGGGTTCTGTAAAGATGGCTTGGGTCTAGTAGTTTAACACATCTCAGAGACTTCTTATATTCTGGAGCCCAGAGCCTACTGGAGGCTCACGTGCCAAGAAGGACACAATCACTCACTCCTCCCGCCCTCTCTCCTCCCACTGTAGTGTGCCTGGTCTGGAGTGTGTCTGAGGAGGCAAGCAGGCCCTTCTAGCAAGGCCCTGAAATTGCATGCCACGATAGGTCTGAGACAGTACCCAGAGCAGGCATAGTAAGAGTGAAGAAGAAAAACATGATTAATATACACAGTTCGGAGTTTTAGGCAAAAAAATGATGAGAACAATTATACTGTATCTCTTGTATGAGTCAAGAACCGACTCTTCTACTGTGCAATAGTGTGTGCATTTGCTGGAATTATCTTCTGCTCTCAGAGAAACATGTTTTTATGTGAGTCTTTATGGGGTGTGGCTTTATGGGCCTTGCTATGAGAGTATGCTGTAGCGGGGAACTCTTTTGGGTTTTGACAGGCAGATATCTAAGAAACAATGGGGACTATGACTGTATAACTGGTACTTTGGATATGGAGGATTTATGCCATGTAATTTTAAACACAGCTTTATTTTGGTCTTCTGCTGTTCCATTAAATTGGACCAGTGGGAGTAATCCTTCTCCGTCTGTCCCTCTGACTTTTCTGGTCATTTTTTTTTCTTTCCTTAGCAAATGAAGTATAATTTTATTGCTGTTTTGAAAATAAAATGAAAGCCAGTCAAATGTTAAAAGAAAAAGATAAATTGGTGATTTTGCCATGTGGTTGCCAATGATTGGCCATTTTGCAAATTGACCTCCTTCCATAAGACATAAAGCCAAATGCAGACTGACTGTGACATTTATTGTCCAACATAAGATACTCTTGAAAATGATAGGCAGTACTATCCGTAATGGCACTGAGACCACAGACACAATATTAACTGTAGGCCACAGGACTGTCCACAGCAAACTATGAAGGGAACTTAACAGATATTTCTGACACCATCTGACTGGTCAGTGTTTAATAAGAATTGTCCGCTAATCTTTTAAAGTGGTAAACATAGTCACAAGCTAGAAATGCAATATGTCCTAGATAATAATCAAAGCTCTAAATTTAACTTCAACATAAAATCTCACTGTTGTCCAGCTGAAGCCTTCTTTGAGCTAGCCACTGCCCAAGGGAAGGGAAATGTGCTCTTCCTTCTTCCCCTGACCTAATGATTTTCCTTCCTTTCCAGCTTATCATTCTAGATTTTTCAGTCCTTCCTGTGCTCAGGGAGATGACAGAGAGAAAAGGTAGGGGAATTGAGAAGGAGGGGATAGAGATCATAACAATCCACCATCTTGCCCCAAATCTTCCTTATAAATATCCCCTGACCCTTCATTCTTCTATTTTTTTATAACCCTGATGTGAATTAGGGAGTTGAGGTTTTTATAAATGAGTTTTGGCAATTTCCTTCGAAATTCTGCATATGGTCTAGAAATTCCTTCAGTGGAGCATCTCATGTAGTTTGTGCTTCAGTCAAAAGATTTTGAGTTCATTTGAGTTCCATGTCATGGAGTGTCAGTCATATGTGAGTTCTGGAAACAGGGAAAGAGGTAACTTTGTGATCCTTCCTAGAGAATTTGCTTTCCTGGATGGGTTCTTTAAGGATCTGCTTCACATGATTTCTCTGGTTTTTACTGCTGTAACAATGGGGAGTGGGTGTGCATGTTTGCCCTAAGAGAACTTGAAAAATCCCTGAAAGGCTAACAGCTATTGGAATTTTTATTCACATTCAATGTGGGTAGGAGCTCTTTAAAATACCTACCTTAAAAACAAGGTGGAACAGAGGATGATCTAACACAATGGATAGATCATTATTTGTAAGAGTCAACAGCAATGTATACAGAGTCCTCAGGTCATTTTAAGATAAATTCTGTATTTCCAGTTTTAAATCCCACATAAGTATTAGAAAATGACATATTGTATATTTCAACATACTTGAGAAGAGTATGTTGAATGTAGAAATCACAAAATGTTCAGCCCAAGAGAAGGTAAACCAGCCCATCATTTCTCTGTGTCTGTGCTTTGGTTAAAATAATCTTTAATAAGAAGATGAGAGAGAAAAATATATGAGAAAGTTCTCTGAGGAGGCAAGAAAAAATAAAATCCATAGCACAGTTGGAGAATAAGATTAAGACTAGGAGGGACCCCTTGGTTTATGAGACCAAAGAAATAGTAGTTAAAATGGGTATAGATGAGGTTTATAAGTCTGTAGGTAGAAAGGTGAGGGAGTTCATAGCCTAATGTGTATTTGATGAAAATAAAATAACTATAAAAAGTAGTTTGAGAAGGAGGATGAAGGTATGAAATGGCACTGCCCAATATAGCACCTGCTGTGGTAAAATGAACCTTGAGTCTAGACAGACCTCTCCATCCTGTCACTATGTTAACTGGGGTCTTCAGGCCTCTTCTGGAGGAACATTCACATTTAAATTAATTAACATTAAATAAAAGGATATTTTAGTTTTTCAGTAGTCTTAGTCACATTTCAAGTGCCCAATAGCTAAATATGGATTTATGATTAGACAACATAAATAGGGAACAGGTCCATCATTGCAGAGATTTCAATAGGAGGTTTGGAATATCCTTTTGGAGAGTGTGACATTTGTGTGGATCATTTATTTTTGAAGGGGTGAGGTGTTGCTATTCAGCATTGAAATTTCATTTTTTTATGTATGTTGTTCTTCCTGAATGCTGGCTTCTAAATGTTAGACTTTTGGGTGGTCAATAAGCAACATCCCTTTCTTCTTCTGAGTACAGAATAATTTAGAAATAGGACTCAAGAGATGGAAAGATGGAAGAAACTAATATCTTTTTTTTTTTTTTTTTTTGAGTTGGAATCTCACTCTGTCACCCCGACTGGAGTGCAGTGGCACACTCCCGGCCATAGCAGCCTTGACCTGCTGGGCTCCCATGATCTTTCCGCCTCAGCCTTCCAAGTAGCCAGAGCTACAGGCGCGTACTGCCACACCCGGCTAATTTTTGATTTATTGTAGAGATGATGTCTCACCAAGTTGCCCAGGCTGGTCTTGAACCTGTGGGCTCAGGCAATCCACTCACTTCAGCCTCCCAAAGTGCTGGGATTACAGGCTGAGTCATCGAGCCCGGCGAAATCAATATCCTAATTACTGATAAAACTGATTAGTTTTAAATCTTCAGCAAAATGGACTTTTGAGACTAGATAGACTTGCCCACCCAGTCACTGTATTAGTTAGAATCTCAGGCCTCCACTGCAGGAGCATTAGAAACATTTACTAACTATGTGACCATGGGGAACTCACCAAACCTCTTTGAGCCTCAGTTTTCTTATCTGTGAAATGGAAATAATTATACCTATTTCAAACTTTTGTGTTGGAGGTAGACTCATTTATATAGTACTTAAAACAGTTGCTGGTACACAGCAAATTCTATGTGTGTTTGCACTTAAATATAATTATTTATTATTCTATTGTTGCATAATGGAGGCTAGCTCAGTACGCAGTCAGCTCGTAAGCAGGCTTAAGGAACACTCAAAGGAACTGGGCCAAGTTTGCTCAGTTCATCTCCAAAGTCCCCAATCAATAAGTCACTGTCTTCACTACCTGAGTAAGAAAGGAGAGTAGGCAGTAAGAGGTGTGACTTTGATGCTCTTTGGCCTGGAGTAATGGAGTAGAAACCTTTGCTCCTCTATGGAAACATATGTAGGTATCCCCCCCAACCCCCAAAGGTAGGTTCATATAACAAGAGCTTGCGCTCTCTCTCTTACTCTTTCTCTCCACACTTTCAAACTACCCCAGTAAAATGTCAGTCATTTAGAGGCTGAAATAGCACTTATATCTCTCTTTTCACTACTACATTAGCCTGCAATGCAAAAATCAGACCTTGACTCCAGGCTAGCACTGCAGTACATAGAAACAGGAATAGCAACTCATCTAAGCAGTCATGTAACCTGTTTCTAATCATTATGTGACACATGTAAGAAAAATCTCAGGGGCATTGTAAGCTTCTAACTGAACTGTACACATATCTATTCATGTCTTTTTAAACATTGAAATAAACTAAGATCAATTAGTGACATCTATAAAAATTCCTGAATGTAAAAACCTTGGAAACCAAATACAAAGTCTCTATGAATGGCATTTCAAGAAAAGGCCTTAGGTTTCAATTTATTCATGTTTTTACTTTTCCATCAAATTATTTATTTAAATGAAATCTTACTAGAAACGCAACACATGCTGGGGATCTGACCTTCACTTGGTTGACTGTTGATGCACTCTGAGCCATCTGCTTCTGGTTACCATTCTCATTTAAAACTGATATGTGTGTGTGTGTGTGTGTGTGTGTGTGTGTGTGTGTGTGTGTGTGTGTGTGTGTGTGTTTAGTTGGAGTCTCTCTCTGTCACCCAAGCTGTAGTGCAGTGGCATGCTCATGGCCACTGCAACCTTGACCTGATGAGCTCAGGCGATCCTTCCAAGTAGCTGGAACTACAGGTGTGAGCCACCATGCCTAGTTAAGTTTTTGATTTATTGTAGAGACGAGGTCTCACCAAGTTGTTCAGTCTGGTAAAACTGATATTTTATGTTGTGAGTTCCATGAGCTCAAGGGCCTTTTCTGTTTTATCACTTTATTCCCAATACCTAGGACAGCGCCTGACACAAAGTTGGTGCCTGATGAATATTTATTTATTGAATGAATGACTATCAGACAGTTAAAACTGAGTGACTTGGACTAAGTCACTCAGTAAATTGGTGAGGCTGGGACTTAGCATACAGTGAGTGGCTGCGTAAATGTTGGTGTCATTACCAAAATGAGGAATATAACAAGAGAATTTGGGGGAAAGGGTGCTACTATCAGTTCTGGACATAGGAGTGCAAGGTCCTCATGGGCCTTCCATGTACAGGTATCAATAGATAATAAGGTGTGCAGTCTGTGCACCTGGGACTCAGTGATGTAACACTTCAACCACAAATTTGCAAAAGATATTCATTTAACTTTCAAACACTATGCTAGTCCAGGGATATTTTCTACTCTCACATAACCATAAGGACAGAGTTTCTTAAACTTTAATGTGCAGGAAAATTACTTGGGGATTCCTGTTAAGATGCAGATTCTGATTCAGACCGTCTGGGGTAGGGCCCAAGATTCTGCATTTTTAACAAGTTCCTGTGTGATGCTGAGTGCTCATCTACCAGTGCAAATCATTACAGAACAGTGAAAATGACTTTGAGTTGATTAGTAGTATTTTTTTCTTTTTGTAAAATTTCATAATCTTTACAATACACAGAGAATGGTGAACTTGAAAAATTTGTTTGTTTTTCAAATAAATTTCATTTAGGAAGGTAACATGGCTTTTAATTCATAATTTAATTCTAGGTAAACTTCTCTTATTTTTAGCAGTGACCCCATAAGCTACTCAGTTTTTCAGGAAGATTTTTTAGATTTGGTCTTAGGCTAAAGACTTCAGTCTAAATTCAGCAGCTGTTAGAAATAATTCAGCAAAAAAGGCAGGCCATGGAAGTAGGTAAATTTAGGATGTTTTGAAACTTTTAAGTACTTAGAAATAGTACCAATTGTAAAATATTGACCTAGTTCAAAGCTATGGTATAGGTAGGGCTATCCTTATCCTGAAACAGAAACATTCCCATCTCACAAAGATTTGTATACGGTATCAGTAGTCTCTTTTAAGATATCATTAGATTAGTGTAAATTGAATGGAAGATTTAGGAATCATCTGTACCTTTATCTGTAAGGCATTTTTCCTACTGTAACTGTCCCGTAAAACTTTACTATTTGCTCTTGTTCTTTCATTGGTCCATTCAAAAAATCCTTATAGAATTTGTTGTTTCTAGGCACTGGAGAAACAGCTGTGAATTAGACAAGGATCTTGGGTTCTTGAGCATTTTAAGGGAAAACAGAGACAATAAAGAAGTAAATAAATTTCATGTGAAGATAAGCACTATTTAAAACAAAATAAGCAATAAGATAAAAAATAAGCAATAAGTGAGTAACTGGCATTGGGGGTACTGATGAAGAGACACACTACTAATTCATTATTGTTGTAATGTTTGGTTGCTTAGAGTTACTTCCCTGCAGGAACCCACATTCCTTAGGTAATGTGCATAAAATCTTACCCCCTTAACTCTCTTTTCCAAGTGTAAGTTTGTGCTGAAACTTCCTGTAACAGATGAGTCACTGACCCATCTTCCCAGGTGTCTTGCCTCTTTGTTTAGGGGGCATGTGAGGTTGTATTCGCATAGTTTGTAAAATAGATTGTTATTCATTTTTGTGATCCATAGTTAAAGTTAGAAAAACAGTTATATTAATCTTGTAACTGTAACCAGTATAATCGTTTGTTTTGTTGTAACCATTTGTTAATGATGTATCACCATAAATAATGTTTTGCTTTGTAGTAAACTCTGTTAACCACTTTGCTCAAGGTTACTGATGAATGAAAATTACAGGTTCCTCAGTAATAAACACAAGGAATGTATATGTCAGGGTACAGATAGGGTGAGGGTGGAAGGATGGAGAGGAGAGGCGAGGGGTGGCGCAGTACTGCCGGAGCTGGCAAGACGAAGGTGTGCACTGGCAACCCAGAGATCTGAGTAATGCAAGGAATTGCAACACACAAAGAGGTGAGAGAAGATAAGGTTCATTTAAGAAAAGTTCACTCCCCATAGACAGGGAGCTGGCCCACACTCTAGGTGAGTGCCATAGCCGCCCCCGCCCCCAGTCTTGGCTTACTTAAATCCTTTCACTTGGAGATATTGCAATCAGGCAGATGTGACTCCCATGACTTCCTAATTGACCACTTGTAGATGTCTTGGAGATCCTGTGACACAGAGACCCATTAATGTCTGTCCATATTATCATAGCCCCTAGAGAAGGGCGTGACAAGGTTCTAATGCTCCTGCAGCTTCCCAAACGACATTCCTTAGAGCTAATGGAGGGTGCACTTCCCCTTATCTCCTGGGCATTCCCAGTGGGTAGCTTTGGGGGAGCCTTGACTTTATTGTAGATAGGGCCCATTCTACTGGAAGATTGAATCCCCACCTGCTCCCCCTCTGAGTGGTCATAACTTTTGTAATTACAAGTTTCGTGACTTTTACAATCCTTGACCAATGCATGATGTCTTAGGCCTTGTAAATTTCCTTTACGCTTGTTGCCACTATGAGATACCTCTGATACCTGACACCAGGAAGTCTGTTTCTGAAAAGACAAAGTCGGCAAAGTTAATTTTACCTAAAGTGTGCATTTCTCCAAAAAGCATTGCTACTACTTTCTCATCATTGTTTAGGAAGAAGATTAAAAAAATGCATTTTCCACTCTTGGTCTATCCTTTCAGTATAGACCATAAATGTCATGATTAGCCAAATGCAGCTGCAACTAGAGTCTTAGAGAATGCTCTGTAAGTCATGTAGTTTGACGGTAATCTGTAACAAAATTCAACACTTATGTTTATAAATATGGACCAATCAGGCCATGTCAATGACCATATAATATACCTATACTTTCAGTCAAGAAGCCCCACTCAGTTGAATATCGGTTTGTATAAGATCTCAGAGATATCAGTGATAATTGTCCAGGACATTCATTACACCTTCTTGACCACCATGCCAGGGGACTACTCTGCTTCACTGTGTTAGATTTAAAAGATGCCTTTTTTTGTGTTCCAATGGGGGAACAAAATCAACTTTTTTTGTCTTTGAATAGACTGAGACAGACACTAAAACTTACTTTCAGTATTGTTGGACAGTGCTCCCACAAGGGTTTAAGAATTCTCTTCCTCTCTTTGGAGAAACTCTGACCTGAGATCTATGGAAACTACAGCTAACAGAGGGAGTCCTATTCCAATATGTTGATGATCTCTTAATTACAAGTCTCACTAAATAACTTTGTTTTCAGAACAGAACAACCATATTAAACCATCTAGCAACATGTGACTACAGGCCTTCCAAAAAAAAAAAAGGGTCAAATTTGTCAAGAAACTGTTGAATATCTCAGGTTCTCTCTATGCAAGGGTACCCAGACCCTAACCACATACAGAAGACAAGGTATCATGTCTATCTCTACTCCAAGAAACTGAAAGCAGCTAAGAGCCTTCTTAGAAATGGCTGACTTTTATTGCATTTCGATACCCTATTATGAACTCATGGCAAGATCCCTATACAAACTTCTTAAAGGGCCAGAAGATTCTCCCTTTCTGTGGAACTACAAACATGAGGAGGCCTTGCAACACCTACAGGAGGCATAAATCTGAGCCCCTGCCCTTGAGCTTCCAAACTCTAAAAAGCTTTACAAACTGTATGTGCATAAATGACAAAGGTTGGCTTTGGGAGTGTTGGTTCAAATGCTGGGTGAGATACCCCAGCCTGTAGCCTACTTCTCAAAACTCTTAGATGGTGTGGCAAAAGGATGGCCTCCATGCCTGAGAGCTGTGGTTATTACTTGACTGCTACTTAAAGAAGCTGAGAAACTGACCTTAGGACAAGATATTACTATATATGTACCATACCAGTTCCTGACACTCCTTGAGCAGAAAGGGGGCTATTGGCTCACGGCTGGACACCTGGGAGGATATCAAGCCATTCTGCTTGGCAATCCAGCAGTAACACTAAAGAACTCTTCAGCCTTAAACCCTTCCACCTTCTTGCCTATAGTGGAGGAAGCCCCTCTATAACATAGCTGCCTGGAAATCATCAATTACATTTACGCTAGTTGGCCAGACTTATAAGACATAGCCCTGGGAAACCCAGATTGGGACTTGTTTGTAGGTTGCAGCAGTCTGGTGGCTCAAGGAAAGTGGTGAGCAGTAGTAACCCAAACAAACATTATCAAGGCCGAACTCTTTTCTGCTGGAACTTCAGCTCAGAAGGCAGAATTAGCGGCTCTAACTAGGGCCCTCACGCTCTCTGAAAATGAGAAACACATATACAGACTTAAAGAATTCAAATATGCCTCTATGGTTGCCCATACACATGGGTCAATATGGAAAAAAGAGGCCTGCTTAGGGCAGACAATAAAAATACTAAGTATTCAGAACAGACTTAGACTTGCTGGAAGCTATACATAAACTTTCTACAGTTGTATGAATCATTGTTCTGGACAACAGCCTATAGTCACAGAGATTGCAAGGGGGAATCCCTTTGCAGACAGAGTGGTAAGACAAACCACTGTGAACACAGTGGACATAATAGCCCCTTTCCTGCCACAGATAAACTTGGACCAGTTTATTCCTCAATATGTCCCAGAGGAAGATAAACATGCAGAGGAAGGAGGATTTACTAAAACACAAGGAGGCTGGAGAATGAAAAGGATAATTTGCGACCCAAAAAACTCATCTATGCAACCCTACAGTACACACATCATGGAACTCACTTTGGACGGGAAGCATCCTCAGTCTTCATTAAGCGACACTAATGGGGAAGAAAAATGAGGGCATACTTAAAACCATCATTGAAAGATGTTACTTATGTGCCAGAAATAATCCTAACAACAGGAAGATGAGACCTTTGGGAATTCAAAGGAAAGGCAACCTGCCCTTCCAAATCTGGAAAGTGTATTTCACTCACATGCCCCCAAACAAGGAGCTGGTGTTTGTAGACATCTTTTCCAGATGAGTAGAAGCCTTCCCACATCATAGAGAGAATGTCTGGTGTGACCCATTGTCTGTTAAAAGAAAGAATTCCCAGGTTTGGCCTACCAGAAGACATCTGAAGTGACAATGGGTCAGCCTATCTCAGATGTCACCCAATGGATCAGTAAGGCTCTGGGAATCAACTGAAAGTTGCATGCTGCACAACATCCCCAATCCTCTGGTCAGACAGAAAGAATAAACATAAACAGGACTCTAAAAACAGTGGTTGCAAAACTTTGTCAAGAGACACAACTAAACTGAACATAGGTATTGGGAATTTCATTGCTCAGTGTCTGAGTCAGTCCCCAAAGCAGGATTAATTTAATTCTCTTTGAAATTATCTGTGGAAGGCCATTTTCCTTCACCTATGGCAGAGACATGGTTTTGGATATACTGTGATGTTCTCATAAGGAAATATGCTGTTCACTTGGGACAATTTTTTTTTTGAATTGAAGTCTCACTCTGTCACCCAGAGTGGAGTGCAGTGGCATACTCCTGGCCATGGCAGCCTCGACCTGCTGGGCTCCGGCGATCCTTCCACTTCAGCCTTCCAAGTAGCTGGAACTACAGGTGCACTACCACGCCCAGCTAATTTTTTGATTTATTGTAGAGATGAGGTCTTGCCAAGTTGCCCAGGCAGATCTCGAACCCGCAGGCTCAGGCAATCCACTTACCTCAGTCTCCTAAAGCGTGGAATTACAGGCTGAGCCACCGAACCCGTCATTTGGGGCAAATTTTAAACACAGTTCATAAACTTGCTTCCCCTAGAAACATCCTGGATGATGAGGGACCCCACCATCCCCTCCATCCTGGAGAGCAAGTGCCGCTTAAAAGACTGGAAAGAAGGAGGACCAGATCAACAACTACAGGAAAAGTGGAAGGGGCCCTATGATGTGCTGCTTATCACTTCTACTGCACTGAAACTTGTTGGCGTGAGACCTAGGGTACACCACTCTCAAGTGAAGAAAATATATCCAAACAAGGTGACCATCTACCCAATTCCACATCACAAAGTCAGTGAACTGGAGAGCTGGTGCAGAACTTGAGACTACTATTTAAACACACAAAATGATGCTTGCTATTGTTGTATTGTTGCCTCACATTTTGAATATTTATGGAAATATGTATTTGGAATGAGCCTATTCTTATGCTGATACCTTTAATTATCTAATTATTGGGTTTGTGGACAGCTCTTCATTTCTGGAGCTTAAGACCTTTCCTGGTGTGTATTCCCTCTACAGGGTTCTGACTCGAAAGCATTAACTGCTTTCATCAAAGAGGAAGAGACAGTTATCCCACACCAAAAGCACCAGGGATTTCATTCTTCTTTATCTGCCTAATGACCTATTCAAGACTCCTTAGAAAAGCCCAGACATAATTTTACCTTTTCACTGAATGTCACTATTGAGAATGTGATAGCAATCTATGAAGCTGAATCTCAATCTGAGAAGAGGATTCCCTAGGAGGAAGCAGAGGAATAAAGAAACGAAAGGGAAGTTCTAGGACTTTAGCTGGATTCCAAGGGGTATGGGATGGATTCATATGGCTCACCCCAAAGTACGGTAGATTAAGTGACATTGCTCCACTCAGTGGGGAACAGCAAAATCGTTCACTCATCCATGACCCAGAGTATACGAGACATTTAGGAAGGCTTTCCCCCAGCATGTCAAAGTCTTGTTGTCTTTAAAAGAAGTGACTGGTTTGGAGCTGACTAAGAATACTTGCACTTATTTGGTGAGCACCTAATGGAACTTGCTGGATCTGAGGAACTAACCTGTGGCCCTGGTTGCCTGCAGGAAAATGTACTCTGGGCTTTCCTTGGACACAAGGTCACAAATATAACTTACAAGACCAAAATAGTTAACCTACCATACTTGCATACCAGATGGAATTGTTCAGTGTTTCATTGGTATGACTATGTCCTAAACTACTTTATGCTTAATATAAGCCTGGAAAGTGTTTCTCTCATACAGAGGCCCTAGCCAAGTTTACACAACAAGCTCTTAATGAAAGCAGAAATAGTTTAATTATGCTAAATATAGAAGTCTTATTAATGAAGAAAGCAGTCTTGCAAAATAGAATGGCCTTAGATATTCTCACCACATCTCAAGGGGGCACTTGCACCATTATGCACACCGAATGCTTCACCTTCATCTCATGAGAGTCAGGGAACATAACAGTACTGGACCAAATGAAAACTAGCATCAGTACCATAGATGATTCAAATGTATACAGTAAGGAGGTGCTTGAAAAGGTTTCAGATTGGTTCTCAAACATTTTTTCTTGGTTCCCATCAGGTATTAAAAGAATTCTGTCAGAAATATCAAAGTTCTTCCTATGTTAATAATAGGAGTCTTAATATATGTCTCCTTAAAAATTGTATGGGATGTGCTGCTAGGATTTCTAAGCTTATAGCTGAGTCTAACCCACAAAAATCACCAGTGGGAAGAAGTCATACATATGTTCAAGCTGCAACAGCAAAACATATGATGATATCATAGCTCTAACTGTCAGTGGGGAAATGATGAAGAGATGCACTACTACTAATCCATTATTGTTATAATGTTTGGCTGCTTAGAGTTATTGCCCTGCACACATCCATATTCCTTAGGTAAAATAAGAATCTTACCCCCCTTAACTCTCTTTTCCAGTTGTAAGTTTGTGCTGACCCTTCTTGTAACAGATGAGTCATTGACCCCATGGTTATACTCAGATAGTTAGTAAAATAGATTGTTACTCATTTTTGTGATCTGTAGTTAAAGTTAGAAAAACAATTATATTAATCTTGTAACTATAACCAATATACCCTTTGTTTTGTTGTAACCATTGGTTAATGATGTTTTGTAGTAAGCTCTGTTAACCCCTTTGTTCACTGTTACTAATAAATGAAAATTACAAGTTCCTCAGTAATAAGCACAAGGAATGTGTAGACCATAAATGTCATGATTGACCAAAAACAGCTGTAAGTAGAATCTTACAGAATGCTTTGTAAGTCACGTAGTTTGATTTTAATCTATAACAAACCTCAATACTTATGTTTATAAATATGGAATGTAGAATCCAAGAGGGAAGCAGACTTAGAGATGCTAAGTTCTGACTCCCTGAATTCTGAATTCAGAAATAAATTTCTTTCTTCCCTCTCGACTCTTTTATTTATTTATTTTTTTGAGTTGGAGTCTCACTCTGTCGCCCAGACTGGAGTGCAGTGGTCGCTCCTGGCCATTGCAGCCTCGACCTACTGGGCTCCAGCGATCCTTCCGCCTCAGCCTTCCTAGGAGCTGAAATTACAGGCACACGCTACCATGCCCGGCTGATTTTTTTATTTGTTGTAGAGATGAGGTCTCGCCAAGTTGCCCCAGTGGGTCTCGAACCCACGGACTCAGGCAATCCACTCACCTCAGCCTCTCAAAGCGCGGGATTACAGTCTGAGCCACTGAGCCGGGGTTCCCTCTCGACTCTTATTGGCAGTGAAAAAGAGCAGCTGTGTGTTCCGTGGACTATTTCAGTGCTCCCAGACTGGGCAGTCAGGAAAGTTCTCTCTAATGTGTAATATTTGAACAGAAGCATAAATAAAATGAGTTTTAAAAATATGTTAATAAAAAAAGAAGAGAGAACAGCAAAGTGAAAAATGCCACAAGTGAAGAATAAACTTGGTGAGTTGAAGGGAGATCAAGAAGACCTGTGAGCCATGGGTGGGGAATTTGGTAGGAGGCAGAAACTGGAGAAGTAAGTAACAGCCAGATCAAGCAGACTTTGGAAACCAAAGAAGAGTATAGATTTTATTCCAAGTGTGCTTACAGATATTTAGGGTTTTAAGCAGAAAACTACATAATCTTATTTATTCTCCCTTGTGAAGTTCTCCTACTTTATCAGATTAACAAATTTATGGTTATCCTTAAAGCTCCAACTCTAATGTCACACTTACTGTAAACTCTTCTTTTGTTTTGGGAGGTTTCCAGTAGTTCCATTTAACCAGCTTTGCTAGTGGCGACTTTTCCCCTTCAGTTACATTCAAGTCAAAGATGAGCCTTAGACACTGTCTGATGCTCAGGTAGTTTATTCTGGTATTGCTCTTAAATGAAAGTAATGGGAAGAGGTCTGTGGGATGGGCCAGATACACTCAGGGCTCAGATGACTGATAGACCAGCTGAGTCTCCATTAAGAGACCATTCTCAGAGTTGAGAAAGCCTTTGCCTTTCCTTATACCTGTATTTGGTCAGATCAGTTATGAAAGAAAGGTGTTTCTTTCATAAAGGGAATTTAAACGATTCTTGTAAGGGTAAGCTTTAAGGTTCATAAAGTTGCATCTATGCTAAGGGTAAGCTTTAACGTTCATAAAAGTTGCATCTGTGGTCTCTCTCTCTTTTTTTTTTTTTTTTTCAGTTGGAGTCTTGCTCTGTCACCCAGACAGAAGTGCAGTGGCAAGCTCCTGGCCACTGCAGCCTCGACTTGGTGGGATCCTTCCGCCTCAGCCTTCCAAGTAGCTGGAACTACAGGTGTGTGCTACCACGCCCGGCTAATTTTTTTGCCAAGTTGCCCAGGTGGGTCTTGAACCCGTGGGCTCGGGCAATCTACTCACCTTAGTCTCCCAAAGTGCTGGGATTACAGGCTGAGCCACAGAGCCCGGCTTCTGTGGTCTTATCTCCTAAAAATCCCTGGGCCAGGGTTAAAAATCCCCAGGGCCAGGTTGTATCACATTGCTAGGTGACATATAGTATCAGCCATTGGAGACACTGGAGTGGGCATTATAGTCACAGCGATCTTACGTCTCTTAGAGCATACTACACCTTCCTTAAATTTCCCCACACCTTCTCTGTCTTCAGTTTTCCCATTTGTACTAGCTTCTACTGTGGTGCATTTATCTACTATAATACATATTGCTTGTTTTCCAACTTGTCTTTTCTACTGAACTGTTAACTCCCTAAGGGCAGGGACTGTGTTTTATCCTCCTGCAGTGCACAGCACATAGTACTGTTAAGTAAAAAATTAGTGAGTGAATGAATCATTGTTTGCCTAAATTTATGCTTCTGATCTTAAATTCTATTGAATTCCAGTCTCTTATTTTCAAATGCTTATTGACATTTTCAATTGATCAGCACTTTTTCTTCAAGTTCAATTTCACATAATCATTATTTCTTTTCAATTTCTCCTTTTTTAATTGGCCATACTAACTTCCTTCTAGTTTCCTTTCCTAGTCAGAAATTTTAGAGTTCTTTGATTATTCTCTTAATACTTGGAATTCCCTTTATTTCATTGACTGTAACCTTGGTTCAGACTTTTATAACTTAGTTTCTGGAAAACTGCAATGATGTGTAGCTGGCTAGGTTATCCCGGCTCAAATTTCTTTCCTCCTCAAATCCATACTGCATATCTCTGCAAGATCATTGTCAATGAAGGACCATTTTATTCATGAGTTCATGCATTGTTTCATTTTTCAAGTATTTCTGCACACTGAATGTATTACATGCCATTCTCTCATACAAAATCTTATTTAATGCTCCAATGAACTAAATGGGATCAAGTTTTTATCTCTGTTTATAGATAAGAGCATTGAGATTTAGTTTACCTGCCCTTGGTCAGTTACACAAACAACAAAGGTAGAGCTGAGATTTGAACACAGATCTTTTTAGCTGAGAACTCTGAGCTTTGCTTCATCATTGCATTGGTAAGTAATACCTCGAGTTTAAATTCCTGCTCCACCCAGGAGGATATCCATAATATAGCCCACCAGTCCTAATGAACTCTCCGTTGTTGCTGTACTTTGATTTTTAATTCCATATTTCAAAAATCTGTATAGCTATCTGTTGTGCACTGGCCTTTCTTACTTCAAGAAGACTGTAAGCTCCTGGATACCAGAGCAGTTCTATGCAGGTGTGCCACTGCAGACAGCACAAAAGACATTCTCAGTGAGCAATCCATGAAATTTTAGCATAATCCTTGGAACATATGCACGCTTACAGAATGGTACCAATCACTGTTATTATTACTCGGGACTGATGCATCAAACTGAAGATATAATAGGAAACCAGAAAACTCAGCTGTCGTCCTCAGTTTTGAAACTCTGCTTACCCCACTTACAACTGAGACAAATGGTTTCCCAGGCTGGTACCTCAAAGTCTCATCCCGCCTTTCTGTAAAGCAGTGTCACCTGCGATTAATCACCAGGTCACCAGCAGCAGCAAAATTCTGTCCACCATGACTGCTCTAATAGAGTACAATACGTGAGAGTACTTTGAGAAGGAAAAATGGAATAGTTGTAGTTTTTTTTTTTTTTTTAATGAATGGTCAATGTGCTTTCCATGCATCTATGGCGGATCAACGTAACTACGCTGAACTTTGATGAAGTTATAGAAGTCTTTTTTAAACTTCCCGGTTCGAGTTCTGAGGTGCAGCACCTAGCCTTGTTCAGGTGTCCCCTTTGTCTTACAGTCCCTGCTTCTTCCCGGCGCTTGAGTAGAGCCCGCCGCAGCCCGCCGTAAGATCTATCCTGGCCTTAAATGTGAGGCGGGTTCAGCTGGTGCAGCGAACACCGCGGCCTTAGGGCCTCGCGGGTCCCGACTTCCCAAGGCTCTCGCGGGTCCGCCCCGCCCCCGGGAGCGCCGGCACGCCGTCGCGCCACATACGTCACGCGCTCCCGGAAGCAGTGAGTGAGCGGTGGGGGCGTGTCCTCAGGCGCGGCGCGTGTCCGTACCTGAGAAGCGCGGGAAGTGGGTCTCCGGCGCTGTGGCATCTGCTGCCCACGTTTTCTCGTTTCCCCGGCAAGCCGCGAGCTTGTCCGCCGGCTCAGACCCTGAGGCCGACCCGATCTCTGACGCGGCTCCATGGAGGTGGTGGAGGCCGCCGCCGCTCAGCTGGAAACTCTGAAATTCACTGGCGGCGGCTTAGGGGTCGGCGAAGGGCCGGCGGTGCCGTGCCCCGGCTCTGCCCCCTCGCCGGGCACGCAGCCGCCGCTGCAGTCGTGTGAGGGTGCCCCGGACGCCGGGCGGGCCGCGGAGGCCACGCCTGTCGAGGAGCAGCCGCCGCAGCTTGCTCCCAGCCCCGTGGCTGGCGGCCCCCCAGCGCCGCAGCCGGAACCGCCTTCCCTCGGGGCCTGCGTCGCCAGCCTGGGCCCCTCGGAGACCTCGGACTCGGACTCGGACTCCGACAGGTCGGGCGCCTGCGGGCAGGAGCAGTCCGGAGCGGGGTTGGGCCGCTGGCGGGGGAGGGGCGCGTGGCGCATGTGCCCTCGGGGCCTACCATCCCCTGTCCCCCATCTCCTCATCCGCCTTCCCTGCAGATCGCTGAGCACCTGAGCTCTGCAGGCAGTTCTCACTCCTTCCTGAATTTGGAAGCCTGCAGGGTTCTATATATAGCGCGTGTCGTTTTTAGTTAGACTAGAAAACCTGGGGAACTTAGATTATTTCAGTAACTACTCCGTTTAGCTTCTGTGGTTCTGAGTTTTGTGTCAGAGCTAAGCTTTTTTTCTCTTTTGATCAAGTTTAGTTCTTGTTTTTTGAACCCGGTTAATTAAGAATCATGAAAATGATTTATTTTGTGTGTTTCAAAGTTGGTTCTGGATAATTACGTTAATTATTTAACACAGGTTCCTGAAATTAGCGGAACAGTGGTATTTAGTGTTATTTCATGTTCTGCAACACTTTATGAAAGCTTCCCACCCCCACCCCCAACCACCCCCGCGCCTTGTGTTTTTAAAATGGGAAACCCCTGGGGCGGAAGAGGATGTCAGCATGTGGGATGTTACTAAACAAACCACACCGAACATTGTCTACAAATACTTGAGTGTTGAGTGGGTACTGGATGAGTGGGTAAGATAGACTCGTGGTGAGATGAGGAGTGGAGGAGGCTGAAAGATTTGAGTAGAGGGAGAAGGTATGAAGTAAGCCAGCTATCAACAAGGTTGCATTTCTTGGCAGTACTGAGGTCACAGTAGAATCATCTTGAGGGACTTCAGAGTTAATTACTAGGAATGTGAAGTAAGCGGTGGATGATGTGCAATAATTTTGAAGGCAGAGGGGATATGGGGTCTTGATCCTGCGAACAACATAGTGTCAGCACACTACTTCTGACCTTTTGTGGGTGATGGCAGAGGGTACCAGGAACTTGAGAAAGTGAAAAGGGGTACAGCGTTTTGCAATGAAGAAAAAGGGAAACTGAGAGAGGCAGGTTGAGTTAGGTGAATGTATTTTGTTTTCTTGTGTTAACTCATCTTGAGTGGTATGTTTTGGTCATTCATGTAGAAGTGACCAATACGTCAGAAGTCAGAGGTGGAGTTCAGAGAGGTCTTGACTGAAGATGCCTGCCTTGATGTGCATGTGGATGACAGTTGACATTGCTGGGGTGGATGAGGTTATCCATGGAAAGAGGACAGAAAGAGAAAGTGACTGAGGATGGGACCCTTAAAAGTAGCACATAAAAGGGTGTGCAGTGGGAGTCAGCAACAAAATTTAAACTGTGAGGAGTACTACTATTACTGAGAATTTCTCTGGGAGTCAAGGACCAAAGGAGTTTCTAGAGAGTAGAATGGACAACATGATTAGTGATTGAGGAGTTCCCAAGTTGTCTGAAGACAGAGAAGAAATTGTTGGCAATTAAGTGGTCTGATTGGGGACTCAGGTGCTGTGCCCTGAACTCCCTTTTTTCAGTGATTTGTCACATGCTTGACAGATGTATGATATGTGAGATGATTGTAGTAAGAAGATCTGGGATATCAGGGGTTTTGATGATGTTACCGGTAGATTAAAGACTGCTTTTCTAATATCCTAGTCAGCTTCAAAATGCTAACTTTGGAATTAGAACAGCAATAGCAAACATGTAGTAAAGTCGATTTCCTAGTGGAATAATCTTATTTTAATACCATTATACACTGGACTAAGTTTTAATTTTTCTTTTCCCTACAGTGAATCAGATTCAGATAGTTCAAGCTCTTCCTCCTCCTCCTCCTCATCTTCCTCCTCGTCTTCCTCATCGTCTTGCATATCACTTCCTCCAGTGCTATCGGATGGAGAAGATGATTTACAATTTGAGAAGGAAAATAAGAATTTTCCTCTTAAAACAAAAGATGAGTTACTTCTTAACGTAAGTATTTAGCATTGGTAACTTTAGTTTTTGTGTTTTAAAATATGTTACTGATCTCATTTGGCCTATATATGCTACATAAACTTGAAGTCCGTTCCCAATTTATTGGGCATACCTTTGCCATGTGTTGGCTTTGTTATGAAAAAGAGAGGAGTGATCTGGATAATCTCTAAGATTGCTTCTAACTCTGACAATTGATAATTGTTCTGGTTGGGGCGTCAACTTTTTTATGTTGATTTTTTTTTTTGAGTTGGAGTCTCACTGGGTTGCCCAGACTGGAGTGCAGTGGCCGCTCCCGGCCACCACAGCCTCCATCCCCTGGGCTCCAGCGATCCTTCCTCCTCAACCTTCCAAGTAGCTGGAACTACAGGCTTGAGGTACCATGCCCGGCTAATTTTTGATTTATTGTAGAGATGAGGTCTCACCAAGTTACCTGGGTGGGTCTCAAACCCACGTGCTCAGGCAGTCCTCTCATCTTGGCCTCCCAAAGCGCTGGTATTACAGGCTGAGCTACTGAGCCTGGCATGTTGGTATTTTTTTACGTAGGTTTGCTACTGTGCCTCTTTTTTTTTAACACGTCAGAAAATTTTGCACAATAACAGTTGAAATTGTCTTTTTAACTTACTGCGTTTAGAGAAGTAAACAGCGAAATTTTAAGAATTTTATTTTTTAGGACGCCTATTTACTTGAAGTTTTTGGAGTGTTTTTATTATTACAGTTGGAGAAAACTTGTTTGTTGTAGAATGTAGAATTTACTGAGTCTTAATAGGTTTGGCTTGCAACGCTAACTCTTGTGAGGTTATTTCCTCTTAAACTGTTAACTGTTGTTAGGAAAATGAAGCTAGTCTGGTTGAAACTTATGACCCAAGAGGAAAATCGTCTTAGAATTTCAGAATGTAGGCTATATTACCACATGTTTTTACTTCCATTCCCATGTGTGCTTTTAATTATTATGAATTCTTTTAAAAAATTTAATAATCGCCAATCATAATTATAACACCTAAATTGGTGAGATAGTGTAATACAAATTCTAAAAAATGTGAAGACCTACAGACAAGACATTTTCATGATTGGATTCTATCAATCTTCATTCTCTTTTTCTTCACTCTGCTTGTAATAAGAAATTTCTGTCTCCTTTGTACTTTACGCATTGAAAACCTTTGAGTTTGTATGCAGCTTCATTAGCAGTTCATGTCTTCATGCTACAAATGTTCTGATATCTTTTAATGGTCTTTTTACACAAAGACTCTTATAACTATCTTCTGAAAGTAGCAGGAAACTTGTTTGGTCTTACTTGTCTGTATCTTGATCACCTATCTACATAAGTTTCATCTTAGAGTGTAAGAACCAACAAAGAAAAGACCACAGTACTTTTACAAATGTCTGTGTATCATTGTCTTATTTATCTTATTAGGTGTGGAATTCTTAACCTTAAGAATCTCTTGAAATTTAATTAAGTTCTTAGCATATTTGTTTTGGTATTTTCCTGGATAGAGTGCCCATATTTTCATCAGAAGCTTAAAAAGGATCTGTGGACACAAGAAGCCAGGGACCACATCTTTGAGAACTGAGTTCATATCTGTTCTTTGTAGCTCTCCATAGTGCCCAGTAGAGTACTTTACAGGTAGTGGTTATCAGGCAAAGGTAAAATATATGATTATAGAATCAGGTGAATAGGAACCTTATATTTCTTAATTTTCTGAAGAGATTATTATAGCATATCTGCCATAAACCTGGTGTTATAAGTAAGACCAACCCAGTGTCTGCTCCAAGTGTCTAGTGGAGGGAGACAATAGATATAGCAGAGACAAATAAGTTTAACTGCTATTAAATTGTTTAAGTGTATGTGTGACTCCTAACAGAAAATCATTTTTACTGGGAAAGAATGTTGTTAGCTTTTAAAACTTGGGACAGTAGGCTGGTCTGTTCCTTTATGTGACAGTTTCAAGGGAACTTTGGGAAGGATGGAAGAGGCAATTAGAGACTTTATTTTTAAATTTTGGATTCTTAGTTATTTTATATGTACAAGATAAGAAAGAAACTTATTAGAAACTCCAAGTCCTTCAGACCACTCTGCTGCTAGAGATGGGTAGAGGAATGATGAGTTGGTGCCCTAGAACTCTAGCTTAGGACTCTGAAAGAACACATTAGACTCCCTTCAGGGTTTCAACTCTAAAGTTCAAGGGAAAAGAATGGCTTGTTCCTTAATAAAAGATAGTATGGTCACAAGCGCTCAGTGTCTTCAGCATTCTGCCTCTTTTTTTGTTTGGTAGGACTGGCAATTTGGCCACCAGCATTCCTGTGGAAAGTCATGGAGAGTACTTGCTGGCTTACCTGGGACCTGGCACACAGCCTTTTTTTTTTTTTTATTGGAGTCTCACTCCATTGCTCAGACTGGAGTGCAGTGGCCGCTCCCGGCCACCTCAACCTCGACCCGCTGGGCTCTGGCGATCCTTCCGCCTCAGCCTTCCAAGTAGCCGGAATTACAGGCATGCTACCACGCCTGGCTGATTTTTGATTTATTGTAGAGATGAGGTCTTGCCAAGTTACCTAGGCGGGTCTTGAACCCTCGGGCTCAGGCAATCCACTCACCTCAGCCTCCCAAAGGTGCGGGATTACAGGCTGAGTCACCAAGCCCGGCTGGCACACAGCCTTGAACAAATCATTGAGGCTAGTGGAATGGGTGTTGGGTTTGTTTTGAGCATGAGTCACACGTCACTCCTATTTGTGTGGGCAAGTGTGTAGGAGAGTGTGAGGAGAGCATGTGTAGGGAAGTGAACACTTTAAAGAGCACGTGGGCTAGTGTGAGAGGGTGGACGTGCATAGGAACCAGTCGACAGAAAGGGAGTGTGAATATGTGTGTATTATAAGGAGGGTGAGGTGGGTGTGGTATCAGCCCTGCATAAACCACAGGAAAGGGAGGCTTCTATTTCTTCCATATGGAGATGCTGGGTAGACAGCGATAATAATTATGCTCTGTAGCAGGAAAGAGGGAAATCCTTGAAAGTGGTTATTGTGTGTTACTTATGTTGGAGTCTTGTGGTTGGTTGTGAGGAGCAGAGACTCACATTACCTCAAGAGAGCCCTGGAGATTCATTGTAAACAGACTTGGTTTGGAAAGCTACCAGAAACTAAGACAGCTATTAGGCTAGTCACGCTGTTTCTTTTGTTTGCCTCTTAGTCTCACAGTTCTCTGAGTGTCATTTTATTCCTTCTTTACTGATTAGCTTCCTCTGCTTGCCTGTAGATTTTTCTTTAATTCTAGCTTGTACATGGAGTTCTGTGTCCCTATGTCCCTCTAAATATGGCGTCTTTTACTTTCAGCTTTCCCATGAACTAGCTAATTCGTGTTGTATTTATTCTCTTTTGGGAATTTCCTATTACTTAGCTTAAATTTGAGTTTTTAGGAGAATAACAGTCCACTTTTTCTGGGAAGTGTCCCTCTTATGCTATAGCTAGCTCTAACTGGTGTGACAGTGCCATTTTGTTGAGGACTCCTGATATATATCACTTGGACTCTTAGGCAGAGGGGGTTGAGTATCTTAGCTAGATGGAGCTGCTAGCTCCATGCAGTCTATTAATTTACCTATTGACATGCTGAAGAAAATTGATGAATTACTCATTCCATGTTGTCTTTGCTAAAAGCTATGAATAGGTTAAAATATGCCAGACAATGAAAACCAGTTTTAGAGTTTGTGCTGAAACTCCAGGGATCTTTAGGACAAAGACATGTCCAATTTATGTCCAACCTCTTTCTGAAGTGTTTCGTCTTCTAGGCAGTTTCCTGTTGTCATTCAGGCATGCTGAGCTTAATTTTTACCTCCATTTAGTCTGCTCCTCAATCAGGAATGTTGCCTCTCTGAGTCTCCCTCTTTAAATCTCTTCCATTTTGGAAAGTTAGATCCCAGTAATCTAACGCTACTCTAATCATGCAGGTCTTTTAGTTATAGGTGTAGGATCTACAGTGAAGTAACTTGGTGATTGTTCTTTTAGAAACCTTAGAAAGATGCAATTTTTCTTTGTTTTTGTTTTGTTTTCTGTTTTGAATTGTCATTCCAAGATTTGGCTATAACCCAATTTTTTTTTTTTAAGTGAGGATGTGGTGAGGTGGAAGAGAAAAAAGAAGGATTAGTGAGCTATAGGGGCACTGAAAAGGGAGAGTCTTAATTGGCTCACATAATGTCTCAATTATATAATAAGTTAAATTTAACCAGGTGGAAGTGTTCTTTAAAACATAAACTCTACTTTAATGTAGAGAAGGTTTCTGTGTAACTGACATGCTAACTGTAGAGCAGCATAGATCTTACAGCTTTGAAACTACATTAAACCATATAGGATTTATTCAGTGTTCCAATGAAAAATTTTCTCAGCAACTTATGCCCTGAACTCTTCATTCAAAGCAAATGTAATTAAAATTGTAAAGTTATAAAAGACATTTGGGATTGCGATATTCCAAAGTAATAATCAGAAATGAGTTTTATCAATTAGTATTCATTGTTTTCTCTTCTGAAAACCTGAAAGACTTCACATAACATTTTAAAATTATGATCACTGTGTATATGGGGGTAATAAATGAATAATACTTCAAAAGGAATAATATTGTGCATTTAGGCATATAATGTAGCATAACCAAGAAAAAAAATTAGTGCTTATGGGAAATTTTTGGAGGAAATTTAGCTTTCATAATTTGCAAAGTGCTTATTTTATATGATAAAGGAAGTGCAGCATGTGGTTGGGTTGAGTACATTATATTGTCTTTCTGGTCCTGGCAGTGAAGACACATCCTAAACTTCCTGTCAGGAGCACATGGAAATACCTAGACTACTTCAACTGGTTAGTCGTTGCAGTGGACTATTTCATGCCTATTTGATATCCCATGATTTATAAAATTATATGGCACCTTGCTCTACACTTAATAATTATTGATTTAATATATTATTTTCAAGGCCTAACTTGGTTTTTAAGTTTTGTCCTAATTGCAGGATTCTTTCCGTGAAAGCTTTTTATGACTATAGGTATAGTTGGAACTGTTACATTCTATTTTAGAATTACACTTTGATGGCACTTACTAACATTCTTCTCAAAATGCCTGTTATTTAAAAAATGGTTTACATACTGAAAAGGAGATCACTTTCCATGAATATTCAGTGCTCTTCAAGAATAACTGATACTCAGGTTTTTTTTTTTTTAATTAAAATTTTGTACTTCATTGTACAGAATTATTTCAATAAAGCTTACATGGGGCATGAACAATTCCTTAGACATCAGATACTGTTTTTTTCAGTAGAGTGTCCATATATGTCCTGAGTATATACATGCATAGTTATTATTATACAGAAACACTCCATTTTTTAGATTCCCTCATTTCCCAGCAGGTTTTAATAAGTGAATTCTGCTGATTGCTTTAGGGGCTAAACAGAAGTGACTTAAAGAGGAATGTGGCTAGAGAGTGAGCATACACACTTACACTGAAAGCAAAGTAACACCAGAGAGTGAACAACTGAATGTCAGGAGAATGGTACTTCACATAAGAAACCATAGGATGGAATGGAAGGGGTCAAAGAAGGCCTTATGACTTGAGCTGAGATTGAAAGATGGTTGGTAAACCGGGCTCGGTGGCTCAGCCTGTAATCCCGCGCCTTTGGGATGCTGAGGTGAGTGGATTGCCTGAGTCGGCGGGTTCGAGACCCGCCTGGGCAGCGAGACCTCATCTCTACAATAAATCAAAAATTCAGCCGGGCGTGGTAGCGCATGCCTGTAATTCCGGCTACTCGGAAGGCGGAGGCGGAAGGATCGCCGGAGCCCAGCAGACGAGGCTGCGGTGGCCGGAAGCGGCCACTGCACTCCAGTCTGGGCGACAGAGTGAGACTCCAACTCAAAAAAAAAAAATGATTGGTAAAGGTGACTAGAGTGAGTGGATTTTCCCAAGAAAAAGTCCAAGTCTGTCACATGACATTTTTATTCCTAGTGTCTGTTAAATAGTAGGGGTTCAGTGAGTGTTTATTCATTTATTATCCATATAGCTAATATTGTCAATTTCAAAATGAACACTTTTTCACTTAACATTTCTGAAAAATTGGGGCTAATCTGTGGCATTTTACAGTTATTTGGCTTTTATCTTAGTGACATATAAAATCAGTGTCTTAGAACTGATGAAATACGAACTCCTCAGTTAACATAAAAAATGTGCTTAGAGTTATGTGCATTATATGAGGTTTTTACCTGATTGAGATGGATTATAATTTTATTTCAGTTTTATACTTATGTGAGTCAGCTTTGTTTCTATGACAGTAATTTTTGGGAAAAACTAGATGAGAATGTATTCATTTAAAAAATAAAAATAAAAGACACTTAGAGGAGTGTTAACTTTTGTCTTTTAATGAACTAGTTTGAGCTGTCATACACAATAGAGTAATCAATGAAGAGATTAATGCTTATTGGTAATAAATAGTGAGCTCCATGGAAACCCATAAAATTACTCTCCCTGGAGAAGTTGATGAATTAGACTAAATGTTAATGGTCATGGTTGACAAAAGGATACAGACCTAATCCATTTTTTTCCCAATATGTTTTACCAGCTATAGGAAAAAAATAATTTTCAGTCATGGCTCTCTACTTCAGGGATTGGATCCTACTTTCCAACCATATCTGAAAAGTGAAGGCTCACCTAATAGCATCAGGTAATTGGCTGCCACATACATGTTGAGCAATATGAGAAAAGTGGTCAGGTAATTTCATCCCACCTTCCTCATTTTTCTCAGTTATCCCTAAACTAGAACTAACAAGGATTAATTTTCATTTGGAATCTTTGATTCCTTCTCCCACCACTCTGCTCCCCTTTTCAATATTTGTGAGTGAAAGTCCAGTTCAGGGCTCTTTAAATAATTTTGCCTTAGAAGATTTTCAAATTAGTGTTTCTTTTTTCTTGTTCAATAACAAGCCTTCAAAAGAGCTAGAAAAGTCAAGGCCATTGTGGAGTACAAATGTCTTCTCAGAAGGTCAGTTTTGACCCATTAGCTCCTTCCATTTTTGCATTGAAAGTTTGAGGTACCCATTTTTTTGACTGGTATGCCTATAATTTTCAATAGGATGGATTTTTAATGTTATATACTACTCATTTGAATATTTGCTTAATTGAGTAACTTTGTAGGCCCTATCGATGTTAGCGAATTAGAATATGATAATATTCTTACTACACAGACAATTACTGCTCTTTCATGGATATTCCAAAGGTATAGTTAGGATCTTGCATTTCTTTCATTCCATAGTTATGAGTATCTGTTATCATAGAATCATAGTAATTATTTTTACCAAGTCTAGTATGTAATTTCTGTATTAATATGCTTTTTTATTACATGCAGTTGAACATTTTTAAAATTGTATAGTTGGCCATTTGTATTAACTATTTAGAACTTTTGCTCGGTTTTCTTACTATTTATAGACAAGAAAACTGAAACCAGAAAGTGACTTGTCATATAAGAGGAGAGGAGCAAATTCAGAACTAGTAACAGGTATATCCCAGACTGTTATGTTTTTTGTATTTGTGGAATATAGTTATTTGAAATTCTGATTATTTGGTTTTTGAATGACAATCTTGTAGCCTGTTTTGTCATGGTGAAGAAAAATGTATCATCTAATGTAAATTTTTAAAAGTTGTGTTTGCTTGGATTATACTGTGTCTTAATAAAGCTCTTTACTTGGAATTGTGGAGTGTGTAGGAAATAAATGATTGAATTTCTTTAGTTTGTTGAATTTTAGTAGTTGATTTGCCAAATTCTGTGGTGTCTGGGGATTTTTATTTCCCTGCAGCCTTTTAATTTGGTAATGATACGAATAAATGCTTTTCTTTCTTTACTTGTCTACTACTCTTTGTTGTTACATATGGAAGTGTTGAATAAATAGGTCCAGAAAAACTGTTTTTTCTGTTCTTTGATTTTGTGTCTGTAAACATTTATATTATTATTTATATGATAGCATATTTATCTTTAATTACAGGTAATACATGTCCAAACAGGTTTTTAGTTTGATTTTAATTTTGAGAAATACGATAGGAATACACTTTTATCACAGTCATCGTTTCCCAAGTAGAGTATCCAGGTTAGCATTAAGACTTTGTAGTAGGTGCATACTGTTTTAATGTGATCTTAAAATTATACCTGCATTGATAGCCAGAAATAGATTGATGCTATTAATACCTCGGTGTATGTTTTGTAGTGAAGGGCTCTTTTCATGTGTGAGAATGTAAAGCAGTACTGAGTGATAGATCTTTCTACAGAGATGGGAATGTGTATATTCATACCATCTTAATATTGTAACTGTTGAGCACTTGAAATGTGACTAGTGTGACTAAAGATCAAATTTTTAACTTTATTTTAATTACATAAGTTTAAATTTGTGTCTAGCATTAGGTAACTAAAATGAGTCTTTATCGTCCACTCATCCTTCTGCAGGGGCTGTAGGGTAATCTGGGCTCATACTTTAATCTTCCTTATCTGCATTAAATCACCTACTTGTCTTTTATTTTTAGTGCCCTTGGTTTTTGCTTATGTGATTAGGGAGGTCTTTCTATCCCAGACCTCCTTCATCACCTCTGCCTCTTCAGTTTTTTCAGTTTATTAGTATTATGCCTTTTACTTCTGATTCTTTACATCCTATGTGCACTGGCAAAACTATAATGCCCCTCAGTATGTGGTTTGGCTGTTTTTCCCCACATTATTGGAGTGTATCTTTGTGTTTCTCTTCTCTGTCACATGTATACACCCTTTTCCCACACATGGAAAAGCAAAGTGATTGATTTTCATTTCCTTAAAGGAGATTATGTAACCGAGGAGATTATGTGTCCAAGGAGATTTACCCATTATCATACCAGGGGCAGCTGCTGTGTTATCAGGAAGCCAAGTGTTAATCTAATAATTGTAATAATGTTTGCTGCTGTAAACCAGAGACATCTATTTATCAATCCTAGGCAGTTAAGCCTTTCTTGGAAGCCTGCTTTTTTATTTTTATTTTTGTGGAGGTTGGGTTCAAGTCTTTTTTATTCCTTGAAGATTCTTTGTTGGAAAATATTCTTATCTGATTTCTGCTCAGACTGAAAGTGGCTTCTGAGAGTTTTGTTATCTTGGACTGATGAGGGAGATAAGTTTGTTTAATAAATATATACTAAACACTTACTGTGCACTAGCCATCTTTCTGGGTACTACAGCAGTGAGCAAGGCTAACCAGGCCTAGTTAGAGAAATGGACATTAAGTAGATATTCAAAATGTTAGACAATATGAGTTTAGAATAAAGGCAGCAGGATAATTTGATATACATTTACTAAGCCTGGTGATGATGCAGTACTTGAGATTTAGTGGTTAGGGAAATGATGGTGACATTTGGCATCCATACATCAAGACAAATCTTATATTGCCTTGTTGGTCATGGCAATCCAAGGAACATTTGTTTTGAACTTTTGCAGAGGGTCCATCCCCTTTGAACATTCAAAAATTCTCTCTTTGAAACTGCCAGAAACTTTCATGAAAAGCACATTTCTTGGGTAGTTTCTTGTTGGAGTTTGAGTTATTTTCCCCTTTGTCCTCTTAGCATACTCATTTAAAAGAAACAGATCTGTTGTCCCTTGATTTAGTCTCCCAAAATATGTGCTATTCTTAAAGCAAATATAAACTGAATTGACTTTCAAAGGCAAACTATGTCAGGCTCTCAACTTGGAATTTCACAAGGTTGGTTTTACTTATCTTTTACATATTTTGTATATAGTAGTTAGTTATTTATATACCTTTTATGTTCTGCAGAGTATTTGGGATAGAGATTTCATGCAAGTTGCTTTTATAGGTAGATCTGTTATCAAGAGGCACCTTAATGCCTTAGTTAGCCTTTTTGAAGGAATGCTTTGGGAAATTGTGCATACTTTCTTATGTTACAAGGTACTAGAATAAACTGGAATTGGAAATACAGTGGCGATCACAGATAGCAGTGTTTATATCTATTTTTCCCCTAAGTTTGGTTCTACGTGAAATCAGAGATCCTATACATTTATAGGCAAAACTTTTCATTCTTCAAGTACGTAAGTTGGAAACATGACAGCTGCAGGAATTAAGGGAGCCTGTCAGACTCTGTTTTTGACTACAAATAAGTCTCTGCCTCACTACAAAATATTTTGGCTTTGTAAATCTTTCCTTATCCTTCTCATGCTGGATGTCTTGTAGTGCTCCTTAGAGCACAACTTCAGGACTTCAGACGCTGTGGACTGAACTGCTCAGCTTGTAGGAAATTATGTTATGGTGATGAAAACACATTTGACAAAGTTCAATGGTCATTCCTGATTTTAAAAAGTAGAAAATAGAAATAGATAATACTTATTAAAAAGAACTTCCAATTAAAATGCATTATTATGCTTAACATTTGAAATATTCCTAATAGTGTCAGACATGCCCACTGTCATCACAACTGCTTCTGGGTCCTGGAAATATCAACCAGTATTATTTGAAAATGAAAGATATTTTGTACTAATATTGAAAAGGACAATTATTTTACAAAAATATGGTTGTATAGTGAATATACAAAAAAATCGCTAGAAATACATTTCAACATGGTGTTTTTATGTTCAAACAATACCTTATAAATCATATGCAATACAATAGTTTTAAAAACTAGAAATTTATAATAGCACATAATGTATGCATTATCTTGGAATAAGCCTAAGCACTTATGACCTTTATGAAGATAACTATAATGAAATGCAGTGTCAATCAATATTAACACCATTAATATCCCAAATGCTTCTAAAGTTTATCTAGTAAAATAAACATATGATAACAGAAAAATTCTTTCAGGGGAAGTTACTGATGGAGTGGATAGGGGCACAAGCCCTCTTCCTAAATATCAAATCATGTCATGAAAACCACCATAAAATAGTAAAATAGTTTATTACTGACACTGAACTAGATGAATGAAACTGAATGGAGATTTCAGTAAAAAAAAATCTCAATTTCATGCTTGCATTCCGTATATATTAAAGATTGTTTTCAAATCAATGGGGGAAAGATGGTTTGTTCTACAACATGTAGAGATAATTGACTGGCAATTTGGATAAAGATAAAGCCCATCTCTGCCTTATTTGTACACAAGAATAAAATTGCAAATGGACCAAATATGCAAATATTAAAGAAGTGAAGAAAACAAGAGTGAATTTTTAAAATGAACTTGGCATAGGGAAGGCCAGAAGGCCTTTCTAAATGTTATACAAGTTTCAAAAGTCAAAAAAGGAAAGATTGATATATTTGACTACATAAATATCAAAATACCAGAGGTTCATTAAACAAATGCTAAAAAACATGCTGAAGTTGGGGGGGCGGTTAGGGAGGTTGGTAAGGGAGTGATTATTAGCTACATTTTTGATAAAGGGCAAATGTCCTTAAAAATTCATATTAATCTTATAAGTTAATAAAAGATAAACCTTTCAAAAATGTATAAAGTTACACAAACAATTCACAACACACATAAAAATGACTCCAACACTTCAATCTTCATTATTAATGAAGGAATTAAAATTCAAACAAGATGCTATTTTATGCCTATCAAACTAATAGATTTAAAGTTTCCTTTTCAATGATGTTAAGGGTGTGAGGAAATTTCTCATACTTAGTGTATGGAAGCGTGAGTTGATATGGTATTTCTGAAAAGAAATTTAGACTGCTAAAATGTATCAAAATTTAAAATGTATACCTTTTAATTCAGCAGGACCACTTAAAATAATTTGTTGCAGGAGTTACACAAAGATATATGTAAAAAGAATATTGTATTGCGTGTAATGGCAAAACTTTAAAAAGGACAGATCAATGTATCAGATGACTAGTATATTAAGTTATAGTACACTTACACAGTGGAATACCATAAGTGTTTGAATAAAATTAAATATAGATTTATGTTTTTGTGTAGAAAGATGTGCAGGTTATGATAGGCAAGAGGGATAGGTCCCTTGCATTACAGTATGGATATTTTATTTAATAAAAAATATTTTAAAGTTACAATTAAAGTTTAGGTCTGCATGGTAAATGTATTTGGAAAATATATAGACTATTAACAGCTGTCTGGCGCTTGGAATTGGGTGGTTGAAAGGAATAAAGTAGGGGAATTTTTGCCATTTTATATCCTGTGCTACTTAAGTTTTCCCTTTTTTTAAAAAAATATGTTTTACTTTATACTTTAAACAAACAACACAAAACAGTATCACAGTTTAGATTTGCATCAAAGCATAATATTGCATGGGTTGTTATTCCTCCCAACAGAAAATACAAAACCAAGGGCCTTTCACTGTGGTTATAAAGCACTTATTTATTTGAAAATAACATTGGTTTTTTGTTTGGTTTTTTTTTGCATGTGGTCTATCCCTATTCAGTTCAGAGGTTTTTATAAAAAAAAGACCAGCAGTTTATTTTTGGAGACTTACCTGCCCTTTCTGCTACCTACATACTCCTGACTATTTAACTGATGGGCTCACAGTCTACAAGTAATGAAATTTTTGCCCTAGATCTTTCCAAATGATGGTAAGAACAGATTTTATCACTGTACTTATATATTAGCAAATGCCATTTGCCACTTGTAAGAGGTGCTACTCCTAGAACCAGGGTCAGGGTGACAGCCATCTCATAATTGCCCTCTAAAATATCTTTAGAATCTTATCTGAATTCTCCCAGCAGTTTAGTTCTCTAATCTTACACAAAGTGTGGGGTTTCTTTATCTAGGAACCTCTTTAGAAAGGCTGTTCCATGTTACATATTCTTTTTTTTTTTAATCAATCAGTATTTTTTATTATGGTTTTGTGGGTACATAGTCTTTAATAGTCTAATCTGACAACTGAACTCCCTTCTCTATTCTGTTACACACATGGACCACTTTGAAACTTTGGTGTTTTGCCAAGATAAGACTTGCCATGTCTAATATGTTAAAATGACAAATGTACTCAAAAGTACTCAGAACAGTTCAGGCAGATGAAACAAAATCATTTCCTCCAACACTAGGCAGATAAACCGTAAAGAGACAAGTTGTTGACTTTCTGTATCGAGTTGGTGGAGACATTTGGTGTGGCTCTTCCTTAAGTAATCCTTTATCAGAAAATAGCGTGTCTCAGAAGCAAAATATATTTTAGATGTCTGTGTATCAACTTTGGTTAAATGATTTTGTTAAAAAATGACTTTAAGTTCCCATAGGAGTAATATAATTACAAACAATACATTCGTTTGCAGTACATTTTGTATTATATAAGTTTTTCCATCTTCTCTAACATTTCTTCAAAAGTTATCTTCTGCCAGATTAGCTCATAACGTGCCATTGATGAAGTCTTTGCATTTTCAAGCCTTCTTGAGGAAAAACTTCCAGAGTTAATGTCGTTTGGCAAGGGTCAAGGACAGAAAGCTCTTTTTAAGCTAAAGGCTAAGGTCAGATTTGTTCTTAGATTTCTCTTCAACTTCATCTCTACTTCAATATCTAGTTTCTATAGCAACTGAAATATAGTTTGCAGCTAGGTCAGAAAAGGAAAATCTATAGGTGTAAAGAAATTTATTTTTTAACACAGAGAATTGTCAGGCAACACCTTCATAGCTTTTTCGGGTTGAAACCTGCATTCTGTTTCCAGTAATTCAATATTTGACTGATAGATATCATTTCCTTTTTTCCTGAAGGGGCCAGGCATTTACCTCTTTTTCACACAGCTCCAGAAAAGACTGCTGCTTCTGTGTCCTACTATTTAATCATATTCATATTAATTAATTAGCCAAATGATCAAGAAGCTAAGAGGGAGAACTTCTGTGGATAAATTATAATTACAAGTAGAATTATTTCTTTTCTAGTGGAATGTCTCTGACTAATAATAGCATTGGGGGGGTGGTTCTTGTTCAAGTATGATTGGAAAATGTGGAGTAGTCCTTAATGTCTGTGTTCTTAGTCTAATTGGATTTAAGGTATCTACTCTAGACTCTTTTAGTCATTTAGGTGGTGAAATTTTGGAAGTGGGAGAAGTGCTATCAGAAGTGCCCCATGTGACCAGTAAAATAGGATAACATTAAAGAGATGCTTTAAGCACTTTATGTTACATCTTCAGAGGTGTGTATAGCACTTTAAATGGAAAAAAATATATATATATATATTTTAAGTTAAGTTGTTGAAGCTGGAGGAAGATTAATGCTTTTTTAAAAAATTATAGGAACTACCTTCTGTTGAAGAACTCACTGTTATTCTGCCTGAAGATATTGAATTAAAACCTCTTGGAATGGTTTCAAGTATTATTGAACAACTAGGTATGTACGTAATTTTATTAATAAAATTTATTCACATCTAAACATGCACTAATAATTGAATCATTGACTTTACGAACAGTAAATTTTCCCTGAACTCTGTAATAACACTTTACAAGGGGAGACCAAAAAAACCCCAGGATTATCTTTTGCAGGGCGGGCCCCTTGTAGTACAGGCTCCCCCTGCTGGGTGAGTATTCTAGGAATCCATCAGCATCAGTGTACCAGCTGGCATTGTTTGAGAGACTACTTTTGGCTTCATTGAATTTGGAAATTCTTTCTGTGCATTTGCCCCTTTCATATGGATGATTTATGAGTTCACTTGTTCACACTGTGCTGAGTTTTCAGCAGTTTTTGGCCAAAAAACAGCAAGACCCCCGTGCCCCACCCTCCCTATTCATCTGATCTCTCCCTAAGTGACTTTTTTTTCCCTCTCTGGATGAAAAAGTCCTCAAAGGGAAGCATTTTGCCAGTGTGGAAGAGGTGAAACAAAAAATGGCAGAAGCACTAAAAAAAGTAAAAATTGACAAGTTCAAAACCATTTTGAGCAGGGGGAAAAGCATCTTGATAAGTGTGTTGCATCAAATGGAGAGTACTGTGAAGGTGATTGAATTTAAACATGTAAGAATAAATATACAACTTACATACATAAATTTCATTTTTTGGTTTCCCTTGTATTTTTAGTCATTAAGTTTGAAAGAATAAAATCAAAAAAAATTTTTTTACTTATACAAAGAATACATAAATACAGTTTCTTTATAAAAATTTAAAAGTCTGTTTTTACTAACGTACTTTCTCCACAGTTGTCTTGGGTTTTGTTTATTACCAGAAACTTAGTGACTTACAACAGCACACGTTTATTAACTTACAATTCTGTAGGGAACAAGTCTGATGTGGGTCTCAGTGGGCTAAAGTTAAGACATCCAGCAAGGCTGAGTTTCCTCCTGCAGGTCCTGGGAGAGCATGTTTCCTTGCCTTTTCTGACTTCTGGAACCTGCCCACACTTCTTGGCCTAGGACTCTGTTTCCATACAGAAAGCCAGTCAAGGGCCATCTCTCTCTGACCACACCGGGAAATGTTCTCTGCTTTTAAGGACTTTTAAGATTGGGACTACCTGCCCAATTATCGAGGATATTTTTCCCTATCTCAAGATCCTTTAATCACATCTGCAAAGGCTGTTTTGAAAATTTAAGAAAACATATTTACAGGTTCAGGAGTTAGAGGGTCTTTGGGGAAGCCATTCTGCCTACCACCTTTGATTTTTGTCTTGTGAACATGTAAGTTAGAAAGGTCTGTGATTTAATACTGATGTAAATGGTATGAAATATGAGACTGTTGGATTATATGAGAACTGAATAGTTTAGATTTCTTTAGCCCCAACACAGAGGGCTTTCTTGAGTCATTGTTTTTTACTTTCTCTAAAGTGAAGTTATTGGATTAGGTGACTTGTAAGGTTTTGAAGTTAATATAGGTATAGTGAACTCATAGCAAGGTACACTTGAGATTAGAACTCAGCCCTGACAAAGTCATAGGACCTTGGACCTAGATCTCCCACCAGCTTTCTTGTTTTATAGGACCTTGGAGACACAGAATAATAGTTCAAGTCACTAGCTCTTAATAGTTGTGTACTCAGTGGTAGGAATAGCACTTTATATTTTGACCCCTTTCTAAGTATCCGTATCAGTATTTTTAAAAATTAACACCTAATTTTGTACTTTTTAGGTTATTAATAAAAATTTGGATTGAAGTGAGCCTGTTTTAAAAAATCATGGTTATTAAATTTCTTTACATGATTCCCAATAATCATATAGAAATACAACTATTTCAAATATAATCAAATAAATAACTATTATGTTTACTAGTTTTTGAGTGATTGTGTGGTATTTAATAATATGTATAGATCTATCAAACAGATAGCTAAGTTTTTGATTATATATTATGGTGTGAGCATTTATTAGACTTGATATATACAGAAAAATTTTAGGCTATAATATTGATCCTCAAGGAAGATACTGTTTTGACTAACACATCATAATAGATGAATGAAATTCTCATCCTGGTAGAAATAAAGAGCAAATAGTCAAAATCAAAATGAGCACATGTTTCTGAAGCATACTACTCTGTTTTTAAAGCTAAAATATCTAATATTATTTGGAACAAATTACAAAAAAAATTGGTATATTAGACAAAAATAATCTGTGAATTCAAATAAGAATTTAAAGTTGAAAAGAGAGGACTTTGGCTTTGTACTCTGCAGTTGTATAAACTATATTGTTTTGATTTGTTTTTGTCTTAATCTGGAAAAAACAAGGTGCTAATTAGATATTATCTATCTAGGTAAAAGTGGAGCGATGTTATGAAATTAATGATTTTGTCCTAGTTCATTTTTTAGAGAACTAATTTAAGAGCCCTTAAGAATTTTAATCAATATATTGTGCAAATTTTATTTGTACCCATCTACCTGAAACTGCTTGCCGCCTAGAACGTTTTAATAAGGAATGGTCCGTGGAAACAGTTGGTTGTGTTGTGGGAAGAGCATAGGAACTAGGTCTAGTTTCTGGTAATAACTCTGGAATTAGCCTTATGATCATGTTAATGAGGATTTTCTTAAGTCTTTGATTTCTTATCTTTTATAAAGTGAGGTTATTGGATTAGTTGACTTTTAAAGTTTCTGTAATTTGACTCCTCTGGGAGGTTAGGAAGGACTGATTATTGCAAATGAATGCTGTTAGTGCTCACTGTAATTATCAAGACTTACTCATCATCATCATTCCAAAGCAAATTTACTTCAAAAAAATGTTGCCTCATGATTTGTTACTTTGCGAATATTTAGAACTTAGAAGTACTATTGAAATTAATTAGTATACAAAAGAAATTGAGTTAATTTTAATAATTATAGCTAATATTTTTTCCTCCTAAGTGGACATGGCATTATCTGTGTAATGTAACAGTATTGTTGCTTGTTACTCTGAGTTTTGAAGGATTTATTGTGCGTGTTTTCTCTTTGTTGTGGTAGATTGTTTAATATTTATCGCACTTAAAAGAAGTGGAGATTATGCTAGACCATTGGGATAATGCTTTTGCCTTTGAGGAGGAAAGATTGATGTAATAATAAAAATTACTTTGAGCTTTACCACTTTTACTTCATCTGTTCAGAGGAAGATACTTTTGTGAAGCCTTTAACTTTTTCAATCGATGCTCTGTTAAAAAAGAATTCTAGAGTGAGAAAGATGACTTTATTCTAAAACAGATGTTTTGTGACTAAATGTGACTATACTGTTTTTGGTAAATATTGCTTGAGAAAAAAATATACAGCTTGAAATTGTTGACTCTAGTGGGTGATTCAAATTTTCTATGATATATGTATTTTAATTAATTTTTCTTAGAATTGTAGCTTTTATATTAAACAAAAATATGCACAGATCATCTTCTAGTGCTATTTGGTAATGGGTAGACTTTATTTACCAAAGAGGAATAGTTAATGAGGTAAATAATTCACCTTAAATTTTATTTTAAATTTTGTTGGCATTAGCTTAGATTCTCGTTAAGATTCTACATTCTCTTCTAAGTAAATCTTGAAGTAATTATTTTGTTTTATTTTTCAGTAATAATTGAATCTATGACTAACTTACCTCCAGTTAATGAGGAGACTGTAATTTTTAAGAGTGATCGACAAGCAGCAGGAAAGGTTTGTAAAAAAAATTCAGATCTTACAGATGATTCTGTTCTTTGTTGATTGGTTTTTCTGACTTTGCCTGTCGGTTCGCAGAAGAGTGTATTAATTTTAGTAGATGAACAATCTAGAGCTCTCAAGTTTTGGTACATTTTTTACTTCCTTCAGTATTTCGTGTTGGTCTGTATTGGTGTATTGGTCTGTATTGGTGTATTGGTCTGTATTGGTGTAATTACTTTTTGCTGCATGAGTCATTAAATACACAATATAGAATTCTTTCTTACTATTTGTCAAGTACTCTGCTTGGCAGTGGGTCTACGTAATGAATAAGGTGGTTTCCTCCCTCCAGGCACTCAGCTGAGTGAAAAAGACTTTCCACAGTGTAGTAGCACTTGCCCATTTTTGGTTTGTGTGTCCCTTTAAGTAGTGGTTCTCAAACTTTTTAGACTTTGACTTCCTCAGACAGAAGCTCAACATGGAATCTTTTTCATGTTGAAAAAGATTTCCGTGACAGTGGTAAAGGGTCTACTGTTGACACATTTTGGGGAATTACAAATATGTACACTTTAGTACTTGCTATAGGATTAGATTCCTTTTAACGTCTTACTAATGTAACAACCCTGCATGCCCATCCTTAGTATGGAAAGTCACACACTTAACCCAGCAAGTAGGTAATTCTGAGCAGTTAGTAGAGGACAGAAAGCCTTCTAAGATCAAGAATATAAATACCAACCAAGTCTTATTTCCTGGCAATAGAGACAGACTTTTATTCACCTTGGTATTTCCTACAGCAGCTAGTATAGTCCTTTGCAAATTATTTTTTCTAAGTAAATGTGTATTAAACACACAAATAAGGAACCAGCTGCTGTCTTTGGAGAGACAACTCACTCGGGTTTAGTTTAGGTGAGCAGCAGTTGGCTTCTTTTTTTGTTTTAAGCAATATAATTAATGTGTACTTAATGAGGAAAAAGCAAGTCTTTTAAACTGTATTATTGGGTTCACTTGTACAACCTTCCCTATTTCTGGCTTTCTCTATTCTTCTGTTCTAATACAAATTAGAAAGGGATTGTTTTTTATCTGGATCCTGCCACCTTTCACTACCTACGTATATGTTTTAGGTTGACTGGCAGTTTACCCAAGACCAATGAGTCACTTAGGATTGCGAAGTAGTCAGTGGCAGAATTAACGGAGTCTAGAGCTAATATTTTTTGGCAATTTTTGAGAAAGTTTGTGAGAATAAAAAAGACTTGCTAGTGACTGAAGGACAATGCTGTGCCTTCTTCCTTCCAAATATCTAGGCTTAATATCTTTGGTATCAGTGTGGGTATTTGTACTTTTGATTCAGAAGAAATACTGTAAATGTAGTGCCAACTCTGTTTACTGTCAGTGCCTATGTAGGGAGTTGTGGGTTTAATCTCAGATGGATTGAGTGAGGAAAGTAATGGAAAATGAGTAGATGACTATGCTGTGAGTCGTTCTCCATGCCTGTTGGCCAACTTTAGGAAAACCAACTTTCTTCCCTGGCAAAAACAAAATATTTCTTGCTGTCCTCAAAGTAGTAGCAGAGAAGAGGGGAGGAGAGAAGAAGCAAAGGAAACATTTCTTCCTTACTTTCTTAATATGAAGTGAAAGTATTAAAACTAATATTTTTCCTCGGTTCCTTTTATTTGTGATTTTCATGACTGTTGCCTTTTTCTTTTAGTAACTAACTCAGATGGTTTTAATTTAAAATACCCAACAATCTGCTAATTAAAACCTCTAAACTGACATTTTTTTAATGCCTTCCACTGCATTCGAATTTTCAGACCTATAAATGCGTGACTAATAATATTCAGCTTGTTGTCATTTAGCTTTTGAAAGGAGTCAGGTAAAAATGTAACATTTACACCACTGACAAGTTATATGTATAGGTCTACTGGAAAAATTTAAATGTATTTATAAATTTTACATACAATGCTTTGTAAATTTGAGAAGTGACAAACTTTCAAAAATATTTTATCATATATCTAAGCACCTTGAAATGATTCTCCAAAATATTGGCAGGGGTAGGGAGGGTTAGGGAGCATCTGTTAAACAGACTAGTGACCAGGATGTGAAACTGAATCTCTTTTAGATTGTTAGCTTATCTAGATAATAAACTTGTTTTACCTTCACATACTTGCTTTCCCTTCTTCTCTTCAGTATCAAGAACAATAATCAACCAAGTGATATTTTACATTCCTTTTAAAATTCACCGAAAGCCTGCAAGGAAGTAGAATTATTTCCATTTCATTTTATTGTATTTTTTTCATATTTTTTTTATTTTTTGAGTTGGAGTCTCACTTTGTCGCCCAGGCTGGAGTGCAGTGGCAGACTCACGGCCACCCCAACATCGACCTGCTGGGCTCTGGCAATCTTTCCACCTCAGCCTTCCAAGTAGCCGGAACGAGCTACCACGCCTGGCTAATTTTTGATTTATTGTAGAGATGAGGTCTCGCCAAGTTGCCTGGGCTGGTCTCGAACTCACGAGTTCAGGCAATCCCCTCACCTTAGCCTCCCAGAGTGCTGGGATTGCAGGCTGAGCCACTGAGCCCAGCCTTATTTCCATTTCAAAACAGAAAACTTGCTAAAAAGTTACAAAACTAAAATCAGGCAAACTTGTAATACAACCCTGATTCACTTCCTTTTCCCCTCCATCTGCCTGCTCACTGATTTGGAGAGGACAGTCTGAGATTTGTTTTCCTACTTTGGCCTTTGATCCTAATAATGACTAGTTTCTCTTGATAACTAGTGAAATCTAGTGATGATTTTCTGAAGGTCCCTGTGTCATATTGGCACAATGTTGTCTTTTCTCCCATCAGTTCTCTTGGTATTTGTCAAGGTACCTCGTAATATAGCAATACATACAGTGATTGAAATAAGCACGTGACCTAACCAATGAATTAGAATACTTTGTCTGTATTTTCTTCTTTTATATTAATGGGAAGTGAAAAAAACCACCTAGTAATTGATAAAAGATAATGCTGGATGGTTGTAGAGGTTCATTTCCTTTCTTCTTTTAGTAGTTTAGCCAAAAGCTGGCTCATTTGGAGGACAGGAAAGCCTTGACTGATAATGTTCTTTGGAGGCTGTTCTCAGGGTGGCAGCACACTGGTCTCAGCCCTCCACAGGCACAGCCATCTGGCATCATTCCTATGCCTGGAGGTTTCTTGATGTATATCTTGCTACTTAGAGAAGCTGGGAGTCACCTAGTCCCTCTTAGGTAATTCATAAGCTTGTGGCATTGAATGTGTCTGCGGAGAGGGGGAGGAGAGTCAGCTCATTCTCCCTTTTGGAGTGTTGTCTGTGTACGTCTGGCCTGCTAGCTCAAGCAGGCCTTCCCCACCACTGGACCTCTGCCACAGAGCTTAAAGAACGCCTCAGCCTGCCTGTGCTGTGGACTGAGAATTCAGAGGACTGCGTGCACTCTCTTCTCTTGTCAGTCTTTTTCCCCAACAGACCCTGTGTTATATCTGTACCATGTTGTATGAGTGGTATTAACCTCTCTGTGTGATAGGAGTCCTTTGAGATCTTTTAGCAAAAAGACACTGTTTTTTTAGTAAGAAGTGGTGTATTAACAGCTAGAGCCAAGTGAATGAACACTTGGAAAGCCACCTCTCGAATGTCAGGGCATTTATAAAACACTAGTTGAATTACATTTTTATATGAGTATTTCTATAGAATGCATACTATTATTTAAACTATAAAGAAAGCTGCTTGCTTACCCCAAAGTAAATGTCTCAGATGCAACTATCCCAAATTCAGTTTCTTATACTCTCCTTGCGGTTGTTTACTCCCTTTGCTTTTGTCTTGAGTCAGGTAGTTTGGAAGTTACCAGATCCCCAGAGTTGGGTAAGATGATGGAATAGGGATGCAGGTGCCTCACCTGAAACTGAGGAGAAGTGGCTGGTCTGTGCCCTACTGCGTCTAAAGTTGCTTTTCACAGTGTAGCTCTCAGGTATTAGTCAACCTAAAAACTACACTTTGAGGCTGAGGGTTATTTTATGAATACTGCAAAATTATTCTTTTCTATAGCTCTGGATTAGCTAAATTGCTGACCTGAACACAGTCAAGTTTTACTGTAACTGTTTCAGGTAGGGCCATACATATCTGTTGGTGATGGTGCATGCCTCGTTCTCATCCCATGATGTAACTTCCTATTTGCTGCTGTCTGTGTCTGTGTTTTTAATTTAACTTAAAACTTTATAATGGTTACAAGCTGTGGCGTGTAAACACATCAGATCCTAAGCAAAAGTGTACATTGGTTTTATCCAAGAATTTTGATATCACTTACACTTGAAGTTCAAACCAGACTCTGCATAAGCCTGAAGTTAGTAATAAGTTTCGCCAGTGAAATTATTTTTTACACTTAGGACATGGAATTGTGCTATTTAGGAGACAAGTCCCTGGGAAACAGTTTTATGTAAGCAATGATTAGTTTACCTAGTATTAATGGATACAGAGGAAACGTTTTTCAATCTCTATCCAGACTTTAATAATTGGGTTTATCTGTATTAACCAAGGGAGTTAAAAATTTGTGAAGTTCTTTTTAAGACATTTTTTAAGTGAGACAGTAAGTCCTAGGTAAGAGATGTAGTGTAGGGCAATGAGAGTAGTTCTTTGAGAGTTCTCTTTGTAGGAGGTCTACCTGTTTTTATCCAAACCTTTCAAAGATTTCTTGCTATTTTCCTAAATTATTTGTTTTGATTTTAAAATTTTAAAAAGCTTTGAACCTGTGATACTATTAGTGTTAATTTCAAATACATTGACATTTTAATTGTTTCTGGTGACACTCCCTGTTTTTGGAGTATGTATAACCTTCAGAATGGTGGTGTCCCGATGGGTGAGCTGTTTATTAGTGGAAACCAATAAAAGCTTAATGTTAAACTAAAGATCTTAAAATGAGAACAGTTACTATAAAAAAGCAGGAAATGTGGATGTGGTAAAACAACCACTTTTAATGCAGTTGGTATAAATTAACCAAGCTATTTGGTATTTTACATCGAGAGTTTTAATAATTATTATACTTTCAGCTCCAATAATTCTCCCCCTTACCAATCAATTTTTAGGAAATCTAATGTATAGAGATTTACATATAAAGATGTCCCTGACTTTGGGAGGCTGAGGCCAAAGGATTGCCTGAGTCCAGGGGTTGGAGACCAGCCTTGGCAACTTGGCAAGACCTCATTTCCACAATAAATCAAAAAATTAGCTGGACATGGTGGCACACACCTGTAGTTCCGATCATTTGAGCCCAGCAGGTCGAGGCTGCGATGGCCATGCACATGCCACTGCATTCCAGCCTGGGCGCCAGAGTGAGACTCCAACTCAAAAAGTCCTTCGTGGCATCATGTTTTGTATTGAACAAATTTGGAACTGCCTAAATGTCCTTTAATATAAAACAAGTTCAATAAATTGTTCTAGATCTGTAAAGGAGTGTTTTATAATCATTAAAATTATATTTATGAAGAATATTTATGCCTGGAAAAACTTAATGCAACTTCAGGTTTTAAAAGGAGGCAGCATTTAAAACTACATTATTGTCTCAAAAAACATATTAATAGAAAAATATTGGAAATCTATATTGACTTGTTCATCGTCTTGTCTCTATAATATACATATATTCATGATCTGAAACATTTTTCTTTTTTTCTGTGTCTACAACAAGAAAGGAGGAAACTTGTTTTTTTAAAAATTAAAGTGCTTATTTTAAGAAGAGTTTGAAGCCAAGAGGTTTTCTCTTGTCATTTATAAAACATTTTCAGAAATTAAATAACATGTGTGGTTGTGCTAAAGCAGTTCTTTTACTTAAAAGGTTATAGCATCTTTTTTTTTTTTAAGAAATAAGTAACTTCAAGTTCACATCTACTGCTTTTTAAAATTAGAAAAAGTCATGGTTTAATTTTGCAAAAATCTTAACACTATGGAAACAACAAAAATGATTTAACACCTATTGAAACCAGAAGGTTGCTTTTATGATTCTTGTTTTAAGTTTTCAAACTCATGCAGTATATTATTTCTCTAAAGTTACCAATTATACTGCTTTTCATTTGTATCTTACAACTTAAATGAGTCATAAATTTTAAAAATTCATACTTTGCATCTAGTTAGTACCACCAAAATGATTTGCATTTGGCAAGGAACACACTTGTTACTGTTATTTTAAATTCATAGAAAGAAAATCTGGAATGGATCAATGCATTTATAACCAATATAATATACAAAGCCTTAGTGTATATAAAAAAAGACTTAAATATAAATACAAATCTAATTTTATTTTCTAACACTGACAAAATTACTTTATTTCAGCAATTATCAGTGGTATTTTTTAAAAAGAAAATATTGCTAACTTTTCAAATAATTATTTTACATATTAAAAGAGACCTTTATGTTTCTTTTATAGATATTTGAGATATTTGGCCCTGTTGCACATCCATTTTATGTGTTACGGTTTAATTCATCAGATCACATCGAGAGTAAAGGTATTAAAATAAAGGAGACTATGTATTTTGCTCCATCAATGAAGGACTTCACCCAATATATATTCACAGAAACACTTAAACAGTAAGTACTTTATTGGCATGTTAGTTGTTCTTATCTAATGTTTATATTTTAGGAGTAATTCTCAGTGATGGTAGTTCTCAGTTTCTTATATGGCATTTGTCTTGAAAACAGTTTAATTATATTCCTAATAACACCTCTGAAAGCTACAATTTGTTAGCAGATTTTATATTTCTATCTTTTGCCCAAAATGACATGATTAGCCAGTGGGAGCCCATTTGAGCAGTGTAAATTTTCTGAATTCTAGTTCATTGTTTTTTCTACTCCTATACTTTCTTTTATATACATGCTACTTCATTATTAGTATTATCGTTTTTTATGCAACTTTTTTCAATTTTAAATAAAATTCTTAAAACGATAATTTTCAAGAGAAAAAGAAAATGAGTACATCTCAGGGCATTGGCTATAAATCCTAAATTTATAGAAGTGACAGCTAAAATGTATCCCTGAAAAATTGTATAGAAAACCATAGTATATAGGGTTGACCTAACTTACAAACCGCCGCTGTCAATTTTGTCTGTAAATATGCCAAATGATTCTTGTGGCATGTCACTAGGAATATTTCTGCATATTTGTGCTCCCAACTTGTTAATTGTGTATTTTTCCTTTGTTAGTTGTGTTGCCAGTTGTTAGCTGTAGAGCTATTTATATCAGTACTTGTTATTATAAATTATGTCATTTAAGCTGGGTATGGTTTCTCTTGCCTTTAATCCCAGTACTGGGAGGCTGAGGTGGGAGGATTGCCTGAACATAGAAGCTGAAGTCCAGCCTAGGCAGCATAACTAACTAGACCTATCTTTACAGAAAAAGAAAAAAATTAGCTGGGTGTGGTGTCAAGGACACGTAGTCCTGGCTTCTCTGGAGGCTGAGGCCAAAGGATTGCCTGAGCACAGGAGATTGAGGCTGCAGTGAACTGTGATTATATGACTGCACTCCAATCTGGGTGATAGTGAAACCCTAACTCAAAAAATAAATACATAATATAATTTAATTTTTTTATATCAACAAGTGGCATGAGTTTCAACAAGTAGAAGAGGTTTTTTTTTAATAAAAGTAAGTTGGGTGCTTTGGAAAGATGTAATAAATATGAGTCACTAAAAATATTTTCAAGTTAGGAGTGGAAGAAAAGACTGCCAAGCACTGGGAGAGAAGAAGGGGATCTTAAATCCAAAAAGATTTTGCACTTAGTTTGACACTTAAGTTTCTTTTAATTCTAGCCCTCCTTTTATTGGAAACTTGAAACATAGGTGATGCATTTTTATAGATGTTGTTTTTGCAGGAAATACAGAGGAACTTCAGTCACTGAATAGCTCTGGTACTATGTCAAAAGTGCCGATCCGAGTTTCATGACATAAGAAGGTCACTCTACCGACTTATATATTAAACCAAGTCTCAAATTGCGTAATTTCATTTATTATTTCAGAGATGAGCATTTTGGTCTTAATTGATTAAACTTGTGTTTATAAGAATCCAAATAATTATCTGAAGGAACATTTGCCTAAGCTATTCTTCAGGCTGTGTAAGGTTAATTTTCCTAAATAACATTGACAAGAAAGATTCATTTAAGTAGAGTTAAAGTCATAAAGGTTTTAACATATTTTAAAATGTTTTAGCATTTCATTCTGGTTTGAATATTGGGATACTGCTGTGGATATGCCAAATATTAAACTTATAACAAATAAAATATTTTGTTTAATTTTTTCTGAAGATGTTTATTAAATAGATTTTAAATAATAGGCACAGTCTTTGTTTTTGATTTATGATTCTCCTGAAAAGAAATGGGAATAAACCCAAAAATAGAGAAAATAGGCCCATCTTGCAGACGCCTCGCATGAAGAAGACTGTTTTGTTCTAACTGCATGTTGATGTGTGTCATGGGACCTTGGTGGAGTACTTGGCCTTTGGGGTGGAGAAGTTCAGCTTTCCAGCTTACTGGTCTCTGGAAAGACTGTTTTAGTCTTAACTTCCCATGTATTTACTTTCTTGTTAAAATTGCCTTTTGGATAGTTGTTTGATCTTTACTAAGAGATTTTGATTTTCTGTCATAGATGGCACTCTTTGGGGAATTTTTCCCACTTATGCCTGTAAGTCCAGACTAAGGGCTCTGCAGTCATGAGATATCATGTACTGACTATGTTTAATGCACAGGTGTAAAATAGTTGAGGAAATACTTTTTGTTTTTAAGTGATAGAAAAATGTTGATAATGCCTCATATACAGAAGGTGCCCCAAAGAAGTATGCACATTTTAAGAAAGGAAAAGACAGCCGGGCCCAGTGACTCAGCCTGTAAACCCGTGCCTTTGGGAGGCTGAGGTTAGTGGATTGCCTGAGCCCGCAGGTTCAAGATCTGCCTGGGCAGCGAGACCTCATCTCTACAATAAATCAAAAAATCAGCCGGGCATGGTAGCGCATGCCTGTAATTCCGACTACTGGCGGAAGGATTGCCGGAGCCCAGCAGTTCGAGGCTGCGGTGGCCGGGAGCGGCCACTGCACTCCAGTCTGGGCAACAGAGTGAGACTTCAACTCAAAAAAAAAGAAAGGATAAAGACTATTAAAACTGTAATACTCAATATATACTGATAACAAAAGATGAACACAAATCATGTTTGACTTCTGCAGTTAACAAGAGATGCTCAAAGTGGTTACTACAATCAGTATCCAGACACTTCTGATTTCAGCAAACCAAAAGTAATACATAGATAACATCTCTTGAAGTATGTATATGTTTTTTTGGCACCCCGATATGACATCAAAGTTCTGAATCAAAAAGTTAAACTTAGTGATTTTCATGTTGGCTACCACACTGACATCTGTACCTTGCTTTTAATGGCATTAATTCCCGTGAGTCTCATATATTTTTGAGATCTAGTTCAAAACAATAAGTACACCTAGTTCTAATGCTTTTTAATTTTTTTGGGGGGGGGGTTGGAGTCTCACTCTATTGCCAGACTGGAGTGCTGTGGCGACTCTTGGCCACTGCAGCCTCGACCTGCTGGGCTCCAGCGATCCTTATGCCTCAGCCTTCCAAGTAGCCGGAATTACAGGCGCACGCTACCACGCCCGGCTAATTTTTTTATTTATTGCAGAGATGAGGTCTCGCCTGCCCAGGCAGGTCTCGAACGCAGGCTCAGGCAATCCACTCACCTCAGCCTCCCAAAGGCGTGGGATTACAGGCTGAGCCACTGAGCCCGGCCGCTTTTGAGATATTTTAACATAATTGAATAACAAGATATCTGACACTATGAAATTAATACAACTAAAAAGATACATTAAAAGTTGGCTTTGGAGCCGGACTTGGTGGCTCAACCTGTAATCTCGCGCCTTTGGGAGGCTGAGGTGAGCGGATTGCCTGAGCCCGCGGGTTTGAGACCCACCTAGGCAACTTGGCGAGACCTCATCTTTACAATAAACCAAAAATTAGCCAGACGTGGTAGCACGTGCCTGTAGTTCCAGCTACTTGGAAGACTGAGGCGGAAGGATCACCAGAGCCCAGCAGGTCGAGGCTGTGGTGGCCGGGAGCATGCCACTGCACTCCAGTCTGGGCGAAAGAGTGAGACTCCAACTCAAAAAAAAAAAAAAAAAAGTGGGCTTTAAGAAATCATAATCATACTCATAATGTGTATATATATACTTTTTTTGGCCATAGAGTATAAAATTTTCCACCAGAAGTAATTAATTTTCACATAAACTTGTCAGGACACTGTCCATCCGAGTCTTAAAGATTCTGCTTCTCCTCATCAAACTAGTTAGTGTTTACTTCATCTTCTTTGTTCTGAAAATCACTGTTGGAACAAGCTTTGGTTACTCTTGGAGGATTCATATTCCTTAGGTAAATTGAGGGAAAACGAATTCATGTTATCTGCACTATCAAACTTGTAAAATCTTCAAGAAGAGACTGCCTCATTTGTTTTTGTGACTTTTATAGCTGGAACAGTTTCTAAATAGTTAGTGTGGAATAATCATTTGTTTAATAGAGTTTTATGAAAACTTCGGGTATCATGAAAGTATAAATCAAAAGAACTGCCAAACCACTTCCTTTTGCATGCCACAGCCTTGGATCCTCATTCCAGTTCCCTAATCCTAATATTTATATGTATTCAACTTTTGTGTGTTTCTTATGAGCTTACCACATCTTTTGCAATAAGGCAAAGGACACTTAAGTGGTCATTAATTTTTTGTTATTTTGTTGTATATTGCAAAATTAAAGGTTGAGTGCATGTCTTCTACTTTGTTTTCCTCCGGTTAAGTTGTAAGCATTTTTAAACAGAATCTTAATACTTGCCTTTTTTCCCCCAGGGATAGGGGATCAGATGCATCATGGAAGAATGATCAGGAACCACCACCAGATGTAAGTATGTCTTTTTATACCATATTTTAGTAAGTAGGGGTGGTACTCTTAATCTTATGAATCCATTATTGACCTTAAGGAAGTTGCTAATACTGCTCAGCTGTCATCTTGTCTTCCCTTCCTAGCCCCTGTATTCCCTCATGCTCCTAGATGACTGTTTTATTCTTTTCAATGAAAGTTTCTGTTTGATCATTTTAGGATAAGAAAATTTTGGGTTCCATTTAGTTACATTTTAATGATTACTTTAGATACCAGCTTATCATTTACCTCGTTATTCATTAATATCTGGTAAAGGCAGGATGTCATTTTAAAAAATTTTATTCATTTTAATCACCATATGGGACAGGAAGACACTTATTATAGTAATTTTAATAATAAGCTACCCTTCTTTTAGAGGTACAAAATCTTTGGAAGCTACTTAATACTCCATTTTTTTAATAGTATACTTTTCTTCCTAAAAAGAGATCTTTTCATTTTCTTTTTGTATTCATGTCAGCATGAGAGTAGTTTTATGCCAAAAGTGGCTTGATAATCTAGTCTTTCTAAAAAGTAGAATAATTTTAGGAATAATATATAAATGAATGAAATAAATAGTAGGATTATTTGTTTAACTTTTCATGAAGATGTTTAAGTAGATTTTGTTTTTTCTAAGTTATTAAAATACATTAATTGCAGTTATGATATTCATTTCTTGAAAATAGTATGAATTTATAACATAGCGATATTATATGTGAGAATTTTAGAAATGTGCACAGCAGTTCTAATTAACTTTTTTCAGCATTATAGATATGCAGATTCATTTTCGGTTATTTCAGGTATTTCAGGTAATACTGAAGATCATGGTGTATGTTAGTTTCTAATTTTGTTAAGGTGTGAATCAGATTTTTTGCCCCCCTCAGAGGGTTTTATACATGTATGAGTCACCCAACAAGCGATCCTAGCTTAGGCTCCACACTGAAATGAGATTGATTATGTTTTCTAATTAATGTCGTGTATTCATGTGATTCTTATTAAGGTGCTAAATAATCGCTTAATGTTCTCAGTTATGTTTAGTGCTTATTACTGAAATTATATGTTTTTAAAGTGTTTGGAGATTTCATAAAGATCTTGCGACATACTTGTGAAATTCAAGTTTTCTAATGTATATTTGTGGTTTCAGGCCTAAGCATTGAAGTTCCTACTTATGGAATTATTAATTGTGTATAAGGTTGATTTGATTAGGTTAATTACAAAATTACATTTTGAATGCTTCATAGTGTTTGCTTTTTCTAGGTAGCTGACTGGATCATGAAGTATGTTGAGATTTAATTTTGTAATATTTATTGAAGAACTCTGTAGTCTTGAATTATTGCCTGATGTTGATCATAGATTAAATTTGGAATTTGTGAGGTTTAAACTAAAAAAAAAAACTGTGAAAAAACGAAGTGGTTGGGCATGATGGCTCAAGCCTATAATCCCAGAACTTTGGGAGGCCAAGGCGAGTGGATTGGTTGAGCCCATGGGTTCGATACCCACCTGGGAAACTTGGTGAGACCTTGTCTCCACAATAAATAAAAAATTAGCCAGGCATGGTAGCGTGTGCCTATATTTCCAGCTATTTGGAAGGCTGAGGCAGAAAGATCACTGGAGCCCAGCAGGTCGAGGCTGCGGTTGCTGGGGGCTTGCCACTGCACTCCAGTCTGGGCAACAGAGTGAGACTCCAACTCAAAAAAAAAAAGATAATCTTATCTTTTTATCTTTATATTCATTTGTAAGGTACCAACCTGTACTTTATAGTTAAACAAATGTGAATTTTTTTTTATTTTATAAGGTGATAATAATTTTTTTTTATTTTATAAGGTAGCAAAGTACTACCATGGTAATCTCTCTAAAACAAACTATTCCCAGTTAAAATCCTTCAGTTCCTCTCTCCTGCTTTGATGTCCAGTTATTTAAAATGGCACACAATAAGATTCTTGAAAACTTTTCCAGTTTCATCTCTTCTGATTTTGCTGTGTAAGAAACTTTCACTGTCTTTTTCCTGTATGTATTATGCCTCTACACTTAGTCTCACTTCTTGAAAACTTCCTTTTCCTTTTTTTCACACTTAACTTATCATTAGATATTTATCTTCATTGTCTATGTGAAGATTTCTTTCTTTCCCTTTTTTCTTGTTATCTAGTACCATACTTACATAGCACTAAGTCGTGGTACTTGCTTATTGATTGTATTATTGTTTTTATCTGTTTTCTTTTTCAAACAAAGGAATGTCTTCCATCTGATCTCAGTGTTTTTTAGAGTCTGGCAAATATCAGATTTAACCTGAATTTTAAAATTTTGACACATTAAGATTAGTAATAGAAAATTATACATTTTGAAAGTACTAAAATTAGTTTATGTTTTCCAGTTTGATTATAGATTCTGAGTATATGTACTCTTGGTTCATGGAGGACTTGATCTAGAATATATTTCAGCAGTGCCATACTGAAAACTCCATATGAAGACTTTCATATGTATTTTATTTATTTTTTTGTTTGTTTAAATGTGAACTCATGCATACATAATGAATCTGCTTTCATATATTTTTATATGAAACATAATATCTATTATCTGATGTGTGGTAGAATAATAAAATGCCTGCATTGTAAAATTATGGTAGTCATTTATACCTTGTAAATCTTGTTTGTTTTGTGTGTATGTGTTTTTTTTGGTGGGCTATAACAATGAATCCTATTTCTTAGTTGCATAAAGATTTGATCACTTATAATTTTAGGTATTCATCTCTTAAATATTGAGCTCTGCATGTATCTGTTTGTAAAAGCCTATTCCTATGGTCCTATCTAAATAGCATCCCCATGATTTTCTATACTCTTACTTAATATTTGTATTTACTTACAGCCCTTAAGTATAATACTAAAGAGTTAGTACTGTAAACCTGCAAAGGATGAAACCTATAAAGTGTTTAGACTAGTACCTGGCATATAATTGGTATGTGTATGTTTGAATGAATAATCATAGAACATTGTTTTCTATTTTTATATTGGATCTGATAATGTATGTAATTTGCTAAGTTCTAACTACTGTTTCCTTTAGCAGCTGGCACTGTGATAAAGCTTAAGTTCAAGCTGGAAGTCAGACTTCTAGCCAGGGATACCCATATTTGAAAGTTGTTACGGGTGGCATTTTGAAGTTACATATTTGAAATTTTCTAGGAATTGCAAACAAGAAAACTTGAGTATTCATTTTAATTACTACCCTATGCTAATCAAAAAATACTTTATTTTTCTACCATGTCAAGTATATTCAGATATAGAAAATATTAAGTGTCAAAAAGACAACTTTTTTGGAGGATCACTTCTATTAAATTGGCTAATCTCTATAATATAAATTTACTTTTCTTTACAAGGCCTTGGATTTCAGTGATGATGAAAAAGAAAAAGAAGCCAAACAGAAAAAAAAACCTCATATTCAAGGCCGGAAAAAACTCAAATCTGAATTTAATGAGCCTGGTAAGTGAATTGTAATAAATATTGTAATTCCTTCTCTTCATTTACATCTGTATAAGTTCATCAATAATATAAAACTGGAGGAAACATCTAGGATCTTTCTGTTTACCTCCTGGCATCCTGCTAGCTTCAGAGGCATTACACAGCATGGGATATGATAGGAGAGAGTCACAGGAATATTGAGTGGTAGTTTTATGAGCTTAAGGATGTCAAAATGGCTTCTAAGGTAACACAAACTGAGCCTTGCTAGAGTCATTTGTGCCTGTCAACACTTTTTCTCAAGAAACTTATTTGCTCCCATTTTTAGAATTTTATGATGTAGTACTTAATTAACAGTATTTTGTTTTTGAGCATGCTTTTTCCTTGCCTTTTTAAAAAATTAAACTTTTTGAGATAACTGTAGATCCATATACAGTTGTAAGAAATAATAGGAGAGATACTGTTCCAGTTTTCACCAGTCATAACATCTTGCAAAACTATGTTGTACAGCTTTTCTGCCGAGATAATGACATTTACACATTCAGGATACACAATACTTCTGTCATCAGAGATCACCTGTACACAAATACTTAAGGCAGTTTTCCTCCTAACAGTCCCAAAGTGGAAGCAACCCATATGTCTTTCAGTGGATGAATGGCTGTGCAACCTGTGGGAGAAACAATGTTGCTTCTGGTCAAGGTGATAGCTCAAGTTCTGCGTGTGATCTCTGCTGTTGTGCCCTGATGTCCTTGTGCCCTGGGTAGTTCATTGCTGCCTGTCAAGTACAGAAGTGCAGGTTCCCTATCAGCCTTGGAGAGTGTGGGCAGGGATAGTGCCACAGATTTTTCTCTGGTGTTTGGCTGGAGTAGAGTGATTGTTGTCTATACGTTTTCTTGTCTAGCTAGGTCCTCTTTCCTAATTTTTGGGCTTCAAGCTCCCTTTTCAGTTCATTTAAAATCAACATTTTATGCTTTCTACTTTTTCAACTGCCACAAGATATACTAGAAATTAAAGCAAGGGCATTATTGAAATTTCAAACAGTTCCTTTTGAATATAGTAAACTTACTACATTTTTGGTTTTTTGCTTTTTTCCTTACTCATAGGTGAAGAGTTTGGTGAAGTACATCAGAATTGGAATGCTTGTACCTCTGCTTCAGAGCATTCAAAAGGATATCGCAACAGAGAATTTACACGAGGATTTTCCAGGGGTAGATATCCTCGGGCTAGCCATGGCAGGCCTCTGCCTCAGCAGTTTTATAACTCAGAACATGTGGTGTCTCAGCAGACATCGGGATTTCCACCTCAAAGACAAGATAATTCTGTTTTGCCACAATACCCCTTTCCTCCTCCAATGTTTGAAATGCATAATTTTTCACTCCCTCCACCCCCCCCACCCCCACCACCACCACCACCACCACCTGCACCTGTAAACATGGGCTGGGCTGCACCCAACATGGCACCTCATCTACTACTTAACTTGCCATACTCCCTCCCCCCACCTCCTCCCCCTCCTCCCCTGCCTCCCCCACCCTCTTCCGGAGATAGTAATTCTTCTCATTATGGACCTTACTATTAGGTCAGTTTATGCATTTCCAGAGAAATGTGTACTTTTCATATTATATTTTTTTCATAAGAAACTGATTATTGAGCTAGATTTTTAAAAACACTGTAAAATACTAATTGATTTCTTTAGTTGTATGTTTATATATATATCCAGTTATATAATATTCAATTAAAACTTTGACTCTATACTTTCCTCCACCCCATTAAGGAATGTATATAGAAACAGATATAGAGCAAATTTCATCATAGGATAAAATATACTAAATTCATTTATTTTCTTGTATAATCTGAAAATAAGAGTTGAAGTCCTGTTGAGTCTTTAAAATAAAATATTTTTGTAAATGTATGCTTTGAAAGTCAATTTTGGTTATAAAAAACTCACCAGTAAATTTAAGTGACCCTATTTTTTTCTTTAAGCAGGTGAGGGGTATAGAGGAGGAGATCCTTATATGGTGGCAAAAGCTCTGACTATAACTAAAGTAAATATTTATTAACTATGCACAGGCAGTCTTGCATTATCTTTGCAGATTTCCATTGTTTGGTCACTACTCAGAAAGCTTTACTGTTTAACCACTGAAAAAGGACTTGAAGATTATTCAAAGTAAAATGTATTGAGAAGTTATGTCTTCCATATCTGTTTTTCAGATGTTCACATGTCTGGTTAACAACTAGATACAATAAATAAAGCTACTGAATGAATGATTTTAGAGTTTTCAATTAAATGAATAGTGACGTTACTTCACATCATGAAGTGTCAATGTAAGGGAAATTGCAGAGTTTTAGAATTACAAGAGGTCTTCAAGATAAACTAGTTGTCATTTAATAAATGAGGAGCCTCACTGTGGGTTCCAAAGAGATTGAGTCATTTAAACAAAGTCACTCAACTGGTGAGCTGGCAAAGAGTTTGACCTAGCACTCTGTATTTTCAGATGAGTACTTTCCACTGAGTTGGTGCTTTCCAATCTTTCATTATTTGACACTTGTAGAAAATAATGTTTGTATGACACATAGAAGTCATCTGGAGTCCACTTAGCACAAGCGCATGGACATTGGTTGCACTGAGCCCCCCTTGACTTCCCTGTGGGTTGAAGAGACTCTTTGCATTATTCATAGTATACAAATTGAGAGACTTTGCATTATTTGTCTTTGCAACTTCTCTTGAAGAGGTGTCCTCACAGGTTATGGCACAGTCTTTTTCTGGTTAGTAGAATATTGTAACAGTTAATATGAGAGAATAACTAAAATCACTAAAAGAAAAACCGAGAACCTTTTTTTTACAGGAATGGGAGGAGTAAGATATTATGGTAAGTCATCAAGCTATTGTAATCACCATAACATTTAAACATCTTTCCATTTCTGTGCCTCAGGTACAGACATACCTCAAAGATGCTATGGATTCGGATCCAGACCACAATAGGGCAAATGTTGTAAAAAAGAGAGTCACGTGCATTTCTTGGTTTCTCAGTGTATATTAAATTATTTTTATACTATAAGCAGTTAAGTATGCAGTAGCATTATGTCTAAGAAACTGTGCATATCTTTTTTTTTTTTGAGTTGGAGTCTCACTCTGTCGCCCAAACTGGAGTGCAGTGGCCGCTCCGAGCCACCGCAGCCTCGATCTGCTGGGCTCCGGCGATCCTTCCGCCTCAGCCTTCCAAGTAGCCGGAATTACAGGCATGCACTACCACGCCCAGCTGATTTTTTGATTTATTGTAGAGATGAAGTCTCGCTGCCCAGGCGGGTCTCAAACCCGCGGGCTCAGGCACTGTATATCTTAATTTTAAAATATTTTACTGCTAAAAAAAAATCATCTGTGCCTTCAGTGAGCAGTAATCTTTTTCTGCTGAATAGTCTTGCCTGGGTGCTGATAGCTGCTGACTGATCAGGTAGTGTTGCTGAAGGTGGGGGTGACAAGACAACAATGAATTTTGCCACATTGACACTTTTGCAAAAGATTTCTCTGTAGCACGCAATGCTGTTTCTACTATTTACCAATAGTAGAACTTCTTTCAAAATTGGAATCAATTCTATCAAACTCTGCCACTGCTTTAGCAACTGTTTATGTAATATTCTAAATCCTTTGTTGTCATTTCATCAGCGTTCCCACCATCTTCACCAGGATTAGATTTCATCTCAAGAAACCACTTTGCTCATCCGTAAGAAACAACCCCTCATTTGTTCAAGTTTTACTATGAGATTGCAGCAATTCAGTTACATCTTCAGGTTCCACTTCTAATTCAAGTTCTCCTATTTTCACCACATCTGCAGTTACTTCCTCCACTGAAGTCTTGAACCCCTCAAAATCATCCAAACTCTTGTTAACATTTTGAACTCCCATGAATAATAAATGTTCTTAATTGTATCTAGAATGGTGAATGCTTTCTCAAAGATTTTCAATTTACTTTGCCCAGATCCGTCAGATGAATTACTATCTATGTTAGCTATAGCCTTGTGAAGTAATTTGGTTCTCTCTCTCTTTTTTTTTTTTTTTTTTTTTTTTTTGAGTTGGAGTCTTACTTTCACCCAGGCTGGAGTGCAGTGGCATACTCACGGCCACCCAGTGTCAACCTACTGGGCTGAGGCAATCCTTCTGCCTCAGCCTTCCAAGTAGCCAGAACTACAAGCGCTCGCTACCATGCCTAACTGATTTTTGATTTATTGGAGAGACAGGTCTTATCAAGTTGTCTGACTTGATCCAGAACCTGTGGGCTCAGGCAATCTACCTGTATTGGCCTCCCAAAGTGCAGGGACTACAGGCTGAGCCACCGAGCCTGGCCTAATTTGGTTCTTAAAAAGACTGGAAAGTTGAAAGTACTTCTTGATCCATGGGCTTCAAAATGGATATTGTGTTAGTAGGCATGAAACAACATTAATTTTCTGCATGATAGCTTTTGGGTGACCGTGCACATTATCAATGAGCAGTAATATTTTGAAAGGAATCTTCTTTTCTGAGCTGTAGGTCTCAACAGTTGGCATAAAATATTCAGTGGACCAAGCTGTAAACAGATATGCTATCATCCAGGCTTTGTTGTTCCATTTGTAGAGCACAGGCTATATAGTTAGCATAATTCTTAAAGCCCTAGAATTTTTGGAATGGTAAGTGAGCATAGGCTTCAATTTAAAGTTATCAATTGCATCATTTCTTAGTAAAAGAGTCGACCTGTTCTTTGAAGCCAGGCATTGACACCTCTCTAGCTATGAAAGTCCTTGTTGGTACCTTCCAATAGAAAACTATTTCATCTGCATTGACAATCTTACTTATTGTGACCACCTTCATTTATGGTCTTAATTAGATCTGGGTAACTTGCTGCTGCTTCTCCATCAGCACTTACTGTTTCACCTTGCACTTCTATGTTATGGAGACAGCTTCTTTCCCTAAACTCATGAACCAACCTCTACTAACTTCCAACTTTTCTTCTGCAACTTCTCATGCTTTAGGGAATTTAAGAGAGTTAGGGCTTTGCAGTGGATTAAGTTTTGGTTTAAGGGAGTGTTGTGGATGGTTTAATCTAGCCAGACCATTCAAATTTATATTAATGTTAAGCCTGTTTTGCTCTCTTATGTATGTGTTCACTGGAGTAGCACTCTTAATTTCCTTCAAGAACTTTTCCTTTGCATTCAAAACTTGTCTAGTTTGAGCACAAGAGGACTAGTTTTTAGCCTGTCATGGCTTTCATGCCTTCTTACTAAGCTTGTCCTTTCTAGCTTTGATTTAAAGTTGGAGAAGGGTGATTGTTCTTTTCACTTGAACACTGAGAGGCCACTGTAGGGTTACCAGTTGGCCTAATTTTAATTTTGTTTCTCAGGGAATAGGCCTGAGGGGAGAGACTGAAGAATGTGGCTAATGGAGCAGTCAAAACAAACACATTATCAATTCAGAGTACTGTAGTTTATGGGCACAGTTCATGGAACCCCAAAAGCATTGCAGTAGTAACATCATAGATCACTTATCACAGATCACCATAATGGAAATATTAATGGAAAAGTTTAAAATATTTTGAGTGTTACCAAAATATGACACAAAGCAGAAAGTAAGCAAATGCTGTTGGAAAAAATGGCACCAATGGAGTTACTAGAGATAGGGTTGGAGCAAGCTTCCCGTTTGTAAAAAAATACGATGTCTGACGTACAATAAAATAACGTATGCCTGTTACTGATAGTGGATATTTAATATCAAAAGCAACATAGAGTAGCAAGGCACAGTGACTCACACCTGTAATCCCAGCACTTTGGAATTCTAGAGCAGGAGGATTGTTTGAGATCAGTTGGGCCATATAGTGAGACTGCGTCTCTACAAAAAGCAAAAAAATTAGGCATGGTGGCATGTGCCTGTAGTCCTAGTTACTTAGCAGGTTGAGGCGGAAGGATTCCTTGAGCCTAGGAGTTCGAGGCTACAGTGAGCTATAGTCACACCATTCCACTCTAGCCTGGGCAGCAGAGCAAGACCCTGTCTTTTTTAAAAACAAAACAACTAGCCGGGCTCAGTGGCTCAGCCTGTAATCCCGCGCCTTTGGGAGGCTGAGGTGAGTGGATTGCCTGAGCCCGCGGGTTCGAGACCCACCTGGGCAGCGAGACCTCATCTCTACAATAAATCAAAAAAAAAATCAGCCGGGCGTGGTAGCGCGTGCCTGTAATTCCAGCTACTTGGAAGGCTGAGGCGGAAGGATCGCCGGAGCCCAGCAGGTCGAGGCTGCGGTGGCCGGAAGCTGCCACTGCACTCCAGTCTGGGCGACAGAGTGAGACTCCAACTCAAAAAAAAAAAAACAAAAACAAAACAACTGAATTACACAACTCAATTCCTGCTTTCAGTTGAGTTGGTATTTTAATCACTTAGATCCAATTTGCCTTCTTTCCTCTCCAGTAGACCCTCTGTATCTGTGGGTCCTGCATCTGTGGACTCAACCAATCCTGGATTGAAAATGCTTGGAAGAAAAAAACGAATGGTTGTGCCTGTACTGAACATGTACAGACTATTGTCATTATTTCCTAAGCAATGCAGTATACCTACTTATATGGTATTTATACTGAATCAGGTATTATAAGTATTCTGGAGATAATTTAGCATATATAGAAGGATGTGTGTAGGTTGTATACAAATTCTACACAGTTTTTATATAAGGGACGAGTATTTATGGATTTTGGAACCAATCCCCCATAGATACCACGTAACAAATAATTTAAGGCTTTTGAAACTTTGGGGTGCCTAGAAATCACTCTATTAGTTAAAAATACACATTCTTAGATTACATCTCTAGATAGACCTACAGACCTATTTTAAAAAGATACTCCAGGTGGTTAATTTCAGAATTTATTCTCAGTCTATAAATATTTCAGGGCAGATACACTACTACAGCTTATTAACGCTTCATACTGAAACTTCAGGGAGTTCTATTTGGGGTAGCAGTTGTAGGGATTAGTGGCAAAGAAATAAAAACATAGCTTTCTAAATTGTATCATTTGCATCTCATTTGGTTCTCGGGAGTGTATTTTGCCAACTACATTTATCTTTGGAATTTAAGATATGGAAACCAACTGCCATAGTGTGAATGTGCCCCTTCCAAAATTTATGTGTCAATACTTAATTTCCACTGTGGCTGCATTAAAAGGTGGGGTCTTGAATGTGATTAAGTCATGAAGGCTCTGCATGCATGAATAGATTAGTGCCTTAGAAAAGGCCTGGAGGGAACTAGATTCAGTTTCTTTTGCTCTTCAATCCCTTCCACCATATGAGAACACAAGGTTCTTTCTCTCAGCAGGATATTGCAACAAGGTGCTGTCTTGAAAGCACCAGCCCTAACAGATGTTAATCTGTTGGCAACTTGATCTTGGACTTCCCAGGCTCCAGATCTGTAAAATATAAATTTATTTTTATTTACTTTTTATTTATTTTTTAGAGATTGGGATCTTGCTTTGTTGCCCAGGCTGATCTCAAACTCTGTCTCAAGCAATTCACCCACCTCAGTCTCCTAAATATCTGGGATTATAGGTGTGAGTCACTGTGCCCAGAATAAATTACTATTGTTTATAAGTTCCCTAGTCTGTGGTATTTTGTTATAGCAGCACAAATCACCAGTTGTCTTATTTGAAAGAAATGTTGCAATTGATATATCCCTTAATCTTACAGCGCTTCCTTTAAATTCATGTGGCCCTAGATCTTTAAATTTCTAGCTGATATAAAGGCAAATACTTAAGATGTTCTCCTCACATTTTCTCACTTCCAATAAGAATTCTTTATATAGTATTTTCCTATAATAAATTAAGATAGGTTGACATTCATGATTGCATGTGAATAATGCCTTCACATGTTTTCACATGTTACAAATACTCATGTGGTATAATGAAATTAAAATAACACCCTACACTAATATATAAAGACGAGTAATTTCTCTGTGCATGTGCGTTCTCTCTCTCTCTCTCTCTCTCTCTCTCTCTCTCTCTCTCTCTCTCTCTCTCTCCCTCCCTCCCTCCCTCCCTCTCTCCCTCTCTCTCACTGTTTTGACTGAGTAATTTATAATGAGCAGAAAAATGTACTGGTTCACAATTCTGGAGCCTAGGAAGTCCAGTATCAAGGTGTGGTAACTGGCAAAGGTCTTTTTTCTGCATCATCACATGATGAAGGCAAGAGGGTCAGATGGAACAAGAAGGTGCTGAACTCACCTTTTTAAAATGGCACCATTCCCCTCATGTAAAATCAGGGACTGAGACCATCACCTTTTAAAAGTCTCACCTATTAATACTGTTACAATGGCAATTAAATTGCAACATGTATTTTGGAAGGGATAGGCATTCAAAATCATAGCAGAACATGTTTTAAAGACCATGTAGTTAAGTCAGATCGTTAAATACCAAGAATGTATTCATTTCTTCTATGTAGCTAACTGATTAGTGGTAGACACTAAAATGTCAATGTGTACTACTGGGACACAAGGAGGACATACGTAATAAACTGTGATAGGGTGCCTGTGGCAGATGCCTTCATTGTTTAGGGATACGAGAAATATAGAATCCCCTCTTATTCTCTTGCTCTCCACCCATACTGTGATTTGTCACCCCACCTCACTGTTACTTTTTTGTTGCTTGCTTAGAGATGGTGAACATCAAGTACATTTTAAAAATTCAGCCCATTTTTTGAATAAATTAGAAGAATCTGAGTTCCAGCTTACTGTAATTTTAAGCTACTTAATAAATATGCAACAGTATTTAAAATCCTCAGGTGCTAAAAATAAGTTAAGATAACAATCATATTGATTTGGAGAGACATAGAACCTCAGATATAATGTGCCATTTATATGTGTTTTCTTTCAACAGTAACGTTTGGTATTTGTATTTAATTTTATAAATTTACATTATAAATTTGAAGACAGTATGTTTAACTGGTCTTAATGCTTCCTACTAATTCCCATTATTGAGTTATTTTCTGTTGTAAGAAAGGTAAGCTCTTTCATTTCTGGACTCAAGTCAGGGAATATAAGTAAAGGAAGAGACATAATTCCTAATGTGTCTACTTCTCAGTCTTTTCCAGTCTATTTGGGTAAGGTACCTTAAGTAGGCTTGAGAAAATTATTTTCTTAGGACACACTTAGGACTTTGGATTTTTTTGAAATAGTCGTGTACTTCTGTAATTAAGTGCTAAGGAAAACAGATTCATTTATTGCTAAGTACTAAATTCTTTAAAAATGAGTTTAAAAACTGACTAATTTATAGAGTTGATACAAGCAAACCCCCAAATCAGGGCTCAACCCAGTAGGCAAAGAGGGTTCTTGGTTTCATGCAAGAAAGGATTCAAGTGTTAGCCTTAAATAGAATAGAAAACAGAACTAGAAACTGAAAACATGCTTATTGAAGTGAGAGAGAGCAAGCTACTCCATAGACCCAGCTGATTTTATGTAAGTAAGGGGTGAATTATTGATGTGTTTTCCAGGAAAGGGGTGGAGAGTTCCCAGAAATGATGGTTCCTCTCCTTTTTAAACCACATAGGGTAACTTCCAGAAGTTGCTATCGTTATTTTAAACATGCATGGTGCTGGTGGGAGTGTCTTTTTTTGCATGCTGATGTATTGTAATTCATATATAATGAGCAAAAAGGGCAAGCAGAGGTCACTTTTTATGCCATCTTGGTCTTAGTTGGTTACAGCTGACTTTAGCTCGTCTTCTCGCTGCATCCCACCATCTCAGGAACTTAGATATAGGTCTTGTGACTTCTGTCTTGAGAGACTTAGTCCTACTGGATCCCTATCTCAGAGTTAATTTATATTCACACAATAAGCATTCATAAAATATTTGTTCTGATGCATGTTTGGCACCAATGATGATAAGCTCTGAGGCCTAAATATTTAAAAAACAGATACTTTCAGTAGAATGCAAGCTGGAAAATATAAAAAGCAAAGAACTGTGTTATTTATAAGAATTCAAGTTTAAGTAATGTTGCAGCTACATTATTTATGATTTAATATATATAGGATAAAAAGTAAAAACACACATTTTGTGTCCTTTTCTGCAGATAAATTGCCAATACACCAAAAATATTTTTTTCTCATTCTGTGACTGAGTCTGACCCTAAATTTATATAAATATAAATTAGGATAGAGATAAAATCCTATATGGAAATGGATTATATGCAATTATGTTCTAGAAGACCCAGAAAACATTTACTGAAGCGTGGCCCAAATTAAAGTTCAGAAATATCTCCTTAATGTCATCTATCAGACCAAAACACTTGTTTTGAACTACTAGCAACAATGAATCTCATTTTTTACTCTGTGCAATGATAAATTGTTGTCATTGGTGGACTAGATGTGTGTGTATAATTACTTATTGTTCTGGAAGCAAAGTACAATTTTTTATATCAAATGGTGAACACTTAATAATGAAAGTAAGCAGTGAAAAAAAAATCAAATATTCTCTCCTGTATATTCTATAAAAAGTATACTATATACTATCCATATATATTATCGTGCATATTTATAAGTAGTGATACATTTGTATGTATATGTATTTACATTTATACATATTAGTATGTATGTATAACACAGGCTAGTAAAAAAAAGCCTAATTGTTATACATATTTCAGTTGTTCAGTATGTTTCATTTCTACTCATGTAACATTGATGAAGTGGAAATAAATTTTGCATTGCATTATCTCATAGTTAGTCTCATTACCCCATCCCCCAAGAGAACAAACTGACCTTGATTGTGTGGTAAAAGCTTTTTATTTATATTGAAGATAAATGGGCCAAACATTGTTTTTAACAAGAGGTATGACCCAAATAATCAGAGCGGATGCAAAGAGATAGGATCTATTAGCATAGAATTCTTATTAAAATCGGTGGTCTATAATGTTTGGATGGTAGAAATGAACTTCTAAAATGTCCTCAGTATCAATACCCACTACAGTGTGCAAAATCTATTACTGCAGCTGCTTAAAGCTTTTAGTGTGTGCTTCCACGACATACAGGGATGCTGGAAAACATTTGCTCTCTCCCCCAACCCATACTCTGGCCAGTATCTGTTTGATTATGTGTCATGCAGTGTGCTTCATCTCGGACATGAGTTGGCACTGTCAGACTCAATTATGTAAGCTGTCCTAGTAGCTGATTTATGCAAAGCAAATGATTAATTTTCTTTAATGTCAGTTTGGTTTCTGACTAAGTATAATTGCTGATATATTTGTTGGCAACAACATAAGTTGAAATGAATTCTGTTTAGCAAGCTGATGGCCAGAAAAGTATTTAATGGCAGAAGAAAATGGCTGTAAGCATTAATTTTGTTAATGTGGTTAAATCCTGTTAGTTTGAAACATACAAAATTGCCTACAAGATGACAATTTTATATGGTTCAATCTAAAATGTGGACAATGGAATACATTACTTCCCAAATTCCTTTTTCTTTATATAAAACATCTGCCTGTGCCATTACTCCACAGAGCACACTTTGGAAACACTATTGTAGGGGACAGCCTGCAGAAATTCGTGGTAGTGCCCTTTTTTCAAAGATACCTCTACACTTGCTAAGAAGACAGTAGTTAGAAGCTTATGAAGCCCAGAAGAAATATTAAATCTTTTGCATTAGGTTAGGAAACTGCTGTTCTTTAGCACAGAATTTGTGGTTCTTCACATTAGACTTTTTGTTTCCTAGTATTCCAGAACCTACTGAAAATCTGTGAGATGTACATTTTTCTGGCAGATGGGGTTCATGGCTTTCATATTGTTTTCAAAGCAACATCTGAAGATGGAGAAAGAAAGGGGCTAGATAGAGAGACCCTCTCAAAGTTTTACATATATACAGATGAGCAGGTATAACATATAAATGTTTCTCAAATTTGATAATTCACAAATCTTAAAATAATTGTTTTAAACCTTCAATAATACATCTACAGATCACAGTTTGGGAAACACTGAGTTAACAAATTGAAATTTCATTTGTATTAAAATATCTTTTCTATTTTCTATAGAATTTTTATACCTGCAATAATGTACTTGTAACTATGGACCTCAATTTGAAGAAACAGTGATCTAAACCATGTTGGGTTTCAAACGGCTCTGAGGAAAAACTTCTGAACAATTGTAGCCAGGAAATATTTAATGGTCTAGAAAATGTCTAGCATGTATGTTTCTGCCAATAGGGAATTTATTTTTAATTTAGACTATAAACAGGAAATCACTCTTCCTCTAAAAGAAAAGGCACTGTCTTCAGCTTAGCACATTAAGTAGCCTGTCTCTGCTTTGCAGGGTCCATTCCAGGCATACTGTGACAGAGTAAAATTTGAGCTAGTCCATAAAGTCTAAGAACATTCTACACATACTAAAAAAAAAAAAAAAAATGGCCAAACACAACAACAACAGAAAAGATGAGGACTAAACTCTGACCTTTTTTTTTCTCTCTCTAGTGCTAAATTCCTAACTAAGGAGTCTGGGGAGTCATCCTGCGGTCTCATCAGACAAGTTTTTATTAACCCTATATAATGTGGCTTACTTTCCAGTCTGACTCTGACATAAAACCACATAACAAATAAGGAAATAAAAGATAGTTTATAGGTCTGCAAAGCTATCTCTTGGTGAAATTTGCATCTGTCTAGAGAATCCAGGATCTCCAGAGGAGCTATCTACTCTCTTTTGCCATGTAATCTCCCTAAGGTCTGCCACTTGAGAGGCTTCATCCACAGATCAAGAAACTTCCTCTCACCTCTCTGTTTCCCTATCTCAACATTGACATTTTATTTACTAATTTCTAAATTCCTTAGACAAAACCTGACTCTTACTCCCACTTGTCAATCAGGAAATCTTTGAATCCACCTATGACCTGTAAATTACCACCACCTCCCCACTCCCCACCCCCACTTCAAAGTGCCCCAGAGAGAACCAATGTAAATCTTACATGTATTGATTTATGTGAGTTTTATTGTTTTTTGTTTTGGTAACTGCTGTCTACCTAAGATATATATACCTAAGCTGTAATTCAACCTCCCTGGGCACATGTTCTCAGGCCCTCTTAGGATGTTCCATGGGCTAAGGTCACTCACATTTGGCTCAGAATAAACCTTGAATATTTTATGGTTTTGTCTCTTATGTCAACAAAGGGAAAGACCCAAATAGAACAGAAAATCATCCAGGAAAGTTTCTAGGAGATGAATGGAGATGAGGACAGAATGAGACAATTCTCTTAGGCCTAACTGGTTAAGGCACTCCTTACCTCTTTAGGGTGGAGAACCTGGAAGTTTGGTAGAAGTTTAGTAGAGGACCTGAAATTCACTTATATGGTTGCATAATTTATTTTTTGTTATATAAAAGCAAAATATATAGATTGTCCTTACAAAAAAGTGGATTCACTCATGTTAGTTAATACTTTGTTAGCTTTCATAAGGTTTTAGTCAAAACCTTATCCAGATACTTTTACATATGATTCTCTGGACTGGATAGACATTTTATGCCAGTTCCTTTTGTGGGCAAGTAGAGGTGTCCCTTACAAATGCTCATTTAAGAAGTTATATTTCTGCCTGTGAATACAGCATGAGATATAAGAATAGACTTCAGTTCTCATACAGTGTTCTTCTTTCTTTGTCATAACACTCATGACATTTGATTGTAATTGATTGTTTAGTTGATCTTCCCTATTGATTGTTTAGTTGATCTTCCCTATTAGAGTGCTACCTTCCTGAGGCCAGCACAATCTGATGATATGTATCCTTACTTGTAGCACTCAAAAGGTAATTAAGAGACAGTAATTAAAAACTTTGTTCCTCGATGCCACTTGCTGGTTTATCCCCCTTGGATTCTCCTTTCATATTTCTAGAGTATAGTGGTTTATATGTGCTGATTCCAGATGATTATCATGTATATCAGTGAATATTCTTTTTATTTATTGACTAGAAAATATTTCTCAGGTTATCACAAACCTATTTTAGCACAGATTTCCAAGACAGTTTTTCCTCAAGAATGGCTCTGAAAGATCAATAAGAAACGGATTCACTTTTTCTTGGAACTGTTTTTGAGAGACCCCTAACAATTCTAATTTAGAATTCAGCATTTTAGAACAGCAAAACTAATTTGTTTCCCTTAGGATAACACTTTTTTTTTAAAATCTGAGTTTAGAAGATACTAAAATATGGCTACCAAATAATTAAAAATGATAAGTCTACCACAGGGTTTTTGGGATGATCTGTATATTGATAATCCAATAAGATTATATCCAAATACTTTTAAAAATGTTGCCCTTTGTAGATAGTAAAGAATAACGGATGATGTATCTATATGTAATGAGGTTTCTAGGGAGTTTAAAAATAAAGAATGAGAAGGGAATACTTAGTATCCTAGGAGATGTTTTCTTCCTCTTCCTAGATCAGCTTTCCTCTACTTTGTAATAAAGCTTCAGGGTAAGAAAGCCACTGAAGGTCATGTGCTAGATTTACCTGTAAATATATTTAAAAAAAAATAGAAACACAAATCTGCAAATCTCTTGGAGCAACTGGTAGAGAACAACATATAATTTCCTGTTAACATTTCTTTTAATGAACCACCCTAGTGAACTTTCATCTACTCATTTATTCAATTAATATTTGTTTTTTGCTTGTTATTGGCCAATCATTTTATGCCAGGAATACAATCTTTATTATGCAATCGTAGGAAATGCACACACAAATAAGGATACCAGGTGGTATCATACAAGCAAGTGTTTGTACAGGGCATAGAGGTGAGAGAGGCCAATTTTACCTTGGGTAAGGAGGGAAAGAGGAAGAAGTAGGGGATAATTTACAGAGAACACCATTCTGGGACAAAGAAAATGAGGGATAAACCTGAGAAAAGCCAAAGAACTGTAAAATAGCTCATATTTTGAAAAACAGACACGTATGACTGGTATAAAGAATACATGAGGATGGAATGGAGGAAAACAATTTCTGAAGTTTGAAAGTAACAAAGCCAGATGACAAGCAAGCTTTGAGGCCTTACCAAGGAGTTTTATCCTGGAAGTGATAGACAGCACTAGCCATGTATTTTCCAATAGGTTAGCATATTTTGTTTCATATTTTGGAAATACTGTCTTGGAAAATGAGTTAGAAGGGCAAAAATGGGGAGAAGAAGGTTAGGAAATTATTGATGGAAGCAGTATAGGAGAGTGATAATGGGACTTCTAGTGATTGAGAGGGGAGATGAGTACGCATGGTAGGAACTTAAGAAGCCCCCTCCCTTAACCTTGGGGAGGTGAGTCTCCTCTCATTCTCTCTTGCTCTCACTCTCACTCTCCATTCCCCATTGCTTTGTTAAACTCTGGTGTGTCCACGTGGCTCTTTGTGCTATGGCCACCATGTTACCTAGCCTTGGACCCCTTCCCTACCTTGGCGGGGCAGTGAATCTCTTCCGTCTTTCTAATTTACTTTCTAAATACATTATATTTTCCAATCTAAAAAAGAAACAAAAAGAACTTGAGCATCAATTATGGGACTTGCAGTGCTGGGGAGGAGTCAGAGAAGGAGGGCACCTGCAGTGACTCTCAGGTTTCTATGTTGAATGACTAGCTAGGGTGTCCCTGAAAAAAAAGGGATGCATTTTGCATATTTTGCCTTAATCTTCACAACAATTTTGTGATATTGGAAACATTATTAGCATTTTATAAAGAAGAAAAATGAAGACTTGTATAGATAAAAGATTTTGTTTGAAATCTTACAGCTCACAGTTGATGAAATCATACTGAACACAAAGTTGTCTGATCTTAGGATCTGTGCTTGTAACCAGCAATCTAGGTTTTCTCACAAAGCACTGATAAACTGTATGATATTCAAAAGTTGGAACTGAGGAACAGAAAAAGAAATATCATAACAAAGATTAAGAAAAAAATTATTACACCTATGTTTAAGGAGACATTAGTGCTAAGAAAGTCTGCTAGAACTCAACCAACACATATTGAATACCCATATATGCCTTATATATGATGGGGAACCCAAAAAACCTGGAATTATCGTTTGGAGGGCAGGCCCTTGGAGTACACTTGGAATGTGTTCCTCCAGATCAAAAGGCCAATACAAGTTTTTATCTGGGAGTTTTGAGAAGGTTGCATCATGATTTGTGGAAGAAGCATCCCACAAACAGGTAACTGGTTCTTTCACCATGACAGTGCCTACCCACACCATGCTGAGTGTTCAGCCATTTTGACCACACATGGCCTGATCCCCGTGCCCCATCCTTCTTCGTCACGTGATCTCACCCAAATAACTGTTTTTTTGTGTGTTTCACCAGATGAAAAAAGTCCTCAAAGGGAAACATTTTGCCAATGTGGAAGAGGCAAAACAAAAAACATAAAAATTGATGAGTTCAAAAACTGTTTTGAACAAGTAGAAAAAATATCTCAATAGGTATATTGCATCCAACAGAGAGTACTTTGAAGGTAACTAAAGTTTAAACATGCCAGAATAAATACACATTTTTTTTTTTTTTTTTTGCGTTGGAGTCTCACTGTCGCCCAGACTGGAGTGCAGTGGCCGCTCCCGGCCACCGCAGCCTCGACCTGCTGGGCTCCAGTGATCCTTCCACCTCAGCCTTCCAAGTAGCTGGAATTACAGGCATGCGCTACCACACCCGGCTGATTTATTGATTTATTGTAGAGATGAGGTCTCACTGCCCAGGTGGGTCTCGAACCCGTGGGCTCAGGCAATCCACTCACCTCAGCCTCCCAAAGGCGCAGGATTACAGGCTGAGCCACTGAGCCCGGCTTAAATACACATTTTTAAATAAACAATTTCCATTTTGGGAGTTCCCCTCTTGCGGATCACATAAATATGTGAACAAAAATATTTCAAGATTAATTCAAAGATATAGTTTTTTATTCATCCACTTATAATTTTTTCTCTCAATTGCATAAAAGAATACTTGTGATAACAGTTATGTAATTAAGCTACAAATTTTCACGAGTTTCATTCATGTGTACTCCACTGAGTTAAAACTTTGTAATATTCTGGTACCCATGAAAGTAATCAGTTGGAAGCTGGATTGTTCTTAAAATTTGTCATAAGTAGTTGCTTTAAACTTTTATATAATTAGAAAATATGTTCTTTTTAAAATTAGTATATGTTTTTCAGATTATTAACATTATCTAACACTTAATATTTATAAAAAACTGATAATGTATCTGTTGCCATATTGTGTCAATTTTAGGAAGTGATTTTGAATATGTTCAGCAACAATAGACTTCTAAGATCTGTTGAATGTCACATATTTGTTTATTATAAAAGAGGCAGTTTTGCTTCAAGAAGCAATTTGGTGTCATAATGATGATTTTAGTTTACATAATAAATTGGCAAAAATTTATATGTAGAGGGGTTACTTTTACTTCTGTTTTGTTCAATCTCCTATTCTTCTTTATGAGTGCAAACTAGTGCAACCTCTATGGAAAACAGTGTGGTGATTCCTAAAAGCTCTAAATATCGACCTCCCATTTGACCTACTGGGAATATACCCTGAAAAACTCAAATCACTCTATAAAAAAGATATCTGCACACGTATGTTTATCACAGCATTGTTCACAATAGCAAGAACCTGGAATCAACCATACTGTCCATCAAAAGAAGACTGGATTTTAAAAATGTGGTACATATACATGATGGAATACTACGCAGCCATAAAAAAGAACAAAATCATGAACTTCACAGCAAACTGGATGGAATTAGAGTCAATAATACAGAGTGACCTCTCACAGAAACAAAGATCTGAGTATCTCATGTTTTCACTCATAGTGGACCTTGAACATTCATGTAATACTATAAGAAAAGGACTGATAGTGGTGGGAAACTATGGGGGGTGGAGGGGAAGGGAGGTGGGATTAATGGTAGTCAATATCTGTCTGGGGACGGGGAGACACCCCTTATCAACAAGGGTACCTGAACGAAACATATTTGTATACCTAACCCTTAACTGTACCCCACAATATCAAAATAAAAAATATTGATTATAAAAAAAATTTATATGTAGTCTTGTTTTACCCTAAAAATTGTGCATAGAAATTTATCTCTACAATTAAAATTTATAGGGAAGATTTATGAAAATAGCTAGCTGCAAAATTCTGTTGTGTTCGTGCATGTTAAAAATATCCAACTTGTAATTTAAATATGAAAGAATATTGCATCATATTAGTAACACGATTTGGTCAGTGCTTGTCTTAAGGAAAGAAATGACTTTTTTTTCTATTTGTTGATTTTGCCTGTTTAATCATTAAAAAAAATGTAACTTGCAAGATGTGTCAGTTAATTAACACAAAAACATGACCAATAAAAATTCCAAAAAATTGCCCAGCTTTCCAAATAAACTTAATTATTGAAATGCAAATAAAATTAAGTAGATGAATGCTATTTTCAGTATATTAAATTGGCAAAAACAGGTAGAAATATGATTATATGATTACCCTACTGAATATAATAGAGACTTTAAAAATTGTCATTGTTCTACAAACCTTATAGAGAGTAACTTAGTAAAACATACAAGGAGTCTTTCATGCACTTGATTTTAGTAATTCTACTTTTGTAAATTTATTATGCTATTATGAAGAAAAACTGGTTGTTATATTCATATCTTTAAAATAACCTTAATGTTATGGGAAATAAGATGACATTATGAATACCTTTATGTCAATAAACTACTTAGATGAAATAGAAATTTTCTAAAAAAATAAACTTATGAAAATAGACACAAGAAGAAATAAGATATCAGAGTAGTCCTTTAACTATGGAACCTGTATGGAAAAAGAAAATCTTCACAAAGAATACTGCAGGTCTAAATTTATTTATGTATGTATTTATTTAGAGAAAGAGTCTTACTCTGTTACACAGGCTGGAGTGCAATGGCATGATTATAACTCACCGTAGCTTTGAACTTCTCAATTCAAACAATCCTCCCACCTCAGCTATGTGAGTAGCAGGAACTACAGGCATGCACCACCATGCCCAGCTAATTTTTAAATAATTTTTTGGAGAGATGGGGTCTCAGTATGTTGATTACGCTGGTCTCGAACTCTGTCTTCAAGCAATCCTCCCACCTTGACCTCTCAAGGTGCTGGGACTACAGGCATGAGCCACCATGTCTAGCCAAATCCTGCTAGACATTTTAGGGAAAAACATTGCAATTTTATGTGGACTTTATCAAGAAATAGAAAACAATATCACCTATTCATGAGGACAACATAAGTTTGATGCCAGAATATCATTAAAAAGAAAATAATATCATAAAAAAACTATAGGCAGTTCTCACTTGTAGATATAAGAATGCTAATCACAAAGTGAATTAACAATGTGAGTTCAGCATATGTATATGTATATGTATGTATATATAATAACACAGTCAAGTAGGCTCATTTCAGGAATACAGGTGATTATCAACCAATACCGTTTGTCACATAGACAGAATATTCTAAACTTGACAACTTGGTATTCCCAATCCTGTCTAAGCCTGGGAAATATATGTTCCAAAATCCCCTGTTTTGTTTAATTCTGGATTAGAGTTGACCAAGGAAGGCACTCATGCAAGAATAGACACGCAGAAGCAAAGGAGAGGTCAATACTGTTGGAAGCTCCTGGCCTTAGACACAGTGGCAGACACAAAGCTCTTCTCAGCTCCTGGCCCTGATGACCATAAATGGTTTATTATAGTTTCCTCAGAGGTGACAGCTTCCACAGACCTCTCCGCAAATGCCCCCTTTGTGATCCTACTTCAGTGTCCAGACACACAGGGCTTCTTGAATTTCCCTCATGCTTCTAACTACTCAGCCATTGTCATGTCAGTGACTAGCTGTTATTTCAATTCTCCTCTTGCAGTCTTTCCCTTTCCAGCTCCTTCCACTTTTGTGTATGCTCAGATACTTAGAGCAAAGCTCTTCTTCACATAATACTTTTAGTGTTGTTTCCCTGACTGAACTCAATTGGTACAGTTTTTTGTTTTTGTTTTAAATAAAGGTGAATTAGAGTAGGAGCAATCAAACTTTAAGGATGGGAATCTGACTGCATTTAAAGGCAATGTTGAGCTCATTGCTATGATAAATAAAGCAGAAGTAGTCCATGACATGTAGTAACTAAGCAGGTACCTAGTGTCTAGAGAAGATAATTTTAAGTGATCAAGCAGTTGCTTTAAACCATTATCATGGGAATAATATATAAGGAATTCTGCGTTGGGTCAGTTGCTTCAAGTATACTAAACAGTGTGAAGAAAGGAAAAACTGAGCTCTGGGCTTTAAATCCCAATCTCACAATCCGACTAGAGACCCAGAAAACTTCTACAATTATCCTGCAAAGAAGCAAAGCAAAACTATTGTCTGTAACTGCATGGTTGAAATTTCTGAAAACCAAGCTTGAGTCTGAACTTACAACCATGAATGACTCTCAAGAACATAATTAAGAGCAAAAAGACTAGGCACAAAAAAGGACATGTTATTTATTCCATTGCTGAAAAGATCAAAAAATAAAATTAAAACTAGCAAGACTTCCAAGTTTTGATGGCTCAATTACCAAAACAAAAATGCAAGAAAGGAGTACCATTAACATCAGGAGGGGAGTGACTGTGAAATTAGGGAAGGATTCATAATTGGGAGAGGACAAGAGAGGATATGCCTCTCTGCTGGCCATATGCTAGTTCCTGGCCTGAAGAAGGTAGCAAGGGTGACCACTTTGTGATCATTTATTGAGCTATACAAGGAAGTGTGTGCAATTTTCTATATACACATATGTATTATATCTCAAAACCAAAAAGATTAAAATGAACAACCCTGAAATGGCTCACCATCTAAAACAGAATAAAAAAACAAGCTTCTTAATGTCCTGCAGCTCTCTAAATGATCTGATCTCCTATTAATTGTTGGATTTCTCAGTTACTCTTCTTCTCTCTTACTCAGCTTCTGCATTCACACATACACAGTTGAACATAATTGGAGAAAAACCAACAACCGTGCTGGCTGCCATCACTTGAGGTTCATCACAACTAGATCTAAGACAGAACCTTGAAGCTGCCTGGAACTGCACTGTATTTTCCAGTCCATTCACTCATCACTCACCTAGGTGACAATTTCACAACTCTCCTTCAAGCTTTTATCTCCTCCCATCCTCCAATTTCCTTCCTTTGACCTATTTTGCTTGCCTCTTTGTACTGAGAAAATGGGAACAGCTCTATTGGGTGGACATAGAGATATATCATCCCTATCCCCTTCCAAAAAAGCTGTTACCTGGGCTGCTGGGATCAACAGATATCGTCCAGCATTCAGCAACTACAGGTCCACCTAGCTTAGCAAGAGCCCAAGAGTGCACCCTTCCAGGGGAACCCCAAATCTAATGTCCATTTCCAGGAGGAGTAGGCAAGGGCAGCATAAAGTCATGAAGGACAAATCCAGAGCTCTCTTTGGAGTTGTTAAGCTTTGCCAGGCATGTTTGAGATTGTCCTCCAACCATTTCCACTCCCCCCCCCTTCCATAGATGTTGTTCCCTAACACATATTCCAAACTCCATCTCAGTGTTTGCTCCCAGTGAACCCGACCTGTAACACCTCACAATCAGATTCCCATCACCATGGTCATCCCCCAATATGATTTTGTTCCGGTATCCTATGACTGTCTTCTTTAGAGAGTGATTTTACTTAAAGCTAATCACTTCACATGTGCACCATATTTGCTCACTGAAAGAGGGTCACTCTAGCAATTCTCTCCTCTCTCCTCCTATCACTTTTTCCTTGTTGAAAAATTGCTATTGTCTCTCCCAACTTATATATATATTCTTCCTCTTTTAACTTTTATTTAAAATTGTGGGGTACAGTTCAGAGCTAGGTATACAATTATTCACCATGCAGGTACCCTTATCGATGAGGTGTGCCATCCCTTCCCCAGGCAGATATTGACTACTGCCAAACCCACCTCCCCCCACCCCCACCCCCCCGCAGTTTCCTGCCACTTTCAATCCTTTTCGTATAGTAATATGGTAATTGTTCAAGGTCTACTTATGAGTGAGAACATGTGATACTCAGCTTTTTGTTTCTGTGAGAGATAACTCAGTATTATAAACTCTAATTCCGCCTAGGTTGCTGCGAAGTTCATGATTTTGTTCTTTATGACTGCGTAGTATTCCACTGTGTATATGTACTACATTTTTTTCAATCCAGTCCTCTTTTGATGGGCAGCATGTTTGGTTCCATGTTCTTAAAAATTCCTCTGCCCTGTTCCTGTGCTCTCTTTTGCAAAAAAAAATATACTTTAAAAATTAGTTATAACCTAAGTCTCCAATTCCTCTTCTCCCATTTTCTCTCTAGCTTATTCTAATCAGGATTTTACCCCCACGGGTTAGTGGAAATTGCTCTTGTCAAAGTCACTGATGACTTTTACAATGCAAACTGTGATAGTCTGGTCTCAGCCTTCAGCATACTTAACTTTTTTGCGTGATGGGTGGATTTTTTTTTTTCACTGCCTGAGATTTTTCCCACTTGACTTCCAGAAAATCAAATTCTATTGTTTTTTCTTCCACTTCACAGGTTACTCTTTCTCAGATGGGCCAACTACAGCACAACCTCAAGAGATGTCATTTACCTAGACCAAAATACAAACAGTACCCCCCTCGAGTCATGCAATGAGGTGCTCTACTTCAGTCTCCTTTCCTGATTTACTCTTTTTTCCCTGACTTTTCATGTATGAGTGCCACAGGGCTTGGTTCATTTATATTTTCTATGTACTCGTCTCTCTTTTAGACATCACAGAGACTTAGAAATGCACAGACTACCCAACATCTTAGATAAGTAATAGTTATCTATCTTTTTTTTTTTTTTTTTTTTTTTTTTTTGAGTCGGAGTCTCACTGTCACCCAGACTGGAGTGCAGCGGCCGCTCCCGGCCACCGCAGCCTCGTCTGCTGGGCTCCGGCGATCCTTCCGCCTCGGCCTTCCGAGTAGCCGGAATTACAGGCGTGCGCTACCATGCCCGGCTGATTTTTTGATTTATTGTAGAGATGAGGTCTCGCTGCCCAGGCGGGTCTCGAACCCGCGGGCTCAGGCAATCCACTCACCTCAGCCTCCCAAAGGCGCGGGATTACAGGCTGAGCCACCGAGCCCGGCTAGTTATCTATCTTAACATACCCAAAATTAAATTTTAAACTCACTCCAAACTTGTTCCACTGGGAAAGTGTCTGCTCTCTCAGCTGATGGCAACTCCATCCTTCCAAGTTGCCAAGATAAATTATTCAAGCCTCACATAAGATTCAAAACAAAACAAAACAAAAATAATAGTGGTTACATATTTCTTTTACTTTATTTTTGGAGATGGAGAGGGAATAGTGTTGGTTAGAGGATTCACATTCTTTCCCATTTTCTAGGGATAACTAGATTTAACTGTTTCAGATGAGTTGACAACCAGCAAAGGAATGTGACCTCTACCTACTCCATCTCCCTCATTCCTTCTTCACAGGTGCTCATCTCCTTCTTTAACATCAAGTCAGTCCTTCAATTTTCTATCCAGAAGAATAAAGTCAACACTTTTCACTTTGGAAAAGTAACAAAGAGTAGCATGCAACAGCTGGGTTCATGTCTAGAAATTTACTTTTAAAAATAAATTTTAGGCACTATGCTCACACCTATAATCCCAGCACTTTGGGAGGCCGAGGTGAGAGGATTGCCTGAGCCCACATGTTTGAGACCAGCCTGGGCAACTTGGCGAGACACCATCTCTACAATAAGCCAAAAAATTAGCTGGGCATAGTGGCACGTGCTGTGTTTCCAGATACTTGGAAGGCTGGGCTAAACGATCACCTGAGCCCAGCAGGTTGAGGCTGCGGTGGCTGCGAGCATGCCACTGCACTCCAGCCTGGGTGATAGAGTGAGACTACAACTCAAAAATAAAAAATTTAAAAAAGAGATTTTTGCCAAATACACTTAAATAAGGAGTTTTCTGAGAAGCCATCACAAAGTGGTTTCTGAGGTTTAACTTAACAAAAAGAGGGGTTTAATATGTGAAAAGAATTACAAGGTCTAGTTATTATAGAGGAAGAAAACTCAAGCAGCTCTATCTGTTCTTATGTAGGCCTTTCCTCTGTTTTTAAAAAATATAAATGAACTCATAGAGATTGTGGGTCCTGATTGCTGGGACTACAATATAAACATCTATGTTATAAAGTGGCTAAAGATCATCGATTATGGGTTAAAAAATCCTTATCAGCCGGGCTCGGTGGCTCAGCCTGTAATCCCACGCCTTTGGGAGGCTGAGGTGAGTGGATTGCCTGAGCCCGCGGGTTCAAGACCCGCCTGGGCAGGCGAGACCTCATCTCTACAATAAATCAAAAAAATAGCCGGGCGTGGTAGCCTGCGCCTGTAATTCCGGCTACTCAGAAGGCTGAGGCGGAAGGATCGCCAGAGTCCAGCAGGTTGAGGCTGCGGTGGCCGGGAGCGGCCACTGCACTCCAGTCTGGGAGACAGAGTGAGACTCCAACTCAAAAAAAAAAATCCTTATCAGAGTTTAACTTAATGAAAACAAAAACAGAAAAACCAAAAGTAAAACTAAAATTTGGCTTAACATCTGACTTCAGTTCCTACCATCTTCAGTAGAATGCACTGAAACACGCAAACATCACTTTTGCTTGATCTTTGATTTCCAGAGCAGTGAAAGTAGAGACAAAATCCATTTACCATGTGAGATACTTTCACGGTTAAGATGATGGTACAGTAGTCCCCGTATCCTTAAGGAATAAGTTCCAAGAACTTCAGTGGATGCCTGAAACCATGGATAGTATTGAACCCTATGTACACTACGGATTTTTCTATGTATACATACCTGTGATAAAGTTTAGTTTATAAAGTATGCACAATCAGAGATTAACAACAATAATAATATAATGAGTAACTAACAATATACTTTAATAAGAGTTATTTGAATATGTTCTCTCTCCCTCAAAATATCCTATTCTACTGTACTCACCTATTTTTGTATCACTGTTGACTGTGGTATCTGAAATCATGAAAAGTGAACTCAAAGATAAGGGGTATTACTGCATCTGCCAATAATGTCGTGGTTGGTGATGGTAACAGCAAGTATACCAACCTAGTCTTACCCATGGAAAAGTTTCCATGGAGACCTCATGGCAACCCACAGATTTCAAGTACTATATCTCTTGCCTAAATAATTAATGAAAACTGTCTTCTTTCTAACCTAATAATCTCTATATCTGCATAGTTCATAGGTAGAATGCCACTTCACATGTCATTTGCAGTTAATAAAGGCCAAAAGTGGGAGACGTGCAAAAGTAGTGCAAGGATTAGATCTCTGCATTTTAAACACACAACTTATGTTAAGAAGTTACGTTTTCATTTCATTCTGGATCAGAAGGTCAGACACACTCAGACCTCACCTGATCCTGTGTGTAGGTCCCTCTTGAACTAACTGAGGATGGCAGTAACCTCCAAATATATGCAAAGTGTGAGGAAATCCTGGAAACACCTTTCTATGCAAAATGTAAGGTTTTGGCCCCCCATGGAAGGTCCCTCTCCTTCCCACTAGAGAACTTCACAGAAGCAAGGTTTGGCATACTTCTAGACTGTAAGATTGGGTTGCATCCTCCTCCCTGGTCGGTTACCATTTGTGTTCTTTCTGTATGTAACTTTCTTTGTTCACTAATTCGCAGAAAAATACTTTTAACAAACAGGCTCACAATAAGAGGATTTGTAATATTCTTTTGTGTACTGTATAAAGCACCGATACACACACAATAATTGCATAAACAGTATATATGGGATACTAAAATTTCATGGTGGGGGATTAGGAATAAAATGTCTAAAAAGGCTCCTTGGTAGAGAAGGGTATAATTAAACAAAGGTTAAGAAGCCCTATGGTAAATTGTGCATTTAGTTTATTGAAGGTTTTATCCTTTCCCAGGTTCTGGCTAATGGAACAAATGATAGAAAACTAAGAGCCTTATGGGAACCATTTTTAAAAATAGTTGGGCCAGTGTAGGACTCTCAGGTAAAAGCTTGTTTATAGAATGTACTTAGATCTGAAACTGAAGTGAGGTCACTCTTGGTTGAATTGAAGTCGAGTCATTCCTACAAGACAATCTAAACTGAAAACAGAAAGAAAGCTCTGTTCTGGAGGAAAAATTGCCCAGCAAGAGCACAGTGTTCCTGACCTCAAGAATGAAGGAGCAGGCAAGAGGGTCTGCTACATCTGAGCACAAGCTCATTTCAAAAAGGGCATTCAGGACCTCATGCTTTGGGCTCTGTGTTAGCAAAATGGTCCCGTGAGCATCAAGTGGTCACTTTTCTTAAGAAAGAGAAGCATGGAAAAATACCCCGAAGTGTATCATTCTCTGAAAATATGAGGAAAGAATGAAGGAGTCTCTCTAATGTGTAATACTACAAATCAAAATGAATTTTACCCACTAGTTTTACCTAATTCACCACTGACAAATAGATCTTTATTTTGGAACTACATTTATAAGTTAGCATACTTGTAATAATTAAAATAAATTGTTTTATTCCATTTTTCACTGAACTCTTACTGGATGAGCCTATATTGATGTGAGGAACAAATGGGAAGAGAATAAAAGGCAACTAAACAAAGGAATTGAAAGGAGAAGAAGATGAATGGCTGTTTACTATTCATGTATTTCAGTAACTCTTTTCCACTTTAGTTTTTATTGAGATGGAAAATGGAAACACTAGACTAGGCAATTCAGTGGAACGTCCTGCAATGATGAAAATAAACCATATCAGCACTTTCTATTATGGAAGCTGCTAGCTACTTAGGCTATTGAGTATTTGAAGCAGGGCAACAAAACTGAGTAACTTGAATTTAAATTGTATTTAATTAATTTAAACGTCTATAGCCACTTGGGGCTAGTGCCTTACCATATTGGTCATTAAAACACCTAGAATCTGAAGCTGTCTGGTATACTTTAATTTCCACAATCGAATTACTTAGTTTGAAATAATGTAATAAGAACCCTGGCAACTCATTGTGAGTTTTCCTCACTACATAGATTTGGGCTTTCAGGTTAATATTTCATCTTTATCTAGGATTGCTGTCAATAGTGGCACCCTGGCTCAAGTCCAAATAGGGAGGCTTCCTACAGGTGTGGTTAGTGAAAATTCATTGATTAAGTTTGTTTCTTAAATAACAAGATAAAGTAATTTAAACAGACTTAATATTAAAGAATATTAGTATTGGCATTTAAATGAAATAAGTAATTTCATACAAAATGCTAAAAATAAACCTTGCAGGATATAATTTGGTAACTTGCTCATTAAAATTTCCTTAAGCTTAAGCTTAATTTTCAACAGGAATTGAATCAGAATTTGCATTCAGTGACAAAACTTAGCAGTCAATTATTGAACATTGAAAAAATAAATCTCTTTTTCACATCTACTAAAAGATTTAGGATAGTTGCAAACCAGACATGTATTTTATTTGTAAAATGCAATGGACTTGTTGGATCAAAAGGAAGTATATTTTACCTAACTCTTGGAAAGAATTTTACTTAACTTGGAAAGAGTTAAGTAGGTATTTTCCTTTGTAGGGATAAAATTTTGCTTATAATAAAATGAAAATGTAATCCAGTATGTTTATATTCTTAAAAAAATTATTATTTGCAACAGGATTAGCAATTATAAAAGACAATCTTCTAAAGTGTAGAGGCAACATGAGAGAGAATATTTATATTAATTAGTTTTGTATTAGTGATCACATTTTTTAGTTAAGAATTACAGATAAGTTCACAAGTAATAAGTTTCTGTTTGTAATTATTCCTCTTGTTTGCCTCCAATTTTTACTTTGTGATCTTTTTATTGGGAACATTTACGAAACATTTTAAAACTATATACCAGGTGCTGTGTTAAGTGCTAATTTGTTAGATGTTGTCTTACTTAATGCTTATAATGATGCAATTACATCAGAGCTATGATTATCTGAATTACATCATGGAGTAAACCGAAGCTCACAGTGATTAACTTTCCAAAGCTCACATGGCTAGCAAGTTGCAGAGCTGAGATTTGCCTCAGATTCTGCTTCAAAGCTAATGGATTACATCTTAATCTCCGCACCAACTGCCTCTTAAGAATTTTCCAAGATATCACAATACATATAAGGAACAATAGTAACTCTGAAACGATTAGAAAGGAGGAGGTGCTGATATCTTGGTATACATTGCAAGAGTATAACTTTCAATAATATAAAGGATAAAGAAAGATTTGTATTGAGTCTAACATCAAAAATTCCAACTACTGGTTTTGTGGATTAATTTTTGAGATATACAATTTCCCAATGCATACAAAAGTACTGAACACATTTGTGAGTTATGGTTATATTTAAGTTGGGTTTCTCTTATGCACAAATAATAGCTTTCCTAGTCATTCATGCTAAATCACCAGGAATTTCACAAGATGTGCGTTATCACTATTGAAATAGTACAGGCTCCTCTACCTACATCCTTATGGAATTATTTGCTCTGCATAGTGAAAAGTCAAGCATGTCATTTTATTGCTCCGAAAATTTTTTGTTAGTGATCTTTCTTTATGACTGGCTAATAAATTAATTAGCTCAGAGTATGATATGGGTGTGTCTCCTTAAATATAAATATCTAATCTTGCTACTTTAACATGGCTAAGTAATTTCAGAAATAAAAATATCAACAGCTTTATGTTCATGTTTTGTTATAGTCAGTAAAACTAGGAACAAAATGAGATCACATGTATGAAATATAACAGAATCCAATATTATTATAGCCCAACATTAACTATTTTTACAGACATCTTTACAATAATATATTTTTTTCCTGAGTAGGTATATACATTTTTATTAAAAACTTATTTTAATAAAATACAAAATATACCAAATATGGCATTAATGCAGACTTTGTAGTGTTGTATGCAGAGTAGTATGACCAAGCAAGTAAAAGATATATTCCCTAATTGCAACAAGCTTACAATTTAGTTGCAAATAAACATCTAAGAAACAAAGGAGAATTCTAACTCAATGCATAGCAACTCTTAACAATTACAATTTGCGTACTCAATCAAGATGAAGCAGTACCGCTGCTATTATTTAATAATAGAATAGTTGACAAAGACTCCAGAGAGCAGAAGTACTGAATAATAAAAATGTAAATTTCCTTGAATCTGTGAGTCATTTGGAGGAGTTTAGGCTTAGATGATTTTTGACCTTTCAGTCTTGAAACAGAACCATGTTTTGTTTTGTTTTTTCTTTACCTTCACCCTTCAAAAAGAAGAAAGGCTGTTTTTTGCCCCTTTCATTCATCCTATGATAGATAAAAGAGGAAGAAACTGAGTTTGAAGTCATAGCCTGTAGCAAAAAAATAGTCTTGAGATATTTATTCCAAAAGAAATCTCTGACATCAGTACTGTTAAAGTTTTGATTTCTCAGAACTGAAATAGCTGAAAGAAATTGAGTGTTTCACTGAAGCTAGAAAAAGAAGTGATAAATAATAAAGACCAAAACAAAAGTTTAGTGAGAAGTATATCAATTTTTATTTAGGTTTTTATTTAACTTAAGTGCTTTTTCTATAAGAAAGTATACTTGACTGTTAAGGTGCCCTGGTTTAGTAAAGTTTTAGTTTTGAAACATGGAGTCTGCTTATCTTTCACTCAAACAAACCATTACAATAGAATAAATAGGCTCTATCCTACTCCTGGGATTAGAACCAATGTACTTCTGTTAGTAGATAGGTGGCATAACTTAGTTGTACCAGAAGTCCTCCCTCCAATTTACAAATTTTTCTGAGGCAAAACCTCTTGAAAGTTGGTACTGAGTGACTCAAGAAAGCTGAACTTCAGATTGCCAAATTTATTTTGATGTGGCTGTGCACAGGTAGATGTGGGGTTGTGGGATGGCCTCCATTCCACTGCCTTAGTCTCATCTCATAAAGTCTCTTTCTTTCTCCCATAACCTCTAGTGTGAAAGTTTTCTCTGCATCACTTCTTCGAACCTTTTCTCCTCCTCTTTCAGACTCTAACCAAACTTTAATGATAAATAGTATCTTCTTCTCTACACTGTAAAAATTTCTACGAAATAAGTGCTTCAGAATTTGTTGTTAATATGGTAATGAAAGGAAAACATTAATTTTGAAAATTTCCTCTTAAGCCTGCCAGTGTGGCTATTATCTTGCTACATGATTGCATCTGGGGGTAATAAATTTAACTTTTCTTTTTTTTTAATTCCAAGTTGGAGTCTCACTCTGTCGCCCAGGCTGGAGTGCAGTGGCACGCTCCCAGCCACTGCAGCCTCGACCTGCTGGGCTCCGGCGATCCTTCCGCCTCAGCCTTCCAAGTAGCTGGAACTACAGGCGTGCGCTACCATGCCTGGCTAATTTTTGATTTATTGTAGAGATGAGGTCTCGCCAAGTTGCCCAAGTGGGTCTCGAACTCACGGGCTCAGGCAATTCAAAGTGCTAGGATTACAGGCTGAACCACCGAGCCCGGCATCATTTATTAGTCTTATACTGCAAGGGTAAAGTTCAACCTTAAATTCAGAATGAAGTTCAGTTTCATTCAAATATTTGCCTTTTACAATTCGTTTGCCTTTCACCCCTGTAAAAACAAAAATAAACTGTAGTTAGATGAAGGTAATGCATCAAGGAGAGGTTTATATAAGCATGCCTTTATTATGGCACCACTTTGATCTGCCCTGAAAGAGACCACATAAGGGATATGTGGTAGTCTGTCGTAGTGAGACTGTGAGAGGAGGATATTTCTGCTCCATCCTTGCCACTCACCTCCTTGCACCCACCTAAGGAAGAGCAACTGCTACTCTGATAATATCAACCCCCAAGACACTGATTCTACTTCTTTCACCAGGGGTCAGAAGGCTTTATGTTAAAAATGCATGTTCATTCAGAAACATTATCCTCATTCTTCTTTTAGAAAATATTTTATGTGGCGAGTTTAGAGAGTTTGCTGACAAATTCAATTTGCCACCTCCTCCATCTTTTCACCTAATAGGCATATGTAATGTTCAGATCCTCCCAAGATCTAGATTTGAATAAAACCTAGGGTAATGTGGGTAGTTTTAATCAAAGTCATAAAACCTTTGCCTGAAATATGCTTTTGTGGTCCTTGGTCACTCACTCCTCAGTTACTGAAGTGGTACTTTGTTTTCCATTTTGCTATGTTTCTTCTTATAAAGTTACCTTGGGAAACCTGTAGAAAGCAAGGAGAGGGAGGAATGATTGACAGATTTTAGGTATTTTTGTGTTTTTGGATATAAAACTACAAAATAGCATCAAAAATTTGCTCTCAATTTGGAATTTGTAAGCATGATCTCAGCAGACTGCAGAGTGAATGCAGAGCAGCTAGTACGTCAGAAATTAGGGCAATACTGAGTTAGCAGGTCATGGGACATGCTTGGGGAAACCAAGGAAAGACATTTGTTTTGAAGCTAAGAAAAGCATGCATTTGCTGAGGATTTAGGGGCTAGGAACTCGTATACCGTTGTATAAAATTCCTGTACAACGGTACTTTGTTGTACCGTTTATGTAATCTTTGAAGCACATAATTAACTACTAAAAATTATTCATAGGTTGTGGTGATGTGCACGCTTGTAGTCCCAGCTACTCAGGAGACTGAGGTGGAAGGATTACCTGACCCAGGAGGTCGAGGCTGTGGTGAGCCATTATTCTGTGATGATTTCACTGCACTGTAGCTTGGGTGACAGAGTGAGAACTCTGACTCTAAATAAATAAATAAACAAACAAATACATAAATTTTTTAAAAGATAAAAATGGGATACAATTTTTACACAAATATATTAATCCAGAAATCCCAGTCTCAGGAATTTATTCTTCAAATACCCTGTATAAGTTGTTAAATATTTATGTACAAAATTGTCATTGCAGCCCTGCTTATAAAATTGTAAGCAACCCAGACGGTAATTATAAAGAACTGGTTAAAAGTGATATAACTGGTTAAAAAACAACAAAAGTATAAGATACAACATTATAACAAATAAATTGTGCAGATTAGGCTAAATGCTTTTCCTTGACACTTTTTTTTTTGAAATGATATCCCTGGGTAGATACCCAGTAGCGGGATTGTTGGGTCAAATGACAATTCTATTTTTAGTTCTTTGAGAAATTGCCATACTGTTTTCCATAGTGGTTAAACTACTTTACAATCACATCAACAGTGTATGAGTATTTTCTTTTTGATAATAGCCATTCTGATTGGTGTAAGATGATATCTCATTGTGGTTTTAATTTGCATTTCTCTGATGATTAGTGATTTAAGCATTTTTTTTTTCATGTTGTTGGCTATTTGTGTGTCTTCTTTTGAGAAGTGTCTGCTCATGTCCTTTGCCCACTTTTTAGTTTTGTGTGCGTGTGTTGAATTACTTAAGTGCCTTGTAAATTCTGGATATTAGTCCTTTGTCTGAGGCATAATTTCCAAATATTTTCTTCTGTTCCATAGGTCTTTTTTGTTCATTCTGTTGATTATTTCTTTTTCTGTGCAGTAACTTTTTAGTTTAATTAAGTCCCAATTGTCTACTTTTGTTTTTGCTGCATTTGCTTTTGGGGTCGTTGTCATAAATTCTTTGTGTAGGTCAATGTTCAGAAGAGTTTGTCCTTCCTTTAATTCCAGGATTTTTATAGTTTAATGTCTTACATCTTTAATTTATCTTGAGTTAATTTTTGTATACAATGAGAAGTGGTGGTTCAGTTTTGTTCTGCTACACATGGCTAGCCAATTTTCCCAACACCATTTATTGAATAGGGTGTTCTTTCCTCATTTATTTTTGCCAGTTTGTTGAAGACCAATTGATTGTTGGTATGTGGCTTTATTTCTGTGTTCTCTATTCTGTTTCACTGAGCTAACTACTTTGTACCACTACCATGCTGTTTTGGTTACTGTAGTCTTATAGTATAATTTGCAGTCAGGCAATGTGATGCTTCTGCATTTGTTCTTTTTACTTAGGGTTGTTTTAGCTATTCAGGCCCTTTTTCATTCCATAAGAACTTTAGGATCTTTTTTTTTCTAACTCTGTGGAAGGTGATGTTGGTATTTTGTTGACATTGTGTTGAATCTATAGACTTCTTTGGGTGCTATGGTCATTTTAATGACAGTGATTCTTCTGATTTATGAATATGGGGTGCTTTTCCATTTGTTTGTGCTGTCTACAATTTATTTCATTACTGTTTTGTAATTCTCCCTGCAAAAGTCTTTCATCTCCCAGGGTTATATATATTCCTAGGTGTGTGTGTGTGTGTGTGTGTGTGTGTGTATGTGTGTCTATTGTTAATGAGATGATTGAGTTCTTGATATGGTTCTCAGCTTGAGTGTTATTTGTGTATAGTAATACTACCGATTTTTGTATGTTGATTTTGCACCCTGAAATTTTACTGAAGTTGTTAATCAGGTCTAGGAGCCTTTTGGAGAAATCTTTAGGGCTTAGTGTTTCTAGGTATACAATCATGTCATCAGGGAACAGAGTCATGGGCTTCTTCACTGTTGATTTGGATGTTGTTTATTTCTTTCTCTTGCCTGATTGCTCTGGCTGGGACTTCCAGTATAGTGGTGAATAGGACTGGTAGGTATGTTTTTAAAAAATGTTTTATCTCAATTTGTGGCTTGTCTTCTCATTATCTTGAATAGATAAACTTTGGAAAGGGGAAGAGCAGTGCCATGGAAAGAGGTCTGTAAGGAAAATAGGCACCGGAAGAAGATGTAGGGGATCCTGCCTGCAACTTGTGGTGAGAAGCAGAAGGGAATTATACTCCAAAAGGACATCAGCATGGCCCATGACTGTACCTGGATGCTGTGGCTTGAGAACCCAAGCCCAGGAGGTTACTTTCAAGAAGAGGTTTCCTTTTCTATGAATGTCTCCAGGACAGTAATGAAGCTGTGACTGCCTGCCACTAAGGCTCATGTGCTCATATGGGCCATATCTTTATGGCGGTTGTCTGTGCTGGTCTTTGAGAAAGCTTGTTCTGTCATAGTCCTCTTGACACAAATTTGTTTGGTAGCAAGAATGACTGTGGTTCAACAACCATGCTTAAGATCATTTGCTCTTTGACCCATGTATTTTTTGTGCGAAGCTGGGGAAAATGAAACCATTGTGTGTACATCTTCAAGCTTACCTTTCCCTTGGTTGGTGACTTAGAAAAAACTGATTACATTTTATGATTTTTTAGTATTTAAATTTTGATAATATTTTGATTTAATATTAATTGAATGACAACAAAAAGCCAAGCACCATTCAAGATTTCAGGATATAGAGATGTCATCTCAAAATTATTTTTTAATGTTCATCTTTTAAAAATAGAACACTAACAGCCTAGAAACCTTTTCTCCCTCATTCTCAACAGATAATCATATGGTTGTTCATAAGAAGCTGAGCTGTGAAGACAGAATGATTTCTTTCTCTACTACTTTCTAAGTTCTCTAACTTCATTTTTTCTTTTGTTCTTCTTATTTAATAAAATATTCTTATTTTTAGAGAATAATCTTTCTATTTGTAATCATGAGCTTATCCTCTAGATCAGGTTTCAGTAAATGTTTTTCTATAAAGGACAGGTAGTAAATATTTTAGACTTTGTGTTCTCCTCCTCCTCCTCTTCTTCATCCTCTGTCTTTACAACTCTTTTAAAATGGGCCTTAAACAAACAAGCCCTGGGCTGGATTTAGTCTGCAACAGCTTTTTTGACCCCTGACCTAGACCTTTGCCATATTCATTTTCCCCTGTTCTCCCTCACTGTAATTTTATTTTTCTAGCACTGACTTTCTCCAGTTTTAATCCATCGCCAAGTCATAATGAACCCATCACCTAAAGATTTTTCCTGTCTTTTCCTCCCTACCAGTTCTCAATAACAGTGTTCTCATAATCCTCCACTCTTGTCTAAAATAACTTCTTTGGCTCTAAACTGGGTGGATCCAGACTTATCCCTCAGGACTCAGTTGTGGGGCTACCTCCTCCAGGAAGCTTTTCTTCTTCTTCCAGGCTCCTGGCACCTCTTGTTGTGCTCTGTGGCTCTGCACCTCCACTGTGTTCCTGTTAGCATTCATGTGGGCATCAAGACTTTAAAAAAATATATTTTTAATTTATTTTAGAGATGGGTTACAAATCAGGATTGGGTACATAGATGGTTTACATACAGGTAAACTTTGGGCCTCCCATTGGACCTCATTCACCTAGATTAAGATCAGGCACCCTTACTGATGTTATGTGCCCTTCCTCCCTTTCTACCCTGGCAGTGTCCTTCTACTGCCAATCCCTTTCTTATAGTATTATGCTAGATGTTCAGGGTCCACTAATGAGTGAGAACATGTTGTACTCAGTTCTTTGTTTCTGTGCTAGATCACTGAGTATGATAGACTCTAAATCCATCCAGCTTACTGCGAAGGCCATAATTTTATCCTTCTTTATGGCTGCATAATATTCCATCATGTATATGTAACATATTTTTTAAAAATACAGTCCACTTTTTCTTTTTTTTAACTTTTAATTTTTTTTATTTTAAAGATGTGAGGTACAATTCAGGGTTAGCAGGTACCCTTGTTGATGAGGTGTGCCCCCCTTCCTCAGGCAGATTCCCACTAGTGTCAATTCCACCTCCCCACACCCCCTCCCACAGTTTCCTGCTACCACCAATCCTTTTCTTATAGTATTAGGATAGTTGTTCAAGGTCCGCTTATGAGTAAGAACATGTGATACTCAGGTCTTTGTGTCTGTGAAAGATCACTCAGAATTATAGACTCTAAGTTCATCCAGATTGCTGCAAAGTTCATGATTTTCTTCTTCTTTATGGCTGCGTAATATTCCATTGTGTATATATACCACATTTTAAAAAAAAATCCAGTCCTCTTTTGATGGGCAGCATGATTGGTTCCATGTTCTTGCTATTGTGAACAATACTGCGATAAACATACATGTGCAGGTATCTTTTTTAATAGAGTGATTTGAGTTCTTTTGGGTATATTCCCAGTAGGGGGATTGCGGGGTCATATGGAAGGTCAATTTTTAGAATGTTTAGGAATCATCACACTGTTTTCCACAGAGACTGTACTAGTTTACACTCCCACAGTGTAGAAGTGTTCCCTTTTTGCCACATCCTCTCCAGCATCTGTTATTTTTTTGAGTTATTGATGATGGCCATCCTGTCCAGTCCACTTTCGATGGGCAGCATGGTTGGTTCAATGTTTTTGCTATTGTGAATACTGCTGCAATAAACATGCATGTGCAGGTATCTTTTTTGTAGGATGATTTGAGCTCCTCCAGGTCTATTCCTAGAAAGGGGATTGCTGGGTGATATAGAAGGCCAATTTCTAGTTCTTTTAGAAACTGCCACTGTTTTCCATAGAGATCAAACAAGTTTGCATTCCCACTAACGGTATAGAAACATTCCCTTTTCTCTGCATCCTTTCTAACATTTGTTGTTTTTTGTTTTATTAATGATGGCCATCCTTACCGGAGTTAGGTGGCATCTCAAAGTAACTTTGATTTGCACTTCCCTGATGACTAGTGAGGCTGAACATGCTTTCATGTATCTGTTGGCTGTTTGTATGTCTTCTTTTGAGAAGTGCCTATTTATGTCTTTTGCCCACTTTTTCATAGGACTGTTTGTTTTTTTCCTTTCAGCATGTTTGAATTCCTTGTAGATCCTGTATGTTAGGCCTTTGTCAGATATAGAGTTAGCAAATACTTTTCCTTCATGGTTTCTTTTGTTTGCAGAAGCTTTTCAGTTTGATGCGGTCCCACTTGTCTATCTTATCTCTTATGGCATGGGCTTTTGTAGCCTTGATCAGGAATTGGTTGCCTCTTCCAATTTCTGTAAGGGTATCTCCTGAATTTTCTAAGATTCTTATAGCTTGAGAGTTTATGTTTAGGTCTTTGATCCATTTAGAGTTTATTTTTGTGTATGTTGATAGGTAGGGTCCTGTTTCAATCTTCTCCATTTGGTCATCCAGTTTTTCCAGTACCATTTACTGAACAGGTTCTCCTCTCCCCAGTGATTGTTGGTGGAGGCCTTGTTGAAGATGAATTGGTTTACAAATTGAGGTTTTGTTTCTGGAATCGCTATGGACCTTGTGTCTTTTCTTCCTAGACTGTGACCTATTTGAACTTTTTCTCCCTAGACTGTGAGCTATTTGATCAATTGGTTGAAAAATTGAGGTTTTGCTTCTGGAATCGCTATGGTCCTTGTGTCTTTTCTCCCTGAACTGTGAACTACTTGAACTTTTCTTTACTCATTATTGTATCTTTAGTGTTGTGACTGACACACAATAGAAGTGCTGTAAAAAGAACGGGAAAATATAAAGAGCATTCTTTTCATCTCTTTATGTGTGCTACTCTTTCTGTTATTAAGATGAAATAATAAAGGGTAAAATAGTTATGATAGAAATGAGTGTCAAGCAAATTAATTGTCTCAAAAAACCGTGTTAAATTTCATGCAATGGTACCAGCCATGTCTCATTCTAGGTGGAGTTCTACCCTTGGATCTGCTTCTAACACAAAAGTCAGAATATGTGTTTTTCAAATGTAATACGGCATTATCACCTATTATCAATTATGTAAAAGATGAGGAGAAAAAACAAAGAGGAGAATATTTTTAATTTTGTTAGAGATGATAAATATATGTTCCAAATGAGGCTCAGTGAAGTCCTATCTTCTGAGCTTTGGAATATATATCAGTCATTTGGTTATTTACTTAACAAGTACTAGTAGACATTTATTACATGCTCAAAACTGCCTTGAAGATTTAGCATTGATGAAGACTGAGCTAGATTCCTTCTTTTTTTGTAATTTACCTGCATCCATCTATTTTTGCCTTACAATTTGCCACAGCCTTCAAAGACAAATGAATATGCCTTAAGCATGCTCCAAATATCAAAACAGCTTCAGAGATGGGTCCTCTTATTTCTCTTTCTTGATGGCAATGCCTTCTTTGTAGCATAGTTTTTTAAAAGTAGGAACAAAATTCTAATGTCTTTGTGGAAAGAAATGGATGGTAAAGAAAAGATTTTAAGAAAAACCTTACTTAGTGACTTATGCTTCTATCACTGAGAAATTACTATATAAAAGCTCTCCCTTCCATCCCCATTATAAGAAAAATAATAAAAAACAACTCAGAACTTCACTTTAAAAAATATTGGCATGTAACAATGCCTTCTAATTAATTAGGATAAAAATAAAATGCACTAAATCATTGCTGATGATTTGTTCATTTCCTTTTCACTCACCATTTGGACTGGTTTGTAAAACCAAGAGACCCCCAAAATAAGTAGACCTTAGGCCTACACTCATAGATGACTTCCCTACCAAGACACTGCTCCCAGCACAGGCTCCCTGAGAGACTAACTAGGCAGCAGGTTTGGCATGCTGGAGGGGTTTATTGAGAAGAATCAGAAGACGTCTGGAGAGAGAGAGAGATCTGACTAGACGCTTTCGCCAACCCCACAGGGAGTTCTAGGAACAGAACAGAAAATTTTTCAAAGTTATCTTCCCCCACCATTCCCCGCCCCCTTGACCAATCATTGGCCAATGGCTGCCCTGGGAAAGGAGTGTAACCTTGGGGAAGGCAGTTGCCTTAGGCTGGCGGTAGTTACCTGCCAGGAGGAGCCTGTGACCTGACAATTGTTAACATGCTAGAAACCAAGGGAAGAGTGGTTCAGTCTTAAAAGGGGATAGATATGGGTGGGCAACTGTGTCCATGCACTGGCTGAAAGAGGACGTGACTGAAAACACCAAGTGAACTGGGACTGATGTGACCATGGGTTTGTGTAGATAACACCATAGGTATTGGGGTTAGAAGTGAGAAGCCTATGTATTTGTGTTACTGGACAATTTAATACTCAAAGCAGTGAGGTTTTGTGTTTGTGCATGTGTATATGCACAGCTGTCATGCCATGCAGTCTTTCCCCAGGTAGCTGATTTGTTCATTCATCCCCATGCTATTCCATGATGACCTCTGAGAACAGGTTTTGGGAAATTCCCACTGAGAGAAACTTAAAGGTTGATATTTTAAGGTTTAGAAAAATATAAAAGATATTCACAGCACAACATTGCAGATTAATCTCTTGTTAAAAAGCTATTGAGAGTGTTTGCTGCATAAAATTACAGAACTCAGGTTTGAAAAAGAATTTAAAGCTGCTGAGACCTTAAGGTCAAAGTGGATAGTTGTTGTTCTTGGATTAGTGAAAATAGTATGAGGAAATTCTATCCTCTGAGCATAAAAGTGCTGTGTCTTTCTGTTTTGCTTCTCTGGCAGAAGGGAGATAGAAGCTGTGGGGAATCCTCCAGCAGTGAAATAAGCAGTGGGAAGACTGAATACCCCAACCCCCATATCCCTGAGTGAAAATTGAGTATGCAAAAATAGAATCTGACATCAGACTTTCCCAAAGTTCTGGGAACACACACACACACACACACACACACACACACACACACACACACACACACACTCTTGATAATGAGTTGCAAATTAACAACTCTCTAATCAATATCAGTGTGTCCCAGGAAGAAGATTAGGGCTGGAGAGTGGATCCCTGTGAACAGCTGATGAGAGCAGCAATTCACCTGAGTGTTTTTCTTGGCATACTTTTCAAATGTGAGCTGCTTTATTATGTAACTGGTATAAAAGGCTGCACTGTCTTGGAGCACTCATAGACCTTACATTCCCCCCCCTTTTTTTTTCAGTTTTCCAATTGTCCTCTCAGTGCCCTCCTGTTCATCATCAGCAATCCACCCGTCCGTCCTAAATTGGAGAGTGATTTGTGTGGTTTCAGGCATCAGTTTTTAGGCTGCCATTATTTCTGTCCTCACCGCACTGTTAGTCTCTAGCGAGAAAGAATACCACGTGGTGTGATGGTGAGGTACATTATTCAGTGCAGATTAGACATAGAATGATAAGTTTCTTATAGTTTAAGTTAAAATAGGATAAGCATTAAGACATCTTTCTTCTTGGTACACAATCTTCACCAGACCGACCAGGCATACCAGACCTGACCACCCTGTGGGCTGAAATTTTTTTCTGTGGCCAAGTCAAAAAAGCAACACACTGCACTCCACCCAGTATCAATAGGTTTTTATTTGTCATTGTCATGTTAACTGTACTGAATGAAGCTCTTGCCAAGAGTTCCCACTTTAGTGTTTTTATAGTTCATCCTCTCATGCAGAGGAATGGTTTCCAAGTCACAGTTAATCTCAAGGCACATTCAGCCACACACAGCTTGTCAGGCACCATCTTTTCCTTGGTTCAAGCCGACCCAACACACACCTGCACCCTCTGTCCAGTTCTCTTACTTCCCTTTGAGGAGACTTTTATGTACTTTCCTAAAAAAGAAACTCTTAATCCATTAGTTTCTAATAATGTTGCACTGAAAAGCAAGTGGGTGAGATGCTTGTTTCCAAGGATTCCTTGACTCTCTCAGGACAACTCTGCACACCACGGGGGGGTATGGTATGGTGGTATGGTGAGAAGCTGCTGGCATGTCAGTGTCAAAGGCCCTGCTCTGCCGCTTCCATCAGGCAGTAGAGCTCCACTGGTCAGACACTCGATAAAGAAGAGGGACTTTCACACGGATGCTCTAAGTGGTGGGGAGGAGTTCTCCTTATTTACCTTGAAACAATCGCTTGCTATTTAACTTGGTTATTTTAAAGTGCTAGCTTATTACCTCACCTGTACTATCATCCCTATTGATTGAAAAGCAAGCCTTGAAAACCTTTAAGTGTTAAGGTAGTGACAGATACCACCACACTTTAAACATGAATTGTTACATTTTTGAAAAATATATTATTTAAATAAATAATTATTAGTTTTTTATTAATGTGTGCCAAATTGCTATAAACTTGGTAGCATAAAGCCACATTCAGTTATCAATTCACAGTCTTGTTGGTCACTGGACTGGTCTCCCATCTGCAGGCTTTGGAGAAAAAAATTTCCTTCCAAACTCATTCACGTTGTTGGCAGAATTTATTTGTACGACTGTGGTCCCTCTTCTTTCCAGCTGCTAGCTGGGAACTGTTCTCAGCTCCTTGAGGCAGCATTCAGGTTATATTCATGCGGCCCCATCTCAGATCCCTACCTCCAACTTTAAACAAGTAAGAGTGTAAGTTCTTTTCACACTTGGAATCTCTCCCATGTCCTCTTCTGCCACAAGCCTAGAATATTCTATGCTCTTTAAGTTAAAGAGGTCATTTGACTAGGGGAGTCCCTTCCAAATAATCTTCCTTTTGTCATATGATCTAATATAATCATGGGAGTGATAACTCATCATATTACAGGTTCCACCTACCCTTAAAGGGAAGGGCATCATATGAAGGGAAGTTATCTTAGAATTTTGCCTACAATCATGTATACATTTTAAAAATACTGTTTACTAAAACTTCCTCCAATTCTTGGTCTTTATATTCCTATTTTTAAAATTCTTTTTCTTCTGTAATCAAATGCTACTATTCACACTTTTTTTTTTTTTTAGGCTTTTCTGCACTTTCAATGCTAACAGGAATATGGGATGTTATTTTCTTTTTGTTTTGTTTTAATTTTTTTATAATCAATATTTTTTATTATGGTATTTTGGGGTACAGTTAAGGGTTAGGTATACAAATACGTTTCGTTCAGGCACCCTTGTTGATAAGAGGTGTTTCCCCGTCCCCAGACAGATATTTACTACTGTTAATCCCATCTCCCTCCCCCCCCATAGTTTCCCACTACTGTCAGTCATTTTCTTATAGTATTACATTGGATGTTCAAGGTCCACTATATGAGTGAGAATCTTTGTTTCTGTGAGAGGTCACTCAGTATTATAGACTCTAGTTCCATCCAGGTTGCTGCGAAATTCATGATTTTGTTCTTTTTTATAGCTGCGTAGTATTCCATCGTGTATATGTACCACATTTTTTTAATCCAGTCCTCTTTTGATGGGCAGCATGGTTGCTTCCAGGTTCTTGCTATTGTGAACAATGCTGCGATTTGTTTTAATTTTTTATTTTAAAGATGTGGGGTACACAGTCAGGGTTAGGTATACAAATATTCATTATATAGGTACCCTTGTTGATGAGGTGTACCCCCTCCCCTCCACTGGCAGTTTCCCACTACTGCCAATCCTTTTCTTGTATTATTATGATAATTATTTAACGTCCAGTTATGAGTGAGAACACATGATACTCAGTTCTTTGTTTCTGTGACAGATCACTCTGTATTAGAGACTCTAAGTCCATCCAAATTGCTGTGACGTTCATAATTTTGTCCTTCTTTATGGCTGCATAATATTCCATCATGTATATATACACATTTTTAAAAATCCAGTCCTTTTTCAATGGACAGCATGATTGGTTCCATGTTTTTGCTATTATGAACAATGTTGCAATAAACATACATGTGCAGGTATGTTTTTCATACTAGTAACTCCTTTTTACTTCCAAATTTCCTGGAGTTAAGTACAGATCTCAATAGACTCTCTCTGCTTTGCTTCGTTATCTTCTCTGGTGTTGTGAAATTGTCTAGTTTCAGAAGAAACGTGGGGACCAGGGTTTTTAAATTTATTTTTAATTCCTCAAAAGTAACTAATAGGAGGGCCATGGCGATGTAGTATTAGTCTTAAATTTAAGGTCTGTAGATTTCCATTATCTGCTTCTTGTGGATATGGTGCAAAAGTGGGCAACTTTCTTTTTTTTTGTTCCTATGGGACAACTAGTTGGCTTAGCAATATTTACCTCACAGTTTACTTTTCCCTCATGGACTTGCAATTCCTGCTGTGTCACATACAAAATTTCTATAGATGCATGAGTCTATTTGCAGGCTTTTCATTCTTTTATTCATCTATTTATTTACATCTGCCTTAATATTACATTTTCTGATTTTTTGGAGCTTTGTAAGAAATATCGATATCTGGAAAAGTAATTCCTTCTTACTCCACTTGTTTGGATTATTCTAAAGAGTTTAAACTACATTTGTCTATTTGCACTTTTTGCATACATTTTAGAATCAGTTTATCAAGGTCCGCAGCAATCTTTTGCAATTGCATTTATTCTCTATATTACTCTGGGAGAGTTGAAACCTGTATGATATTGAATATTCCTACTTATGAACACAGTATTTTCACATGTAATTTTCTTTTATGTCATGCAATTATTTAAATATAATTTTCTTCATAATGATCTCACATATTATTTTTAAAAATTTGCTCTATCTTTTTTGTTATATAAATGGTATGCTTATTAGAGATATTTTTTCCTGATTATATATGACTTGTGTCAAAGAGATTAAATTTTATACATTGATTTTGTATTCTGCAAATTTTCTAATTATCTTAGTAATTTTTATAATTTAGAGGTAGATTCTTTTAAATTTTTATGTATACAATAATAAAATTATCATGGTGAAATTTTATTTCTTAACTTTCTATCCTTATTATCTATCTACTTACTTACCTGCCTACCTACCATCTCTCCATCATTTGTAACTTGATTAGAAACTTTGATTCTGTGTAGACTAGATATGTTAATAACACATATGTTAGTCAACTAGGACTGCCATGACAAAGTACCACAGACTGGGTGGTCTAAACAACAGAAATTTATTTTCTCACAATTCTGGAGACCAGAAGTTTGAGATCAAGGTGTCAGCAGGGTTAGTGCCTATGAAATTGTGAAATATATATTTTGTCTTCATCCTAATTTCCTTCATATATAGATCCTAAAACCCTTGAAATCTCCAGAATGACAAGAACATCTTTTGTATGTGAATGAGATGACTGGCAGCTGGGAACCCCCAGATAGATTTAGGAAGGGAGTGGTCACCAGAAAGACCAAAGCATGATTAGAGGATAGAGACTTTCAACTCTACCTCTCCAATCTCTAGGGAGAGGAGAAGATAGGCTGAATGGTAACTTGATTACCAATGGCCAATGATTTAATCAGTCATGCCTATGTAATAAAAAACCTTCATAAAAACCCAAGAGAACAGGGCTCAAGAAGCCTCCAGATAGCCGAACACATGGAGGTTCCTGGAAGGGTGCTAAGGGTGTGGAAACTCCACGCCCCTTCCTTCATGCCTTGCCCATTGCATATCTTCCATCTGGATCCTTTGTAGTATCCTTTATAATAAAAGGATAAACACTGTGAACTGCTTTAGCAAATTAAACAAACCTGAGGAGAGGATCGTGGAAAGCCCAATGTATAACAGTTCGTTAGAGATTCCAGAGGCTCAAACTTGTGACTGGCACCTGCAGTAGGAGTGTCTTGTGACTCTGAGATCTTAACCTGATGAATCTTATGGCATCTCCAGGTAAACAGTGTTTCAGACACCAGCTGCTGTCCACTGCAGACTTGGTTACTGGTGGAGAGAAATCCCTACCGATTTTGCTGACCAGAAGAGTTAAGTGTGGTATTGAGTGACAGTGTGAGATAGAGTACCAATAATAAAAAGTTTGATTTTTTTTCATGTATCCATAGGAGTGTCTTCTAAGCCTCTCTATTTGGCTTGCAGAGATGACTATCTTCCTCTGGTATCTTCATATGGTTTTTCCTCTACCTGTGTATGTGTCCTAATGCCCTCTTCTTTTTTATTTTTTTGAGTTGGAGTCTCACTCTGTTGCCCAGACTGGAGTGCAGTGGCTGCTCCCGACCACTGCAGCCTCGACCTGCTGGGCTCCGGCGATCCTTCCGCCTCAGCCTTCCAAGTAGCCGGAATTACAGGCATGCACTACCACGCCCAGCTGATTTTTTGATTTATTGTAGAGATGAGGTCTCGCTGCTCAGGCGGGTCTCGAACCCGGGGGCTCAGGCAATCCACTCACCTCAGCCTCCCAAAGGTGTGGGATTACAGGCCGAGCCACCGAGCCCAGCTATGCCCTCTTCTTATATGGACACCCATCATATTTGATTAGGTCCTATCCTCATAACCTCATTTTAATTTAGTTACCTCTTTCAAGACCCTGTCTCCAAATACAGTCACCTTCTGTAGTACTGGGGGTTAGGATTTCAACATACGAATTTTATGAGAACAGAATTCAGCCCGAAACAACTGATATTTTTGTCTTGTTTATAATTTTAAAACAGTTGTAAATAATTTAAAACAATATCCAATTACATATATGTAACATTCTATTAGATGGCGTTGTAACAATGGAAGCAGTTCCACCCAAGTATAGCACCTTGGCATGCTGAGTGCTTAAAAAATGAGAAGGCCCGCCGGGCTTGGTGGCTCAGCCTGTAATCCTGCGCCTTTGGGAGGCTGAGGTGAGTGGATTGCCTGAGCCCGCAGGTTCGAGACCCGCCTGAGCAACTTGGCGAGACCTCATCTCTACAATAAATCAAAAACTAGCCGGGCGTGGTAGCGCACCCCTGTAGTTCCAGCTACTTGGAAGGCTGAGGCGGAAGTATCTCCAGAGCCCAGCAAGTCGAGGCTGCGGGGGCAGGAGCGGCCACTGCACTCCAGTCTGAGCGACAGAGTAAGACTCCAACTCAAAAACAAAAACAAACAAAAAAACAAAAATGAGAAGGCCCAGCACTAAGCCACAGAACTAAGGTGTCTCTCTGATCTTCCCTTGCATCATGGTCTCTCTAAGCTTCTTTCTTTTCAAAGTATCTGGAAGTTCCTTTCCTAAGAAATCTTTTTTTCTAAAAGAATTGCAGTTGCCATAGGAATCTCATAAAATAACTGGGAAAGATCAACCACCAGAAAAAAGATTGGGAGACATCACACTCAACAGACTTTTCATCTATTCTTCTGAGAGCCCTAGAGAGATTACCTGGGAGACTTTGTCTGCTTAAAAAGACAACCTTTGCTGCTGTGCAGTTTCACGCCACACCTTCCCATAACTTCTCCCACCTAGCTTCCAAAGATAATGATTTGCAATATATCTGACTTGATCACATACCTCTTCCTTATAACAGGAGTGTTAAGCCTCAACCATCTGGCCCATCTTGAGCCTCATACTTTGTCTATGACTTCTGTGTTTATGCACATTATATATATTTTGTATGCCCTTTTCACCCATTAGTCTGCCTTTTGTTAGTTCACTTTCAATGAACCTTTGGAGAATGGAGAAGCTTTCCCTTAGCCTCTATGATAGACTTTATCAGGTTAAAAATAAGTGGCCTTATTTTTTAATCTTTTATGTCTATAAAGAAATTGTTTCCTATCTCTGATAATTCTTTTAACTTTAAACTCTCTTTGGTTTCAAGTTAATATAGCTGTGTTGACTTTATTTCAGTTAGGATTTCTAGATACTTATTTTTACATTCTTTTGCTTTCAATATTTAAGCTATTACAGTCATTCTTAAACTTGAGGGTACATCACAATCACCTGGAGAGTTTTTTAAAGCACATATTTCTGGACTCCTCTTCCAGAATTTATGACTCAGTAGGTCTGGAGTGGGGCCCAAGAATTTGCATTTCTCACAGGTTCCAGATGATGATGTTGCTGCTGGTCTAGGGATGACACTTTTAGAACAACTGGCCTATTATAACCATCAAAGATTGTTGTTGTTGCTTTTGTTCTTTTTTTATTAAGAAAATCTAGTCTTCTAATTTTTGTCCTCTTTTTAAAATAAATACTTTAAAATATTTAAATATAATATATACATGTAAACATATATAACTCATATATATAGTTTAATAAATAATCCTGAGTTGGAAATACCCATATATATGTTACATAGATGAAAAAATAGACAGAAAATTCCCAGCACACAGTAAGCCTTGTCACAGCCCCTCCCAATGACTCTTATCCTCTTTCCCAAAGGTAACCCATCCTTACTTTTAACACTATAAATTAGTTTTTCAACTTTATTATAATGGAATCCTATGGTATGTAATCTTTGATGTGTGCCTTCTTTCACTCAACATTTATTTTTTGAGTTTCATCCATTTTGCTGCACATAGCAGTTATTTATTTTATTTTCCTTTCTGTGCTGAATTCCATTTACAAAATATATTACCATGTATCTATTCCTTCTGCTGATAGATTGCTACAAATAGCATTCATGACAGGACCCTTATCTATCCCCATGCACAAAGGTTAACTCCAAATGGATCAGAGACCTTAATGTAAAACCTCAAACCATAAGAACCTTAGAAAAGGAAGGAAATACACTCACGGAAATCGGAACTGGCATCCAATTCCTGAACAAAACCCAAACCCACAGGTCATAAGAGAGAAGATAGACAAGTGGGACCTTATTAAACTGACAAGCTTCTGCAAAGCCAAGAAACCATCAAGAGAGCAGGGAGACAGCCTACAGACTGGGAAAAAGTATTCGCCAACACCAGGTCTGACAATGGCTTAACATCCTGGATCTACAAGGAACTCAAACGTGCTGAAAAGAAAAAAACAAACAACCCTATTATAAAGTGGGCAAAAGATATGAACAGACACTTCACAAAAGAAGACATTCGCGCAGCCAACAAACACATGAAGAAATGCTCAACCTCACTAATCATCAGGGGGATGCAAATCAAAACCACACTGAGATACCACTTAACTCCAGTCAGAATGGCAATTATCAACAACTCAAAAAATAACAGCTGCTGGAGAGGGTGTGGTGAAAAGGGAACACTTCTACACTGTTGGTGGGAGTGTAAACTAGTGCAACCTCTGTGGAAAGCAGTGTGGCGATTCCTAAAAGCTCTACAAATCGACCTTCCACATGACCCTGTGATCCCCCTACTGGGAATATACCCTGAAAAACGCAAATCACTCTATAAAAAAGATACCTGCACATGTATGTTTATCGCAGCGTTGTTCACAATAGCAAGAACCTGGAAACAGCCATGCTGCCCATCAAAAGAGGACTGAATCAAAAAAATGTGGTACATATATACGATGGAATACTACGCAGCCATAAAAAAGAACAAAATCATGAATTTCGCAGCAACCTGGATGGAACTAGAGTCTATAATACTGAGTGACCTCTCACAGAAACGAAGATCCGAGTATCACATGTTCTCACTCATATAATGGACCTTGAACATCCAATGTAATACTATAAGAAAATGATTGATGGTACTGGGAAACTATGGGGGGGGAGATGGGATTAACAGTAGCAAATATCTGTCTGGGGACAGGGAAACACCTCTTATCAACAGGGTGCCTGAATGAAACTTAATTGTATACCTAACCCTTAATTGTACCCCACAAAACCACAATAAAAAATATTTTAAAAAATAGCATTCATGTACACAATTTTTAATGTACATGTGAAGGTATTTCCTTAGGTTTTGAGGTATGCTTGTGTCAAACGTAGTAGGTAATCTCAATGTTTCCAAGGAATTTGTATCATTTTGTATGACCTTGACTATTGGTATTTGAAATTTCCATTCCCTCCATCTCCTTGCCAAAGTTTGCATATTTAAAAAATTAAATACTATGGTCAGTGTGTAGTGGCATCTCATTGAAGTTGTATTTATTTTGACTACTAGTGAGTTTGCATTCACCTTTATTCATTTACTGGCCATCTATTGATTCTGTTTGCATAAGTGACTGTTCAAGTATTTTGTCAAACTTTAAAAAGAGTTCATTGTCAGTATTTTCCTGATTTTTGATAGTTCTTAATATGATTTCTTTGTTGGTTCCTTGTTGTAGGGAGTAAAAACATCATTTCTTTTCTTTCTCTTTTTAGGTTCTTAGTTGGAGCACTTTACTGAAAGCAAAAGTCAAATTAGTAAGAAACCCCAAACAAACAGAAATTTATTAACACAAAGTGTACCCATCACACAGAGAGCCTTAGTTCAAAAGTATTTCTTTCCCAGGTAGTGGTTCAGGGATCTTACCTAGTATTTTAACAAAGCCATAAATCCTGCATACTGACAAGACAAAGGAAAGAATAGTTTCTCTCTTTTAAAAGGCGAGAAAGTAAGGGAAGGTAGTAAAATCTGTTCCCAGATTTTTCTGGTGCCAGCTGGTGCCTCCTTTGGGTGGATACTCAAGTGCTGTTCCCAATGAGGAAGGATTGATGTACTGCATGGGTGAGCATAGGCTGGGCAGTGCACTCCCTTGCATTTTTAGTGTCTTTAACTTAACAATCCTCAGTGTTTTGTGGAGAAATATTTTGGTTTCTTCAATGTGTTACAAATATCTTTCATACTCTGACTTGTATTTTTATTGCTTGATGATGCCATTTATGCACTGAAAATACTAATTTTATGATAGTCTAGTTTGTCAAAGTTTTTTAAGGTTAATGATTGTTGGTGCTAAGCCAGTGCCCGTTATTTTCTAAATAATCTGTTTATTGTGCTTTCCCTAATGCACTGTCGTCTGGGAAAATGGTGACAGGTTATTTTTGTAAGGGCTGGGAAGCAGATTCACAGTATCAGTGATCAGATGGTAAGAAGGATCCTTCCTCAAGGGAAACCCCTCTTTTTTGGCAGGCTCTGGGTCTGCACACTGACACATGTCCTGGATTTGCTTGAGAGGATGCAACTCTATATAATGGTGATTCAAATCAGACGTAGCCTTACCAGGTCTAGAGCTTTCTTTCCATGCAAGTAACACTTCAATGAGCATCCACGTATTTCTGTTATAGAGACACTGCAACCACTTAGTGAATGTCAGAGATTCCTCTGGACCAGTACATTCTGACTACTGCTTTGGTTCTGTTGTTCATTAGGTATAAATACTCTGTCTCTGAGAATTAGGTGTCTGCATTTGACTACTGTTATAGGATTCTGTCATCTGTAAATTCAGGGAGCCCAGCTTGAGCCACAGTTTGCACTGTCTTTCCTGGCCCACTGAGAGTGGCCAGCACAGCTATTTGAGAATGCTGCTACCCTCCTCTCAAATGCATTTCTCACCCTTAGTGAAAGTCGCGTCTTCTTATCATCTCAGTTGAATGGGTGAGCGACTTATATGTTATAAATCTACTCCAGCATTTCAGTCTTCCTAAACCCTTAAAACCTTCCCCATCCATTCTCAAAAGGTTTGGTATCTGGGTACTTTGATATTCTTAGAATTTACTGAAGAGCTCAAGGAGTTTTACTTTTGTGGTTATTTAGAAAAGAGAAATTTAAGTTATCGAAGTTGAAAGTGTTTGTCACTAATTCTTCTAGAATAGCAATAGTAATCTTGTTCATGTTAACACAAATAACATATTTTTAACAACAATAACTGAATTTTTCAAAACGAAGAAAATGAGAAAGGTGATATTGTTTTGCATTTTTGAAACTCTCTTTAAGGTAGTGCCATAGTGTAATGATCACTGCTCTGGACTCTGAAAATATCTTTATTGTCCATCATTATATAAGGTAACTGAATTCTCATGTTAGCTTCTGCAATCTTTTGGGATAAGTTATTTGTGGCAGGAGAAGAAATCAATCCACATAGACATTTATTTAGAAATGTAAGGGATTATTTTAAGTCTTCTCAGATAATTATGAAAACTGCCTTTTAATACTGCTCCATGGTAGTTTCTTAAAGGTTAATTTTATTGTGACGATGAAACCATATAAATAAGCTTTTGTCTTCAGTAGCCTTAACATTGTTCTTTCTTGCACTTTGAATGTATTTTACTCATGCATGATTTTGTATCATGCACTGATTCTCTGAGTTGTGTAGATTTTCCAGATATTGACACATTTCAGTATGTAACATCACAAATTAACATTTGCTGACATCACTGACTCAAGTTCTTTATGTATGCATATTTTCCATTTTATTATACAAGATACATGTACTAAATAGTGACATTTTATAAGTTAATATTTTTTACTGCTTACTCAGAGACATGTTAAAGAGAAACTGGCATTTTTATTACAAGTTTGTGACGGTAAATAATACGATGATTAATATGGTTTGGTGCCATTGCTGTGATTCATGGTTAGATATCAGCAGTTCTACTCAGTTTCTTTTTCATCATCAGTGCAAATGTCAAGACAGTGGAAAAAAGTAAATAATGTATTGTTTTATTATGAAATCAATTTTTGATCCTGTAAGACCCATGAAAGATTCTCAGAGACTCGCAGGCCTCTGTGGACACCACTTTGAGAATTGTTGCCCTACAAGATATCAGGAAAGTTTTAGCATTTTAACTTAATTTAGTGGGGGCTGTCAAATATAAACAAGGTGCACACTAGTTAAAGTGAAGAGGACAGATATTAATCAACAATCAACTATTGCAATAGGAAAGAGGAACCAGCATGAACAGAGCTCAACTTTGATTTGTGCCGCGATAACTGGGTGTTTTAAAGAGGGAATGAGAGACAGAGGGAGTAAGAAGAGGCTCAGTAGAGTCAGGGAAGTGGAAAATTATAAAATTACTTAATGGGTCATTCTTTCATGAGAAATCTACCTGAAATGAGACTGCTACTCTATCGTGGAGGCTGGGAACAGGCTCCCCTATCTTCATGCTTGGTTGGCAGAAGCAGTACATTCTTTTAATGGCTTTGTGTTTTCTCAGACAGACACTTTAGAGAGGAGTTAGGGTCATGCTAGAGTTGTTAGAAAATATGTTAGCGATTTGTTTAGTCTTGTCTTTATAGGCTAAGGTTGAGGCCTAGTTGAAAAGAGGACTCAGAGGAGCCTGGGCAGAGTTCAGTCAAAGATAGAATCTCTGTAAAGGCTGTCACTGGGTCCAGGTTTCTCCAACCAACTCACTAAGATGTTAGAGCCATGCCTAGCCACTTATTGATACAGTCAGTCTGGAATCACCTCTTACTGAGCTAATATTAATAATCTGAGCTTGGTCCAACATCACATTTCTTTACAGACCAACATCTTTAGATCCTACAGGCTCTCCAGATTTCTATTGATATAAAATGGCAAAATCCTGTAATTCTGCTGATGTGTTTTGTACCTCTACACTGGTCACACTTTTACCTTCCTCTGATGAAAAAAACAAAAACAAAAACAAAAAAACAAATTCTGTTTTTTCCTTTTCTCACATGCAACTCAACAACACTTCTGAAACCAGATGTGTGGGAGTTTTTCCCCTCACAGCAAGCAATTCTCTGACAGACGCCAGCTGGGTGTTCTATAATTCAATTTGATTCTGACACTGTCTACCTGGAGTTAGCATCAAATCCCATAGGTTAAGTAAGGGCTCAGTCTCATAGGACTACAGGACTTCTCTATGTCAGATGCCAACTTCTGTCTCCTGACTAACCAACCATGTTCCCACGACCCCCTCTCTGGGTTTGATAAATTTGTTAGAGCAGCTCATAGAACTCAGGGAGCCACTTTACTTATGTTTCATGGCTTGTTATATGATAAAGTATATTTAAAAGCATACAGATAAATAGCTAGCTGGAGGAGATGCATAGGGCAGGGTAGGGGAGGGAAGGTAGATCTTCCATGTCCTCCTGGGTGTGACACCTTCCAGGATCCTCCATGTGTTCAGCAATCTGGAAGCTCCCAGAGCCCTGTCTTAGTGGGCTTCTATAGGTTTCATTACATAGACTTAATTGATTACATCATTGACCATTGGTAATCAACTCAACCTTCAGCCCCTCTGATCTTCCCTGGGGTCTTGGGGTAGGACTAAAAGTTCCCACTTTTTAATCACATTGTTGATTCCCCTGGTGACCAGCATCTATCTACAGACCATAACCCGCCCCTGCCACAGCCCTCCATACCACCTCAGTCATCTTGTTAGCACAAAAAAGACACTTAGCTCTTTGCAGATTCCTAGAGTTTCAGGAGATGTGAGTCAGGAACCAGAGGCAGAAATCAATAAACATTTCTTATTATCACACTTACCCTCTGGCACTTTCTAAGACCTGTCTAGTTGTAGGTCTAGAAACAATAACAAATGGTGGGGGTCAGTCAGGAGAAGGGTTAATAATCCCTTGTAAGACAACTGGCTTACAGGTAACAGTTTCTTTAGGCAAAGGAGCACCAATCTCCTTGGGTAGGAATGGATTTTTTTTTTCTGTCGTCAAAGGAGAAAGCAGAATTTAAGACTTCGAGGGCTTCAGTTCTATGAGAATATTTCACAAATCGATTCTGACATTTGAGATCCAGTCCTTTCTAATCAGTACTCTAACTTTAGCATAAGAGACCCAGTGAGTTTGGGAATTCCATTAGCACTGTAATTTAATCATCTTAATTTTTGAGATTGGTTTTCAGAAATCTTGGACTTTCAGCTACAAAAAACTAGTTTCTTTAGGACAATCACAGAAACTATCTGGTCACTTGTTTTATAAGGGTACTGATCCCGTTCATAAGAGTTTAGACAATAAATACTGTCACATTGGGATTAGGATTTCAACATATGAATTTTGGGGATACAACATTCAGTCAATTGCAGGTACCAGCTTTTCCTATTGGTTAAAGTTCCTTCAGAGCTGTGTGAGTGATAAGGAATAATCTGTGGACACTAGACTTTATATAATTGTGGGACCTTGTGAAGAAGGCCATGGACGTTTACTGCCTCTGTATCATCGGGGGCCTGAGGGCACTGTAAGTCAGGAAGGCCAACAACCAGAAGAAAAGCTCCATATAAATAGGAAGGGTGAGGATACCCTGGGATTCATGGGAACATGCTGGGAACTGTGTCTGCCTCCCACCACTTCCAATCTCAATATCATGGTAATCTGCAGAAGGAGCAGACATCTTTTGCACTGGAGCTTCACATGCATCTTGCTTAAGACTTGGAGAATCAGAGAAAAGTTCCTGATAGGAAGCAGAGACGTGCACATCAGCTGCACTCCCTGCCCTACAATTAACTCCAAAGTGTAGTGGCTACTGCTCCACTTCACCTTACCGATCTCATGCAAAAGTTCCTTGTGACCAATCTTTGCATAGAATTATACAGGGAATGTATCTAACTCCAGTAGCTAAACAATGTTGTACAGAGTCACTATAGACTTTGTTCATAATTTTAAATTTTATTGCTAAAGACAATTGGTTTATTTTTAAATACGGCACAACTTAAATAAAATTTTTATATGGGTCAAAAGTCCATCTTACCAACAATTCCCATTTCCTATTCTCCTGGTCTTGCTATTAGTTTCTTGTTTCATCCCGCAGTTAGTCTATGTAGATAAATATGCTAAATATAAGCATATCCTTTTTTCTTTCTTTCTTTGGTTTCATGTTTGTTCTTCTGATACTCTGGAAGTTTTGCAGACGGATTTTAGTTCCTTGAGCAGATATCTTTATTTCTAGTACTTTATATAATAACTTTCTTTCTTTTTTTTTTTTTTTGAGTTGGAGTCTCACTCTGTCGCCCAGACTGGAGTGCAGTGGCCGCTCCCGGCCACCACAGCCTCGACCTGCTGGGCTCCGGTGATCCTTCTGCCTCAGCCTTCCGAGCAGCCGGAATTACAGGCATGCGCTACTATGCCCGGCTGAGTTTTTGATTTATTGTAGAGATGAGGTCTTGCTGCCCAGGTGGGTCTCGAACCCACGGGCTCAGGCAATCCACTCACCTCAGCCTCCCAAAGGCGCGGGATTACAGGCTGAGCCACCGAGCCCGGCTAACTTTATTTCTTAACTCTTCAGGAATTACATATTGACTTTCTACTACATATAGTAAAATTAGCATACTTTGACATCCTATTAAATCTGTTCCCTCTACTGTTTAATTTTTGTTTTCATTTTACTTTATTTTATATGATTATTATTTTGGATTTACTCTTGATAGCTTTGGGTATATCTCTATTACTTGATGTATTGGCTTTAAATTTGACCTTTGGTTTCAAGCTATACAAAGATAGGGACAGCAGCATACTTATCCTTCTTCACATGTTCTCAGCATTTCAACATCCTAATATGTCAATATTTCTACATCATCACAGCTTATAACATTAAGATTCTCTGGTGTAACCATAAATCCATTATCGTTTTAGCCTTTGCTTGAATTAAAATTTTGTGAACTTCATTTCTGTCATAATGCATTTTATTTTCTCTTCTATTTCTTTCATAAACTGTCATTTTGCATTTTCTTTGGTTGTCTTTTCAGTTCTTCAACAGATTTTGTATCTTTTTTGAACTTTAAAAAAAGATGCTGTATTTTCATTATTATTTTTTATCTATTAGAAATATTTATACTCCGTTTTTATTTATTCAAGGTAACTTTTTTTAGTTTATTTTTTAATCCCTCATTTTTTTCTTTTTGGCTTTTTCATATATATTCTAGAAGTCTTAGATAATTAAGAAGATACAAATTATAGCTTTAATTTTATGGACTGGTGATTCTGTAGAGAATCATTGGTACAAGCCAGGCTGTTGTCTGGGCTTTTAGACAATTTCCCTGGCTCACTCCAAGGCCCTCTAGCTGTTTAGCTAAAAAAATTAGAAACTTTGGGGATCCTGATTATTGGAATGTCTCTGCATCACAGCACCTTTGCAGATGGTGTTTTCTGTATGTTTCCACAATTAGCTTCTGCTCCTGCCCCATCAAGATGTCAGGAGGAATAGATGGAGGTGTCCAAAATGGGGTCTGCAAATGGTTCGTGTATCCCATCCTGTGGGTCCCAGCCAGCGGTCCTCACTGTGCCCCTCGGGGAGTGCCACAACCTTGGAGTGCCCATCACCCTGCCTGACCTGTGTTCCTGTGTTCTCTCACCATGATCAAATTTTTCATGCTCCCAGTAACATGCAGAGATTGAACTGCTGGTGCATCCTGGTTTCATCAAAACAGAATTTATTTTTCTATTTTGTGTTCCCCCTATTGCCTTTGGATGCAATTTAAAATGGGAAAGAAGGTGAGACAGCTTTCATTTGTCACCATCTTCTGTAATAAACTTTAAAAAAACTGGTGAAAATTTCAATGCTGCCTCAAAAAATCTTCATAGTATTAAAAAAAGTTCTATAGAAAACATAGATTAGATTTATACAGAGTTGGCTCATCTACTTCATGAAGTCAACAGAAACAAAATTTTGATTTTTTTTCTTATGTATCTTGTCCATGCCAGATGAAGAAGGAGAGCCCAAATAAAGATTTCCATTAGGAGAAGAGACAGCTGGCATTGATCCCGTGCTTCCCAGTGACTCTACTTTGACTTTCTGAATAGAGTTTCATATTGATATAGAAAAAACAGGAATTAAGTAGGAAAACTGCCCTCGAGGGTCTTATCTTAAGTAAGCAAGTGCATGCCATCTCTGTTCTGTAAATACACTGTAAGGAAGCAGCTGCATGCCATTTTTCTTAACTGCAATCTCTGTTTCTGTAAACACACTTTATTATACCTCATATGAAAATGTCCATAAAAATGTTTGCTGCAATGCTTGTTGTAGAAGCAGAAGTAACTGTTCCCTGTTCTAAATTTAAAATTGTAAACCCACCAATGGCAAACCTATGTTTGTTGTAACCAAAAAGCTCTATAAAAGCAGTTTAAAACTGAGAGTTGGGGCTCAGGTTTTGGGAGGCTACTCCACCTGAGACTTCCGGAATAAACACCTTCAATTCTCCTCTCAGTCTCTGGTGCCTGTTCTGAGTGCATTCATTCCTGTTGCCGGTGAGTTGCTGCAATTTCTGTAACAATATTATTCATAGTAATGTGCTCATGTGTATAAGTTTATGTGATAAAAAATATTTTTTTGTTTCTAAGATATAAAAAGAAACATTCTCTATTTTAAAAGTGGTAATAGATGATTCTCTCCCTCTCAAAAAGTCCTTTTATTTTGCCTAAAATATTGCCAAAGAAGGGTTGTCTTGGATTGACTTATACAGAAGAAAAGAAATTTTTATTTATAATGACTAATAATATTAGTTATTAGCATTGGTTTTTTATTTTTCCATTTTTTCTTATCTTTGAATATCCCCAAATATGCCCTGTGCTAAGATTGATTTAACTTATCAATATCAGTTGTTTTTATTTACTTACCTATATTACTTTTTACTCAAAAAGATTTGAAGTCCCTTACCTGTATGGCTGGAAAATATTATGCAATATTAAAAGATTTTTCCTTCATCCCAGTAGTATTTATCCCTTTGACCTGTTCACAAAGTTATGCTGTTCTGTGCTGGGTGCAACTGGGAAGACTGGAAAGTAGACAACAGAAGGCCTTCATGGCTTTAGCATTTGAGGTTCTTATCTGATACTGGACCCTCAGTATGCAGCGCTACGTGTTTGAGAGCATCCTGAAAGGAAGCACATCACTTCTTTCCCTATTTTCCTCCATTTAAAAATGCTGTGCTGTCCCAAGGCAAAGAAAAGATAAAATGTTCAAGTGGTGGATATTGTAAATATCCTGATTTCATCATCACACATTGTATGCATGTATTCAGTATCACACGGGCCCATGTGTATGTACAATTATATGTACAATTACTATGTATCAATTTAAAAAAATTTCAAAATGAAAAAAAAAATGTGCTAAGGGAAGGTGAATAGCTATGGGTGGGTCCCAAAGTTCTGGGAACTGGCGAGAGTCTTGAGAGTCTTAGAGAATGTGGCTGCAAAGGCGTATGAGCAGTGGTTCAAATGCCAGGGCAGATGCCAGGCGTTGGGCTGAGGTGACTGTTGAGGGTGTTTAGATCACAAGCATGATTTCCCATGCACTAAAAGAGCCCTGGAGCAGACCTGTGGGTCTTAGGCCCTTAGTCATGGCACAGAAGTATGCAGAAATCCTCTAACCTGAAGGGGGCTTTTGGATCAGGCATGAACATGAATGTGTTGGTGAATGTCTGCTTGCACAGAAGATGTTGAAATCCAGATATATTTCCACTGATTCCTTGATTATTGTAAATTTCTCAGAACTTAAAAACCATCTTGAAGAGATAGGGGGAAGCTACAAAGTGAACGAAATAAAGTTTTCTATGGTTCTAGTAGAATGGAATATCAAGACAAGTTAGTTTGAGTAACAATATGACTAATACTCTATTTCTAGTGTACCTGGATCTGAGGTTAGGTAGCCATTTTTTCTGCAGCTATAACCAAACACTCTGGCTGAGCAAGTGCTTGCTGAAAGAATTGTTCACAGCTTACATTAGGTGTCATCCTTTTAATCAATATTTAATGAACCATTTTCATTTCAGTTTTTGCTGTGCCAGATAGAATTATTTGGGATTCCTCCCCACATGTATTAATTTGAATATATAATTTTACATAAGGGCAGAACAAGGATTTGGATCCTGAATTCTCTTCTTTCATACAATTAAAAGATTTTAAAACATGCCTTGGCCTTCTTCCTTCTCATCAAACACGACTAATGAAGGGATGCTGGAAAATTTACCTCCAAAATGGCTTTTGCCCTGAACTTTCTGCCTCCAATTGGTTACAGAGAAGCTGCTTCCCCTCTTTGTTATTCCTTACTTTTCACAGTAAAGAAGGGTAAGACAAGGCCACATCTGAGCAAACGTTACAAGTATAATGCCTGTCTCTCAGGTTCACTCAACTTCCAAAGAGAACTATTTGTAATCTCTGTCTCCCCCTTCCATTCATTCCACCAACCACACGTTGCCCCTCAATAAAATTCTTCTTCCTCTCCCTGCCATAACTTGTTTTACGAGAATGTAAGCCCTCATTCTTCCTATAACCTTGAGATAGTATTTATGCTCCTATAGCTTATTGGGAAGTTGTGCCTTCGTTTTGTAGCTTCCCATGTATACATGTTAAATAAAACTTGTACACTTTTTCTCCCATTTTTTTTTCCTGTTATCAAACTTGCCTCATGTCAGTGATTTTACAGTGAACCCTTAGAGGAGTCAACCTTTGTGGAGGTTGACTGGTGGCCTATGCTTCCTTTGGACTTCATGCCTAACACAACTGCAGAAGTTATGATCAGAAGGGCTTTGGTTGATGGATTTTGCAGTCAGACAAGGAGATGGGCCATGCCCTTCAAACGCATGCAGCTCACAGACTTCATTTTCACATTCTCACATGGTGCCTGCCAGAAGAATGTCCCACAAGCCCGGTGAATGGCAGACATCAACACAAAATGGGCAGCCATGAGATGGCCAGGAAGATTGAAGCCAGAGACAGTCAAGACAACAGATTCTGATCATTTCAATGTCATGAAGGCAAAAAAAAAAAAAAGAACAGAATAAATAAGAATGAAGTTAAGGAGCTTCAAGAGGCAGCTAGCTCTCCTGAAAACTTCTCCCTAAAAGCACCTGCTGCAGCCTCTGTGAAAGTTCCAGCAAAAAAATGGCTACTGCAGGCAAGAAGGTTTAAGCCCAGGAGGTTGCTGCCCAGAAAGCCATAGACCGGAAGGCAGTACTTTCTCCAGAAGCTCAAAAAGGTCAAACAGCTTCAGCCTAGAAAGCAGGTGGTCCAAAAGCATTCAGCAAGAAAGTATAGGAGGCTGTGATAAAAGTGAATAAAAGTTCTTTTTGACTTCTTGGAACAAAACAAAACAAAAAACAAAAACAAAAACAAAGAAACAACCACGTCTTTTAAATTGAAGTGGCCCTAAGCAATGGCCCTCTGTAAAAAAGAATCCCATGTACAACTAGCTGAGGCCAGATTTTTCATGGATGGTAAAATAATTCACCAAGACAGTGGTGAGTTAAGAAAAGCAGATTAATTAAGGACAGATACAATGATACACTGATAGTGAGCAGTGAGCAGGGCAGCAGTAAAGGGAGACTGTCTGCAAAGGGACAGAGGCTGTAGGAAAGTTTTATAGGGTTGTGCTGGGGAGTTTGCATGTGGCACTGATGACTCTGGAGAGGGAAATTACCTACAAGTTGTATGTGCTGTGCAAAAGGCTTGTAGGATGACTGATTGTAGTATTCTGTGCCTTAAGATAGGATTAATTTACAGCAATGGTTAACTGCTTTTCCATTTACAGCAGTTAGCTAACGGTAAGTTTATAACAACATTTTACAGTAGTCAGTAAACTATCATGACTTACTGTGGTCAATAAGTTACTTTTAAATTTCATCCTGAGGTTCCCTTTCCTCAGTATAATTTACCCAATTGTTGTTGGTCTATTATGGCATTATATTTCTCCAAAAAAGGACAATGTAGGTTTTTAAAGGAAATTTATTGAATTAAAGAGTTGAGTTCAGATACCCAACTTATACTTACCACAAAGGCAGGTGTTATTGGAGGAACAAATTCATCTTATGAACTTATTCTGAAGTTTCTGTGTAACTTATTAGCATCCATACTAATGCTGAGGTTGAAGAAAATGTCCTTGGTTGTGGTGCAAAAATAATTTTCCTTTCTGCAGCCACCAAGGACATTGGAAATTTTCTATTAATAGTAACCTCTGTCTATCCTACTGGTAAAGGCACTAAGTCAGTCAACTTAAGAAAGTAAAGTTAAGTAGTCTGGTGAAGAGAACAAAAACAAACTGTATAACTCAGTGATTGGATAAGGGATTTTTAAAGAAATTTTGAGGAAGGATATATTGCAACCAAGAATTACCATTTCAGATGTTGAGAAACAGTTTTAAGCCTTTTTCTCTCTTTTTAAATTTTTCTATGTTTTGATTTATATTTTATTTAATTTTTTAAAATTTAAAATGTAAATTTTTAAAAAGTATTTATATTTTATTTTAAATATGTGAGGTACAATTCAGGATTAGGAGTAGGAGTTGCCTACTCAATTTCTGTGAGGGTGGCTCCTGCATTTTCTAAGATTCTTATAGTTTGAGGTTTTATGTTTAAGTGGGCATCATACAGGTAAAGTTTGGGCCTCCCTTTGAGATCAGGTACCTTTATTGATGTTGTGTCCACCCTACCCCCACACTGACAGTATCCCATTATTGACAATCCATTTCTTATAGTGTTATGGTAAATGTTCAGGATCTGCTTATGTGTGAGAATGTGTGGTACTGTTTTTTGTTTCTGTGACAGATCACTGAGTATGAAAGACTCTAAATCCACACAAGTTGCTGTGAAGTCCATATGTTTGTTCTCCTTTATGGCTGTATAATATTCCATCATGTATATGTAACACATTTTTTTTTACCCAGTCTACATTTGATGGTTCCATGTTTCTGCTGTTGTGAAAAATGATGTAATAAACATGAGTATGCTGGTATCTTTTTGGTAGAATGATTTGAGATCTTCTAGGTATATTCCCAGTGGGGGGATTGCTGGATCATATGGAAGGTCAATTTCTAGTTTTTGTAGAAATTGCCACACTGTTTTCTATAGAGGTTGAACTAGTTTGCTTTCCTACCAGGAGTATAGAAGCATTCCCTTTGCTCTGCATCCTCATCAGCATCTGCTGTTGTTTGTTTTAATGATGGCCATTCTTATTGGGGTTAGGTAGTAGCTCAATGTAGTTTTGATTTGCATTTCTCTGATGATTAGTGAGTCTGAGCACTTTTTTATGTGTCTGTTGCCTGTCTGTATATCTCTTTTTGAGAAATGTCTACTCATATTTTTTGTCTACTTTTTAATGGGGCTGTTTGTTTTTTTCCTTTCAGCATGTTTGAATTCCCTGTAGATCTTGGCTGTTAGGCCTTTGTCAGATATATAGCTTAGCAAATATTTTCTCCCATTCTGTGGACTGTCTCTCCACTTCCTTGATGGTTTCTTTGACTTTGCAGAAACTTTTCTGTTTAATGAGGTCCCACTTGTCTATCTTTTCTCTTATGGCATGGGTATCTGGAATTTTGATCAGGAATTGGTTGCCTACTCAATTTCCATAAGGGTGGCTCCTGCATTTTCTAAGATTCTTATAGTTTGAGAATTTTGTGTTTAAGTCTTTGATCCATTTAGAATTGATTTTTGTGTATGGTGATAGGTAGTGGTCCTGTAGTCTTCTGCATGTGGTCAGCCAGTTTTCCCAGCACCATTTACTGAATAGGTTCTCCTATTCCCAGTGGTTGCTGGTGGAGACTTTGTTGAAGATGTGTTGGTTGAAAAATTGAGGTTTTGCTTCTGAAATCTCTATCCTGTTCCATTGGTCCATATGCCTGTTGTTGTACCAATACCAGATTGTTTTGATTATTGTAGCCTTATAGTAAAGTTTAAAGTCTGGAAGTGTGATACCTCCCACTTTGTTTCTTTTGCTAAGGATTGTTTTGGCTATTTGTGGTTGTTTATATTTCCATATGAATTTCTATATTGGTTTTTCCAGGCCACATAAGAATGATGTTGGTAATTTAATGGGTATTGCATTGAATCTGTAGATTGTCTTTGGTAGAATGGACATCTTAACAATGTTGAGTCTTCCTATCAGTGAGCATGGAATATTTTTCCATTTGTTTGTGTCTTCTTGGGCTTCTTTGAGCAGTGTTTTTTAGTTTTCATTGTGAAGGTCTTTAACTTCTCTGATTAGAAAGATGCCAAGGTGTTTAAAATTTTTTTTTTTTGGTGGCTATTGTGAGTGGGATTGTGATTTTTATTTCATTCTCTGTTTGTTGTTGTTGTATAAGGATGCGACTCTCTTTTGCATATTTATTTTGTACCCTGAGACTTTGTCAAAGTCATTTATCAGTGCAAGGAGGTTTTTAACAGATTATCTTGGTTTTTCATAAAGGATCATATCGTCAGCAAAAAGTGATAACTTAACTTGTTTACCTATTTGGATAAATTGATTTCCTTCTCTTGTCTAATTGTTCCAGTTAGGACTTCCAATATAATGTTAAACATGAGGGGTAAGAATGGGCAGCTTTGTCTTGTTCAGGTTTTCAGGGAAATGCTTCCAGTTTCTGTCTATTTATCAATATGCTGGCTGTGAGTTTATTGTAGATGGTGTTTGCTATTTTGATGTATGGTCTTTCTATGACTAGGTGTTCGAGGGTTTTTGAAAAGGTGGGATGCTGGGTTTTATCAAAAGCTTTTTCTGCATCTAATGCTATAATCTTGTGGTTTTTATTTTTATACATGTTGATGTATTTAATTACATTTATGGTCTTGTGGATGTTGAACCAGCCCTAGATCTTGGGGATGAAGCCTACTTGGTCATGGTGGATGATTTTTGAGATGTGTTATTGAATCCAATTTGCTAGAATCTTGTTGAGAATTTTGCATTTATGTTTATTAGGGATATTGGCCTGTAGTTATCTTTTTTTGTTGAATCTTTACCTAGTTTGGGAAATAGTGTTATGTTAGTTTTGGAAAATGATTTGGGGAGAATTCTATTTTTCTCAATTGCCTGGGATACTTTCAATAGGATTGGTATCAGCTCCTCCTCCTATGTTTTGCAGAATTCTGCTGCAAAGCCATCTGCTCCAGGATTTTTTTTTTTTTTGGTAGGTAGTTTTCTTATGATGGAGTCACTTTTCTGTGTTGTTATTGGTCTATTAATTGTCTCAAAGTCTTGTTTCAACCTTGGGGAGTTGTGTGATGTCAGAAAGTCCTTCATTTCATTTAGGTTATCAAGACTGTTTCCATACAGGTGTGTGGAGTAATCTCTGATAACCTTTTGTATTTCTTCAAGGTCAGTTGTGAGTTTATCTTTTGTATTTCTGATTGTGCTTATTTGGGGTTTTTCTCTCTTTTTCTTGGTAATTCTGGCTAGGAGTCTATCCCTGTTGTTTATTTTTTCAAAGAACAAACTTTTTTTAAAAATTATTTTTTCTATGATATTTTTGTCTTTGATGTCCTATATTTGGGCTTTTACTTTTGTGATCTGGATTCTTATGCTAAAGTTAAGGCTTTGGTGGTCTTGTCTTTTCGGCTCCCTTAGGTGATTTGCTAGGCTGTTAACTTGTGATCTTTCCATTTTCTTGATGTGTGTTCATAGAGATATAAATTCCCTTCTTAGAACTGTTTTCATGAAATCCCAGAGATTTTGGTAAGATGTTTCTTAATTTTCACTTGTTTCCAAGAATCTTTTACTTTCCACTTGTATTTCTGTATTAATCTAGTAGTTCAACATTGATGTTTAGTGTCCATGTCTTTGTGGGTTTTGAGGGAATTTTGTTGGTGTTTATATTTATTTTTATTCCTTGTAGTCTGAGAAGATGTATGGCAGTATTTCAATTTTGTGAAATTTGTTTATGTTTGATTTATGGCTGAAGATGTGGTTGATCTTAGAGTACATCCATGTGGCGATGAGTAGAATGTATATTGTGTGGTTGTTGGGTGGGGTGATTTGTAGGTATCTATTAAGTCCATTTGGTCAAGAGTCAAGTTGAAGTTCCAGATCTCTTTGTTGATTTTTTGCTTCAATGATCTATCTAGGTTTGTCTGTGGGGTATTTAAGTTTTGAGCTATAATCGTGCTATAGTCAATATCTTTTTAAAATTTACTTAGTATTTGTTTTATAAATGCTGGTACATATATTCTTTGGAAGGATATTTCTAGTTGATATATTGAAACTTTTATTATTATATGGTGGCCTTCTGTGTCTTTTTAAATTTTTGATAGATTAAAGATCTTTTTGTCTGATATTAAGATCTGACTTCTGCCTTCTTTTGTGACCCATTCACCTGGAAATTTATTTTCTGTCCTCTAACTTTGAGTCTGTGTGCATCCCTTTTGGTGAGATAAATTTCCTGAATGCAGCAAATTATTGGGTCATTTTCAAAATGCAGTTGCCATTTTATGTCTTTTCAGTCCATTCACTTTCAGGCTGATTATTGAAATGGGATTGTTTATCCCCAGCACCAGGTTTTCATAATAAAGTTTTTTCTTTTTGTTTGTTTGTTTTCTTTTAAATTTTGGGTTGATGTATGTGTGTATTTTCAAGTTTGCAATCATGATATATTCTGTGTTGAATCTGTGTTCTCTTGTTCTCTTGGGAAGTATGTAGTCATTCTTTTTTTTTCTTTCTTTCTTTCTTCTGTGCTTAGTATCTTTTTAAGCATCTCCTGTAGAGCTGGTCTGGAAGCTGCATAATCTCTTTGGGACTGGATGTCTGGGAAGAATTGTAATTCTCCATCACTGATGAAGCTGAGCATGGTTGGGTAGGAAACTCTTGGTTAAAATTATTTATCTTTGAGGACTTTGTATATTGGACTACAGTCCATCTTAGCTTGTAATGGTTCTGCCAATAAGTCAGATGCTATTCTGATTGGTTTTCCCTGGTAGGTAATCTGACCCTTCTCTCTTACTGCCTTTAGGATTTTTTCTTTTGTACCTGTTTTATGTAGGTGAATTACTTTGTGTCTAGGGGTTGGTCTTCTCATTTGATGTCTTGTGGGAGTTCTCTGTATCTCTTGTATTTGGATGTTCACATCTCTGGTGAGATGGAGTAAGTTTTTTTTGATAATGTCTTGTAATACTTGTTCTGAGTTATTTGCCATTTCTTTTTCTTCTTCTGGGATACCAATCAGGTGTAAGTTTGGCCTCTTGATATAATCACACCTATCTTGGAGGCTTTGTTCTTTCTTTCTGAGTTTTCTTTCTATGCTTTTTATAGATCAGGTTAATTCCATGTTTTGGTCTTCAGGTTCTGAGATTCTTTCTTCTGCTTGATTAATTCTGCTTCCCATGTTTGTCATCTTGTTATTTATTTCCTGAATGAATTTTTTTTTGCCAAAATCTGTTACAAGTTCTTCCAGAGTTGCATCTTGTCTTTCTTTGGTCTTATTCACTCTTTCCATCTATTCCCTAATCCCTGTTGTATTCTATGGCCAGTCATTGGTGAATTCTATTGTTTGGGCTCGGAGATCTGAGTTTTCAGGCATTGTCTCTTTAATACACTAAGAATTACTTATGTTATTCCAATGATTTTTTTCCCCCTCATTTGTGATAGAGCTCTTTCTTTTCTCTTTAGTTTCATTATTCAGTGGCAGTGGGATGGCTGATGTTTGCTCAGCCCTCTATTCTTACTTCTGATGTTTGCTCAGCCCTCTACTCTTCCCTGGTCAGGACTCTGAGTTTTTTCTATTTAGAAACAGGGCTGTGGGTGGGAAATTTTGCTGTCTCTTATAGTTTTGAGAATCAAATAAGGTGTATGATGGGGAGCTATAATTCAGAAACTCCTTGCAAATCACAATGCTCACTGATTGTGGTATGGGTTCCCTGAGATCCACTCCCCACTACAACTCTGTATGACAATGCAATGGGTACATGTGTGTACCCCCTGAGTCCTAGACACAGTACCAGCAATGAGGAGAACAGATAAAAGTAGAATGAAATAAGACAGACAAAAAAAAATTAAACCACAGAAAATCATAGGCAGAAACCAAAGCAAACCCCCCCCACACTAAAACTGACTGGGAAAAAAAATCAAAGCAGAACAAACAAACAAAAGAAAACCAAAAAAGAAAACAGAACACACACACACAAACACACACACATGCCCAACACAAAATGAAAGAAGTAAAAAATGAAAAAGAAGGAAAAAGGAATTCAAATCAAACCCTCACATTCATATACATTAAACTAAAAAAAGAAGAAAAAAACCAGAAAGATAAACACTCAATTATTCATGTACACACATAAACAGAAAACAAAAAATAAAAAAAGAATGAAAAAAAGCAAGAAAGAAAAAATAAAAAAAATAGGTGAGGGGAATGTGGATCAAATCCTTACATACATATTCATTCACAAAGAAAAAAGAAAAGAAAAACAACAACAACAAAAACTGCCCTCTTGTGACAGGTTCTGTAATTGTTCCTCTCAGCTGCTCACAGGTAAGCCCCTCTACTGTCTCCTGCAGAGCTGTGGTATCATTTACAATCTCTCCAATGACTATTCTGGGGAAGGAGGAGGAAGTCATGGGAGTGGGTGGGGTTTCAGTCCTCCCTTCCCACTCTCTTATGGTCTGGGGAGGTCTCTTCTAGTGAGAAGATACAGGATTGTCTCTTCCGCATGTACTGGCAGTGGTGGGGGGCTGCCTCAGTCAGACCTATCCTGGAGTAGAATCCTCTTATTGCGGCTACTGTCCAGGCTCTATCTGGGTTCGTCCCTCTCAGTTGTGCCCCAGTCATGTGGATCTGATGTTCAGAAGATTGCTGGGAGAGAGGGGATTGGGTTAGCCCTGGATTCACTGTTTGTCTCTTTGGTGGTCTTCCTCATCCTTTTCTGGTCACACCCTTTGTTCCACTGCTGAATCAGAGTAGGGAGTGTGGTGCCTGAGACTCAGCACTGGTCCTGTCCCTAAGGAATTTGTGCTTTTGGAATATTCCCTCTGGGTTAGGATCAACCCTTGAGTAGTTAATCCACCAGTCACAGCGACAGGGTTTGTCGCTCCATGGTGAGCAAGCAGGAGCACTTTCCTGCCCAGTTTTAAACATGGTGGCAGGGTGTCTGTTTCATCTTCTCTAGTGTGGCTCTAGCTCTGGGCTTCCTTGTTGTGCTCCCTCCGCAGCCCTTGCTGCCAGTGTCCAGCCAGACACTGTGGTGGTTAGGCAGAGCCTGGAGCCGGCAGTCACTCCCAGAAGCTACTTCCTAGGAAGACCCTTTTTCTCTCTTAGACTACACTTTAAAAATTTATTTTTCCTTTCTAGTCTAACTGCATACCCACTAGAGAGACTCCAGAGGCTGATCTTGGAATAACAGAGTCTAGAGACCCCATGGCAGAATTCTCCATTGCTCACAGTTAGGACTATATTTAGCCAGTCCTTCAACTGGACAACAATTCAAGATAATCATCGAAGCTGAATCAGTTTCCTGTACAGCTCCCAGATATTCCTCATTTATTTCCTTCCCTTACTCTAAACTTTTGCAATGGTTTCTTTGAGGCATGAGTCTGGTCATTTCCCTATCTGCTAGCTTTTGGAATAAAGTCCTCTTCCTTTTACTATATCTTGCGCTTGTTTATTTCATCCTGCAAATGATAAGTAGCAGAATTTGCAATCTGCAATAATATTAGATGTATAGAGTGAGAGAAATGTGGAAGCAGAAATGGTATTTTTATAAATGACAATGTGGATTCTTTATTTGGGTGTCTTAAATATTCTTTATTTTAAGTTACATTTTAGGATTCACTTGGGCTTATTGAATGCAACACCATCCTAGGATAGAAATGTGTGAATTTAAGAAATACAATTGCGTGGCGGCATGGTCATTGTCCCCTGAAAAGGTTCACTGAAAAATTACTGACATGGGGCAGATTAATTGATAAGAGAAAAAGCATATGAATTTTATTTAATGTGTATAATAGGAGGCTTCAGAATGAAGATACAACTTTCCAATGGATTTCAGAAACTTAAATACCATCTCAAAGTAACAGAAAGAATGGCATTTTGTATTCTGGTAAAAACAGGTTATGGGAGGGAGAAGAAGAAAATTTCTCTTGAGTTGCAACAAGTGATTCAGAGAATGAATGGATGGGGGAAACAGAGAATGGCTTGCAAATAGTTCTCTTAGAAAGTTGAATGAACCTGAGAGATAGACATTATTTTGTAAAATGATTGAGCCAGTTTTGATTACATTCTTCTTGTTTTTTCCTGCAATAGATAATTTTAACAGGAAGGAGCAAAAGCTTTGGAGACACCTTGAGGGAATATGCTATATTTTGGGGTTAATTTCCCTGCATTCCTTTATAATATTTACAGCTGCATAGGCCTGTGGCATTTTAGGACAGGGGATTTTGCTCTGAGATTATTACATGAAATAGCCTTCTTTTCTTCCTCAGTTGGATTGGCTACTCCAGGCACCGTGATGGTGATGCTTCACCCCAACAGCAAGGTGATGGTGGTAAAAGCAATTAAGTACAGTAGAGACTTTCAGTTGTAGGATCTGACTTTGAGATGACAGCATTTGTTCCTCATCACCTTGGTAAGTGACAGTGAATGGTTCATGGACATGTGTGAGCTCCCTGGGGAATCCTGGTAAGTGTTCAAAGGGAAGCATGAACATTTGAAAATTATAAGTCTACTGACTTAAAAATACTCACTTTTCATTATAAGTGAAATTATAAGGCATTTTGTATGACTACCTGAAACCTACAGTAGAGATAGGACTCTAGAAAATTTTCCCATAGGGAGTTTTAAGGTCTCTGATATTGCTGAAGTTTCTTTAGCAATTTGAACCATCTTAGCAAAGCAAACACTAATAAAATCACATCACAAATATTCACAAGCACATCTTTGACCAAGTTGAGGGCCTGAACTGCTAAGATACTCCATTTTTCATTTTAGTTGTCAGCAACATGCATGGATTTATCAAATTATATAACCAGAAGCTGGTATCATCTTGAGTTTTGAAAAATTAGCTCTTTCTGTTCTTCTTCATTTGGTTATTTTGTTAGCTATTATGTTGAAATAAAATTGCTTCACAGAGTCTCTTAATATCATTTTCCTTGTCAGTTTCATGCACTATACATCCACAAATGCTTCATTAATAAGTCTAGCACATTATACCATTACCTCTATTTGGCATAAAATAAGTATACACACACACACAAAAACCTGGGTAAAAAATAACATGCTATTAGTTTGACTATTCTTCTTGTTATTGTTTTTACTGGAGAAATGCAAGCACTCATTTATTTTAGATTCTATACAAATTTATGATATATAAAGAAAAATAATTTTCTTATAAGCTGTTTATTTACCTATTGTCATTATTATTAATAATAATGAGTATTGTGTGTATGGGGAATCATATTATACAGATTTTTTGCTGTGTTTCTCCTTTTGTTTTCTTCCTTAAATATCTAATTAATATTAACATTGAGGAAATTCGCTACTCATGAGATATATAATGGAAGCAGGTAACTTCACTTGTCCCTTTCTATTCAGCTATCAGGAGAAATATCACTTATTTTTGAGAACAATATGTAACTATTTTTATTGAAAGGACTCTGGTGAATGATTGTTAGGAAGCTCAGTCATGGTTGTTATTCTGTGGGCTGTCACTTTATCAGAGAATACTTTTGGTTACAGAATGGAGTAGATGCTCAGTCTACATCTATGTACTTCAAACACACTGAAAGCACAAAGTCAGGCTAAGAGCACTTGTTGATGAATGAAAGATGCAAGTGGAGATGAAAAGACTGCAAACAGAGAAAGAATTACAGTACAGCAGGTTCTAGAAACCATTTGGTTGAAATACATTTAAAGGATCCAAATGGTAGTAGTAACAATGCCTTACTTAATATCCAGACCTGGGAAAACAAAAAGCTTCAGAATATGCTATGTTGTTTCAACTGTGATGACAAAAGTCATCTTGGAACTATAAAAATCTGTAGCGTTAAAAAAAAAAAAACAGAAAAATTTACTGTGGTTTTAAATCCACATTGCTTTATAGTATGAGTTGCATTGCCTACAATACAAAAATTTTTAAAGCAAAAATTTAGGTAAAACTTTTACCACTCCCTTTGATCTTGCCTTTATATATATATATATAATAAACTAATTTAAACTGAAGCCACAGTACAATTTCTCACTTCCAAAGGAAATATGTACTTCCTTTTGCTTAGTACATGACTAAAACAATCTTAAAAAAGCACTTCATTCTTGAAAGAATTAGGGTTTCTAGATTAAGGTTTCTGAACCTTAACACTATTGATATTTAGGCTGGATAATTCCTTATTGTGAGAAGCTGTCCTGGCCATGTTAAATATATAGCAGTGTATCAGCCTTTACTCAATAGATGCCAGAAGCATCTCCCCTACCCAGCTGTGAAAAGTCAAATGTCTCCAGACATCGTCAGATGTTTTCTGTTGGGGGTAAGAGGGTACTGCAAAATCACCTCTAGTTGAGAATAACTGTTCTAGAATCTGTTCCTATAGCATTCTTCTCTAGGGTGATATGATCTAAAATCCTAGCAGCATTAAAATAATGCTATTGAATGGTGAAATATGAATTTCAGTCAACCCAATAGCTCCAACCCTGGAAACATTTAGAAAGAAAAAGATAGTTTAAAACATTAAAGTTGACAACTTTATTGGCAACCAAGGATGGAAAAAATACTTCATGTGAATCACTTAATCTTTAGGCATTTTGTGCTCAACATGAAGAGTAGCTATAATTACAAACTTCATTGGCCTGCTGCCTTCAGTGCTTGGTGGTCATCTTTTATTCTTTGAATAATAACTTACCATTTGGCATATTTTATCTAGTATTTCTAACTGGCAATGTGCTACACAAGCTTTCATAGCTATCATATGTGTAACATGTTAGTTTTTCTTTTTTTTTTTTCATGAATCCCAAGACATAAGAGTTATCTTCCCTTTTCCCATAGTAAATATACTGATACTCCCTGTTAGTACAAATACGCCTCGTTAAAATAGAGCATAATTTGACATCACGTTAAGTACTACCATTTCTAGGACAGAACAAATCCTAAATTTAGGAGGGCTTGTTTTCAATGACAAAGTAACACAGATGTTTACCTTGTGGCAATGACTTTTCTGCATTCATTGATACTGGACTTATTGATACTAGGCCCTATATTGCATACAACATCAGCATAAGACTTGCCCTCCAATTATTTACAATCTAAACAGACTAGAGAAACAGCTTAATTACAAAGCAGAACAATGATGTGAGAGCTGCTAAGAGATTCTGTGTAAAGAATTTGTAATAGAATGCTCTACATTATTTGCTAGATTTTTTTATCCAGAGGAGAGATCACTGTAGGATCTTAAATCACCATGTGAATTTTGATGAAGATCAATTTGAAAGATGAGTGGGAGAGAAAGGGCTTTTCAAAAGGGTGAACTAACACAAAAGAGGCAATTCAAATTAGGTACTTGCGTTGGAAGATCTGTGGACCATTTTGGCTTGAGTGGAAGTTTTGCGTATGAAGTAGAGAGACTAGTTAAACCAGATTGGAGAAGGTTTTAAAGGTTTGGTTTCATTTATTCTTCAGAAAAAAGGGAGACACTCTTGGGACTTTTAGAAGATGAGGATAACTTAAACACTAGGGGTGCCAAAAACATGTAGACTAATTTTAAGGGATGTTAAGTCTGTAATTCTTTTAGTCTGCCATAATCAGAAGTGTCTGGACACTGATGGTAACCACTTTGAGCACCTCTTGTAGTTGCGGAAGTCAAACATGACTTGTTTCATCTTTTGTTATTGGTATATATTGAGTATTACAATTGCAATACAGTTTTTTCCTTTTAAAAAAATGTGTGTACATTTTTTTGCACCTTCTGTATAACAATGCTTAAGTAAGATGGATCTGGTAGCAGTGCATAGAGAGGATGATGCCATGATAAAGCCATGGAAAAGATAACAGAAGGGGAAAAGAACATACAAGAGAAACATGCATGTATTGAATTTAATTATCAAACATCTTCCCCCAAGTAATCTGAGGTGAGAAGTGGAAACAGCAGGATTTGGTACTATAATGAGTTTTCCTGAATTCTATCCTTTGGTGTTGTGAAAAGGATGTTGTGGTATGCCACCTGATTCTGCTACAGGACATACAGCCAACTGCCAGATACCCTCAGCAGCCTGTGTTCTGTGGGAATTGCTCTGTGCTGAAGAAAACCACACCAAGTTCTCAAAAACTTCTGGGGGAAGTTGGTGTGGGGTATTTATTGTCCCCAACTTGGGACAATTCTGAAGTGTCATCTCAGCACCCACACTCTGCACCAAGATGGCTGATATCTAGCTGTGGATGCATTGCTGCTTCATGTCTTCTGCCAAATCCTGTTTCCCCTCTTGTTAAAGTCGTCGATCCCAAGAGTACTCCCTAATACACCTTTTCCATACTAATCCCAGTATCATAGTCTGCTTACTGGGGACTACGGTTGGTGCCAGGTATGGTCAGAGAAAGCAAACACTGTGGTGAGACTGGGGAGTTGCAACAACTGTTGACTCACTGCCAATGAGGATCCTATCACATGAGTAGGTGGAGGGTATTGTGGACCATATCCCTCAGCACAGGGCGGCCATGAAATTGTTAATACTTTCACTGGTGGTAAGTTGGATCCTATATTCGTAGAAGGAAATGAGTTAGGAAAAAAGTTAGCAAAGTATAGACATTTTGGAAATATGGAGGAAAGAGAAAATATAAGGACAATGACACTGGACATTGTTTGCTAGAGGCAATTGATGCTTTGGAGAGAGATGATGAAAAGCAGAGGACAGTTAACGATAGCTGAAAACTAACTATGGGAGTCAGGAGGCCACCTTGACAGTATAAAAAGAGCAGCCAAAGGACAAAGAAAGCTGAGATGAGGCACAGGACTTAATACAAATATATTTACAGGTTAAATTACCTAGGCAAGGTCTTGGCTGGGAAAGAATGAGATCTGAGCATAGGATGGGCAAATCTGAGTGATGAACGCAAACATCTTGAATCCCCTGTTTCCTCTGAACCTCTCAGTTAGCAGACTCAGCCCACTTCTCTCTGTTAAAGGCAACTGCTTCCGCAGCCTTCCTTGAAGACCAGGCAGAAAGCAATGCCTCAAACTTATGTTGTGCAATTTTTAGGATTTTTTTTTGATCACCAGGCCAAATAGCTGGTTGAGTCACAATGTCACCCGACTGGTGTAGCTCTGGGTTGATTGGGAGAGGAAAGAGACCGTTCTCCAGAGAAGCTGCAGGACCTGTTCATCATGTACAAAGGGGGAACCAAAAAACCTCCAGAATTTATTTATTAAAAATTGGGTATTTATTCTTACATGCTTAAGCTTCAGTCGCCTTTAAAATACTCTCCGTTTGTTGCAATACACCTATCAAGACTCTTTTTCCACTGCTCCAAACAGTTTTTTGACCTCATCAATTTTGATGCTTTTTAATGCTTCTGCCATTTTTTGTTTTACCTCTTCCACATCAGCAAAATGTTTCCCTTTGAGGACTTTTTTCATCCGGGGCAATAAAAAAAAGTTGCTTGAGGTGAGATCAGGTAAAAAGGGAGTGTGGGGCACCAGGGTCATGCTATATTTGGTCAAAAACTGCTGAACACTCAATGAGGAGTGGGCAGGTGTGCTTGTAAATCACCCATCATGAAATGAACAAACACACTGAAAGAATCTTAAAAAAAATTCACTGAAGCTGAATGCAGCCTTTCACAACAACACTAACTGGTACACCAATGCAGATGGGTTCCTAGAATACTTACCTAGCAGGAAGAGTTTGTATTACAAAGGGCCCACCCTCCAAAAAGTAATTCTTTTGTTTTGTTTTGCTTTGTCCCCTCTTGTATGGGCAGGAACGGGGAGAGTAACTTTTGAACTGTACTCTACAGTCTAGGCTCAAGATGATGGGACAGACAGTTGTGTAATGAAAAGTTCATCAATATAGGAACATTTTCTGGAACACAGGACTCAACTACCTGAGCAAGAAATGGTGTTATTACACTTCTGGAATAGATCTTAGAAGATTAGAGAAGTGTTATCTCAAGCCAAATAAAGTCAAAGTGTGAAAATGACCATGGTGACAGTCAAGAGAGAGTCAGTCAGACAGAAGGAGAGAGTAAACACTTTAGAGACTTGCACATGTCAACATATAAATATTATAAGAGACTAAAGACCTTTCAGGCTTTCTGGAGGAAAGACCTGAAGAACATTCTGCTTACAACAGCAAAAGGAATGGGATGATGAGGGAGAATCAATCAGCATTATTGAGAAGCTCAGTGGCCACCATTATCTGTGAGCCAAGGATGATGCTATAAGATGCTACTGAAGCACTTTCACTGGTAGGCAATGATAGAATCCTAATCATAGATGCAGGTAGTGGTACTCTATCATCAGAAGCCAAACAGGGACAATTATAATAAATGATGAGGTCTCAGGGGCAGCCAGTTAGGCCTGACTCACAGAAAGCTCCGGATATAATCAATAGTACATGGCACCTCTAGGGGCGAGATGAATTTGTCAGGCAACAAGGGCATTACCAAATCTATATATCCAGAAGAGACAGATGATGGATGATCAAGAGATTGAGTGTAGGAATGGCCCCCCAAATTGTGATTCAATGCTTAGTTTGAGGACCTGAGTCAGTCAGACCTGAAACTTACAAACTTTTCCCCAAAATTTCTATGAGGAAGAATTTATAACACCACAACAAATATACAGAGTAATGATTCCTCTTATCTTCCCCAAAGGGTTGCATATCTATTTACTCTTGAAGTCACACATTGGAGAAAAGGAAATATCTTAACATTTTGGTATTATTGGTCAAAAGATCTGAATTCCAAATCAGTATTTTTGACTTCTTCTTCTAGTGGTGCCATATGAAGTCCAGTTCACAGAGGAGTCACTGCCATTGGGTCCATGAATCCTTCTGGAGTTCACTTCCCCAGTCTCAAATTGTGCAATTGGACTGGACACTTTTTGTAACTGGCATAATGCCCCTATCATTGATTCCTTGGCAGTAAATATAATAACTTTTGTGTTAAAATATTATATTGCCCAACACAAAGAAATGATAAATGAGTTGATAAATATATTAATTATCCTCATCTGATCACTATGTATTATATGTAACAAAACATTACTATGTACTCCACAAATATGTAGTTATTTTTTATGAATTTCAAAAATAAAACAAAGAACAAAAAGAGTAAAAATACTACACTGAATTCTCTAAAATTACCACAACCTCCCACTCCCATATACATACAGCGATATTAGTATATCAATACCAATATTACATTTATAGGGCAATGGTAGAAATTAGTACCTTGAAGACCCAAAGGATACCGGGGAAGTATGTCCATCATATCTTCAGTCAATTTGCCTATCTGGTCCTATAGGAACCTGCAGTATTTTGGAAGATGATACTAAACTATTACAAACAAGTGGCAGCCCCAGTTTCAGCAGCTGTGCTTGATGTGGCAAATTGGCTAAAGTAGATTAACATAACTTAACATACATTGTGTGCAACCATTGGCCTAAGGAATACAGAAATCCAGTGTCATTGACATCCTGGGATATCTTTCCAAAGTAAGAACAAATCATTGCATTTTTGTACCTCTCTTCACAATGGAGTTCAGTATCTGGAAGGCTGCTTTGGGCTCTGAAAGTAGAATATTCCACACCTAGGGATATTGGACCAGTTTCTATACCAGGCTACATGGAAGGCTGCCTACTTTGAGTGAGATCCGGATGAGGAAAGTGTTCTGCAGTGAGTCCAGGATACAATGCAGTGGATCTGCTGTTTGGGTTACACAACCTGGCAGACCCTGTAGTGTTATAGGTTTATAATTGTAGGTTTGTATTTTATGACAAATCCCAATGAGATAATTATAAGGCAGAATCCTAGAGTCTGGATCAAAGCAATATCTCTTACAGCAGAATTACGCATCTTTTGAAATAGCAGCTCCTGGTATTGTATTGATCCATGAGAAGATGGTGAGCCTGACTTATAGGACATAACATGATTATGAGGCCAGAACTTCCCAGAATAAGCGGAGTCTCTTCTGACCCACTAATTTATACAGTTACATGGGTCTTGCGGTAGGCCATTGTAAGATAAAAGTGGCCGGGCTCGTGGCTCAGCCTGTAATTCCGCGCCTTTGGGAGGCTGAGGTGAGTGGATTGCCTGAGCCCGCAGGTTCGAGACCCTCCTGGGCAGCGAGACCTCATCTCTACAATAAATCAAAAAATCAGCTGGGCATGGTAGCACGTGCCTGTAATTCCGGCTACTCAGAAGGCTGAGGTGGAAGGATCGCCGGAGCCCAGCAGGTCAAGGCTGCAGTGGCCAGGAGCAGCCACTGCACTCCAGTCTGGGCGACAGAGTGAGGCTCCAACACACACACACACACAAAAGATAAAAGTGGTATCTCTGAGATTGAATATCAACAGGGTTGGCATGACAAGTAGGCTGCATGAGTATGTGGGCCAGACATTGGATCATCCACCATGTTTGCAACAATGACTCTCCACTTACATTGTTACTAGGGGGGCAGGAGGAGAATTAGTTCTCCAATGGCCAACTGATAGATGAAGAAATGTCTGTGTTTGGCCTGTCACTGAGTTCATGAGTCTATCCAATCTCTATACAGCGGTCGAGGCTGTGGTGGCCAGGAGTGGCCACTGCACTACAGTCTGGGTGACAGAGTGAGACTCCAACTCGAAAAAAAAAAAAAAAGAAAAGAAAAAGAAAATATAATAGCTTTGACAATCTGTCTTGTATGTGGCTTAAGGAATAAAATTATAGCAACTCCACCTCAGTTCCACTCAGAGGTGACTTGGAAAGACAGTGATGAGGGAAAATCCCTCAAATTAGCAGAGTTTAGTCTGTGCACATAAGCATACACTTGGTCAGGAAAGAGAAGAGACCAGAGGTAAAATTATGACTTCAATGGTTGTTTAGGGACCTGGAAAGAGAAAAAAATGGAAGACTGGAGACAAGAAAGTCTAGTGTAGAAATATGTGAATGGACATATGTGAGTGAGCATGAAGGGTGATGATCTTTATATCCCATGCCAGAGCACCAGCCAGAGCACACACTATGGGAAAAGCCCTGAACAACCAAGGAATAGAATAGCTCAGCCAAATGACCCTACCAGCCTGAGGGACTGCTCACAATAGCACTGGCCCACTGGGCACAGATACAGAGTGACCATGGTGGCTGATATGGAAATGACACAAATCCAACAGCATGAACTCCTGCTAACTTCAGTAGTTTCCCCTTTTCCACCAAGGATATGTTTTAAGGCCTCCAGTGGATGCCTGAAGTTATGGATGGCACCAAACCCTATTTATACTATGCTTTTACCATACACACATACCCATAATTAAGCTTAATTTGTAAATTACACTCAGGAAGAGATTAGTAACAATCACTAATGATAAAATAGAATGATTATAATAATATACAGTGATATAAGTTAGGTAAATGTGGTCTCTCTCTCTCAAAAATATCTTTTTGTATTGTACTACAAGTAACTAAAACCCTGGAAAGGGAAACTATATAAGGGAGTTCTGTCTATCTAATCTAGTCACTGCTGCTGCTAAAAGTCCAAACTGCCTACAATGGCAACTATGAGGAGATAGTCTTCAGAAGACCAAGTAGCCATTTGTGGCATGTTGACATGGTCTTCTTCTGCCCTAAGAAGCAATATTTTTTATGGAGCTACAGCACATATTTCAGCTACAGGTTTGCCTTTTCTATCATCAGGGCATTAACCAAACCCAGTACTCAATGGCTTACAAGGTATCTGAGCCACTGATGCGATATCCCATGTAACATCACATCAAACAGCCTACTTTACAGCAAAGGAGGAGTAGCAATGACATATGAACTAAGAGACCTCTATATTCTGTGATGCACTGTACCATGCAGAACCTGCAGGTATAATAGCGTAAGAGAGTGGTCCATGGGAGGCCCAGCTGAGGCATAAGCCAGATATGATGCCCTGCAAGGATAAGGGGTCATCCTCCAGGATGCAGTCTATGTGGGAAATCAAGGACAAGTATATGATGTTGTGTTCTCAATAGAATACATGGGTCCAGCAACCAAGGATTAGCCTGCTAAATCACATTTGTACTTTTCATTTCCACAATCTTTTGCATGTGATTTTTTGTTTGTTTTTTGCTTGTTTGTTTGTTTTGGTCAAACTCTTGGCTTCAAGTGATCTTCCTGCCTCAGCTTCCCAAGTGTGCTGGAGTTACAGGCATGAGCCACTGAGCCTGGTCTCCAAATCTTGGTTTCTCCAGCTGTAGAGATCCTGGAGAGGGAAAAGCTCCAATAAGAGTTACATGAAAAGTTGCCAGCTTTGAGTGGAATCCAGAGAATGAACGATTTGCTTGAATATAATCTTTGGCTTCCACCTGGTCCTTTTGAGTTCTTGCCAAGGAAAAAGCAGGTGTAAAGAGCATTCAGCATCTCAGCAGAGGTAATAGATCCAGAGTATCAGGAGAAGGTTGTGGCATCATTACACAGTAGGGGCAAGGAAGAATTTCTTTGGCATCCAACTATCCACTGGAGTGTCTCTTGGTACTTCCTTGCCCAGTTTCCATGGTAAGTAGGTATGATAGCCATTGCCTGTGAAAGGAATGGTGACCTTCCTTTTGATCTTGAGCACCCTTAAGGATGAGACTCTGGATCCTGTCCACTGAGTAAACCACCTTGTCCAGTAGTGATACCAGCTGAAAGTGAGTGAGATCTAGAGTGAGTAGCAGGGGAAGGATATGCAGGAGTGTTAAGATCAGCTGCAGCAGTGTGACCTATAGTCCATCTAAAAAAACTTCCTTTTTTGGGCTTCTCACTAAGAAAAGAGCACTGTCAGAATTCCAGAATTTGTCAGGCTGTTTCCTTGACTTATGTGAAGTGGCTCTGAGCAGCCAAAGGGTAGCCAGTGTTATTAGATGCTATGGTGCACCATCCCGTTCCCATTTCAGAATTGAAGGACCTAATCTCCCAGTTGCTGGGGATAACGCCTGCTGATAGAGGTAAGTTATTTGTTTTCTTCTGCCAACTTAACACAAGAACACTCCCTCTTTCAGGGCTGCCTGCATCCAAACTGTGGTTTGTGTGGAAATGGGAGTTGGGGACTGGGTTAGAAAAATGTGGTGTCTTTGTTTCAATTTGGAAAGTTTATAGAGTGCTATCCCGGTTTCAGAGTGTTCCTTGTTATGAATGCACTTTAGCAAGACAGTTTCCTCTGCAAATACTGCTTCCTTCCCTTTTCTGCCCACTCCAGGATCTGATTCTGCAAACACCTTGTAAGTTGCTGTACACTTCTTGAACACTACTCTGCATCTCGGAGTTTTCTTCCTGAGAAGCCAGCTGTGACAGTCACATATTACTTCTCTACTACTGTTTGCCTTTATTACAATCTGCAGAATATTTAGTAAAATCCCTTTTATTTCCTTCCCTTACCCTCATTCACATTTAAAATAGAGTGCATATAAAATAAAATTATACTGTGGTCATGTTGCGTTCTCCTAAAGATAACATTAACACAGTCTCCTGGAAAACTGGAGAAAGAACCTTCACTTCTACAGGTTTAATGGTGAAATCAGGTGATGATTTACTAACAGTCGTTCTTCCACTTTTAGATGCTTGGGCATTGCTTGGATAGTAACTAGTCATCAAAGAAATGCAAAATTACACTGAGATATCACCCGACTCCAGCCAGGATGGCTATCATCAATAACTCAGAAAACAACAGACGCTGGAGTGGATATGGCAAAAAGGGAATGCTTCTGCAATATTAGTGGGAGTGTAAATTAGTACAACCTCTGTGGAAAACAGTGTAGAGATTCCTAAAAGATCTAAAGATAGACCTTCCATACGACCCCACAATCCCCCTACTGGGAATATAACCAGAAGAACTCAAATCACTCTATAAAAAAGATACCTGCACACGTATGTTTATCACAGCACTGTTCACAATAGCAAGAACATGGAACCATCTGTGCTGCCCATCAAAAGAGGACTGGATAAAAAAATGTAGTACATTTACATGATGGAATATTATACAGCCATAAAGAAGAACAAAATCATGAATTTCACAGCAACCTTATAGATTTAGAGTCTATAATACTGAGTGATCTTTCACAGAAACAAAGAACTGAGTATCACATGTTCTCACTCATGTGGACCTTGAACAATTATTGTAATACTATAAGAGAATGATTGGCAGTAGAGGGAAACTGCCAGGAGGCAGGAGGGAAGCGGAATTGATGGTAGTGGGAATCTGCCTGGGGAAGCAGGGACACACCTCATTAACAAGGGTACCCGAATAATGAACATTTGTATACCTAACCCTGAATTGTACACCACATCTTTAAAATAAAAAAAATAAAATAAATAAAAAAGAAAACAAACCCAACTTTTCACTCAAGTTTTATCACAAGTTTTTATTAGTAACTGATGAAATGAAAGTGTAGGTCACTCTTTCACAGTTTTCTTTTTAATATTTGTAATGTAGTTCTCCATTGTTGCTGATTCAGCATTATATTTCTCCATACGAAACAATCTATCCTTCTAATTGAATAGGCTTAAAATGCTTTCCCATTGTTTTGTATGTATTCCTCCTCCTGAATTTGAGTATCTATGTCTGAAAGAAGAAGTAATAATAAAAAAACATTCTTTTTGGTATATGTTGTGCATGAACTCACTGTTATTGATGGAATATGCAAATAGAAAAGCAACACAATAGTTCCTTCTCATTGAAAGTAATAAGAAAACTTAAGGAGAAATAAGTTCTTTTTCTATTTGTATCTCATAGGCATCAAAATTTATAATTTTTCATGGACATTACCATACTAGGTAAATAAACATATTTTCTTTATTGCATTACTTTGAAAGTCCATTTTTCAAAATTAAAAATAAAAAATCTACTTTGATGGAAGAGCACAGACCATGAGACACCTTTGACTTAGTTTTCTATTTTTGCTTCATCATAAGCCATCTTCCCACACATCAGTTTGGATTTCTTGTTTTAAGCACACTTAGAAACAAGCTGAAGTTAATTCTCTCATCTCACAAAGCAGACAGGTAATCAAGATAAAATGTCTGCAGCCAAGAGAGCAAGAAATATAAAATTAAATAGATTTTAAAATATTTTGGCTGTATTATCATATTTGGAGAAGGTGGAGGGGAAGTGGGCCGTCTTACATGTGAAAAAAATTCATTTATCATATCAAATATGCTAATATATAAAGTCTAGAGTTTATAAATCAAGAAACAGACAGAAAAACTTAGAATTTTGGAGATTGCTACTAGAAAAATTAAAACAGAAATTGTTTAAAATAATTGCACGTGGGGCACAGGACAGGAGCAAAAGGTATGGGAAAGATGACTCCTTTGTGTTATTTAGTGTTTTAAACTATTTACTCATATTGTGTTGACTTAAAAAAACATATTGTCAATAAGGTTACCTGATCTCAAACCAGGCAAAGGTGGGGACCAAAGGGAGTCCCAAACTTTACCTGTATGATGACAACTTATCTACCTAAATCCCGAATTGTACCCCATATCTTTATTTGTTTTTATTTCACTTTATATTTTGAGTTGGAGTCTCACTCTGTTGCCCAGGCTGGAGTGCAGTGGCACTCTCGTGGCCACTGCAGCCTTGACCTACTGGGTTCAGGCCATCCTTTTAACTCAGCCTTCCAAATAGCTGGAACTACAGGTGTGCACCACCACACCTGGCTAATTTTTTTGATTTATTGTAGAGACAAGGTCTTCCCATACTGCCTTCAAACCTGTGGGCTCAGGCAATCCTCCCACCCCTGCCTCCCAAAGTGATGGGATTACAGGTGTAAGCCACCACACCCAGCTTGTATCCCACATCTTTAAAATACAATGAAGCAAACAAAAACCTGAATTCAAGTTTTATACGTAAAATTCTTAAAACCATTTGACATCTGTAGATCAGAAGGCAGTGAGGTTCCTTTTTCAGAGCAATTTGTAGAGACCTAAAAAATTGTACCTTCTCTATCTTTGTGTCTTCTTACCTTGTACCCTTCCTACCTTTCTTACACTACATGTTTCTGTCTTCTTACCCTATTTCTTGTGCCAACAATTGCCCTTGCTTACAATTTGCCCGTCTTTTCTGGATTAATGAACACAAATGGGATTTTCTCTCCAACATCTTAGTTTTAGATTCAAGTCCAGTTTATCTGAGTATCACAACATCTCTTGTTCCTAGTCTTCTCCCTGATTTAATCCTCTTTTGTTTTATAGTCCTTCAATGGAAAGATGAGGACTTGGAATTTACAATTCAAAAAATAAATGCTGAACTTGAATTGTAGAACTGACAACTTAAAATATTTATTCCTCTAAGATATTGAGTAGTATAAATGCAGTTTTTGGCTCAAACAAGAGTGATATCTAACAAGATAGGGATATACAATGGCTAAAATAACAATATTACCGATGACATCAATAATTCAGTCGTATGGTCAGGAGTTTCTTCCAGGAAGCCTAGGAGTGACAGAAAGACCCAATACATACTTGGTTGAAGAGGACTAAGGTGATCCTGAGGAGGTGAGAAGTGCAGTCATAGAAAAGGTGTAGAAACAGAATTTGTTATGCCATGTGTCTGCAGGAGTGCTGGAGTAAGTATAGTGGTAAGTAGAAATTAAGTGGAGTTTGCAAACTTTTAAATGTTGAAAGATACTGGGAATGTAAGTTAATATCATGCATGATTTTACATGTTAGAATAAAAAATATGGATTTTGCTCTGTAGGAAATGGGAAATAATACAAGTTTTTAAGCAGAAGAATCACATATAAAAATTAAAGTTTTTGGAACCTGGACAGTAATATAAAAATATAGGTCAATATTATTATTATTATTATTATTATTATTTTGAGTTAGAGTCTCACTCTGTCACCCAGACTGGAGTGCAGTGGCCGCTCCCGGCCACCGCAGCCTCTACCTGCTGGGCTCCGGTGATCCCTCCGCCTCAGCCTTCCGTGTAGCCGGAATTACAGGCGCGCGCTACCACGCCCGGCTGATTTTTTTATTTATTGTAGAGATGAGGTCTCGCTGCCCAGGCGAGTCTCGAACCCGCAGGCTCAGGCAATCCACTCACCTCAGCCTCTCAAAGGCGCGGGATTACAGGCTGAGCCACCGAGCCCGGCCAATATTATTTTTATGGACTAGTTTTTGACAGTGTTTATAACATTGGCAAGGAGTGATTTGATAGCAAGAAACATCTCACTATAATATGAATAATATTTTATTAGCTGTACATATTTTAAAATATCCTTATACGTTTACTTATTATATTTTAAAAATGTTTCTATTTAAGAGAATTTAATTATTTGCATTATAAAATATCTTAATAATTTTCAATTAATATTATTAGAATCCCCTAATATTTTGGGAGAATGTAGCGAGTCAACAATATTTTGGGAGAATGTGGCAGAAGAATGTGTGAAAAATACTTATTATTGTAATAAATCTTCATTATAATAATATTTATTTCTTAGTAAGCATCATTAAGCTAAATAAAACTATTCCTTAAAAATTTTGGTTTACAGCATCATTACTAACTAACGAAACTATCTTAAGTATATGGGCAATAATAATACATAGTTCAGTCTATGATTGTTGATTCACCTCAATATGGATCATATGAAAAATCACAGGAGGTGAAGAATAGAGAGCTGGAATCTAGTTCAAGTTTATATTATGCAGTTTTTAGGTGTTATAGTTCAAGACATTATCTCTCTGAGCTTGCTTTTAACTTGTGTTTTTCCTCATAAAATGAGATCACTGGGCTAAATGCCTAGTAATGTCTGATTTGATTTAACAACAGCTTTTAGTGATATTTATACTTCTGTGCAATAAAATATCTGTATTTGTAATACTATTATTTTGTATTGATTTTTGTCACTAAGCTCCCATTCTTTTTGTTGACATGGCAATCTAGAATGAAAAGAGGTAACTTTAGAAATGAAAAGAGGTATGTCAACATGGCTCCATGTAATACAATACTTACCTTCTGTGTCCATGTGAATATCATTCTCTCTTTCTACACTCAGATGTTCCCTACCAACAGTCAGAGGAAACTGTTTCTATCATCTACTTCAAACTGAAAACAGAATTTGTATTGGTGGGTTTGATCTGTCTATTCCTTTTAGACAACAATGAACTCTAGTGACCGATTTTCAGAAAATAATGCTAACTACTTATCTCTCCTTGTTAATTTTGTGCAAACTCACATATCAATAAAATTTTATTAGTTTATCCTCCAGTGTCAATTCTGAGTCAAATTTTATAACCAGATTACAAGAAATAGGAACTTATGCATTTTCTAGTGAAAGTGGCAAAGCTTTTAGTAACCAATCAATAACTTTGGTCTTGTGATTTCTGGAACTGACGTTCCTGATACTCTCACAGTTAAATGAAATAAATGTCCTTTTAAGGTCTACTCCATGCAAGCTCCCAGGCTTCTGTTTGTATACATCCAAAAGGTAAAATAGAAAAACCAGTTTGTTCTCTCTTTCTCTTTTTTTTCTAATTTGAAGAAAAAAATTCAAAATATCTGTGTCAGTTCTCAGTTCTAGAAAGTCACCAGTATGCTTCTATTTATGGTTAAAAGTCCAAGTAAGTGGACATAGGACTTTATTCCAAATAAAATGTCTTTTCTTGGCAACATAAATGGCTCCTTGCTGTATAAGGGAATTAAAAAAGAAATACATACATCATAATGTGTGACAGTTTGAAGAACAAAACCAAAAAGAGGAAGACTATAATGAATTATTTAGGGAATCTAAAAATCTTAAAATAATGGATCTGAGGACAAAAACCTAAAAAGCTTCATGTTGCTTTGGAACAGAAATTAATTATCCATTAAGCATATAGTCCCAAAATAATAGAATAGAAATAAAATTGTTGAATAGTAAATGATGCAATTACAAAATCCTTCAAAAACAGAGGTAAATAGCATGAATAATCACCACCATCACTTAATCTTCTCTTACTGATACCTCAGAGAAACACAAAAGAATTAAGAAAAAGAATAACACATTTCACAGTTTGCCTATTTCTCTAATACAATTTTTTGTACGTTGCATAGCTATTATTTATCTGACTTTCTACATCTCCTCATGTTTATTCTTTATGCTTGACACTTTCACTAAACAAATATTTGTGAAAAATTATTTAATAAGTGAATGATTAAAGAAAAACAAATATGCCACTTTGTTAACAAAGTTTTATTTTTCTCAGTCTTCAATGAGCTCCAGAAAAATCTGAATTTCTCGCTCACTAAAAACTCTGAGAGTTTTACTTTATGAATGAGTATTGGAAAACTGGGTTATTAGCTGAGACGCAGGTAACTCCTGAAGAGCTTTCTGTCAGAATGTTGAAAGCATAAATCAGTTAGAAACCTCCCTCCGCCTTGTAGGTACATATTTTCAGATGTCATAGAAATATATATCTCGTCTGATCTTCCTCCCTGAAATGAAGCAAGAGTGGAGAAAAACAGTCAGCATTATGGGGATTTTTTGCAGTGTGTGAGTGTGTAGGAGTAACTTCCGAATTAGCATCTTACAAATTTCTAGGTCAGAACCAAGGTAAACGTTCCAAAAACGTTCTTGATCCAAATGAGGCAATGTTAAAAAAAAAAAAAAAGCCCAAGGCCTGAGAACCAAAGTGTAACTGAACTCACATTTGGCTGCTTGTCACTCAAAAGCCAAACTTGAGAGACAGACCGGTGAAAGGAAACAGGTTTCTTCAAAAGCCAGGAAAGTGAGGAGATGGCAAACTAACATTTCAATGACCTCAAGCTGATCAGAAGGGAAAAGGAATGGAGAAACTACATGTAGGAGTTGGGAAGCTTCTTTGTCCTTGGTCAGATCACAATGCTCTTTTAAATCTTTAACAAAACATGTACCCCTTTTCCCCAGGGTTAATCTTGACTGCAATATACTTGTTCCTACATTGTTTTCTCAGTATTTAAAAATTATTGTAATTTATATGCAAGTATAAACAGAGGCCAGAGACCCCAAGTCCCAGTCCAAAATGGAGTTAGTTATGCTAGTCTTTTGCCAATACACAGTTACAAAAGAAGATAGTTCTTGCGAAGACAGAAGAAAGATAAATCTAGAGAACTTCCTGAAAAACATCCCAGAAGAAGTTTCTCATATGCTGCCTTTGGCCTCTAGAATTATTGTGGGAATAAATAAGGGACCATTGATGAGTGGGCACTTCTGGGCTTGTCATTGATTTCAACTGAATATTAAAGTGGTAAAAATGAAGATCGTGGTGTTTCATCCCAGTTCTACTAAAACAAAGTCTCCTGGGAGTAGGACTTAGAGGTGTGTGTACATGTTTCACAAGTTTTGCCTGAGAGACCTATTCTCTCTAAAGTAATAGAATCAAACATTTCATGATTAAAGCTATTTAATTTATCATTACACTCTTAGGAGTATCCTTTTAATTTCAGCCTTCAAAGTTCTACATGACACATAAATCAGGAACTCAGAATTGAACAAACAAACAATAAAGGGTCTCAGAGGGCCACAGCTGTGCATTTAATTTTGTGAATGTTCAGATCTGTGGGTTTGCCCTTCACAGGCCAGTGAGGCACATGAAAAATATAATGCTTTCAATTTTATTTTTTTTTTTTGAGTTGGAGTCTCACTCTGTTGCCCAGACTGGAGTGCAGTGGCCGCTCCCAGCCACCGCAGCCTCAAACTGCTGGGCTCCGGCAATCCTTCCGCCTCAGCCTTCCAAGTAGCCGGAATTACAGGCGTGCGCTACCACGCCCAGCTGATTTTTCGATTTATTGTAGAGATGAGGTCTCACCTGCCCAGGCGGGTCTCGAACCCACAGGCTCAGGCAATCCACTCACCTCAGCCTCCCAAAGGCGCGGGATTGCAGGCTGAGCCACCGAGCCTGGCTTGCTTTTAATTTTTATAAACTTTGAGCTCTCATTCTATCTGATGGAGACTTCCAGGAAAACAGTACTATTACAGGTTGAAATGTGTTTAACTCAGGATGTGTGCCTCAGGAATCACTTTGTGAGACACCTGAGTTCTGGAAACAAGGGGTTTAAATGGCATCTTAGTGTTGGTTGAAGCAACTGTCTTTTGGTCATTACTGTTCATATGACCTCTCTTGAACTGGGCAATACCATTGGTGTCTCAAATATAGTCACTTTACACACTGTTAATTGCTAAGGCAGTCTTGTTCCCAGCTCTATTTGGCTGTGTTGCCCATGCAGATAGCCACTACTGAAACAATTCATTATGACCTTGAAACACCCTTTAATCCTACTTCTATTTAACTTCTCAATAAATCTTAGACTTTCTTCAGGAGAGCAGAAAGACCCAGCCACTTTTCCACAAGGCTATGCTAAGGTGGCAAGCCCCTGTGGGCCTTCTTATTCCCAGTGTTCCAGACAAAAAATTGGGCATGGATCTCTTCCACTTTAGAAATCCAAGAATCAAATAGGAGCTTCTTTTATCTCTCTTTTTTTGGAGCTTGCCTCTCTGAGGTGGGCAGGTAGGTTATAGAGCATTTTTTAGAGTTCCTTTCTAGAATTTATAATTTGCTTTCTCTCCGAAACTCTTTTTTCTCTAACCCATGAGATCTGCATGCTTTTTAAGCACTGAAAAAGCTCAGATTTATCATTCTGGTCTCATACCTATTAATTAAGAAAGAGTCTTAGCCCTTGACATTCACAAGATACTGATCTCTGCAAAAATACATACAAATATTACACATTATAACCACAATTATTTCCTGGTCATTTAAAGTAAATGTTTATTTTCTAAAATCCTATATTATTTTATTTTTTGTTGCTATGGCTATATTCTTTTATTGAAAGTAAAAGATTTACTTTTTTTAACAAAAGACCCAAACATTTTGTAGAAAACGAGTATAAATAAAATGTAATAGAAATAATAAAATAAAACTCTTGGCCAGGTTCAGTGGCTCAGCCTATAATCCCAGCACTTTGGGAAACTGAGGTGAGTGAATCACCTGAGTCCATGGGTTTGAGACTAGCCTGGGGAGCTTGGCAAAACCTCGTCTCTACAATAAATTTTAAAAAGTAGCCAGGTGTGGTAGCACGTGCCTGTAGTTCCAGCTACTTGGAAGGCTGAAGTGGAAGGGCCATCAGAGCCCAGCAGGTTGACGCTGGGATGGACATGAGTTTGCCACAGCACTCCAGTGTGGATGACAGAGTGACACTCCAACTTAAAATAAATAAATAAATAAATAAATAAAACTCTTAAAATTAAATAGTATCCCAACTGAGGTGTTAGACTTGTGGGAGAAGCCATCTTGGTCATTCCAACTGCAATCTAACTACATGCTGAATGTACTTTGTAACTATACTCATGCAATAGCATGGGCGGCAAAAACTCCATCGTGTGGGTTCAGACAACCCACACAAAGGTAATAAATAGTAAATTATTGCTTAAGGGGGGTGCCTTGTTATATAGCAATAGATAACTGACAAGGTAGTAAAATGTTTATGTTTCTTTCATATGAATTGAACTCTTAGAATTGCATTGAATAAATTTAATAATCTTGCAAGATAAGTATAGAGAAGAATGAGGTGGTCTTTGTTTTTTTTTTGAGTTGGAGTCTCACTCTGTCGCCCAGACTGGACTGCAGTGGCCGCTCTCGGCCACCGCAGCCTCGACCTGCTGGGCTCCGGAGATCCTTCCGCCTCAACCTTCTGAGTAGCCGGAATTACAGGCATGCGCTACCATGCCCGGCTGATTTTAGATTTAGAGATGAGGTCTCGCTGCCCAGGCCGGTCTCGAACCCGCGGGTTCAGGCAACCCACTCACCTCAGCCTCCCAAAGGCGCAGGATTACAGGCTGAGCCACCGAGCCCGGCTGAGGTGGTCTTTTTAAAAGACGGAGAGAAGGGTTGGGCTTGGTGGCTTAGCCTGTAATTCCAGTACTTTGGGAGGCTGAGGCTCGTGGATTGCCTGAGCTCGCAGGTTCAAGACCAGCCCACACAACTTGGCGATACCTCATCTCTACAATAAATAAAATATTAGCCGGGCATAATAATGACTGTAGTTCTTGTTACTTGGAAGGCTGAGGCGGAAGTATCACTGGAGCCCAGCAGATCAATGCTGAGGTGGCAGTTAGTGTGCCACTGCACTCCAGCCTGAGAGACAGAGTGAGACTCCAACTCAAAAAATAAAAATAAAAATAAAACACAGAGAAGTGTTAAAACTGGGGAACAGAGGCAAGATGGCACCAGAACTGGTAGGAGTATGAGAGTCTCTGCAAAAGTGAGCATTCATAATGACTGTCTATGTGAGTGGGTAAGTGAAAGTCCGTCTGAGTGGAGACTTGGTGCAAGCAACCTGGGCATTCCTCAGGAGGTGACTGCAACCCACAACTGCCCTGAGATTGGAGCCCCCAGTGTGCAGGATTGTCTGCCGTTTTGGGGGATCTCCTTGGAGGAAGCAACTGCACCTGGCACTTGGCCCATGCCACCTCAGCACCTGGGACTTGGCCCACGCCACCACCCACAGCAGCAAGCTGGGTGCTAGCAACAGGAACTGTGGAGAAGGTGGGGTGAGGAAATCTGGAACTGAGCCCCACTATCAGTGAGGAGATGCTGACCACAGCCATTTTCTCTGTCCTGGGATGGGCAGAGACCTGCATTGCCCCACCCAACTCTGTCCAGTCTCCAACCTGAGACCCAGAGGTTATCTCCTCACCCCTCTGGGGTGGACCATTGGACACAGAGAGATAGACACCCCTCCCCCACACTGGACCAGGCACAGACATGTCTGATCTGAGTGGGAGACTTGGCAGCAGCAGCAGACGAGTTAGATGAGTCCAGATCTGATTCACCCTCCTTCCATAGCAATCCACGGGACATCTGACCCATGTTGAATGCAACCCAATCAGCCTGTACTGAGAGCAGAGGGGCCAGACGGGAGACTGGAGTCACTCCTTAATGCAGTGGCAGCCAAAAGTTGGGATAGCCACAGAAGGAGCTCTTTTTTCTCTCTCTTTCTTTCTGATTTTGCTTATGTTTTGGTATTTCTTTGTTTTGTTATTTTGTTGTTTTTTAGACTTTCTGTTTGCATATGAATATTTTTGAGGGCAAGTACATCAACAGGGGTCTTTGTTTGTAGGATTATTTATGTGTTTTTGTTTTTCTTTGTTTTCTTTCCTGTTTTTGTTTGTTTCTTTGTTTATTTGTTAGTTGATGTGCCTGTCTGTTTTTGGTCTTCTTCTCTCTCTTCACCTTTCTTTTGTCTCCCTTCTTCCTATTTCCTGTCTTTTCCTTTTTCTGATCTCATTTTGCTTTCAAGAGGCAAACGTATATACTCACTCCATGGATAGATTGTAAGATGGTGGGAAGTGGGTTTTAGGGGGACCCACACTAATTTCACTGGATACTGGGATCTGCAGATAGCTTCTGAACCACAGCTCCCCTCTCAATAAAATCTCAAAACAACAAAAAGCATAGACCCTCAACCACAGTCCACCTTCAAAATTGAACAAACCCAGAGGATCTACATAAGGAAGAATAGGGGATTGGGCAAACAGGAGTGAAAGCTATCCTCCCTATCACTGAACAACAAAAATAAACAAGAGGGAAAAAAGGAGGAAGAAAACCTTCACCAATGAAGAAAAACCAATGGAAGAACACAGGTCCCATACACACCCCTGAGAATACAGCAACTGAGAATACAGATTTTGGAACTCAAACAATGAAGAACACCATAATGACTGGTCTCAAATCACAAACCCAGATATCAAGATATGAATAGAGAGAATAAATAGAAATGAGGAGAGACAAAATGAAAGAATGAAGGAGTTGATAATTGAGATGATGGCAATAAAGAATACAGTGAATGAAATCATAACAAATTGATAAACATGAAAAGCAGAATTAACCAAGCAGAGGAAAGAATCTCAGAAGTTGAGAACCAAAATATGGAACTAACTCAAACTGTTAAAAAAAAATAGAAAAGAAGCTTAAAAACGAAGAACTGCCAAGAGATAAGCAATTATATCAAGAGGCTGAACATAAGATTAATTGGAATCCTTGAGGCAGATAGAGAGACAGAGACTATCCCAGAACAAACATTCCATGAAATTATCCAAGAAAATTTCTCTCATCTCATCAGAAATGTCATCATTCAAACACAAGAGATTCAGAGAACCCCTGCAAGACATCAAATGAGAAGACTAACTTCTAGACTCACAGCAATTCACCTACACAAAGTAGGAATAAAAGAAAATATCCTCAAGTCAGCAAGAGGAACAAGTCAGACTACCTATCAGGAAGACCAAAAAGAATACTAGCAGACTTATCTACTGAAACACTACAGGCTAGAAGAGACTGGACTTCAATTTTCAAAGTTCTCAAAGATAAATAATTCCAGTCAAGAATTTCTTAACCAGCTAAGCTAAGCTTCGTGAGTGATGGAGAATTCAAATCTTTCTCAGACATTCAATCCCTAAAACTTTATGCCACCTCCAGATCAGTTCTACAAGAAACACTTAAGAAAGAATTAAACACAGAAGAAAGAAAGAAAGAAAGAAAGAAAGAAAGAAAGAAAGAAGAAAGAAAGAAAAGAATGGCCATGCCCTTCCCAAAAATGCAGGAAAAAGATATAAACACACATAAATCAACTAAAAAAAAAATAAAAAGAAAGCCAACAAACAAATAAACAGCAGCAACAACAACAAATTCTATAAGACCTCATGACAGGTATAAACTCTCACATCTCAATAATTAGCCTGAATGTAAATGGACTAAATGCACCACTGAAAATACACAGAATGGCAAACTGGATAAAAAATCATGACACAATAATATGCTGCCTCCGGGAGACTCATCTCACCAGAAAGGACACTCACAAATTCAAAGTAAGAGGATGAAACACAGATTTTCAGGTGAATGGAACACAAAAGAAAGCAGAGATTGCAATCATAGTGACAGACAAAATATCCCTTTAACTATTAAAAACTAAAGATATGAAAGGTCACTATATAAAGATAAAAGTTTCAATCCATCAACTAGAAATATTCATCCAGTTTGCCATTCTCTGTATTTACAGTGATGCATTTAGTCCATTCAAATTCAGGCTAATTATTGAGATGTGAGAGTTTATACCTGTCATGAGGTTCTTATAGAATTTGTTGTTGCTGCTGTTTGTTTGTTTATAACATATAAGCACCCAACCTAGGAGCACCAATTTTCATAAAGCAGCTTCTAGGCAAACTAAAAAAATATTTTGACTCTAACACTATCATAGCTGGGAAATTAAATACCCCACTAACAACTCTAGACAGATCAATGAGGCAAAAAATCAACAAGGAGATCTGGAACCTCAGCTTGACACTTCACCAAATGGACTTAATAGGTACCTACAGAAGACTCCACCCAACAACCATGGAATATACATTCTACTCAATACCACATGGAACATACTCTAAGATTGACCACATTCTTCGCCATAAATCAAGCATTAACAAATTTCATAAGATTGAAATACTGTCATGTACCTTCTCATACCACAGTGGAATAAAAATAAATATCAACACCAACAAAGTTCCCCAAATCCTAAAATGATATGGACACTAAACAGCATGGTGCTGAACAACTCCTGGGTCAACATGGGAATCAAAACAGAAATTAAAAGATTTTGGAAACAAATGAAAATAAAGAAACAGTACTAAGAGGGGAATTCATGTCTCTATGAACAGACATAAAAAAAACAAAAAAGGAAAGATCACAAGTTATCAACATAACAAATCACCTAAGGGAGTTGGAAAAGCCAGACCATCAAAATCCTAACTTAAGCGGATGAATCCAGATCACCAAATGAAAGCCCACATACAGGATATAGAAGACAAAAGTATAATAGAAAAAAATAAATGAGACAAAAAGCTTGTTCATTGAAAGGATAGACAAGATTGATAGAACCCCCTAGCCAGATTGACCAAGAAAAAGAGAGAAAAAGCCCAAATAAACACACTTAGACATGCAAAAGATCAAGTCACAACTGACCCAAAAGAAAAGAAATACAAAAGGTTACCAGAGATTATTATGTACACTCGTATGAAAACAAACTCAAAAACCTAAATGAAATGGAGAATTTCTGACATCACACTATCTCACCAGGTTGAAACAAGAAGAAATTGTTTCAATATAATACACAACAACAACCCAGGAAATTGACTTTGTCATAAGAAAACCACCTACAAAAAACAAAAAAACCAGAAAACAAAACCAAAAAAAGCCTAGGACCTGATGGCCTTCCCAGTATAATTCTACAAAACATACAATGAGTAGCTGATACCAATCTTTTTGAAATCCTTTCAGGCAATTGAGAAAGATGGAACTCTCCCTAAATCATTTTATGAAACCGACATCAAATTTATACACAAACCACTTAAAGATCCAACAAAGAAGGAAAACTATAGACCAATATCCTTGATGAACACAGATGCAAAAATTCTCAACAAGATTCTAGCAAACTGGATCCAACAGCACATCTCAAAAATCATCTACCATGACCAAGTAGGCTTCATCCCCAGGATGTGACGCAAGATCAACATCTGCAAGACCATACACATAGCTAAATACACCAACAGATATAAAAACAAGAGCCACATGATTATATCATTAGACACAGAAAAAGCTTCTGACAAAATCCAGCATTTTTTCTTGATAAAAACCTTTGAAAACCTGGGCATAGATGGAACATAACTCAAAATAGTAGGAGCCATCTATGATAAACCCACAGCCAACATACTGCTAAACAGACAGAAATTGGAACCATTTCCCCTGAAAACTGGAACATGTCAATGCTGCCTATTCTCACTCTCCTGTTCAACATAGTGTTGGAAGTCCTAGTTAGAGCAATCAGACAAGAGAAGGAAATCAGCAGTATCCAAATAGGAAAAGAGGAAATTATGTTTTCCCTCTTTGCAAATGACATAATCCTATTCCTTGAAAACTCAAGAGAATCTGTCAAAAATTTCCTTGCACTGATAAAGACTTTGGAAAAGTCTCAGGGTATAAAGTAAATGTGCAAGAGACAGTTACATTCCTATTTACCAATAATAAACAAACAGAAACCCAAATAAAAAGCACAATCTCATTCACAATAGCCACAAAAAAAAGAAAGAAAAAGAAAAAGAAAAAAGAAAAAGAAAAGAAAAGAAAAGAAAGGAAAAGAAATACCTTGGCATCTTCTTAACCAGAGAAGTGAAAGAACTTTACAATGAAAAATGCAAAATGCTGCTTAAAGAAATCAGAGATGACACAAACAAATGAGAAAATATTCCATGCTCATAGATTGGAAGAATCAACATTGTTAAGATGTCAATGCTACCCTAGGCAATCTACGGATTTCATGCAATACCCATTACATTACCAACATCATTCTTCTCAGACCTGGAAACAACAATATAGAAACTCCTATGGAAACATAAACGAACATGACTAACCAAAACAATTCTCAGCAAAAGAAACAAAGTGGAAGGTATCACACTTCCAGGCTTTAAACTTTATTGTAGTCTACAGTAATCAAAACACCCTGGTATTAGTACAAGAACAGGCATATAGACCAACAGACCAGGATAGCGATTCCAGAAGCAAAACCTCAATTTCTCAACCAACTGTCTTCAACAAAACCTCCACTAACAACCACTGGGAAGAGGATAACGTATTCAATAAATGGTGCTGAGAAAGCTGGCTGACCACATGCAGATTAAAACAAGACCCTTACCTATCACCATACACCAAAATCAATTCTAAATGTGTCAAAGACCTAAATGTAAAACCTCAAACTATAGGAACATTAGAAAATTCAGGAGACACCCTTATGGAAATTGGAATAGGCAACCAATACCTGATCAAAATCCCAAATGCTCATGCCACAAGAGATAAGATCAACAAGTTGGACCTCATCAAACTGAAAAGCTTCTGCAAAGCATTAGAAATCCTCTAGAGAGCAGGGAGACAGCCCACAGACTGGGAAAAAATATTTGCCGACTATATATCTGACAAAGGCATAACATTCAGGATCTACAGGGAACTCAAATGTGCCAAAAAGAAAAAAACAGTCCTATTACAAAGTGGGCAAAAGATATGAATAGACACTTCTCAAAAGAAGACATACCTGCAGCCATCAGATATATGAAAAAATACTCAGCCTGACTAATCATCAAAGAGATGCAAATTAAAACCACACTGAGATACCACCTAACACCAGTCAGGATGGCCATCATCAATAACTCAAAAAACAACAGATGCTGGAGAGGATGCAGGGAAAAGGGAACACTTCTACATTGTTGGTGAGAGTGCAAACTAGTACAATCTCTGTGGAAAACAGTTTAACAATTCTTAAAAGATCAAAAAATCAACCTTTCATACCACCCTACAATCTCCTTTCTGGGAATATACCTGGAGGAATTCAAATCACTCTGTGAAAAATATGCTTGCACACACGTGTTTATTGCAGCATTATTCATAATAACAAAAACATGGAACCAATTTTGCTGCCCATTAAAAGGGAATTGGATAAAAAAAATGTGGTACATATACATGACGGAATATTACACAGCCATAAAGGACAAAATTAAGGACTTTGCCGCAACTTGGATGGACTTAAAGTCTATAATCCTGAGTGATCTGTCACAGAAACAAACATGTTTTCTCTCATAAGTGAACCCTGAATAACTATCATAATACTGTAAGAAAGGGATTGGCGGTGGTGGGAAACTGCCAGGGGAAAGAGCAAGGGCATACCTCATCAATAAGCGTACCTGATCTCAAACCAGGTGAAGTGGGGACAAAAGTGAGGCTCAAACTTTACCTACACAATGACCATTTGTATACCTAACACTGAATTGCACCCTACAACTTTAAAATAAAAAAAATTAAAGAAAAGACTCTGTCAAAAACAACACACAGAAGTGTTAAAACCAATGAACTTAGAATGTCTAGTAACCTAAAAAAATGAAAGAATCCGTTGAGGTCTAAAAGAAAAGTTAATAAAATTATTCACTATGATTCTCTGATATCCTTTTTATAGGCATTTTCAGACCATCTTACACTAGTCTAAATTAGTGATACACACACCTTTTAAATATATAATTTAAAACAATACAACCAACTATGAGGTGCAAATTCCAAGTTCACGTCCAATAATCCCTACCTCTTGTCCACACCTTATATAATTTTTTTCTCTTTGAGTGTGAGTAGACCTTTGACTTGATTTTAATTAATAACACATGACAAAAACTGATGAGATATTATATCTTTGATTACATAAGATTGTAGCTTCTGATACCTTTGAAGAAGTAAGTGTACACATTGGGTGGTCCATGATACAAGGAGATGAGGGTGGCTTCCACAAAATGAGGGTAGTCTCTAGTCGATAACCAACCAAAAATTGAGCTTCATTTATATACTGCTTTTTTAAAATTACTATAACCATATTATTTTTTCTCAAGGAAGCAATTTTTACCAACAACTTGAGTAATTGGTAATGGATTCTTCCTCAATTGAGCCTCTGAATGAGCACAGAGCCTGACTGACATTTTGATTGCAGCTTTGTGGAACCCTAAGCTGTGTCCAAATCCTGAACCCACAGAAAATGTGAGTTAATAAATTCGGGTTGTATTAAGCCACTGAGTTTGTGGTAAGATGTTATATAACAATAGATAATTAATATTAAAAATTTTCAGTGTGAGCTCTGTCTTAGTCTGTTTGGACTTCTATAACAAAAATACCATAAATTAGGTAGCTTACAAACAATAGAAATTTATTTCTCATAGTTCTAAGTTTAGAAAGTCTAAGATAAAAGCACCAACAGATTCAGTGTTTGGTGAGTACTTATAATTAAAAAGTGTAGATGGCACTTTTTGTTGTGTCTACATAAAGTAGAAAAAATAAGGCAGAGCTCTAAAAATTATTATTATTATTATTATTATTATTATTATTTTGAGTTGGTGTCACTCTGTCTCCCAGACTGGAGTGCAGTGGCACGCTCCCGGCCACGCAGCCTCGACCTGCTGGGTTCCAGCGATCCTTCTGCTTCAGCCTTCCAAGTAGCTGGAGCTATAGGCTCGCGCTACCACGCCCCGCTAATTTTTTGATTTATTGTAGAGATGAGGTCTCACCAAGTTGCAGGCCTCGAACCTGCGGGCTCAGGCAATCCACTTGTCTTGGCCTCCCAAAGTGCTGGGATTACAGGCTGAGCCACCGAGCCCAGCCTCTAAAAATTATTTTATAAGGGTACTAATCCCATTAATGAGAGTGCTTTCCTCATGATCTAATCACTTCCCAAAGGCCCACCTCTTAATACAACCACATTAATTATTAGATTTCAACATATAAATTTTGGGGAAACACAAACATTCAGACCATAGCAAATTCTCTATATTTATATATTTATTATAATGTATAAGTTATATACCTACACAATTTGTTAATAAAGGATACACATTAAAACATACAAAACATAAAAATAGAAATGATAAGATAAAAATAATTTTAAACATGCTTTTGTATTTTCATAAATATAAAGCACTTTTTAGCAGCATCTTTATTAATATCTTTTATTAAAATGTGATTTATTATTTTATTTTTAGCAAAAATTTTATAAATTTTTAGAAATTAATTTTAGAAATTCTAAAAAACAAATGTGGAAAATAAAGTCAAGTAATGCAAAAAGGACACAGTTGGAGAAAAATATTTTCTTTATATTTTATGCTCACAAACACAATCTTTTGGATCCTGATCATCCTTCAGTTTTAGGGCTATGAATTTGACTAACCCTGCATTTAATCTGAGCTATTCTTCTAAGCTGCAGCTCAAGATTCTGGCAGGTTAAATTCTTGGGTTGCTCCAAAAACAGGCATTTGGAGACTATTCTTGAACTTGACATGACCCAGCATTGCTGACTACCAGTCAGAACATGGCAGGAGAACTGTTCTCAGAACTGAATTCTATAATTTACTTGGAAAATGCAGCTAATTCACCAAAAAACAAACAAAAAAACTTTTAAATGCTTGTTTTTCTTATTTAATTTTGTGGAAACAAGGAAGCTAATAAAAGTTATCTATTTCATACAAAAAAAGAGTTATCTAAATAACAGCATATTATACTGCATATTTGTGTTATGGAGGATGGATAAAATATCTAAAATTTCTTGCCCACTTCGTGTGTCTACTTCTTTTTTTTTTGAGTTGGAATCTCACTCTGTTGCCCAGACTGGAGTGCAGTGACTGCTCCGGCCACCGCAGCCTTGACCTGCTGGGCTCCGGAGATCCTTCCACCTTGGCCTTCCGAGTAGCCGGAATTACAGGCATGCGCTACCATGCCCGGCTGATTTTTTGATTTATTGTAGAGATGAGGTCTTGCTGCCCAGGCGGGTCTCAAACCCGTGGGCTCAGGCAATCCACTCACCTCAGCCTCCCAAGGGCGCGGGATTACAGGCTGAGCCACCGAGCCCGGCTGTGTGTCTATTTCTAATAGTTACTCAGTTACTCTTGGCAGCTCAGAGAAAATCCAAACAATCTTAAAATAACACATTTTAGACTATTAAGTAGAAAATATATTTTTTAAAATCGAGAGCTGAGATGGAAAATCATTTACTAAGATTTTTTGATGTAAACTATCCTTATCTTTTCTCACTCCATTTCCCATAACTCTTTTTTCATTTGATCTGCAACCTTTTTTAGATTCTTCAGTATTCCTTGGTGCTGTTCACAGTCCGCAGAGGTAAGGATCCACGATGGAATAGTGAGCTGTACACTTCACTGCTCTAGTATCTGGAGTTCTTTACAATGACCTTAACTTTGCTTACAATGATTCCCGTTGACCTCATTCTTACTGATGGTCCATTAAAATACACACTGATTTCCATTCTTAAAGTGATAGAATACAGTGAAGGCTGTATGATATATTCTGACACTCAGGTCACTCCAATTTGTTGAGAAAGCAACAAATTGGTGCTAAAGTTATATTTCTAGATGTAACATTCACAGTTTTGATTTTATAGGAAAAAGTACTAGATTATACGATTCTCAGTCCCTATTGTTTTGTCTCTCAGAGTATAGTCAAAATCTATTTCCATGATTAAAATACATGGCACAATATCAAATTTATTGTCTTTTTTATTCAAAGAATGAATTATTTTCTCTCTAGTATAAACTACATTTTTAAAAAAAGTCAATTTAATACTACACAAAATAAAGACTGTTAAAGTATTCACTGATGACTTTAAAGTCACTTGTTTTTAAGGACAACAAGTCTGATCAATTTAAAAGTATTATATTCATTGTACATGGCAGGTATAGAGAAATAAAATTAAATTTAATAACACAGCTTCATGAAGTACCTGGTCCTATTGTTGACTAAACCTATTTACTAGAGTTATAGGCAGTATGAAGTGGCTACTAAGACTGGTTCCAGCATCTGATTCTCTGGCTGTGGGTTTCAGGGATGAAGTGAGGGAATTTACTTGTTTCTCTGTGCCAGTTTTCTCACTACAGGACCAAACACAAGGGCTATTATGAACATTTAATGAGGTAATATACAATTGTAATTGGCATATAGAAGCATGCATTGAATGATAGTTCTTATCATTGATATTTTTGGTGTTGGTGTTGTTAGAAAGTTGTTTCTTGTAACAAGTTGAAAATCATCTATCCTTGCTTTTCTACTTTTGTTCTTTGTTCAGTCTTCTGTGAGCCACTATAATGGAATTTCTAAGGCATTCCAAAAAAGTATCTTCTCTCCTCCTCATGGTTAAATAATACCTTGGTTTTATACATTTTTAGGGAGACATACATTACAGGTAAAACATAAATCAATACAGGTGAGGTTTATAGTGGTTTGCCTGGAAAGGTGGGACATCTTCAAGTGGGGGGTTTACAGGTCATTAATGGACACAAACATTTTGGATTGGTAATTGGTAGAAAGAGAAACAGAGTTAGTTAATCATAAATCATTAATATCACAATGTCATCAAATGACTCTTTACCAACAATAGGCCTCATGATGGGACAGGAAGAAAAAAGATACAAATCTGGAGTTCGGGCATGAAGGCAGTCAGTCCTCCATCTAACTTGATAGAGTCCCCAGTGCTTTGTGTGCTGTCCAACTGCCCTTTTCCCGCGTGTTTCTATACCACTGCATTTTTGATCCCTGCAGCATTTGAGAGGGGTGAGAGTTGGGTTACACTGTCAAATATTATGCAATTAATTACTTCTCAACTTTGACATGACTTTCAAATCCAAATTGTTATAAAGATCACACTATTTGCCTCTTTCTAGTTACCTAGGGGAAGGGTTGGAGTTTAAAACTGTCAGACTAAACAATCTAAGTTTGCTTTTGGGCATCTTGCAGATTTACTTTGTTTCTCCACCTACACTATCATTTGAAGAAGGCTTTCTTCATTTCCCTGAAATCTCCATCTATAATATCCTTGCTCTTTTGTTTGTACTCAGAGGAGGCAGCTGCCTGGAGCTGGGGAAACTGTTACAGCTCTCTACTCATCTTTGGAAAAACTTACTTTTTCAGTGTTGATGAAAAAGTCAAACTCTGTAAAATATTTAAAGAGATTTATTCTGAGCCAAATATGAGTGACCAAGGCCCATGACGCCATCCCAAGAGGTCAAGGGGGGTTGAATTACAGTTTTGCTTTATACATTTTTAGGGAGACAGAAATTACAGGCAAAACATAAATCAACCCATGTGAGGTTTACATTGGTTGAGCCTGGATAGGCAGGACATATTCAAGTGGAGGGTTTACAGGTCATAGGTGGATTTGAAGATTCTCTGACTGACAATTGGTTGAAAGAGTTAAACTCTGTCTAAATAATTTAAAATAAGTAACAGAGATGTTTGATTTAAGATAAGGGGGTTTGTGGAATATATTTTAAAAAACATATTTTGGGGTTAAATATTTTTATTTCCTTTAGGGCCTATCGTCATGTGATGCTATACCAGAGTTGGGTTGGAATTGCCAGAGTCTGTTTTGTCAGCCTTCTGATCTCTATGTTAATGTAAATGTCAGTCAGTTGTGTCTAAAATGCCACAAGGTGGGGAATATATAATGAGGTATGTTCAACCTCCTTTTCCATCAGGACCTGGAGTTTAGTTTTTCAGGTTTCCCTTGGTCCAGAGGGGTCTGTTCAGTTCATTGGGGGGCCTTAAAAGTTTAATTTTGATTTACACTAGAATTTTTGTTTTTGGTGCCCATTGCTTTTCACTAGTTCTGTAGAAAAGCATGATTCTTACTTTGTTCAGGTTTCATATATTGTTTTTTCATATCCTAACTGGAAGCAGAGAAATATCTTTCATATATGCAAAAGGTTTATCAGAGAAGTGGTGTATCTTTCATTCATTTCATGTTGCTGAGAAATAGTAAATCAGAATTGGAATCTTTACTGAAAGAAAATTAAGCCTCAGTCAGATCATGTATTTCCTCATTTAAACCAAGTTGCGAAGGTTACTTTCAAACACATTGCTCTGTTCCAACATATAAAAATAATCATTAAGAATTAAAAAAAGGTTTTAAATCTCATGTTTTTGAATTAGGCATGTGAGGTTTCACTGATGTTTTTAATGAGAAAGCTATTAGGTGAATGGTTTCCTATCACAATTCCTCATTGAATTTTTATTTTAACCTTCATTACTGCTTAGTTATTTTAGCAGTACAAATGTTTACTGAAACAACTTCTTATGACCAAACATTTGGTTCACATTCTGGAAGAAATCTCCTGTATAAGTTGGGCCTGACCCTAGAGGGAGTTTGTTAACATTTAAATTATCTAAAATATCCTAATCAAAGATAACACAGGAGTGGTTTGATATCCTTTGAACAATAATCAGAGTCTCTTACTCCAAAGACCTAACTACCTGTGATTAACTCCAATTTGTAAACTAGCATGGTAAATATTTAAGATGATTGTTATAGTCCATGTGGGGCAGCTGTAACAAAAATACCATAGACTGGGTAACTTATAAACAACAGAAATTTATTTCTCCCAGTTCTAGAGCTTGGAAAGTCTAAGAAAGAATCATCAACAGATTTGATGTATGATGAGAACCTACTTCTTGGTTCATAGATGACTGTTTTCTCACCGTGTTCTCATGTGGCAGAAGGGGAAAACTCTGTTATCTTCAGAATCTGATAAGGGCACTAATTTCTTTCATCAGGGCTCCACCGTCATCACCTAAACACCTTCTAAAGGCCCTAGAACCCAGTACCATCACACTGAGGATTAGATTTCAACAAATGACAATGATTTTCACTATTTAAATTAGAAGATTCAATGTACTTGGAGTGGCTAGAATTATTATATAATCACCTCCATCCTTTCATGAACAAGGAGTAAGAACTAGTGGTTAGAGTAACCTATATCTTTCTGGTAAAATTATGGATTACATATGAGCTTAATGGATTTTCTGTCACTTTGTTCCATCTAAAAGGATAGTTGGATTTTGTCACTATAATATTATAGTATCTGCTTGGTTGTATTCATTGTTGCTGGATTGATAAAGAATAATCTTAAGTATTAATGACAAAGAATATTTTTACTAAAATTTTTCTGGCTCTATGGAAGTGGTAAGGAATGAGAGGGAGTAGCATGAAGAGTACAGTAGCTACATGACAAAAGAATGTGAAAAAGACGTAGAATAGAAGAAAGAGGGGTTGTTTCCAAATGACTGTTAAAGCAGCAATAAAGGACTTCATAGACATGCTGCTGCCTGAATTAAGCTTTTGCATATTCAGCGTGGACAGTAGTGATTGGTTGGCATAGTAGTGGCATAGTAGAAAGGGGGCTTGGTGTTAGTTTCACAGAACTGAAAGTAATGCAGTGCACCTGAAAAATAGGTTGTCTTCACAGCAGGACCTTGTCCATCTTGCTAAGGAGTTTGGTTTTGTCATCAGTCATTGTAAAGTATCGAAATGATTTTATGCAGGGGAATAACATGATTGTATTTATGCTTTAGAAAGATTATTCTGACAATGGTGGCCATTCCTGCTGCAAAAATCCCAGCCAGAAGACTGAAGAAGAGACTGTTAGCTATTCATCAAGCTCATTTTCTTCTCCTCTTGAGCACACACTAGATTATATTTTAGCCTCTATTAAGGTGGGTAAAGTCATAATCTTGAATTCTTACAAAGAAAAGTGGATAGAAACAGTATATGTCACGTCCAGGCTTGCTACACAAAACCCATCAAAATGCAATCCTGCGTATTCTTTACCCATAGGAAGTGATATATGACATGACAGAACCATTAAATAGACATTGCCTGAGTCTCTTAGTCATGATTTGAAGGAGAACCACCTGGAAAATTAGAAAACCTATTTAAACATTTTGTGAGTGGAAAATAAATATCCGTTGTGTCAAGCCACTGAGATTTTGAGGTCAGTCTGCTACAGCAGATTATTTCAAATGCAACAGTTTATTATTATAGTTTGGTGACCACTGACAAGATCCTGAAATATTCAGTGGTTGTGGGGAATAAAAAGAAATAGCCATTCACAATTGACTTTTAAGAGATAGAAGTAGCAAGAAATGTTGACTGATTAAATGTGAAGTAAATGGGGATAGAGGATTTTTTAAACTTTTCTGTTTGGGCAACTGGGAAGAGAGTAACAGTAGTGACATAGGAATCTTTGGGTGATGATAAGGTATTTTGGAAAGATTATTAATTTAAACCAGCTACTTTTGGGTGTAATTTTTGGAAGATTGTTGACAATTTTTCACTCTTTCTTGTTTGTTGCCATGTGTTAATGTGGGTAGAGTATACTTCCTGCTTTAATAATTCGGGGCTTGACCATAATTTTCTTGGATCAATAAAATTATGGTGGGAACTTCGGTGTTCGGTGTTTCCAGTGGCAGTTTTGAGAAAAATCACTCTCCATGTATGCTCCTACTCTCTGCCATAAGGACATCACAACCCAGGGTTTATTTCTTCAGTTATGCTGTAACAGTATGTGTTTCAATATAATCTGGAGCAGAGCCACCACAGCTGACCCACAGACCCCAGGAACAAGAAATAAATGTTTGCGCTTGTAAGTCACGTGAGTTATTCAGCGTTATCACAGGGGAAAAAATGACCTATTTGGAATGAGATAGTTGAAGCATCTAGTAGAGAATTAGAAATAATATCCTAGAGAAGAATAAGCTGGAGATACAGATTGTGGAGTTGTGGTAAAGTGGTTACCATGGATAGGCTCATTTAGGTAAATCACCAAAGAGAACAATTCCAAGGATAGAAGGAACCCCAAGAGCAGTAACATTTAAAGTATGAACCAGGAAAGGGATTCAGATTGGGGAATGGATATGAATACTCAGAGTTTAAGAAAAGAGCCAACAGAATGTAATGAAATAAAAATAAAAGGATGACAGAATCTCAGGGAGAGTGTTGAGAAAAAGTTTAGTTAAAACAACAATCTTTCAAATATAGATATTAGAAGATATTGCTAAATGTCACCCCATGTTTAAGATTTCCAGTGAACTTTGGTAGAGTCTGAACATTTAATTAATGTTTGTTTCAATTGGGGTTGTTGAATGAATATATTTGCCCACTGCACTTACACATAAAATAAGCCTGGAATATATTCAACATTTTTAACAATATAAATATTTTATATTTATATTGCTATTTGAGTGTTCCAAAACACTAAATATCTCTAAATAGGGCTCAACCATGTTGACGCTTATGACTCAGTTTGAATACAATAATTATAAAATGAACATGTTTTTTGAGGACAAACATAAGAGATAAACTGCAAAATTTCCCCAAGCATATTTCTGAGGCAGCCTGGAGGTAATTTTGGTAGGCTGAAGATATAAGCCTAAATAAAGAGAACCATTTTTATTTCAGGAAAAGCAGAGCTCTTTTAAACTGACTAACTCATGCAGCCCAGGAAAATTGAGATATTAATAGTTCTAAATTAACCTTGATAGAAGACTGCAGACTACTGAGTTCTTTATTGGAACAATTGGTTTGTCGTATCTTTCATTGGCCATCACGAGTTGAGTCCTTCACTTGGACTAATTGGTGTTTTCCTTTCCCTTTGTATAATACTGTCTGATACTTGTAATTTTCTGAAAACTTGCCACTAGTGTGCACCCTCTGCATACCCATGTAATTCTGCTCCTACCAGTCTTACCACAAGTTAACTCTGTTAGCGATTAAATCTGCTTATGCCAGTTGAATTGCTCTTGTAATTACGTAATTTCGATCTCACAAAACATAGCAAAATATGAACCAGAAAAGGGTGTGGCAATCACAAAACTTAAGTTTAATACTTATAAAAACTTAAGTACTTTCAAATTAGGTATGTTCTACATGATTCTGAAATAACGAAAAGAAAGTCATGAAAAAAATCTAAAATCCAGGGGAACTTGCCATCGAGTTGTCTTTAAGAGTCCTTATGTTCTTGCTCCACTTTAGAAACACAAACTAGAAATCTTAGATAAAATATTAGGGGTGTGGTTTATGCATGAAAGACAGTTTGAACATCAGATCGTGAATGTTTATCCAAAGGAAAAAAATCTTCGGCCCGACAATCTTAACACTGTAAATATGTAGTTAAGGAGAAAGTAATGCATGTGTATCTCTCTTGTGAATGTCTGTTTTAAGTAATTTTCTATTAACTAATCCACTTCATGCTTCTATTTCACTGGGGAAAAAGGCTTCATAGTGTGCCCAGATTTGCTGAAGCTTCCTTTGCCAGCCTTCCAAAACTTTTATCTCAGATTCCAGACTTAGTCATCGTCTGTCCCATTAAGACTTGATGCTTCACTATTGATACTCTGTGTGAACACGACCAGCCTAAGTGTTATCCTCACTGTCACAGCAGATCAAACAGTCCTAAGTCCTGACAAGTGTTGTGTCTCCTAAGAAAAGGTTCACAGGACTGAAGGACCGTACTGCTTCTATAATTTTTTTTCAGGTCTTTCATTGTATTAATTCATTTTTTCTCTTTTTTCCATACTGTGGCAACTTCACAAGCATTATCTCTATGTGTGAGTTGCCTTAATGATTGATACATAATTTGTGTTACTGTTGATCTTATGATTCTAATTATAGAGCAAGTAAGTGAGTATTCTACTCAATAATAGCACCAGAGTAAAAGTATGGGGATGCCAAAAAATGTATATACATTTTAAATATGACATTCATGCAAAAGATGGCATTAATCAAATGAATACTAGCATCATAATACGACAGGCAGGACAAAGAACATGGCAGAAGCACAGTTGAGTGAACATCATACTACACATTGCTACTGTAATTTAATTCAACTTTAGAAAGTAATACATAGATAACATCTCTTAAAAGATATGTATGTATTTTGCCACCCCACCCCCAGTAGAAGAAAAAAGCATGTTCAAGTCACAAGTATGTCATTCTTTAGCAACATGGCTTTAGCAAATTAGTTTAAATATTTTTTTTGAGCCTCATTTCTCTCATCTGTAAAACACTAGTGACTTCATACAAGTGAGTTATGTGTTTTGTAAGTTTTAACACACTAGGGTGATAGATAATCATTGCAGATATATAGACAGATCATCATTGCTTTGATTTGGATTGCTATTTTGATTTCAAAAATAATTTGAATGTATCGTGCTGAAGCTAATTTTTAAATAACTTTATAATACCCTTCAACAGAAAATGTGTATCCTTCCTTTTTAATTATAAATTGAATGAGAATCAAGTTATTTTTCAACTGTAGATGAAAACAGGGCCCCTATTTCCACTGCTTAGCCTACTTAAGAGTACTTCTTTTCTAGAACTATTTTATTTTATTTTTTTACTTTAAAATTCATTTCTTTTTTTATTTTTTCTATGTAAAATACAACATTCAAAAAAGAATAAAAGAAACTAATTAGTAGTGTTTATAGTTTCTTTTTTATTTTAAAGATGTAGGGCACAATTCAGGATTAGGTAGACAAGTGGTCACTGTACAGGTAAAGTTTTGGCCTCCCCTTGGTCCCCACCTCACCTGGTTTGAGATCAGGTATCCTTATTGATGTTATATGCCGCCCTTCCCTCCTCTGGTAGCATTCTGCTACTGCCAAACTCTTTTATATAATATTATAATAGATGTTTAGGGTCCACTTATGAGTGAGAACATGTGGTACTCAGTTCTTTGTTTCTGTGATATATCACTGAGTATGACAGACTCTAAATCCGTCCAAGTTGCTGTGAAGTCCATAATTTTGTCCTTTATGGTTGTACAATATTCCATCATGTATATGTACTACATTTTTTTAATCCAGTTCACTTTTGATGGGCAGTACCGTTGGTTCCATGTTTTTGCTATTGTGAATAATGCTGCAATAAATGTGGATATGCAGGTATCTTTTTTTTTTTATAGAATGATTTGAGTTCCTCCAGGTATATTTCCAAAGGGGGGATTGTTGAGTTGTACAAAGGTTGATTTTTAGGTCTTTTTGGAATTGGCACATTGTTTTCACAGAGGTTGTATTAGTTTACACTCCCACCAACAATGTAGAAGCATTTCCTTTTTCTGCATCCTCTCCAGCATCTCTTGTTTTTTGAGTTGTTAATGATGACCATCCTGACTGGAGTTAGGTGATAGGTCAGTGTGGTTTTAATTTGCATTTCTTTGATTATTACTGAGACCTGAAAATGACAATACAGAAATTCATATGGAAACATAAACGACCACAAATAACCAAAACAATCCTTAGCAAAAGAAACAAAGTTGGAAGTATCACATATTCAGACTTTAAACTTTACTATAAGGCTACAATAATCAAAACAGCCTGTTATTGGTACCAAAACAGACATATAGACCAATGGAACAGGACAGAGATTCCAGAAGCAAAACCTTAATTTCTCAACCAACTTATCTTTGACAAAACCTCCACCAACAACCACTGGGGAAAGGACAACCTATTCAGTAAATGGTACTGGGAAAACTGACTGACCACATGCAGAAGATTGAAACAGGACTCCTACCTATCACCATACACAAAAATCAACTCTAAATGGCTCAAAGACCTAAACATAAAACATCAAACTATAAGAATCTTAGAAAATGCTGAAGACACCCTTACAGAAATTGGAATAGACAACCAATTCCTGATCAAAACTCCAACTGCCCATGCCATAAGAGATAATATAGACAAGTGGGACTTCATTAAATTGAAATTCTTCTGCAAAGTTAAACCATCAAAAGAGCAGGGAGACAGCCCACAGAATGGGAAAAATGATTTGTCTACTGTATATCTAACAAAAGCCTAACACCCGGGATCTACATGAGTCTCAAATGTGACAAAAGAAAAAAATTTTTAAAAGCCCCCTTAAAAAGTGGGTAAAAGATATTTATAGACACTTCTCAAAAGAAGACATATGAGCAGCCAACAGATACATGAAAAAATGCTCAGCCTCACTGAACTGTTTTTAATAATTCAGACTTTCAGTATGTGAACTGGGATACTAGACAGAGGGTCATAAGACTTGGTTTCTATTTCTAACACTGTAACTAATTTACTATTCTTTTGGGACAAGGCATTTAACCTCTTTTTATTTCAGTTTTACCAGCTGTAAATTGGTATAAAAATGACTTCTGGATGGAACATCTGCAAAGTTACTGTAAAGCAAATACAATTTTTTAAAACTGTGAGAAGAAAAAAATTCTATTGCAAATGAATGGTTAGCTGTATAAACCTCATGCACTATAATCATATACAAAAATATCGGATATGTATAGAATCAACATTAATTATTTTTCTTTCTCTTCTAAGGAAACACATGGGATAATTATTTGGTTTTCTTTTAAGGATATCTTAAAACAAAAAAAAAAGCAAAGAGGCATAATTTCTTCCCTCTTTTTAAAATAGAACAACAATTGCAAAGATTAAACTCAGGTCATGGTGAGAATCACGTGATGAACCACCTACTATTTCAGCAGTGCTTAGCTGATGGGTTCTAGTTTTTTCTTGTTAAAATCGGACAGAGTAGCAATGAAGATGGGAGATCTCTTTCTAAGTTAATTTCCTCCCTAAGTTTCCTCACACTTTTGAACACTTAACATGTCCTCATCATTCTTGCTTCTGGTGCTTTTTTTCTTGCTTATTCATAGAATTAAAGTAACCCTCAGGATGAGACACTCATGTGTAATAGAAACACATTGAGATATCTCTGGAAAGCAAGATCTAATAAATCAGATATGCTGGCACTTTCCATTAATATTGATCACATTTTGATTTTCATAATTGCTAACTCACTTAAAAAGATAAGACATTTTTTATAGCCTCCCACAACCAAAATATCTAACTTAGACCTAAATAATTTATATTATGTTTCATTTCCTATTTCTAACTCTTCAGAAAATATCACTCTTGTCAAGCTTTAGCCTGTGGGAGTTTCAAAGCGCATTTTTGGTGGAGAGCCGTGGCACAGTGCTTTCTTTTTTTTCTGACCATTTTTAGTTCCCAAACTCTCTGGGAAACTGAAGCAGCCAAGTTTTATGTCAGAGATGAAAAGATTCCCAAATAGTTCTGGGTCTCCAGAGGACACCTAAAGGACTTATTATTAGTAGTACATGTTTATCATCAGGCAATCATCAAAAGGCTAGTGCTTTACATTTTAAAAACCAATAAAAAAGTTCATTTTTTTAAAAACAGCTGAAGTGCAAACACCCCATTGTCTACCAAAAAGAGGAGGAAAAAAGAAAATACTTAGGAAAGGCAATGAAAGATAAAGAATTTGTTGCCTAAAATGAAAAGAGAGTTAAGAGACAAGAGGAGGCCAGGCCCTGTGTCTCAGCCTGTAATTCCAGCACTTTGGGAGGCCGAGGCGAGTGGATTACCTGAGACCCTGGGTTTGAGATCAGCCTGGGCAACTTGGTGAGACTTTGTCTCTTCAATAAATAAAAAATTAGCCAGGCGTGGTAGCGCGCACCTGTAGTTCGACTCCTTGGGAGACTGAGGCAGAAGGATTGCTGGTGTCCAGCAAGCAGGTCGACGCTAGGGTGGCCAATGAGTGTGCCACTGCACTCCAGCCTGGGTGACGGAGTGAGACTCCAATTCAGAGAGAGAGAGAGAGAGAGAGAGAGAGAGAGAGAGAGAGAGAGAGAGAGAGAGAGAGGTAGAGAGAGGTAGAGAGAGAGAGAGTGAGAGAGAGAGAGAGGTAGAGAGAGAGAGAGAGAGAGAGAGAGAGAGAGAGGTAGAGAGAGAGAGAGAGAGAGAGAGGAGAGAGGGAGAGAGAGGGAGAGAAAGGGATTAGAGGAAACAAAAGGAGAGTTATTCCTCTTAAGTTTTTCTAGGATGATATTGCCTAGTCTAAATGTTTGTCCCTCCGCATTCACAATTCTTTACTCTAGTATCGAATCACTGTTGTTTTTATTCAATAGGTATCAAAATCCATTTGAACATCTGTCTGTAAGCAGCAGAAGGGGGGTTTATGATGAACCTAAAAAAGACATCAAGATTTTTTTTTAAGTTGGTGAAGAGAATTGTACATTTTTCTCTAATAAGTTGGACTATGGGCACTTCTATTCAAATCTCACTTACGTGGACTCCCAGATACAAGCATATGTTCCCCTACAAGTAGGTTAAGTAGCCATAAATTACTTAGTTATCTAACTTGAGAAAAACTTAATGGTGATAGTGGAATATTTCAGAAAGGCTTGACTAGAATAGTGCAGTATTTTAGACATATCAAATTAATGTTAGGTATATTACCAGGTGGGTCAAGATATCATCTCTTCCTTAGTAAATTGAGGACACTAATTCACGCACACACAGACACACACACACACACACACACACACACACACACACACACCCCACACTCACACACACATTTCCAAAACATTATCCATCTTCTTATCTGGGTAAATAATGACAAATGATCAAAACAATTCGCTTGAAACAGAATGTGGTGCTTTAGAGCTTCTAGCATAAATATTTCCTGGAAAAGGAGACTTGGAAAAAAGTGAAAGGGATAAAAATAAAGTACTTTCAGGTAAATGTGGGTTATATCTGTGCATTTCAAGCCTCTGAGATATGTGTAATACATTTTAAGGTATAATAACTTATTAAAATTGTGAAATAAGTTTTATTTTCACAAAGTACCAATCAGAACTCCATTTCTAGGGAAAATACAGAAGTGAGCATGAGGAAGGCCTTTCTTGCTTCTGTAAAGTATAACTTGTTGTGTACAACTTCAAACTGAAAGCAAAACATAACACAATCAGGTCAAATTTTATTATCTGGAGGCTAAGTTGCTATTTAGTTATAAATCAACCAATTTGCTATTTGACTCCTTTTGATCCACTAAAATTCTAGTAGTAAGGCCTTCGTAGAACAGTGGTATGTTAGTGGTCTGACATGATTTAATGGAATTTCATCTCATTTTGAAGCTGAAAAACTGAACAGTTTGGTACAAGCCCTATGTCTGCATCATGTTAAACATCTGCTTAAAAGTACTTTTTTAGACCAAGAGCAAATAAATAAAAAGAGAGACCTTGACAAAAAGAAAGGGATAATTGTGTGCTTGTGTTAACTTTCCTGTGAATCAGTTTCTAGAATTGTATGAGAGTAATAATACAATTTTATCTTGTTATGATATCATTGAGACATAAGCAAGATAAAACATAAACAAGATAAACTGTGTAACCAAAAACTATCTGTACCCCCTAAAACTATTAAAATAAAAATGAAAAGGAATATGGTTATGTATTATTTGTCAGTAAAATGATTGTTTTTGTTAGGCAGTCTTCTATATTTGTTCAATGGAAGAATAAGTCTTTATTCAAAAATATAATTAAAAAATCAAGCAATTGCCTTTATTTGCATGGGACCTTATAGCATTTCTAACTTTAACCTTCTAGTTTTCCTTAGGAGAATCTATATCCTTCTATCTCACTATTTCTTTTCTAGATTTCTTTATTTCATTTACATTTTTTTCTCCCTTTACTCCTTATTTTTCCTCTCTTCTTCTCTTCACACAATTGCTATTATTGTTTCAAGTCTGACATAACATTTGATTTTACCTCTATGCTTCAGAATTGGAATTTGTGAACACAACTGTCCTTATACGAATGTCTAGAAGCAAACCAAATATGCCTTGGTCTCTCATAAAGAGGTGGTTTTAAAGAGTGTCTTGCTATGGACTAATCTGATTTTTGATCTTTCTTTTTAAAATAGTAACATTTTATTTAACCCAATGCATACAAAATATTATCATTTAAACATTTAATCAATATAAAATGATTAGATATTTTGCATCTTTTTTCTATTATAAATGATTTTGTTCTTTCAATATTTGTATCTTACTACATATCTTACTACGTTGAGTTTGTTTTCTAACTAAAGAACTCTGGAACATATAGTCATTTTAGGTTTTATAGAAATACCTAGTTTTACTTCACAAGACAGTGAATGCTGTGTTAAACACCCCTAACAGTGGGAAATTACTGAATGATTCTGTTATTGGTTTGAGATCTTACTATTTTCTTGTATATCAAAGATCTTAATTAAACCTTAGAATATAAAATACACCTCAGAATGACTATATAAATATTGGGCTAAAACTTTTATGGGCAAGAATTTTAATTCTTGGTACCAAAAGATGAGGTGAATTGACAGTAATCTCATGGTGTATATAATTTTCCTGTGTATTAGACTAAATACTCATTTCTGGTATGGAAATAAAATAAATTACTGCTAAGTTATGAGGCACCACAAGCTAGTCATTACAGTGATCAAATTACTAACAAATTGAGCCAGTCAGTTAGTTTGGTTGGTACAGAGACCACTCAAGGTATTTCAGTTGGGAACACATTTAATATTAAGAACCAGATAGCTATAGAATCTTTGGGGACAAGGTCAGAGAACACTACCACTAATATTCAAGAGATCAGAAAACTGCATAATGCCTAGGAAAACACTTCGTATGATCTCAGCTGTCTGCAAAGATGAAGAGGGAGAATAATAGGTGGAGTAGGGGAGGAAATCTTCCACCTGACATGCATCTATGCCACTGATTGTCACTGCTGGAGGAAAATCATAGTGTCATCTTCTTTTACGCGTTCTAAATCTCCTGTGAGTGCTTTTTACTGACAGGTCGTAAACTGAGACTCTGATAGTAAGAGATTCTGCCAGCAGCATCTCCTCTCTGACACAGGTGAGAGTTTGGAGATGGCAGGGGACATTGCTGATTTGGCTGTAGAAATTCTTATGAGAGTAGTCTACAAGTTATTGGAGGAAAGTATCTAAGTCTGAAAGCCTTGGACTTTTCTTATCATTTGCCTAAGTGTCATTATAGCTAATAGACCTGAAGATTTACTGATCCATATGAGCATTAGTTCTCCTTTATTTTGTGTAGGATGACGGTGAAATACAAAGATTTACGAGGCCTTAAAAGTAATTGTATCCATATTAGAAAAGTTTGGGAGGAATTGAGGATAAAATGAAACAGTAATATTAATGCAATTCTGAAGAAGTAAGCCAGGATATTTTTTAAAATTATCTTTTAATTTTAACATAGTTTTAGATTTTTTTTTAAAAAACTGTGAAGGCGGTACAGAGAGTCTTTACATAAGCACACTGAGTTCCCAGCTTTTTCTATGACTAATATATATGTATGGTACACCGGTTAACATTTATCTATAAAATATTGACAATTATTATGAACTAGACTTTACACTTTATTTAGATAATCAAAAAGTTTTTTTCATTCATGTCTATTTAAGCTTCTCTAGGCATCACATCGTATAAAGGCTCTATAATGTCAACATGTTTTATTATTATTGATGGTGACACCTGGGTATGCTTGTCAGGTTTCTTTCTTTTCTTTTCCATACTGTTTCTTTTCTAAGCAAAATCACTGCAACTTACACTTTAGGAGTGAAAAGCTATGATCTTTTTCCTTAAAGATGGAGTACATATAATTTATTTAAAGTTCTTCTGCATGGGGAAATTTTATCTTCTTATTTCTTTATCATTTATTTATATTAGTATTTACTCATATATATTTTACACTTTGGGTTACAATTCAATTCTATCGTATATATTTTGTTGCTCCAAGCGTCTAAGCTTTTGCCATTGCAAGGTCGGTCAGCTGGCTCTTGTGTCCCTTTCTCATATTATTTCTCATATCATTGTGGGGTTTTATTGGAGCACTTTCTTCCTTTCTGGCATTACAAGAATTTTTAGATTTGTCTTGCATATTTTCCCGCCCCAGTCCTAAAGTCAACCATTTTTCTAAGGACCCCAGTTCTTTTTATTGGAGAATAGTGTTAGAAATTATGATCTATGCATGAAGTGTGCTCGCTGCTATAGGGATGTCACTGCTTCTAGGACATCTCTGCTGACAGAGAGAGAAAGTATATGTATGTATACTGATCTTTGTGTATATACTTATTTATAAGTATTTTATTTCTAACCATCTGTATCTATGTTAAGCTAAACATGAATTTATACCAATTTCTATAACTCTAATCTCAGTCACCACTTGGATCATTCAACCTCCTCCCCTTGCTCAGTGGTAGAATTGTTAACCCATACCTCTGTGAGAAACATCTTCATTAACTAGAGTACAGTGACTATGCACTGTTACTTGCCTTTAGTCTTAAATTCTTCACTCATTTCCAAAGTGACTTTGGCCAGCACCTTTTTCCCCACCTGCAAGAGGTATTTTAGGTATTTATTATATGATAAATGTGATACCTATCATGTGACCACCTCTGCATTTGTGAATATAAAGAATTGAAAGAATTGTCAGTAGTAGAGCATGGTCCAGCAAGAAAGGCTTGTTTATCTTACTCTCATAAAACAATTTATCTAAGTTAAAATAGCAAAAGATTAGCACAAAAGCAAGGGATGTGGTTTAATTTTTTTATATCCTCATTTGTCATGTGACTTTTTTCATGCTTGCCACCTTATAATATCTTTTATATAGTAGAAAAAGCATGCTCTCAAAGATAAAAAATGTGTTAGGAAAGATTTTATTATTCCATTACTGTCAACCACACTTGGTAAAAAGATACAAGAAAGGTTAACACAAGGAAGAGTAGCTGTGACCAAGTTTTTTTTTTCTGATGCTTAATAATGGACAAAATCTGACTGGGTCTCGGTGGCTCAGCCTGTAATCCCAGCATTTTGGGATGCTGAGGCGAGTGGATTGCCTGAGTCTGAGGGTTCGAGACCTACCCGGGCAACTTTGCGAGACCTCATCTCTACAATAAATCAAAAATTAGCCAGCGTGCTAGCATGTACCTGTAGTTCCAGTTACTTGGAAGGCTGAGGCGGAAGGATCACCGGAGCCCAGCAGGTGGAGGCTGTGGTGGCTGGGATTGTGCCACTGCACAATCTGTCTGGGCAACAGAGTGAGACTCCAACTCAAATAAATAAATATATAAATAAATAAGATAATGGACAAAACCCTTTTTGCCTGCCCCTGTGGAACTTTCTGAGTCTCTACGCAGACCTTTAAAATACATGACCAATGAGTGGGATAATTCATCTCAAAAACCTGATTAAAAAGGGAGAGGATACCTATTTAGTATTTATTGTTATTCTGAGTAGAAAGCAAAACTATATTATTAAAAGAGCCTTTCTTGCTAAGGTATTTTATCAGATTTTCCAACCTTTCATATATTACTCACAAAGCACATTTATTAGTGAATTTTTGCCCAGAGAAGAAGGAAGCTGTCTCTATATTTTGTTAAAAATCCTCCTAAAACTCTTCCCAATTATTATGTTGAAATGGTGGTGTGGTTTTTGGTAGATACTAGACAGAGATTTTAATGTGCCATTTAAGTAAAATTAAGATATAATGATGGAGATTATGTGCATTAATATAGACATACCTCAAAGATATTGTGGGTTTGGTTCTAGACTACCACAAGAAATAAAATATCACAATAAAGCAAATATAAATAAATTTTTGGTTTTCCAAAGTACACAAAATTTATGTTTACATTATACCATAATCTATTAAATGTCAACTATGTCTTAAAAATGTACATATCTACATTTTAAAAATACTTTATTGCTAAAAATTGCTAATGTTCATCTGAGCCTTCAGTGAATCATCTTTTTGCTGGCGAATGGTCTTACCTCAGTGTTGATGACTGTTGACTTATTAGTGTGGTAGGGTGAACATGGCAATTTCTCAGAATAAACAATAATGAAGTTTGCTGCACTGCCTGACTCTTTCATAAAATATTTCTCTATAACATGAGATGCTGTTTGATAGCATTTTACCCTCAGTGGAACTTCAAAATTGGAGTCAATCTTCTCAACTTCTGCTGCTACTTTATCAATTAAGTTATATAACACTTTAAATCCTTTGTTGTCATTGTAGCAACCTTCACAGCATTTTCATCAGGGGTGGATTCCACCTTAAGAAACCACATTCTTTGCTCATCCATAAAAAGCAACTCCTCATCCATGCAAGATTTATCATGCGACTTCAGCAATGCAGTCACATCTTCAAACTCTACTTTTAATTCTAGTTCTCTTGCTATTTCCACCTCATCTGCAGTTACTTCCTCTAAAGTCATTCATGAGGGTTTGAATCAACTTTTTCCAGGTTTCTAGCTATTGATTTAAAGTGAGAGACACGTGGCTTTTCCTTGTCTTTGAAAACTTAGAGGCTATTGTAGTTATTAATTGACCTGACTTCCATATTGTGTCACAGGGAGTAGGGAGGCTCAAAGACAGGAAAAGAGATGAAGGAACGTTCAGTGGAGCAGTCAGAACACACATGGCATTTATTAAGTTTGCTGTCTTCTATGGGCATGGTTTGTGGAACTCCAACACAATTACAATAGCAACATCAAAGATTACTTATCACAAGTTACTATAACAGATAAAATAATGGTGAAAAAATTTGAAATATTATAAAAATTACCAAAATGTGACACAAAGTCACAAAGTAAGCACACACTGTTGGGACAGTGGCACTGATAGACTTGATTGTTTGATGCAGGGTTGCCACAAATCTTCAATCTGTAAAAAAAAATTTTTAAACTAATATCTATAAAATGCAATAAAGCAAAGCTCAATAAAATGAGGTATGCCGGCCTGGCTTGGTGGCTCAGCCTGTAATCCCAGCACTTTGGGAGGCCAAGGCGAGTGGATTACCTGAGCCTGTGGGTTCAAGACCAGCCTGGGCAACTTGACAAGAACTCATCTTTATAATAAATAAATAAATAAAGTAGCTGGGTGTGATAGTGCGTAATTGTAGTTCCGGCTACTTGGAAGGCTGAGGTGGAAGGATCCCAGGAGCCTAGCAGGTCAAAGTTACAGTGGCGGTGCCCATGAGCATGCCACTGCACTGCAGCCTGGGCGATGACGACAGAGTGAGACTCCAACTCAAAAAAAAAAAAAAAAAAGGAGATATGCCTATAATTACAGTTCACCTTTGAACAACATGGATTTAAACTGCATGGGTCCACTTATACTTGAATTTTCTTCCTCTTCCTCCTCCTCCTCAGCTTACTCAATGTGAAGATGATGAGGACGAAGACTTTATGATGATCTATTTCCACTTAATTAATAGTAAAAATATTTTCTCTTCGTTAGGATTTTTCTCAACATTTTCTTTTCTCTAGCTTACTTTATTGTAAAAATACAGTATATAATATATACAACATACAAAAAAATGTGTTATCAACTTTATGCTATCATGAGGCTTCTAGTCGATAATAAGCTGTCAGTAGTTATGTTTTTGGGGAACCAAAATTTGTACACGTAGCTTTGACTGTACAGTGGTTCAGTGTCTCTAATCCACCCATTGTTCAAGAGTCAGCTGTCCAATTGCAAATATAATTCGCTTTATAAATACAGAAATAATTAAAGAAATGTAGTTCAAGAAAGCATATTAAGAGTAGTGTTGTGGGAGACTTGTGAAGACAAAGAATGTGTTTTTTTTGAGCAGTGAGGGGTGGGTTTCTTGAAGGCTGGAAGAGGATGTAACTTGGACAGATGGAGACCATTCTGTCAGAGTACACAGCAAAAGTGAAGGTGGAGAGGAAGAAGAAATTTTGGAGTGTGTGGAGGAGGTTCAGGGAGATTTGGAGTATATAATATCATAAAAAATATTGTGAGATAAGATTTTTAAATGTTAAGTAGAGGTTAGACTAGGGAGACCCTGAATACAAGGCTGAAGAGTTTAAATTTGAAGCAACCATGAACATGTTTCTAGCAGGAAGTTAAGGAACAGAATTGTGCTTCAGAAGAACTAGTCAAATAAAGGAGTATAGATGGAATGAGGGAAATTGAAGGTAAGGGCATACAATAGTGACTTTTGAGATGATGAAGATGAAACACACAGGGTCTAAATAGTGGATGTGACAGAAGATTTGGAGGAGATAGACGAATCAGAAGACAGAGAACAATGGGCCCCGGTAAATGATTGTAAGGAACATGTGAGCAGAATAGTCAAAGATGGCTTTTTTTTTTTTTTTTTTTGAGTTAGAGTCGCACTCCATTGCCCAGGTTGGAGTGCAGTGGCACACTCACGGCCACCCTAGTGTCAACCTACTGGGCTTCAGTGATCCTTCTGCTTCAGCCTTCCAAGTAGCCAGAACTACAGGTGCATGCTATTACTTCCAGCTATTTTTTTATTTATTGTAAAGATGAGGTCTTGCTAAGTTGCCTGAGTTGGTCTTGAACCTGGGGGTGGGCTCAGGCAATCCACCCGCCTCAGCCTCCCAAAGTGCTGGGATTATAGGCTGAGCCACCAAGCCTGGCCAAAGACAGCTTCTTAATGTCAGTTTTGTGGCTAGAAGGTTAACCGTGGCAGGGATCAAAGTTAGGGAGTTAGTTTCAAACAGGTTGAATTTGAGGAACTTGCAAGACAGTACCAGACTGGAGTGTTAAAATAAATAAAAAAAAGAGTTACTAAAACTTGGCATGCTAACCAAGAGGCATTAGTCCTGTTAATGGGAATGCCAAGAGAAGGTTGAATTCTCCAGTTTGTTAAGTCAGCATTCACAGGAAGTAAATGCAGAAAGTGAAAGCTGACTACACTTGCTTATTGGAGGATTTTGATATATCCATTTCTGACAACGTGATTTCATATATGATTAGAAAAACGTTGTACTGAGACTGATACAGGCTTGACTATGCCAGTGTGGAAAGTGCTGTGGTAAGTGCCCTAGGAAAGCCATTCAAGTGGCTATTAGTTTGATTAATTAATTTGATTAATACTAATTTGATTAATTAGTGTGATAGACTTTGTTAATTCTTACTCCTAAAGTTACACTGAAGCAGAAACTTATTTTTGGCCCTACTAAATCAGAATCTCTGAGATTAAATTCCAAACTTCTTCCAGACCATGCACAGAAGCTTGAGAATTACTGCACTAAAGCTGTGGTGGCCCACACATGTTTCACTGTGCCAAGCAAATAGAAAAGCAGAAGCAAAAGTTCTGGGAACAACTAGTGTTTGTAACATAAACTTGTGGTGAGCAGCAGGTAGTTCTTCTTTCTTACTGAGATAGAATCCAGTGGGACTAAATTTCCCAAGACAGAAGTTTCAAGCCGATCTAAGTTCCTGAAACGATGGATACTTCAAGAAGACCAGCCAAAACCAGCTGAGGGCAGCTGGGACCAACTAAACCCAAGATGGTGTTGAAAGTGACCTCTGCTTGCCCTTTTTGCTCATTATATGATAACTGTAATTATAATACATTAGAATGCTAAAAGACACTCCTTCTAACATCATGACAGTTTATAATAACCCTGGCAACTCCCCAAAGCTATTCTGTCTGCCTTATAAAGCAGAGGAGCTCTCACTTCTGGGAACTCCTGGCACCTTTACCAGAAAACCCATGAATATTTCATCCCTTGCTTAGCATATAATCAAGACACAGCTATGAAAGAAAACCTCAGAAATGTACAATTGCTGTTCTTTCTATAGACCAGCCTAGGCTGTTCTGCCTATGGAGTAGCCTGCCGTTATTTCAATAAACTCGTTTTCATTTTCCAACTAAAACCCTAGTGATGTACAGGGGCTTCTGTGCCTATATAATCGTCTTCTTTCTGCTATTTTAAAAAAATAAACCTGTGTTCACTTTATCTTTTTGGCACACTCTGGAATTACTTCCTGTATGAAGCCAAGAACCCATTTTGCCTCTTTGGTGGGACCCCAACTTTGATATTCCTTGGCCTGTATCACTATATCGCATAGTACATGCTCTCTAATGAAGTTAATCTGGAACATGCCACAGAACCTCAGTTAAATCTGAGGAGCAGTGAGAAAGAAAAGAAAACCAATCCTCATTTTCTTTCTTTGTGTCCAGGCCGTCCTTCATCCTTCCTGTCTGTTATGGATTGAGTTATATCCTCCACAAAAGACTGCTGAAGTCAATGCCCAGTATTTTAGGAGGTAACCTTATTTGGAAATAAGGTCCTTACAGAGGTACCAAGTTAAAATAAAGTTCTTAAGTTGGCCTTAATCCAACATGACTGGTGCCTTTATAAACAAAGGATATTTGGACACAGAGACAGACACATACAACTGAAGAACACATGAAGACACAAGGGAGAAGACAGCCATGTGATCAAAGTGATACATTTACAAGCCAAGGAGTGCTGGCAAGCACCAAGACCTAGGGATAACAAGCAAAGACATTCCTCTAGAATAAGGACTCCCAACCCTAAAGCCATAGATCAGTATAATCTGTGGCATATGAGGAACCTGGCCACACAGCAGGAGGTGAACCGCAAGTGAGCAAGCGAAACTTCATCTGTATTTGCAGACACTCCCCAATGCTTGCGTTACCACCTGGGCTTTGCCTCCTGTCAGATCAGCACTGAAAAGCCTGTTTCCATTTCCAACATTCTATCTTTGTGAAGCAGGGTTTGCTGCAGTAACAACAACCAACATGAGATTACAGAGTACACTGGGCATAAGCAAAACACTTTGGGTGTCACTGTCTCCCATCACCCCCAGATGGGACCATCTAGTTGTAGGAAAGCAAGCTCAGGGATCCACTGATCCTGCATTATGGTAAGTTGTATAATTATTTAATTATATATTACAATGTAATAATAATAAAAATAGAGTACACAATAAATGCTATACACGTGAATCAACATGAAACCTTCCTCCCTCATTCCCATCCCATTCTGGGGAAAAATTGTCTTCTATGAAACTGGTGCCTGATGCCAAAAAGGGTGGGGTCCACTGCTCTAGAGCCTTCACAGAGGGCAAAATCCTGCTGATAATTCTTGGTTGTTTTTTTTTTTTTGAGTTGGAGTCTCACTCTGTCACCCAGACTGGAGTGCAGTGGCCGCTCCCGGCCACCGCAGCCTCGACCTGCTGGGCTCCGGCGATCCTTCCGCCTCAGCCTTCCGAGTAGCCAGAATTACAGGCGCACTCTACCACGCCCGGCTGATTTTTTGATTTATTGTAGAGATGAGGTCTCGCTGCCCAGGCGGGTCTCGAACCCGCAGGCTCAGGCAATCCACTCACCTCAGCCTCCCAAAGGCGCGGGATTACAGGCTGAGCCACTGAGCCTGGCTGATAATTCTTACATTCTAGCTTTCAGAACTGTAAGACCAAACATTTCTTTTGTTTTAAGCTACCCAGTTTCTGATACTTCGTTACGGCAGTACTAGGAAATGAACACACTGCTCTAAATTCTCTAAGTCAACGTATGCAGGAGCACTCTCACACCAACTGCCGCCCAGTCATGTTGGAAACTACATGGTATTAGGAGAGAAAGAAAAGAGATTTAAACTATTTACAAAAGCATATGGTCCAACACTGCTGGGTCTGTGGGTGGAGAAGCCTTTTTTAGAGACGAGAGAGCTTCAAGAGAGGTCAGCCTCATGATGGAAACTCTGGACCCACAGCTTGTATACATATAAAGACTTGACTTTTCTGAATATGTTTTGTTAGTTGAAGTTTTATGTTGTTTAAAATAAATAATATTCAGATCTTTCAGGAGAACCTATTTGGGACTGTGCTGTCTGCAGGAATTGGGGTACATTACAAATCACTGCCTGTCATGGCCACAAGCTGCAGGGAAGGACTGGTAGGGAGGTAGCATAAGTGTGCAGAGCCAGACTGTTAGAAAGAAGCCTGAGGAATGGAAGATAATTGATGTCAGGTTTAGCTTTTTAAGTTGAATAGCAGAAAAAAAAATCACAAGAACATTGGACTCAGTTGTTATCACATTTATTCCCTTGATTACAAGTTATAGCCTAACATTATAGGAGGGACTTCGAGTGAAATCTTTTTTAGAAACATAAACGTTCATTAATTAAGGTGATAGGCTTTAAATACTCTCAATGAAAGCATTACAGCTGCAAAATGTATAAGTCTAAGACACACTCTAGTGGCAGCTTTTAGGGCTAACTTAGAAAGACAGGCTTCAGCTGGAAACGGCAAGAGGGTTGTGCTGTGGTCTTCAGGAAGTCATCAGAAAGACATGTTCCTTTAAGCAGAAGGCAAAGCTGTCTTTAAAATGGGGCTAACCCTTTAAAGTTGGGGTGGTGTTTAAAATGGAGGCTCCTTTTTCAACCTGCTGCAAGATGCAGTCAAACTATCCAAGGGAGATAGAGAAGAAGAGAAACTTCCCAATTCTGCTAAAAAACAAAACAAAGCAAAACAAAAAATGAAACTCATATATCCATAGCTCTTCCCCATTGCTTTCAGTTAATTAATGAACTGATTAATTAATTAACGAACTCATTCAACAAGTATTATTTGCTGGCATGTGGTAGGCTCATGAATAAAGTGATGAAGATGGTGGAATAACATTTTCTCAGTTTAAATTATTTTAGCAAATCATAAAAAATAGCTTGCCCTTCACCCCTTCTCTTGTCCCTCATATATACTAATGTTTAGGTAGCATTAGGAAAGCTGAAGAAAACTGCCTCCAAAGGATTGAAAGGACAGTAAACAGCTTTGTTTTTAGGGACATGGTGCATCCCAGGAGTCAAACAGTAGTCAATCAGTAGTCACAGTTATCAACAGTCAGATAATTCTGCTCAATAGAAGGGACATTTCTAAACCCTGTTTCCATCTCTCTCTTTCTTTTTATGACATTCGCTTCATTTTATAGCTTTTTTTATAGCACTAAAACTGCAAAAGCTTTTCCAGCATATTATAATACTCAGAGGATAGCCCTCATAGAAGATTGAATTATTGGAGTTGGTTGAAATTTGGAATGCATTCAGTTTAACCTTCAAATCACCCCTTTTGAGCAGAAAGAAAAGCTATTAAATACCTGTGTCACATTATATATGCTGGCTTAAGACTGTAAAAATCACTAATCATTAAAGGTGTGGATAGCTTCTACATGTCTGGTTGATTTGTCGGCACTGGGGCCAATTATGTAGGAAGCTGGATTTTCCAGATGACATTTTTCTCCTTATTTTCTTTTTTTTTTTTTTATCTTAGTTTTATAAGTAGCCAGGAGGCTGTAATATTATTAATCATTTGAAGAGGAGGCTTTGTGTTCTGAAGGTGAAGGAAGGCACACAAGGGAAGTTTATGAAGTCTTCTCAGGAGAAGCAGTAGTGTAGGTACGTGGTAGGCTTGGTATGCAGAGTGAGTCAGACTTTAGAAAACAAGCACCCACATCTCTTCCAAAATCCAGGCCTGCATGAGCCACTGAATTTTTGAGATAGCATTCTATTCTGCTGCACTCATTTTAAATTCAGCTGCTTATTGATTTCAGATACTTAGAACATCATCTTCTTTCAACAAAGTGAACATTTGGGCATGTGTAGCATTGTACAAAAGGTTCTGATGTTGTTCAAACTGACTAGTATATCAAAGTGAATTGGTTCATCTATGAGCTACCTAGCTGTGAAGGGGCTTGCGGTGGTACAAGTGCCAAGGGCCAGAGTTCTGCTTTTATAATCACCTCCCCAACCCACAGTTTGCAGATCCTCCAAGTGGAAGCCAACTCCCAGACATAGAAAATCCTCATCTCAACAAACACAACATGCTTTGTGCTCAAAAGAGATGAAGAAGAATCAGAGTATCCTATTCTGATCAAGCCATAAGGTTTGATTAGTGAAGATTAATGAGTCAGAACAGTCTTCACTGCATTAGACTCTTGGCAAAGCAGGAACCAAATAAATACTGAGCACAAATTTTTTTACCAGTTTGAGGAAATGAGGTGAGAACTCATTAAAATTGATTTAGAGAAGTCAAAGAAATGTGACATTTCTTGTTTCTGGGCATGTGGCTAGTTGTAAATTCATAGCTAACATGTATTAATCCTAATTGCTTCAAAAATTCTCTTGGCACTGCCTTCAGAATATATCTAGTATCCACTCACTTCTTGTCATTTCCAACAAACCATCATGGTCCACATTACTATTCTTGCACTTGGACCATGGCAATGGCCCTCTACCTGGCATTTCTGCTTCTCTAATTGCTTTACTATAGTCTATTCTCCACCCAGGAGTAAGCTTATGTCACTTCCTTGCTACAACATTCCAATAACTTCCCATCTGAGAATAAATTTGAACATCTTGCCATGCTCTATAAGGCCAAAAAGAGGTCCTGCCTCTGTTTAATCTTTCCACAATTAAGTGTTAAACCTCTTCCTCTTCAATTTTTCCCCCCTCTGGCTGTATTAGACTTCTTGCTGATTTGCAAACACATTGAACTCACTCTCATTTTTGTAGTTTATATTCTTTCTGTCTACAGCTCTTTGTTCCTGACCTTTGTACAAGGAAAGCCCTGATTTATTCAGGTATCTCTCCACTCAAAGGTCAGCTCCTCTTGAGAGACTTTCCTGACCATTCTTAAGAATTTGCCCTGATTCAGCACAGGAAACAGAAATAACTATAGATATGTCAAGCAGAAAACAATTTAATTAAAATATTAGGAGCTTATAAAATCATTAGAAGAAAGGAAAACCAGGAAATCACCACTGGGCCCCTGGTTTCCTGGGTTTCAAGTCACACTGCTGCAGAGTTTAGAAAATTGCTGATGCCACTGTGCCCTCCATGGCTGCTGCAACAGCCACCTCATACCCATGAAGTGAGTAGTAGACAGTAAACATTTGCTCACATCTGCTGAAATCTGTCAGTTGGCGGCCATCAGTGTAGGAAAATGACCTCTGTCTCCCAAAATTTTCCACATTTTATGCAAGGGCTTCTGACTGGCAGAACCTATACCATGCCTCGTGTGCTATCCAGAAAGAAACCTGGGAAACATATTCTTTATATCTCAATCCCAGTATAAACAGAAGACATAGAATAAGAGGGACTGGGTACAGAGTGCCAACAGACCACATCTGGCCCCCTGGGCCTGGCACGCTTTACTTTTCCCCAAAGCACTTATTATTACCTGAAATATTTATTTATTTCCTTGCTGTTTGTTGTCATTTCTGATAGAATATGAAGCTTAAGATAGGAACTAGAAACTTGCCTGTTGGCTCAGAGTACACTTGAGAAATATGTGCTGAATGTATGAATGAATAAGGGAATTTTGACTTTCTCAGATGGATAGTAATATTTAAAATGCTATAAAATCCCACGCTTTTGGGAGGCTGAGGTGAGTGGACTGCCTGAGCCTGCAGGTTCGAGACCCACCTGGGCAGTGAGACCTCATCTCTACAATAAATCAAAAAATCAGCCAGGCGTGGTAGCGCATGCCTGTAGTTCCGGCTACTCGGAAGGCTGAGGCGGAAGGATCGCTGGAGCCCAGCAGGTCGAGGCTGTGGTGGCCAGGAGCTGCCACTGCACTCCAGTCTGGTTGACAGAGTGAGACTCCAACTCAAAAATAAATAAATACAGGGCAAGATGGTGACGGGGCAACCCGGCGTCTGAAACCCTCTGCAAGGGAGATCTGCAGAGGGTCTCTGACTCTCGCCCCGGGGGGCTGGGGACTCCAGCATTGCAGCCTGCTCTACAGACAGAGATCAGCCACTGCAATCACAATGACTGGACAGTTTTGACTGCATTCCAGACGGTCCCGCTGCCGCCGCTGCCACCACCCCTCCCCCAACGGCCGCTGACGCTGCCGTGCAGTCGCCACTGCCACCGCGGCCTCTGGGAGGGGTAGCATATCGCACCATGCGGCCGAGGAGATCCACAACGAACCGCTTCAGGAAAGATCTGCTGGGATCGCTGCCACCTATCCTGCGTCCGGACTGTCCTGCCCGCCCAGCGTGGGCTCCTGTTGCCTGCTCGGAGGCAGGCAGCCATCTTGTTCCTGTCCGGCCCCACCCCTCGGGGGGCGAGCAGATGAGATAGCACCACCTGCTGGCGATTCAAGGTAACAACACCGAAACGGGAGAAACAAGCTTGATAAAGACATAGACCAAACTGCTGAACAAGGTTAATCTGAACTGTCCTTCACAGCAGATCAGGGGCAATTGACTCTAACTGCAAATAATCTACCTGCTTAAAAAGAAAATAGAAATCAGACCTGAAAGGACATTGGACTTAAACGAAAGGTCTCAGAGTGTACTTCATTGATTCTATCAGTTTAATGACTTAATTCTATTCATACTGTATTGTTCCCTTTTTTTTTTTTTCCCTTTTTCCCTTTTTCTTCTTTTTCTTCTCTCTGAAAACCCCATATCTTTGTATAGAGGAAAAACACACTAACAAGGTGGTTGGTTAGCTTGTATATTAGCATCACTATATGTTTTTTTTTGCTTGAGAGTTGGTTCGAATGTAGCTGTGGTCTATTGTTTTTATCTGTTTCAGTATAGGCCCTCTCTTATTTGTTGGCACACTCGTTTGTTTCCCCCCTTACTCCTCTACTCTCCACTCCCCTCTTCAACCCACTTCTGCTCCATTCTCTCCCCCCTGCTAACCACATTTTATTTCAGGGAGTAAACCTACAGCCCCACTGCATGGACAGTTTCCAGGGGAGTGGGAAGTGGGTTCCACATTATCCACATGCCTGTCAGCGAATACCAGGACCTGCAGACAGATTTTGAATCACAGCTCTCCCCTTTAAAAACATCTCAAAACTGCAAAAAGGACCACCTCCAACCTACAGTGCAACTTCAGAATTGAACAAAGTAAGAGGACTACATAAAGAATAGGAGATTGAATAAACAGAAGTAAAACCCAAACCCTTTACCCTGAATAACAGAATTAAAGAAGACGGTGACGTGGAGGGGAAAGGGAAAAAATAGTGAGGGGGAAAACGCACAAATGAAGAAAAACCAAAAGAAGTATAGGTCCTACACGACCCCCGGGAAAACAGACACTGAGAAAACAGATTCTGGAACACAGAAATGAAGAGTCCCCAGAATGACTGGTTACAATCAACAAACCCAGACATCAAGACATTAATGGAGAGAATTAAAAAAAATTTAGGAGAAACAAGAAGAAAAAAGGAAGGGGCTGTTGTTAGAAATGACAGCAGTAAAGAATACTGTGATGGAAAAAGAACAACAGACTAAAAAGCAAGGAAAGCAGAATCAGCCAAGCCCAAGAAAGAATCTCAGAGCTCGAAGACCAAAACACAGAACTAATCCAAACTGTCAAAAGCATAGAAAAAAAGAAGCTCAAAAAGACAGAAAAAACCTGCAAGAGATGAATGATCACTTCAAGAGACCAAACCTAAAAATTAATTGGGCTTCCTGAGGCAAAAAGGGGAAACAGAAGCCACGCTGGAACAAACATTTCATGAAATCATTCAAGAAAACTTCCCTCATCTCATTAAGGATGAAAAAGTTCAAGCACAAGAGATTCAGAAAACCCCCTGCAAGACAACAAACGAAAAGACCAACTCCCAGACACCTAATAATTCGCCTAAACAAAGTAGCTATGAAAGGAAAAATCCTAAAGGCAGCAAGAGAAAAAGGCCAGACTACCTACTAGGGAAAACCAATTAGAATAGCAGCAGATTTATCCACAGAAACCCTTCGGGCCCAAAAGAGCGGGGAGCCCTATCTTAAAAGTTCTAAAAGAAAAACAATTTCAACCAAGAATAACTTACCCAGCCAAACTAAGCTTCATTAGTGAGAGAGAAATTAAAATTCTTTTCCAGACATCCAATCCCTAAGAACCTACGCTACCACCAGACCCAAAACCCCTCTAAAAAAAACACTTAAAAAAACACTGAACACAGAAGAAAAAGAAAAAGAACAACAGCATTCTTCACAAGAGTACAGGCAAAAGTTTAAAATCACTCATGAACCAACTCCAACACCTAAAGAAAGACAATAAACAAGCAGGAACAACTCTGTAAGAACCTTATGACAGGAATCAACTCTTGCATTTCAATTAGTAGCCTAAATGTGAATGGTAGCCTAAATGTGAATGGACTAAATGCACCACTGAAAAGACATAGAATGGCAAAATGGATAAAATATCATCAGGCAACAATCTATTGCCTTTAAGAGGCTCACCTCACTAGAAAGGACACCCACAGACTCAAAGTAAGAGGATGGGAAACAAACTTTCAGGTGAACGGAATACAAAAGAAAGGAGGAGTAGCAATCTTAATTTCAGACAAAATACCCTTCAAGCTATTAAAAATCAAAAAAGATACAGAAGGCCACTACATAATGATAAAAGGCTCAATCCATCAGCAAGAAATATCTATCCTAAACATATATGCACCCAACATAGGTGTGCCAACTTTCATAAAACAACTTCTTGGAAAACTAAAGAAAGATATTGACTCTACCACTATCATAACTGGGGACTTTAATACCCCACTCACAACCCTAGATAGATCATCAGGACAAAAAATCAGCAAGGAGATCCTGAACCTCAATGTGACTTTGGACCAAATGAACTTAATTGATACCTACAGAACACTCCATCCAAAGACCACAGAATACACATTCTACTCATCACCACATGGAACATATTCTAAGATTGACCACATACTCGGCCATAAATCAAGTGTAAGCAAATTTAAAAGGACCAAAATTCTACCAAACACCTTCTCGGATAACAGTGGTCTAAAAATAAACATTGACATTAACAAAGTCCCCCCCAAAACCCACAAAGACATGGACACTAAACAGCATGATGCTAAACAACTCCTGGATCAATGACAAAATCAAAACAGGGATCAAAATATACCTGGAAACAAATGAAAATGAAGAAACATCTTACCAGAATCTCTGGGATGCCCTGAAAGTTGTAGTAAGAGGGGAATTTATATCCCTACAAACACCATGAAGAAAATGGAAGGAACAGAAATTCACAACCTAACAAGCCACCTAAAGAAGCGGGAAAAGCAAGACCACAAAAACCCTAATTTCAGCAGAAGAATACAGAACACCAAAATAAAAGCCCAAATCCAGGACATAGAAGACAAAAAGATAATACAAAAAATCAATGAAACAAAAAGCTGGTTCTTCGAAAGGGTAAACAAGATCGATGGTCCCCTAGCTAGACTGACCAAGAAAAAATGAGAAAAAAACCAAATAAGTATAATCAGAAACACAAAAGATGAAGTCACATCTGACCCTGAAGAAATACAAAAGATCATTAGAGACTACTACATACACTTGTATGGAAGCAAACTTGAAAACCAGAAGGAAATGGAGGACTTTCTGACATCACACAACCTACCTAGGTTGGAACAAGAAGAAATTGAGACGCTAAATAGTCCAATAACAATCAAGTAAATCGACTACGTAATAAGAAAACTTCCTACAAAGAAAAGCCCTGGTCCAGATGGCTTTCCAGCAGAATTCTACAAGACATTCAAGGAGGAGCTGATACCAATCCTACTGAAGGTATTCCAGGTGATTAAAAAAGATGGAACTCTCCCCAAATCATTTTACAAAGCCAACATCACACTGATACCCAAGCCAGGTAAAGATCCAACAAAGAAAGAGAACTACAGGCCAATATCTTTGATGAACATAGATGCTAAAATTCTCAACAAGATCCTAGCAAACCGGATTCAACAATACATCTCAAAAATCATCCACCATGACCAAGTAGGCTTCATTCATGGCATGCAAGACTGGTTCAACATTCATAAAACCATAAATGTAATTAAATACATCAACAGGTGTCAAAACAAAAACCACATGATCATATCACTAGATGCAGAAAAAGCTTTTGATAAAATCCAGCACCCTTTCTTGGTAAAAACGCTTGAACATCTAGGCATACGGGGAACATACCTCAAAATAGTAAAAGCCATCTACGAGAAACCCACAGTCAGCATACTCCTAAATGGACAAAAATTGGAACCAATTCCCCTGAAAACTGGAACTAGACAAGGATGACCACTCTCTCCCCTCCTGTTCAACATAGTATTGGAAGTCCTGGCTAAAGCAATCAGAGAAGAGGAGGCAATCAGAGGTATTCAAATAGGAAAAGAGGAAGTCAAGTTATCTCTCTATGCAGATGATATGATGGTGTACCTTGAAAACCCAAGAGAATCTGTCAAAGGCCTCCTTACATTGATAAAAGCCTTTGGCAAAGTCTCAGGATAAAAAATAAATGTACAAAAGACAATCGCATTTTTCTACACCAGTAATAAACAAACAGAAACCCAAATAAATAACACAGTTCCATTCACAATAGCCACAAAAAAAAAATGAAATATCTTGGCATCTTCCTAACCAGAGACGTGAAAGACCTTTACAATGAAAATTACAAAACACTGCTCAAAGAAATCAAAGCTGACACGAACAAGTGGAAAAATATCCCATGCTCATGGATCGGAAGAATCAACATTGTGAATATGTCCATCTTACCTAAGGCAATCTACAAATTCAATGCAACACCCATTAAATTACCAACAACATTCTTCTCAGACCTAGAAAAAACAACACAGGAATTCATATGGAAACACAAACGTCCAAGAATAGCCAGAACAATCCTCAGCAAGAAAAACAAAGCAGGTGGTATCACAATACCAGACTTCAAATTTTACTATAAAGCTACAATCATCAAAACAGCTTGGTATTGGTACAGGAACAGGCATATAGATCAATGGAACAGAATTGAGATTCCAGAAGCAAAACCTCAATTTCTCAACCAACTCATCTTCAACAAAGCCCCCACCACCTATCAATGGGGAGAGGAGAACCTGTTCAGTAAATGGTGCTGGGAAAATTGGCTGACCACATGCAGAAGATTGAAACAGGACCCCTATCTATTCCCATGCACAAAGGTTAACTCCAAATGGATCAGAGACCTAAATGTAAAACCTCAAACCATAAGAACCTTAGAAAAGGAAGGAAATACTCTCCTGGAAATCGGAACTGGCATCCAATTCCTGTATAAAACCCGAAACCCACAGGACTTAAGAGAGAAGATAGACAAATGGGACCTTATTAAACTGACAAGCTTCTGCAAAGCCAAAGAAACCATCAAGAGAGCAGGGAGACAGCCTACAGACTGGGAAAAAGTATTTGCCAACTCTAGGTCTGACAAAGGCTTAACATCCTGGATCTACAAGGAACTGAAACATACTGAAAAGAAGAAAACAAACAACTCCATTATAAAATGGGCTAATGATATGAACAGACACTTCACAAAAGAAGACATTCGAGCAGCCAACAAACACATGAAGAAATGTTCAACCTCACTAATCATCAGGGAGATGCAAATCAAAACCACACTGAGATACCACCTAACTCCAGTCAGAATGGCCATTATCAACAACTCAAAAAATAACAGCTGCTGGAGAGGGTGTGGTGAAAAGGGAACACTTCTACACTGTTGGTGGGAATGTAAACTAGTGCAACCTCTGTGGAAAGCAGTGTGGCGATTCCTAAAAGCTCTAAAAATTGACCTTCCATATGACCCTGCAATCCCCCTACTGGGAATATACCCTGAAGAACACAAATCACTCTATAAAAAAGATTCCTGCACACGCATGTTTATCGCAGCGTTGTTCACAATAGCAAGAACCTGGAAACAACCATGCTGCCCATCAAAAGAGGGCTGGATTAAAAAAATGTGGTACATATACACGATGGAATACTACGCAGGCATAAAAAAAGAACAAAATCATGAATTTCGCAGCAACCTGGATGGAACTAGAGTCTATAATACTGAGTGATCTCTCACAGAAACAAAGATCCAAATATCACATGTTCTCACTCATATAATGGACCATGAACATCCAATGCAATACTATAAGAAAATGACTGACGGTACTGGGAAACTATGGGTGGGGGGGATTGGATTAACAGTAGCAAATATCTGTCGGGGGATGAGAAAACACCTCTTATCAACAGGGTGCCTGAATGAAACGTAATTGTGCACCTAACCCTTAACTGTACCGCAGAAAACCATAATAAAAAATACTGATTAATGAAAAAAAAAAAAAAAATAAAATAAAATGCTATAAAAATCAATAGCCTGCTCCACGTTATGTAGAAAGTATTATCAAAGGATGATTACACTGGACAGGAAGAAGGAAAGTTGTTTGCGACTTTGATAAATTTAGGTGAAACTCTTTTATGTTAGTAAGATTTGTGGGAGTGAAAGCAATCAATTAGTTGTATTTTTGTGGTTATAACTGGAAAGTATATTATTTCTCTTGAAGAAGAAAAACAGATATCTGACACTTGGAAATAGCAGTAACTTTCCATTATTTTATCTACCCCTCACTGTTCTCTGTGGGAGATTGGTCTGATTGATGGAATTATGAAGGCCCTGTGTGGGCTGGCTTAGTTTTTTTTCTCTTGTTCCCAGGCCCTGACTACTGCTAGGCCAAATATGAGAAGCTAACTAGACAAAGCTTTGCCCCTGCGGGGAACAGACTGCAATTACCCAGTTTTTCTGTCTATGACACAGGAATTAAGTTCAATTTACATGCAAGAAGGAGAAGATGGTTTTGACATCATGACTGAAACTATGTTCTTCAATAATGAAGTAGATTGTCTTTTATTGTTAGTTGTATCCAAGTTGTATCTTCTGTATCTATTATAATAGTTCTCTAACTTAGATGCACATTGAAATCACAGATTTTAGATATACTGATGCATACATCCCACCTCCAGGGATGCTGATTTAATTGTTCTGAGACTCAGTCTTGAAATTTGAGATTTTTAAAAGATCCCCAGGTAATTTTAATAATCTACTATGGCTGCCTATACTTTTGGGGTACATGGCATGCAGTTGTTTTGTGTTCACTGCAAGAAAGAATTCAAGATTGAATCATAGAGAGTCCCAGTATAATTTATTATACATCAGAAAACACGTTCAAGGGAGAATGTGTATTTCTTAGAGGGAAAGGCACATGCTTGCCTTTAACCAGAAGCAACAATGATTAAGCAAACTGTTCCAAAAGTTAAGACCAGAGGACTGCAGGCATCTGCTTACAAATTTGGACTACTCTCTCTCAATCTTTTACATTTACATGTGTCACAATGTCACAAGGACCCCCTAAATAATGGAATGTTACTGGCTAATTAGATCTGGGCTTTTTTAGAACATCATGCCTCCGCACTTAAGGTAATCCTCATTGTTTCTGTGATTTACTGCATTGGGTGGTCCACATTCTAAACCACAAAGTGGGGTCTGATAAGCCTGGCCAGTTGGGTGAAGGTCATATATCGATAAGAAGGATGTCTGAATGCTTAACCACCTTGTGCCTTAATTATATAAATTAGGCCTGCTTAAGAAAATTTGCCTACCTACACTTAAGCTATGAGTTTCACTAACTATGCCTGCCTCACCTAAACAAAGGACTCTTAATTATCTTCCAAACCCAAGCAATAGATTGAAATTGGTACTAATGTATTTCTTACCATGTATTGTGGGTTGAATTGTTTCCCTCCAAATGATATCCTAATCCTTGTTACCTATGAATGAGACCTTATTGGAAGCAGTCTTTGCAGATGAAATCAAGTTAAGGTGAGGCCACTGATATAGTTAATACAATGTGATTGGTGTTTTCATAAGAAGAGAAGAGACAGAGAGAGAGAGAGAGAGAGAGAGAGAGAGAGAGAGAGAGAGAGAGAGAGAGAGAAACCAAAGGAAAAGGACCATATGAAGACAGATATTGAAGCTATATTGTCACAAGCCAAGTAACACATTAGACTACTGAAAATTGGAAGAGGCAGCCTTCATTGATAAAGGACTTTTGGGGTACCAAATAAACATGCAAAAGACAGTTGCATTCTTATACACAAACAACGAACAGGCAGAGAACCAAATAAAAGCACAAGCCCACTCACAACAGCCACAAAAATAAAAATAAAATCCCTCAGCATCTTCTGAACCAGAGAAGTGAAAGACCTTTACAACAATGTTATTGTTTCTATCCATGAGCACAGAATAGCTTTCCATTTGTTTGTGTCTTCTCAGATTTCTTTGAGCAGTGTGTTGTAGTTTTTGTTGTAAAGGTCCTTCACTTCTCTGGTTCAGAAGCTGTTGAGGGATTTTATTTTTATTTTTATGGCTATTGTGAGTGGGCATGTGCTTTATTTGGTTCTCTGCCTGTTTGTTATTTGTGTATAAGAATGCAACTGTCTTTTGCACATTTATTTTGTACCGCAAAAGTCCTTTATCAGTGAAAGTTGCCTCTTCCAATTTTCAGTAGTCTAAGGTGTTACTTGACTTGTGATGATATAGCTTCAATATCTGTCTTCAGATGGTCCTTTTCCTTTGATTTCTCTCTCTCTCTCTCTCTCTCTCTCTGTCTCTTCTCTTCTTATGAAGACAACAGTCACATTGTATTAACTATATTAATGGCCTCACTTTAACTTGATTTCATCTGCAAAGACTATTTCCAAATAAGGTCTCATTCATAGGTAACAAGGATTAGGATATCATTTGGAGGGAAACAATTCAACCCACAATACATGGTAAGAAATACATTAGTACCAATTTCAATCTATTGCTTGGGTTTGGAAGATAATTAAGAGTCCTTTGTTTAGGTGAGGCAGGCATAGTTAGTGAAACTCATAGCTTAAGTGTAGGTAGGCAAATTTTCTTAAGCAGGCCTAATTTATATAATTAAGGCACAAGGTGGTTAAGCATTCAGACATCCTTCTTATTGGTATATGACTTTCACCCAACTCGTCAGGTTTATCAGACCCCACCTTGTGGTTTAGAATGTGGACTGCCCAATACAGTAATTCACAGAAACAATGAGGAATCAACATTGTTAAGATGTCCATCCTACCAAAGGCAATCTACTGATTCAACTCAATACCTGTTAAATTACCAAAATCATTCTTCTTAGACCTAGAAATGACAATACAGAAATTAATATGGAAACATGAATGACCACAAATAGTCAAAACAATCATTAACAAAAGAAACAAAGTGGGAGGTATCATACTTTCAGATTTTAAAGTTTACTATAAGGCTACAATAATCAAAGCAGCCTTATACTGATACAAGAACAGTCATATGGACCAATGGAACAGTATAGAGATTCTGGAAGCAAAACCTCAATTTCTCAAACAACTCATCTTCCACAAAGCCCCCACCAACAACCATGGGGAGAGGAGAACCTATTCAGTAAATGGTGCTGGAAAAAATGACTGACCACGTGCTGAAGATTGAAACCCCTACCGATCACCCTAAACAAAAATCAACTCTAAATGGATCAAAGATCTAAACATAAAACCTCAAACTATAAGAACCTTAGAAAATGCAGGAGACACCTTTATGGAAATTGGAAATGGCAACCAATTTCTGGTCAAATCCCCAAGTGCCCAGGCTATAAGAGATAAGATAGACAAGTGGGACCTCATCAAACTGAAAAGCTTCTGCAAAGCCAAAAAAACAAAAAACAAACAAAAAAAAAAACATCAAGAGAGTGGGAGACAGCCCACAGAAAGGGAAAAAATATTTGCCAACTGTATATCTGATAAAAGCCTAACATCTAGGATCTACAAGGAGCTCAAATATGCCAAAAGGAAAACAAAAACAAAAACAAAAACAACAACCCCATTAAAATATGGTCAAAAACTAGAATAAACTCTTCTCAAAAGAAGACATATGAGCAGCTGACAGACACATGAAAAAAGTGCTCAGCCTCAGTAATCATCAAAGAAATGCAAATCAAAACCACATTGAGATACCACCTAACCCCAGTAAGAATGATTATAATTACCAAAGCAAACAACAACAGATGCTCAGAGATTGTGGAGAAAAGAGAGCACTTCTACACTGCTGGTGGGAATGCAAACTAGTGCAACCTCTTTGGAAAACAGTGTGGTGATTTCTAAAAGAACTAGACATTGACCTTCCATATGACCCAACAATCCCCCTACTGGGAATATACCCAGAGGAACTCAAATCATTCTACAAAAAAGATCCCTGCACATGTATATTTATTGCAGCACTATTAACAACAGCAAAAACATAGAACTAACTGTGCTGCCCACTGAAACTGAACTGGATAAAAAAAATGTAGTATATATAGTTACTTGGAAGGCTGAGGTGGAAGGATCACCTAAGCTTAGCAGGTTAAGGTTGCAGTGGCCAAGAGCGTGCCACTATACTCCAGTCTGGGCAACAGAGTGAGACTCCAACGCAAAAAAAAAAAAAAAATTAAAAATATGGTACACACACAAATGGAATAATGTGCAGCCATAAAAAAAGGACAACCGACCTGGCAAGGTAGCTCAAGCCTGTAATCCCAGCACTTTGGAAGACTGAGATGAGAAGATTGCCTGAGTCCAGGGGTTTGAGACTAGTCTGAGCAACTCCTTTCTATGATAAATCAAAAAATTAGCTGGGTGTTGTGGCATGTGCTTGTGGTTCTGGCTACTTGGAAGACTGAGTCAGAAGAATCGCCTGAAGCCAGTAGATTGTAGCTGTGGTGGCTGTGAGTGTGCTGCTGCACTCCAGTCTGGGTGACAGAATGAGACTCCAAATGTAAACAAACAAACAAGCAAAACAACCATATGGACTTCACAGCAACTTGGATGGATTTACAGTCTATCATACTCAGTGATCTCTCACAGAAACAAAGAAAAGAGTATCACATGTTCTCACTCATAAGTGGACCCTGAACACATACCATAATACTATAAGAAAGAGATTGGCAGTAGCGGGATACTGCTGGGGTGGGTGGAGAGGGGTGGACACAATATCAATAAGGGTACCTGATCTCAAACCAGGTAAAATGGAAACCAAAGGGGGGCCCAAACTTTACCTATACGATGATCACTTGTGTTCCTAATTCTAAATTTTACCCCACATCTTAAAAGTAAAAATAAAAATAAATAAATAAAAAGAAAAAAAGTTGGAAAAGGCACAAATGAATCTTTCTTTAGAGGTTTTAGAGAGAGCACGACCCTGCCAACACTTTGATTTCAGACTTCTAGCTTCCAGAACTCTGACACAATACATTTCTGTTGTTTTAAGCCACATGGTTTGTGAACTTTTGTTCTGGGATCCTTAGGAAACTAACATAACTTAAAAGTGCTTCTTAAAAGCGCATTTCAAAGACTGACACAGATTAAAGTCCTCACATTCCAAGCACAGACCGTTGATAGATACTGCTAAACTCTTCATTAGCCAGGACCCTTTGCAGTCCTAGATTCTGTTAAAGACATTCTTCAGAGACTGTAAAGAAGCCCCTGGACTCTCACCTAAAGAATTTACCTTACGTTTCACACTTTTCTAAGAATTCATCTTGCAAGAGGATATAATATGATGATAGGGGAGAGCTCAGGACACTCTCCAACCACAACCTCTGAGTACCCATAAATAGTGCTTGCTCAAATATGTACCAATTAACATTCCCAGGACATCCATCAAGAATCTATCAAAACTTTTAAATTCTAAAGAACAGTGACCCCTTATAAATCTAAGTAGTCATTTTGCATTGACACACATGCCCAATATTGCTTTAAAAATGTCCTTACTATGAATTTTGCTATCCAGGCACATATTTTATGTGTACCTTCTCCATACCTTCCGGGTGATTAGAAACAAGAATGGTCATATGATCCAATGACAACCTGCTCATAAATTAGCCTATGAAATATGTTGTATAAGGGGTCATAGAAAGATGATCTGAATGTATCAAAGTAAATCTTGAGATAATTTGAACCAAAGAATTCCAAGAAATTGGATCCATTAGGAAAAGGAGCAGAAATGAACCATATTCTACAAAAAGCTGGTTAGTACAGCCCAAGTTATGAGGAAGTGTACGGTAAGCCTTTGAAAACTGAGTGCAGAAGAAATGGGACAGACACACTGGTTGAAGCAGTGTCTCCAGAGGAATGAGACTGTGTGGGCGAAAGGGGGTGTGGGAGAGAGAGACAGACAAGATCATAAATATGCCTTCATGAAATTTGTCTCTATGATTCCAGTTCTAGTCTATATGTAACTTTTGATAGACTCTTTAAAAGTGGATATCTCCACTTTAAACCATGGATCTCTGTGTGGCAAGTCATGTACCTTCAGTGTAATCTACTACTCAAGTTTATATATGCAATGTTAATACACTTGGGGGTTTCTAGAAAGTGATTCACCAGCTATGGTAAACTTTGGAGAATATTTCCCTATCTCCACATTATATTGAAATAGTCTCATGCTTAAATCAAAAGCAGAAATTTCTGGGCCATGTGTAGAATTCAGCCCACAACTGTGTCTGATTGGTCTAGTCTACATTTTAAATTGAATTTGAATAGGGGCTGTGGCAGAGAGGGGCCAAAAAGAGTTAAAATTATTCCTTTTAAAAAATCAACCTGTAAGTTCCAAACCTGCTAGACATGGGATGTGAGAAAACCAAATAGCCACAAGCCGCTTTTCTGGAAATGCAAAATAGTAATCAATTCACAACTTTATCCCCCCACATCCTCTCTTTACAAAGTTATCAGTTGACAACTCCTGCTTGTCATGTATACCTGGAGACAATCTGTTCTTTGAAAATCTGGTTTTGCTAAATACTACCTTGCAAATTCCAAAGAAAAATGTATAGCTATACAACCCAACCCCCCTCCCTTACCTAAACTAACATATAAAATCCCTCTCCTCTTTCTCTGGGTTAGTCTTGGAGCATTAGCCTTATTGAGTAGTGTCGGCACTAATACAATGCCGCTTCCTAAAATAGCCTTGGTGTCACAGTCTCTCTGTTTTCCCACAACATTTCTGGTTCACTGGCTGGGCAAGGGAGAGTTTGGAGATAGTGTGTTCCACCTCCTTTGTCACTGGAGTACAACCTCTGGGGCAACAGGAGAGGTAATCACACCTGGCGTGCAATGGACCTTTTGATCTGTAGGAGGGAGGCCCCTCCTGGCACACCAAGGTTTGAATCTCGAGAACACAAAAGGGACCCCAAAGAGGCACAAGAACTGGCACCACTCAACGGGTAGAGTAGGAACAAGGGTCTTAGCACAGACCTGCCAATAAACAGCAGAAGGGGAGCTTGATCACCTCCCAGAGAATGCTAGTAGTCTCTAGTTGGAAGGAAAGGACTGAAAGGCAGTGGAAGGAAACAATGTCTCCAGACGAACCTGTTGACTCCTAGGATTAGGCTGGCAGGTGAGAGAATGTGCTGTGTGACTGCGTGTGAATGAGATGAACAGCAGAAGGGTTCCAACCTGACCAAAGGGCCAAAGTTAGTGTTGAGTCCTGATCTAAGCCAGTGATGACCTCATACAGCAAAGGGAAGCCCCAACCCTGTCATATGGTTTGTCCAGGTTGGGGGTTTATATCAACCTGCCAATTGCTAAGAGGTGTCTGAAATATCTCTGCAAGGAGTACAGCTGGAGGAGGATGAAGCGACTGTTTTACCCCTACCCCCATACCCTCATTTGTGCGCGTTTGCTGTCTGTTAGGGGGAGGAAATGGGTGGAAACCAAAGTAAGAATACCCCCTACTTTGATTGTGTGCTTAAGAACTTTGACAGATGGTTCTGTGGAGATTGTTATGGTGTCAAACTGTCTCAGAGAAATTTCCGTACATTCTGTGAAATAGATTAGCTCTCTTTCTGGGTTGAATAGCCACCAGGGATCCTTTGATAGAAAAACCATTAGGAGAGTATATAGAATTTTGGTAGGAGAGCCAGATCACCTAGACCAATTCCCTTACGTCATCTGTTGGCAGGATGGGGTCCTTGCACAGCCCTCTTAGCTAAAAGCTTGCTGGGAAGACAATTGCAAAATTATGGGCGCCCTCAAAACAGCCCAGTCCAAATGCCCATCAGAATCTGATGAGATGGCTGATAAACCGTGTTGGCTGATGAACCAGAAATCCCACCACTTTATTCTCCAGTCTCCCACCATTGCTACCTGCCCCTGTTAGACACAATTGGAATGCACCCCTAAGCCTAGTACATCTCTTAAACAATCAGAGGCCACACCCAAACCACTTGTTCTGACTTCCCACACCCCACCTAGAAAGCAGCTGCCAGAATGTATATCTGACTTCACATCAGGGGAGTGTCATGGTGTCTTCCAGATGCCACTGAGGGAGACTAGAAGACCTATTTATTATGATCAAGAAGGCCAGATCCAAGGTGGGCAATGCACATTTGTGTACCAGTCTTTCACCACCACACACCTTCTGAATTGGAAAAATCATATACTGTCCTTCATGGAAAAGTCTCAGGCTATGATCTACTTAATACAGTCCATTATCCAGACCCAGAGGCCTTCCTGGGTGGACTGCCACCAACTCCTCCTGATGCTATTCAATACTCAGGAGTTTTGGAGAATTACACTAGGGGCTATAAAATGGCTAGAGGAACACGCCCCGGCTAGAGCACTCAATGCCCAGGCATATGCCCAAAATCAGTTCCCAGAGGAGAAACCCTAGTGGGACCCCAATAGTAACCAGGGGTTGCAAATGCTTGAATGGTATCAGGAGGTCCTCCTAGGAGGTATGAGACAAGAAGGGAAAAAGGCTATAAATATGAACAAGGTCTCTGAGGTGTTCCAGGGAGCTGACAAGAGCCCAAGTCAATTCTATGAGAGACTGAAGCCTTTTGCTTATACACCCCCCTTTGATCCAGAGGCAACCAAAAATCAGTGTATGGTAAATGCAACTTTTGGCAGACAGTCCCAGGGGGATATCCAATGTAAGCTACAAAAAACTGGAGTGCTTTGCTGGAATGAATGTCAGCCAGCTGCTAGAAGTTGCCACTAAAATGTCCATTAACCAAGATAAGGAGGCCTAATAAGAGGCAGACCAGAGGAAGAAAAAGAAAATGGCCATGTAGCTGCTGCCATTGCAGGGTACCAGATAACAGGCTCACCTGGAGGAAACAGAGGCAGAGGTTGGGGAAGAAGACAGCCAGGTCGGCAGTTTCCCAGAGCAAGGACTGGACCACCTCAGCTTGCCCAGGGACCCCTGAATTCCAATGATCATCCTACACAAGGGACATCACAACCTCCTATGAAGTTAGGGATAAACCAGTGTGCCTATTGTTACCAAGAAGGTCACTGGAAAGGTGAATGTCCCCAAAAAATAGCTGATGAGGAAGCCCAACAGAAAAATGGCCACAAGATTCCACTTATCAGGAGGACCCTCCAGCTCCTAACGGCTTATGGGCCTGACCTTTATGGAAGGACTGCAAAAAGAATAGACCAGACCGGGTTCCCTACTATCTTTAGGTCCCCAGGAGCCTATGGTCAGCATGACAGTAGGGGACCAACATATGAACTTCATGGTCAACATAGGAGCTGAACATTCCGTGATCGCCCAGCCAAAACAGGCTAATGCTATGGGAGTCACTGGGTGTGAAGCCAGACATCCCTTCATGGTGCCACGACACTGAACAGTCAGCAACCATGAGGTCATACAAGGGTTCCTGCATCTTCCAGATTGCCCCGTAGCCTTAATGGGACAAGAGCTCCTGGGAAAGCTTCAAGCTCAGATAACCTGTGACTCTCCAATCACGTAACTCTGAGATTAAGAAGCCCAGAGGCTAAAATCATGACCCTCATTGTCCCCTGGGAAGAGGAATGGCAACTCTACAGACTAACGGAGGCCTCACAAAAATCTCCAGAGCTGCCATTTCGAGTACTGAGAGTGTGGGCAGGGGACAATCCTCCAGTACTGGCAAGAAATATACCGCCTGTGATTGTGGAACTAAAGCCAGGGGGCAAACTGGTCCATCTGAGGCAGTACTTCATCCCACACAAAGCACAAATAGAAATGCAGAAGCACCTGGAGAGACTCTTGCATTATGGAATTCTCTGGGTTTGTCAGTTTGCTTGGAATATGCCTCTGTTGCTGGTGCAGAAGTCAGGCATGGATGACTACTGGCTGGTTCAAGACTTGCGAGCCGTAAACCAGGTTGTGGTCACTCTACACCCCATCATCCCAAACCTGTATACGCTGCTGGGTCTCATCCCTGCTGAGGCTGCTTTCTTCACCTGCTTGGACCTTAAGGACACTTTCTTCTGCATCTGCCTGGCCCCAAGAAGCCAGCTGATCTTCACTTTCCAATGGGAGGCTCAACAAATGGCACCAAGGGACAGTTAACTTGGACTCAGTTGCCCCAAGGATTCAAGAATTCTCCAACCATCTTTGGTTGGGCACTAGCCTCAGATTTAAAAGACTTTACAGCACACCAGTGTGACTGTAATTTGCTCCAGTATGTAGATGACTTACTGTTAGCAATACCAACCCAGGAAAACTGTATGCAAGGGACACAACAATTGCTCATCCTCCTGTGGAAGGTGGGTTACAAGGTCTCAAAGAAAAAATCCCAAATATGTCAGAAAAAAGTTAGGTATCTAAGTTTTCATTTGTCCCAAGGCCAGTACCAACTTGGCCCTGAAAGGAAACAGGCAGTGTGTTCAATACCTGTCCCAACTACCCAGCGTCAAATCTGGGAGTTTTGGGTGGGTTTCAGGGTTCTGTATAATTTGGATACCTAACTTCTCCATCATGGCAAAACCCCTCTATAAACAGGATCCTCTGCTATGGGAAAAAGTTCAACAACAGGCCTTTAAACAAACTAAACAGGCCAAGAAATTCATTTAGGCTGGGTCCAGCTTCTGCCAATAGCCCTTCTAAGGGTAAGGTCTAGCCTCTTGAAATCCTTTATGGATGGCCACCCCCTCTTGTTAAGGGCATACAGGGAGACTTAAAGGAGTTAAAATCTTACTCTGAAACAACAAATGCAAGCTTTAGATTCAGCCTTAAATGCTGTACATTATCAAGTCAGAGAACAGCTAACAATGATCTTAACTACCGATGTTCATTCTTTTAACCAGGTGATATGGTATGGGTAAAAGAATGGAATGTACAATCTTTAAAATCTCTCTAGAGGGGCCCATTTACTGTCCTTTTGTCTACCCCAACTGCGGTCAAAGTAGCCAAAACAGTTCCCTGAATCCATTATAGCAGAGTTAAGCCTGTCTCCCAGGGAACCCTTGCTTGCCATGTATGCCCTGGAGACAATTTGTTCTTTGAAAATCTGGTTTTGCTAAATACCACCTTGCAAATTCCAAAGGAAAATGTATAGTTATACAACGTGACCCCCTCTCCCATACCTAAACTAACATATAAAACCCTTCTCCTCATTCTCTGGGTTGCTCAGCTTTAAGTGCATTATTGGATCTGTAATCCTATTGTGGTGGGAATGCACCACAAATCTATTGACTTCCCTTAAGCTGATCCTCCAGAAAGTCACCAATGCCGGTAGAAAACCTGAAATGGATTCCCCAAGCCCTGCTCTAGCCACTCCAGGGCTGGTTAGTCTACACACAGCTGAAGTTTGAGGGTCCATCAGCCTTGCTTCAGCCACACACCGGATGCTGACTGATCTACGCACAGCAAAAGCTTGAGGACTCAATGGAATCAACACCTTACTGATAAGCCATTGTTTCACTTTATAGTATTTGCCAATTGCTATACTGTTTGTCATTTTATTTGCTATAGGATTGACTTTATTTGCTACAGGACTGACAGAGTTGACCCCTACAAATTGGACATGTTGGGAAAAGTCTCACTAGCATTTCTGTTCTTTCTTATGTTAGAAAAATTGCCCATGTCCCAGTACAAAAATGACGTGGCATAAAAATTGCCATTTGGTTAGAAAACATGTTCTCGGATCTGGGAGGATTTAAGTACATTATTGGATCTGTAATCCCATTGTTGGGATCCTGTCTTATCCTCCCTTGCATAGCCCCAGTAATTATGAACTACATCTCTGAGTTTGTGGAAATACTTGCTGAACAAAAAACTGCGGCCCACGTAACGTTAATGCACCAAATCAAATGGGATGCTCTTTAGCCCATGAGGGGTTGAACATCAAAGGTGGGAATGTGGCAGAGAGGGACTAAAAACTGTTAGAATTATTCCTTTTAAAAATCAACCTACAAGTTCCAAACCTGCTAGACATGGGACGTGAGAAAACCAAATAGCCACAAACCACTTTCCTGGAAATGCAGGAGAGTAATCGATTCACAACCTTATCCCCTCATCCTCTCTTTGCAAAGTTATCATTTTATGACCCTTGCTTGTCATGTATGCCCTGGAGACAATCTGTTCTTTGAAAATCTGGTTTTGCTAAATGTCACCTTGCAAATTCCAAAGAAAAATGTCTAGTTATACAACCTGACCCCCCTCCCATATCTAAACTAACATATAAAACCCTTCTCCTCTTTCTCTGGGTTGCTCAGCTTTGGAGCATTAGTCCTCTGAGTTGCACTGGCGCTAATAAAATGCTACTTCCTAAGATAGCCTCGGTGTCATGGTCTCTCTGTTTTCCTGCAACAGGGCTACATGCTATTAATGAAGCTTGTATTTTCTAGTTTGTTACAGTTCACAAGTTATAGCATGATTAAGTGTCAGTTGCCACATGCAAATGGTTTTGTACTTGTGTTTTAGTACACAAGTGTGTGTTTGTGTTTGAGGGGTGAAAGTGGTAATGTAACTGTCCCAGAGACAAAAGGAAGACATATTTTTGTTGTTGTTAGAGCTAAGATTATTTATATACTCAGTCTAAAAACAGAGTATGTCTTACAAACAAATGTAATTTAAGAAAGAATTATTATTACCTACCGGGCTCAGAAGTGTGTTTAATATAGTGAGTCCAGGCTGACATTGTGGGGGCAATGGCCATTGACACCCTAAAGGCTATCTGAAAAATCACTGGCATGAAGCAAGAGTGATTAATAGGAAAAAAGGAAAACATATTGTATTTAATGTATACAAGGAAGCCTTCAGAATGAAGACTCAACTTCCCAATGAGTTACAGTAACTTAAATACCATCTGGGGTTACAGAAAGAATAGGGACTTGCATTCTGGTAAAACAGGTTATGGGAGGAAAAGAAATTCTATTGAGGGGCAACAGATGATTGCTAAAATGAATGGATGGGGGACACAGAGAACGACTTATGAAGAGATCTCCCTGGAATTTAAATAATCCTTGGAGACAGTCATTATACTTGTAAGAAGGTTTGCTCAGGTATGGTCTTATCTTGCTCTTTTTTTCTGAAATAGATAACAAATTACTAAGTGAAGGTAGGAAGTTCAGAGAGACCTTGTGGAAAAAGTTGTATTTTTGGGTGAATTTCTCTGTACTCCTTAAGTATTAAAGGCCAATCTTTTTGCCTCAAATAAAAGATCACAAGGAAGAGGAGATGAGAAAAAAAAGCAGTGGCAAACTTGCTTTTCTTAAACTTTCTAGGATATTTAGACTAGAGACTATTACCAAAATCTCCTTTCTCTTTCTTAAAAAACAAAACAAAAAAGCTTTGCTCATAAACAAGTTGCAAAATTTTACCTAAATGTAAATATATTATACACAATGCTTTTTTTTGGTGAAGTTTTTACTTGACATCTCTCTTTACCCAACATGATCATCTTTCTCAGTCACCTCTTCAATCTACTCTGGGCACATCACCTGTGATAATGACTTAGGATGTGTCCCTCAGTAGGATTTTCCATACTCTTTTGACTATTTACTGAGATACACACACACACAAACACACACACACACACAACTAAAACATTTTAAAGTTTTTACATTATTGTATTTTGGGGTTAGATTCCAGGATTGCAAATTTTTGATTAAAGAGTATAGGTATTGGGGGAAAATGCAGGGTGTGCCCCACTTCCCCTTCCTGCTCATCTCTTTCCCCAAAGGAGAGAATGGTCCTTGGCCAAGGTTGTCCACACCCAGTCAAAATACCCTTAGAGATATGCACACTCTCATACTCAAGGCAGTTACTAAGAGAGTAAATATCTTTGTTTCTTTGCTTGTAATGCTATTGTTTGTGTCTTGCTGCCTTTCTCATGCTGGAAGTATATAATCTCTCCCCACATTTATTGGGATGCAGAGAGCTTTGTACTGATCAGCTGCCATAAATTCCCTCCTGTAAGTAGTAATAAACCCATGTCTTTACCAACCTGTCTTCTGAGTGATTGCTTCAGAATAAATAGACATTACATGAGCGCCCTGTCTGAATTGGGGCTGCAGCGATACATGTATAGTTCATTTCAAATGATGATACTATTCACGGTTGTATTTCATGGAGTCAGCAACAATTTACATTTCCAGAGAAATATATGAGAATGCCCTTTTGCTGGCATTCCCAACCAGCACTAGATGTTAGAGAGTTTTTAACCTTTGCCAGCTCAATTTATGTAGAGTGCTTCAAAGGGGTACAGGGGAAATTCACTAAAAAAATGTGGAATTTTGCCTCAAGGTTTCTCCCAAGCTACTTCCTCTACCTATTAAAATTATCTATTGCAGGGAAGGAGAGAAAGAACCATTTTATAAAATAATGCCTGTCTCTCAGATTCATCCCCCTCCTATAACCTGTTTTACCAGAATGCAAGCTTCCATTCTTTGCGTAACCTAAAGATGGTTTCTGTAACTCATTGGGAAGTTATGTCTTCATTCTATAACTCATTGGGAAGCTATGTCTTCATTCTGTAACTCACTGGGAAGTTATGTCTTCATTCTGAAGACTTCTGTGTATAGACATTAAATACAATTTGTATGTCTATTTTCCTATTAATCAATCTACCTCATGCCAGTGATTTTTTAAGTAAACCTTTAGGGGGATCAGTGACCATAATCCCCACATATTTCATCATTATTATTTGATTCCTGTAACGACTAGTGAATTGAATCTCATCTCATTTATTAGACATTACAATGCTAAATTCAGAAGTAATCATTTATATGTTCTATTTTCTAGTTTTTTTCTTGTCAATATTTAGGCAGACCTTTTAGTGCAATACAGAGTTTAACTTTTGTTATATTCTTCATGATAATTTTATTTAGTTATTACATACCTCATCTATACTTATCTTAACATTATCAAGGTTTTAAATTTTAAATAGATTTGAAAAATAATCTACCTCTAGGCCAGGAGTTGGTAAACTATGGCTCATAAGCCATTCTGGCTTCCTGGCTACTTTTGTAAATAAAGTTTTAAGGAACACAGTCACACTATTCACTTACATATTGTCTATGACGTCTTTTGCACCATAGTGTCAGAGATGAATAGCTGCAAAAGAGACTGAAAGGCCTACAAAGTCTATGATATTTATTAACTGATCCTTTCTAGAAAAAGTTAACTGAACCTTGCTCTAGGTTAATATACTCTTCTGAAGAATTATTCTGGACCTTTCATTTCCTTGGTACTAAAACTCGCTTTATATGATTCCCATTCTATCATGCTTTTGTTCTCTGCCTTCCAATGAGAGAGCTAGCTATCTTCAATCTAATTTATGCTAACATATCGAAGATGGATACTGGTTTTTCTGTGTTTCTCTCAGGCGGCATTTGCTAATAGAAGACTTCTGAAGAGAAATGTTGTAGAACAAAGAAATCAATATCTCATTTTGTAACTTCAGAGTCCACAGCAAATTAGAAGAGATCTTTCTAGCATCCTTCTAATTATATTACCTACTCCACTTCTGATCTCATTTGCCATGCATGTGCTCTGTTTGCTTTGTTTGATATTTCTCTCTCTGGCAGCTGGACACTTAGATGAGTGATTATCTTTCCTATTGGCTCATTGTTTCATGTCTGGTCATCGGAGGTCAGTAAGTGGCAGCATTCACAAGATGATGGAAAGGGAAATTATCTCTATCTCTATGGTTGATAGTATAGAAGCTTCGAGACTGACAGTTTGTTCATTCCGGAAGAGAGAATTCATGAAATAGTTTTTTTTCTCTGAACTTAAAGGGACAGAGAAAGAGAGAGAGAGAGGGAGACTGGGAGATAAATACTGACAGAAAGAAGAAGAAAAAGCTATTGTAGTGATAACAGCTTTTGTTTTTGAGGTTTATGAGTCACTTTCCAAAGCTAATTTAAACTTTAATTTTTCCACATCTTTGTGAATGACATTGTTTGTATTCCCACACAAATGAGATAACAAGTTCAGATTAAATAGCTCATAAGTGACAGAGATACAACAGATGTCTTTAGGTACAAAATAGCAGGCTTTTTCTAGTGTCTGTATTATTTTTATTGTAGAGAAGTATGATGGAAAGGAGTTATTGGACTCTACAGAGACAAGTTTAGGGCAGAGAAAAGCAATTTTCTTCTTTGTAGAGAAAGGCAATTTTCTTCACTGCAAGGAGGAAAAAATTAAAGGAATTCTTCAGAAGTTTGACATTCATATATCCGTTCATTCATTTATCAAATATTTATTGAGAGTCTATTATATGTCAGGCATTGTTCTAGAAGCTAGGGATATAGCAGTCAACAAAAGATTCCTGTCCTCATAGAGTATATATTTGGGGAGACAGGCTATTAAAAAAAACCAAACAAACCACCAACAGAATTCATAGTATATTAATAAGTGATAAGTTCCAAAGAGAAAAAAAGCAGAGAAGAGAATATAAAGTGTCAGAGTATCAAGCTGAAATTTTAGAAAACATAATCAAGAAAGACCTCACCGAGATGGCAACTGAGAAGTTATCTAATTTACTGGTGATGTTATTTTGACTACTTATTTAACATTGTAATTCATTTTTAAATTTTCTCCTGGGAGATACCTAATACCCATTCTGTCCTCACCAAAAGTAAATCAATTAACTATTTATTGAGCATTTCTAGTGAATTATGTCTACTAACTAGTCTAATGATTTTCCTATATATTATAGTAGAATGTGACAAACTTGGCAAATCTTGTCATACTGCATCACATTAGTTCTGCAATGTCCCAAGTAGATAGAAAAAAAAAATTATGACTTTTTGCTTTAAAAAAAAAATCTGTAAACTTTTTTTTGTGAAAAACCTGTAGCTTCCAGTCCAGTCAGAATGTTAACTTGAATAAAAGTCAATCACTATATTGTTTTGTGCAATGATCTTAGTAATGTCAGAAATACAGAGATACCAGAAATACAAGAGTGAAGTTCACTGCCTTCTGCTACATGAGGAAATGAGATAGAAGACAGTTAACACTCCATTTCTCTTCCCACAATCGGTGGGCACTCACATTTTCCTTCTGAAACACCCTGAAAGTCTATAGATAAGAAATATCTGCTTTCCTCTTATGGGGTTATTGAAGCAATTTACAGAAAGAGGCAAGCACTGCTGACATTTAATGCGACTTCCCAAGAAAATAACAACCCCCTTTTCCTAGTACCTCTAGCTGCAATCAAATGACTCAAGAGTAAAAAATATCAGCTTCATTACAGGAAAAGCTGTTTGGAGGATATACCAAGATTTGTAGGCAAGTATGTGGTTTTACTAATGTTGCTTTCTACAATTAAATTGATCCCTTCAATCTACAGGACTATTTGTCCTGCTCAGCTTTCCACATAGCTGAGGGCAAATGGAAAAAAAAATGCAGACAATAGGATCCATTAGAGAGAAGGACCACCAATTAGACTGCAAGGTCAATGGTACTTGCATGGAGTTGTGAAAACAGCAGACCTAGTCCTGACCTGAACCAAATATTCCCCAATCTTCCTCTGGGCAAATGTGAGTTTTGAGTAAAAAAATACCAGGAAAAAGAGGCCACAGTGTTACTCTAATGGATTCTTCTCTATACGGAAACATCAGTTGAGGGAAGATTAGAATTCTTTAAAGATTTCATTTGATCTAGCAATATTTTCTTACATTACCATTAATGGGAGACAGAAAAAAAATATGATTTACTCCTGAATTAATTTGATCTTAGTTTTAACATAATTTGCTCAATTCAAAAAGAAAGAAGACTTGCAAAGGTGCTTGGAAAGAAGTGTTTAAATTAAAATTACTTACAACAAACGTTAACTGAGAGTCAAAAATCTGCTCAACACTATAAGTGCACTGACGTCTAGAGATACCTTAGAATCAGAGATTGAAACCATCTATGTAAAAAATTAATATTGAGCCATAGGGTAAAAGCTTTAGAAGAGTCCTATGCCCTGAAAACCTACAACTATGGCTAGAATTTAAGAAATCTATAAATACAAACAAAGAAAGAAACAACACTTCTATTGTTTCTAAGCTTCTTTCACTTCAATAGAGGGCAATTGATTGTGTTCCCATCCTGACCCCAGAAAGGTGAGAAACCACAAGACTGATAAACCCTTCCTTAAACAAAAGACCTAGGCTGGTGCTCGGGGCTCAGCACTTTTGGAGACCGAGGCGAGTGAATTGCCTGAGCCTGCAGGTTCAAGACCCACCGGGGCAACTTGGTGAGACCTCATCTCTACAATAAATCAAAAATTAGCTGGGCGTGGTAGCACACACCTGTAGTTCCGGACACTCGGAAGGATGAGGCAGAAGGATCACCGGAGCCCCTCAGGTCGAGCTGTGGTGGTTGGGATCATACCACTGCACTCCAGCCTGGGCGCCAGAATGAGGCTCCAACTTAAACAAAACAAAACAAAACAAAAAAAAAAACAAAGGACCTAAGACTGTATAAATTTCCCTAAGGACAAAGCAGAAGTTGAAGAACAAAAGTGACTCCAGTCTACAGGAATCCACCTCCTCCACACCTTTTAAACTTCTTCTATAATGGCTCACTTCTAAAGGATTAGTAGCTTATGGTCATGGGATTTGCTTTATGGATAGGATCTATTGCAAAACCTAAGAATGGCATTTGAGATATTTTTCAGACTCTGATGGACCTGAGGCCCCACCCAGATCCAGATCACATATCAGTAAACTGGTCCAACAAGTCCTGTGTCGCCCCCTCCCAGAAATTGACTCTGTAACACGACAGTTTCAACCCCCCCATTACATCATCAACCAATCAGCAGTCCCCGTCCCCCTGCTTAACAAATTCCCTTTACAAACCCTAGCTTCTGAATTTTTGGGAAGACAGATTTGAGTAATATCTCTCATCCTCCTTGCTAGGCTGCTTTGGGATATTAAACTCTTTCTCCATTGTAGCGGCTGCATCAGTTTTGGTTTTTCTGAGCAGCAGGCATAAGAACCCAGACAAGTTGTAAAAACATACCCTTCAAGAAATTTATAATTAAGTAGTTTAGACAATAATAATAAACAGAAATAATAATATGCAATACAGTATGAAATATTAATTGTTACTTAGTGTGACAAACCAAAGATACCAAAGGCAGGGAGGGAAGCATGACAGACACTAAGATGTTCTGGCTTGGGAGACAAGAAACCTAGGCTCCTGTTTTGCCAAAATCTACCTGAGTAATTCTAGGCAATTCTAGTAATTCTAGGTGAGATGAAGTCTCACATAAATCTCTTTAGGTTTTATTTTCTATTCTGTGGAATGAAAGTTTAAATGAAAAACTAATCTAAATTAAAAATTAAAATGTTCTACTATAATAACAACTAAAATAACCTTTAATTTTGTTGGAAGTTATAATGAATTAAGTCCCACATATTTTGTTTTCCATATTAGCAACTGCAAGAGAATAAAAAAATGAAATATAAATTGGTAGAAAGATGAAAATAATCAAAGAAACTAAGAAGAAAATCCAGTCACAAATGTTTCAAAGAGTCAAAAAACATTTGTTAAGAGAGTGGTGAGGAGTAGTTATGAGCATATACTTGATGTCTCTGTGTTTCCACTTATGGAGGTTTTTAAATACTTGACTGCTCTGCCAAACCCTAGGCAGGACCCTTTCTTGGAGTGTAACTTCATACAACCTAGGACTAGGAGGTAGGAGGTAGGATCTAATACATATGTATCTTTTTGGTCCCACCCTTGAAGGCTGCTGCTTCACACAGATTGTAGTGTTATCTTTACCACATGCACGCCAACAAGTGATAGAGACAACATAAAGAGACTTTTGTTAATTGCTCCATTGTCTCCCACACTGCCATGTCTTTTGTGAATTAAGAAATATTTTTTGAAAGAATTTTTTCCCTACTGCTAGAAAAAAAAATGCAGTGTTTAAAGAAAAAGAAAAGAGTTTATGTTTGGGTGAACTTGAGAATCATTGAGAAAGGGTTGACTGTCCCTGAAGTTGCTGATTCAGGTCTGTATGAGACCCTTAATGATTTTGGGAGGACTCTCTTACTGATTTTGCATGTTACTTTGCTGTCATCCAAGACTGGCCCCAAAATGGGAAGTGTGGATAAAAATGCAGGACTTGAGAGAACCTTAAAAAAAAGGCAGAAGTCCTGTGTCTTCCTTGTCTCTTTGTTGTAACTTCACTCCAAAATATTTTTTGTTGTTGTTTTTGTTTTTGTTTAGTTTTTTTTTGAGTTGAAGTCTCACTCTGTCATCCATACTGGAGTGCAGTCTGCAACCTCGACTTACTGGGCTCCAGCGATCCTTCCGCCTAAGCCTTCCAAGTAGCTGGAATTACAGGCACGCGCTACCACGCCTGGCTAATTTTTTATTTTTTGTAGAGATGAGGTTTCTCCACGTTGCCCAGGCGGGTCTTGAACCCGCAGGCTCAGGCAATCCACTCACCTCGGCCTCCCAAAGCGCTGGGATTACAGGCTGAGCCACCGAGCCCGGCCCAAAATATTTTTACGATTAGACTTCTGGAGGACCTCTTTGAAGTTAAGGCTGAATATTCCTAATTTAATTTTGCATAAAATGATAAAGAATAATCAAATAATTAACAATGATTCAGATTTTCCAGCACATGAGGAAAGCCAAGTTTCTAAAGCTTCCTTTATGTTTTCAGACTGTGGGGTAGAGTTTGCTGTCTATGAATTTCATATTATGTTAAAGAACAATTTCAGTTTCAATTTTCTGTCAGTGTTGTGTGTTTTAAATTGGAGATCACAGGTGGTAGGCCTTTTATTTAGGGAAGCATTCTAGTGACCCTATGGGTATGAACAACAAGGAAATGGAGAGAACAAACTTCCTCCACTTAATTGCTTAATGAAATAACAGAAAATTTTAGTTTTGCATTATTTGTTGGATAATGTGAAAAGAAAGAAGGGAAGCTGCAACTAAAGATGTGATGGGGAGAAAATTCTGGTAGAAAAGATGAAAACACAAAAATTTAAAACAAATAGATGCCTAGAGGAAGGATAGCAGGTGGGATGTTCTCTGAGGTGGTGATGCCTGGTGTTGTTGGTGACACTGAAACCTAGTGATAGGTTTAAAATTGTGTTGCTTTGTACTGTGCCTTAGCTTTCCTTTCTTATGTCAAAACCTCAAGCAAATGTTGGCTACTCAAGAAGGATCAGTGGAGGTCTAAGAGAAGGGACCAGAGATGAGGCTCACCTACAGAACCATGGGGTAGGAAAAAAAAAAAAAAAAGAAAGAAAGAAGCTGCAGGGAGTAATTTTACAAGCAGGGGACAAACCATTAGGTAATAACTGAAATTTAAACCTGCACATAAAGACGACAGTGGGAACTTAAGTACCTCCTTCTAAGAACTTCAGAAATAATTGGAGCAATGATAAACCTCTCAGAGTCAGTGAGATGAAAAAAAGTTTAATCATTTACTTCCAAAGAAAGAATGAACACTGGGAGGTTGGAGGCCTTGAGGTCTCCTGGGCAACATTTTTCCTCTAGTGCTTATGTTTTATAGGATCTCTCAGACTCAGATTTTATTTCTGAAAAAGAGTTGTTTGTCAAGTTCAGATAAGCAGGCCATGCAAATTGTCACACATACACAAAAAATTAAGTAAATGCAATACATTCAAAATGGCACCCTGACACTAGAGAATGAGTGTATTCTTCTTGTAGTTATGTAAATTTTATCTTGTATCCAATGAGTCATTAAATATTATTGCTAATAGCTCACAAATTGGAATTTGAATTTTATAGCTTGGAATAATTGTTTATTGTTCCTATGTGTGCAGGTAGTAGTACATCATGTGTACCCATGAAGGCGTATGCACTTTGCTTTTGGAAGGAAGAAGCTACATTAGCCCACCGAACTAGAATATAAAAGCTTCTCTCTCCCCCAGAAAACATGTAATGTCAACCTGAAGTCAGGGATTTTTAAGTTCTCTAAATGAACCTGTGCGTTGTTGATGCATTATTCATGACAGATTCTGGGACTGCAGTGTTTGCCATTGCTGTCAGAAGAAAATGAAAGACACAGATCAACATGGGCACTAATTTGGGGGTATTTATAAAGTTGATCCCTTTTCAATTTTTGAAAATTTTATTACTGAGCTATGTTTCTATCATAAGCTGTCCTCCAAAGTAATATTTTGGGAAGCACTGTTCGCTTGTTAACTGCATTCAGGTATTGTGGTTTGTACCCTTGACTACTGAGCCATTTCAAAACAAACTGGCTCAGTTTGTTTCCAGAATTTGTTTCCAGAAATGGCAGAAAGTGAGGTACTATAAAAACAATATAGAAATCTGTCAGGCTGTACTTATTTTAGTGTATTCTTGTCTAATAACCCATTTAAATTGTATGTGTGTTGTAGTATGGTAACTCTGAATAAGATACTCTAATTTTAACTTACACTTAAAAAAAATCTATTAACATCTCTTTTATTGTCTTGCTGTTTCGAGACTTAAAAATGTAACATGCTTCTTTTAACTTAATTGATACAGTGAAGCAACACTGATTACTTCAGTTTCAATATGCCTTTTAAAATTTAACATATATTATTCTTATGCTGTTGGATTAATTACATAAGTGTAGGATGTATTCAAAACTGTAGTCAGTTGTGGAAATTGTCAAAAACAGAAAAGTGGAAGTAATAGAAGTGCTTACCATTGTCATGAAAAAATGAGAAAGTTGTCACACATTTTGCATTTTTAAGAAAATTGGATATTAATGTCATTTAAAACAATTTTCTAGATTTTGATTTGAGGAAAATGGTATCATGAAAAGAGCATGACGGTTGAAGTTACACATTTGTATTTAAGTTTTAGCTCTTGATTTTACTACCCAGGTTACCTAAGTCAATTTGTTAATCTTTTTGAGGCTTAGTTTCATTATCAGAAAAATGGTTCTAATGCTATTCAAATTATGCATTTGTGTGAGAATTACATATATAGTATAGGCAGAAGTACATATACAACACAGGTACTTAGTAGTTGTTATTCCTGGAGTGGCTTGATGTCATTGCCTCGGTTGCTCCCAAAGCCAAGTCAGACCCTTGTTCTTTCCTTGCTTGGTTATTCACACACTTCCTTTTGTTGCATAAGTTACCCGGGTATCTTCATACCTCTGCTAGAGTTTATCTGGGAGTTCAGGGAGACAGGGATTTATTGTTCACTCTGAATATCTGACACTTAAAACAGTGTCCATGATATATAATAAATAAAAATTAAAATATTTGTTTATTGAATAAATCCACTCAATAAATCTTTCATTTTTGCCTAAGCCTAACCATAACCCTAACCCTGACTTAAGTTTATGTATCTTTTAAACTAAGAACTCCTAAAAAATGCACATATTAAATACTTAGAAGTGGAATATTTCTCAATTACAAAAAGTAGAATTGACTTAGCTAAGGGAGAATGGAAGATGTGGGTTTCATCTTTGCAGCCTGGTAAATTAGCAATGATTGATATTTGTTAATGAAGTGTCTATTTAAACTGCTTGGAACTTTTTTGGGAGGCATGCTGGGAAAACATCAGGATAGTGGAATATATTGACTACTTTTGCTCCCTAAAGTCCTTTGAGAAAGTCAAACTTTACTACAAATTCTACATGGCTATATTAATGTATATTGGGAACACAATGCTAGCATATGAGGGGGACCACCAGAAAACAATTAAGTTAGAAAAAATTGTATATTTTAATGTTGACATGTTTAAAATTCAGTCACTTTCAAAGTAATCTCTGTTCGATGCAATACATCCATAGTGATGCTTATTTCACTACTCAAAACCGTTTTGGAACTCATCAGTTTTTATGCCTTTTAGTGCTTCTACCTTTTTTTGTTTCACCTCTTTCACATTGGTAAAACATTTTTGTTGGGAGCCGGCCATGGAGGCCTGCCTGAGCGTTAGGGATCCAGGTGGGCTGCGGACCCTGAGACCACCAGCTTGCGTTCAGGAGCTGAAGGCCCATTCCCTCCTTCCTTCTTTGTTGTTTGGCATGACCCACTAGCAGGGACTTTGATGATCTAAGCATGAAGTTCTGAGAGTATGACAGGCATGGCTGACTCTAGGGATCCATTGTTCTCGTTTCTCACAGACTGCGGTTTTGGCTTTAAACTTAACATAATTCAAACTCAGGTCACATTTGGGAGCCTTATATATGATACAAGCTTCTTTATAAGATTTAAAAGTATATTTGTAGAATTAGTATATATATTTAGAGAGCTGTTTCCAGCTTTAGATGGTATAGATGATTATCTAGAGTTACCAGAAATGACCCAGCACGAACTTTGGACTGCACCACATTCCTAAGGGCCCAGCGTCCACTTTGGGCTGGGCTGCATTCTTTTAAACTGGTTCTTTAGTAACGATTAGTGTAGGTTTTTTCTACTTATAATAGAAACTGAATTTATTTTATTCATGGAAAGTATTATAGAATAGGTCATGCTACATCAGGGAATTTTATTAGTTCAAGCATGATCAAACATGATACTTTGAGGTTTTATAAGAATACAGCTAACTTTAGAAATTTCATTGTTCCCACTTTCTACTAATTGCGGTTTTGTCTTTAGTACAATTACAGTTTGTATTTGGGTTTTATTTTTGAAGCTTTATTGCTGATGATCAGCCTTATATATTAGGATTAGGAATTAGAAATTTTTATAGAAATTAAGATAGATACATAGGATTTTAGAATAGCCATTTTGCTAAGAGATCATAATCAATTGTTCCTGGAAATGGCCCAGAGTGATCTTTGGACTAGGTCACATTCTTTAGGAACTGGTTTGAGCTATAATCAAGAGTTTTTATAGTACAGGTAAAATTAGCACAGAATAGAAGGGTATTAGGATTTAAGTCAGTCATTAGGTATTGGGAATGCATAAGTTTTAGAAGTTATTGATTATTAGAATATTATGATGTTAGAATTATTGTATTGTTTGTGAGGAACATTAACCAAGCATAAGGAGCAGTGAAATAATATTGGGATTGTCCTTCCTCATGCTGGAGGAAACACCTGGTGGGTGGGGGATGCCCCTCATCCACCTTGCTTTGTGTTCATGTGAAAATCTTGTGATCTTCCCTGTGAAACTTTAGGATAAAATGCTTACAGTTTGCCCCATTAAATCGGCTTCTGCACTAGACAGAGGCCAGTCTCTTTCTTTCTCCCCCTTTCTCTTTCTTTCTCTTTATTTCTCCAGAATAATCGGTGACGCTGCCCCACCTTCCAGGGACCCTCTAAATCTCTCTGCAGGGGCTGGCCCCCTGTACATTTTCCTTTAAAGACTTTTTTCAACTAGGGAAACAAAAAAAGTCGCTCAGGGCAAGAGTGGGAATAGGGATGGTGAGGCACGGGAGTCATACCGTTTTTGGTCAAAAACTGCTGAGTGCTCAGAAAGATATGGGCAGGTGCAATCGTAAATCACCCATTATGAAATGGGCAAATGTGTTGAAAGAATCTCAAAAAAAAAAAAAATCACTGAAGCCACATGCAGCCTCTCACAGCAACACCAGCTGGTACACTAATAACGACAGGTTCCTAGAATACCCACCTAACTTACCAAGCCCTGGAAGCCTATACTAAAAGGGGCCCACCCTCCAAAAAATAATTCTTAATTTTTTGGGCACCCCCTTCAAAAAAGTTTAGTTAAGGGAATCTTGTTTTAACCTGTACCTCACAATCTGAGACAACACAGCTTCAGATGATCATTTATCTCTTCAATTCTCATTTTATACTCCATCCCTAGACAATTTAATCCATTCATTCACTGGCTTCAATTAACAACTATATGCTAATAAATTTCTCTCTGAGCTCCAGATCTACATAAACAATAAGCCATTAACAATTTTTTACTTGAACTGAACATATCCAAAACTGAACTCATGGTTCTTGCCTCTCACTTGCTGCTTCCTAGCCTGGTCCACTTCTGGGTTCCTGTCTCAAACAACTACACCAATATCCATGCAATTGTATGTATCACAAAGCAAAACTGCATCCTTGCTGCCTCCCTCTCTCTCACCATCTGTATCAGTTTTGTATTGCTGCCAAAACACATTACTACAAACTTAGTGGCTTAAAGTAACATTACTTTATTATCTCACAGTTCTGTAGATAAAAAATCTGGTACCTGTGACTAGATTTTCCACTTAGGGTCTCACTGGGCTAAAATCAAGGTATTGGCGAGGCTTGTGGTTCTCATCTGGGTCTCAGGATTCTCTTCCAAGTTCAGGGTGGTTGACAAAATTCCCTTCTTTCCCATACCTCCCACGTGGCTCTATCCATCTCTGAGCCAGCAGTGACATACTTCAGGCTGTTCTTATGCATCTCGTCTGTCTGACTTCCTCATCTGCCTCATCTCCCTTTCTGTCTTCCTCTTCTTCCTTTAAGAGCCGAAATACCTTTGGGTAGTACTGGATAGTCCCCCCATTTTAAGGTTTGTTTGCTAGCAGTCTTAACTACATTTGCAAACTTCTTGTGCCAAATAAAGTAACATAGCCACCAAGGGTGAGGTCGTGGGGACCAAAATTCTGCCTACCACACATTCTAAGGTATAACATAAGGCCTACTTTTTAAGCTTCTAAATATCTTTAGAATGTGTCCATTTCTGTTGTGTTCTACTAGCAACACCGTAGTCCAAGCTGCTGCTATTTCTTACCTGGACAAAGTAATTACCTGATAAGTTTTATGCCACCATTGCCCTGCTACACATTTCTATCCTTCTCCTTTTGGTGCAAACTACTTAGTGCATAATCAAGACTCTTTAAAATGTATACAGCAATAATCCTCTTTATTAATTCATCTCAAATCCTATCTTTCAGAGCTTCCATATTGGTAGGACATCAGTGAAAATGGCAGAGAGGAATCCTCAAAATGTTTTTCCTCCATTAAAGCAGTGAGAAAACTGGCAAAAATTATCAGATTCAACGTTCTCTGCCAAAGGTTTGCGGTAGACTGGAAGTATTCAATGAAAAATGGCTGAATTGGAAAGAATGGTGAGATTTGCAGTGTTTTAACGTGTCCTATTTCCATCCTTTGTTTTTCATCTCGGCCTTAAAGCAAACAGCCCATAGTCACAGTGAAAACCAAAAACTTGCCAGCTACCAGAGGGGGCAGATCAGTGTTGGAGCTCCTTCAAAGCCTCAGTCTCAGAGAACTGTCATTATTTGTTCTGTCTAGTGGTTCCTTTGAAGACCTCACTTACAGAATTGATGGTTGCTTTTTGGACCTGACACAGAGTTTTCCCAGTGCAAAAAGTCTCTTCCTTTGGGATATTCATTGAATATTGGCAATTGTGTAACTTCACCCCTCCTGAAAAGGTGGATAGCATTTATGACAAACAATAAGCTAACCAAAACTGAAAAAGAAGTAGGCTAGGCTACTCAAAAACTTAAAGGTTGGGGAATGCATCCATGGGAAAAGGAAATCTCTAAAGAATCTGAAAGAACATGTGTGAGTGGGACTGTGAGTATGTTGGTGTGGTGGTGTTGGTGTAAATGCTCAGAACCTCAGCTTTTGCTGGTCCTGAGGCTCTGTGTATGCAGAAAATGAAGGTTAAGGTAGTGTTGTCAACTTGGCTTAGCATTGAAAGTCTCCTCCACCATGCACGTAGAACCCTTCATCAAAGGTTAAGAGACTTACTGGTTTTAGGCAATAGGAAAAAAAAAAACCTCTGTCCAATCTTTAGATGACCAATAAGGTAAATGTGCAGAGACTGAGGGGGCCACACACAACAGAGCACACAGACTTTATAGAATTAACTTCAGAGAGGTCACTAAGTAAGCAACAGTAAAACACACAGCAAAATCAACAATGCAGCGCGAGGACAAGGATTCTGATTTTCAGAGTCGTTACATAATTTTATCAAAAATTTTCAGTATTCAAGAAAAGTAAAAGACATGCAAAGAAACAGAAAAGTATGGTGCGCGTGCACACACACACACACACACACACACACACACACACACACACACAAGCTATTGTACCAGTTGTCCCAAAGGAAGCCCCGAAAAAAAATCAGCTGTTTTAAATGTATTTAAAGAACTAAAGTAAACTATGCCTACATAACTAATATTTACATAACTTTTTAATTAAAAATCAATAAACTCTAAGTTGTGGCAGCAATTAAAAACTAATATACCATTGTTGAGAAAAAAAAGCTAATTTTGTATCTGTATGTGCTCCGTGTTACATTAATTTTTTTGGAAAACCAGAATAATAGATGACTCAGAAAACTGAAGAACAGGGTACATATGGAAATGTACATTGCTAAAAGAGAGGCCACAATCTATTGATATGTATTGGTGTGCTAGAAACTGTACTGGCAAAAGCTGAGGTCCTAGGACCTTTTCAGGTTTCCTGAGCATTTTCACAAACACCAGCACCCTGGCATAAATACAGCCCACCCAGGTATGTGTCCTTTTAGATTCTTTAGAGATTTCCCTTTCTCATGGGCATCTTCTTCCCCATGGGAAACTTTTAAGTTTTCGAGTAGCCTACTTCTTTTTAAGCTTTGGTTAACCTATCTTTGCCATAACTGTTATCTACCCTTTCAAGTGGGAGTTAAGTTACACAATTGCCAAGAAACAATTCAATGAATATCCCAGAGGTAGAGGCTTTTTGCAGTGGTCAAACTCCATGTTAGGTTAAAAAAAAAAAAGTCAGCTCTGTAAGTGAGGTCTTTCAGGGAACCACTAGAGTGACCCAGATCTACGAAGATAATTGTCTCCACTTATTAGTCATATGATCTTTGGGAAGTTGCTTGAGTTTTTGTTTCCTTCCCTTGAATTAAAGAGTTTTCTAACTATTGGCATGGGAAGAATAGAGATGATGTCCATAACATGCATAGAATACCAATGGGTCATAATAGGTGGTCTGCTAACTTTCCTTAGTTGGCATTGTAAATTGTATTTTCATACCTTGTTTCTTCCTTTGCTTCCTATGGTACACATCCTTCTTCCAGCCTCAGGAGATGCTGATCCCCTTGGATAACTTTATGAAATAGAATAGCTCCTGTTTCCTACTCCTTTTCTTGAACTTTATAAACAAATAAGTTGGTAGTAATAAATCAAGCTAAAATATTGAATAATTCTCTAATTTTGCCCTTGGATCCTGACACAGAGATTCCAAAACGAATGTACTTGAGTTTATGCTAAGAAGGTGACTCCTGCTGGGCCCTTAACTAGCTTCAGGGTGGGGTTGGATCCCAGAGGAACCAAACATGTGATAGAGGGTTTGTACTTTCAACTCTGCCCTTCCTTTGCTCTCTCCCCACCCACATCTGAGGAGGGAAGAGGGATTAGAGATCAAGTTAATTAGCAGTGGCCAATGATTTATTCGCTCATGCTCAAGTCATGGAACATATATATGAATCCCTAAATGGTGAGACTGGAGAGCTCTTTATTCTGGGTTAAGGTGCTGAATGGGTGGCTGTTCAGAGAGGTATGGAAGCTCCATGCATTCTCCCATCCACATGACACAAATATATTTGTATCACGTACACCTGAACCTTTGGTCATAGTTGCTTATTTCTGGGATAGACATTTAACTTAAGAGGAAATATGGATTGTGAAAAATCAGTTGAAAAGATGTGGGCATGTGGATGGGACAAGCAAAAGAAGGTATGTCAGAGGGAGAAGGAAAGACAGAAGAAGAAGAGAGGGAAAGAAAGAATTAGGGACAGAGAAAAACGAAGCACATCCAAATGAGGAAGTATAAAGAAGACTTCCTGAGCAGCCCCAGTTTCAGTTCTCTCCCAAGGCCTTGTTTCATTCCTGCCCTTAGATTCTGTAAAATACTTGGTAATCTTTCAATAAACCCTAGTTTTTCTATTAGTTACTTGCAGTAATAAGTGTCAACACTCATTTTTTTCATTCACTTGTTCAACAAATGTTTATGGAATTCTTATGTGTATCAAGTATTTTGCTATTGCAGGGGACGCAGATACTTGCCTTCAGAGGAATGAGCACTGTACAAAGAAAATAAACATCTTTTTGGGAATGATGTGCAGGAGATATTAATTCATAGAATTAAAAATGATCTATATTTGTGGTTAATCAGAAATTTAAAATGAAGCAATATTCCTATTTTCTGATATTATGGCTTGGAATATAAGAAGGAAGAATATGTCTAATTTTTATTCCAGAGACAACAATGAAAAGAATGAGTTAGAACCATAAATCATTAACAACGTGCTACACTTTTCAAGTGATATTGTGCGTCACTGAACAGCTGGTAATGATTATGAAAGGGAGGGCTTCATCAGCCTGTAAGGAGTGAAGGTTCATGTAAGAAAATGGAAGACAAGGCTGAGAACTAGAAAGCCTTCTGTGCAATGCTTAATGGGTTTGAATTTTGTGCTCTAAGCAATAGAAAACTACATAAATATCTTCAGAGTAAAAAATGTCTATGGCCCATGAGGTTAGGATTTCTTCCATAGCGTGAGCTTTGGGACTGAATAAGTGCCTAAGATATTCACATTTTATGTGGGTTCTAGGAATAAGACTAACAACTTGTCCTTGCTGTCCTACATTTTCCATTCATATTCTCTAGGGACTAATTTCAGAAAAGGAAGGAGAGCAGACAGTGAATGGATCCAGCTGCTTAATCAATAGAGCAGTGGCCTTCAAGGCATTGTCCCTGTCAAACCTCAGGGAAGACAGTCTCTAATTAGATGCTAGACTTCAAAGTGAGCTGTGTTATTTAACTGTATCCAGTTTTAGCAGTTATTCCTTACTGTTTAAAAATAGTGAAAAGCTTGTTAAAGTAAAACCTAAATGGGAGGAATTTACACAAAATTGGGAGGGAGCAGGAAGGGCTGGACTAGTCAGAAATACAGAAATACTAGCCAGAAATACAGCAGATGACATAAATGTCGACACTACTGGAGGATAGAAAAAACAAATTCTAGAGTTTGTTGAACATGAGCTTCTAAACTATGAATATGAATTGTTCATTTTTTGTCTTAAAAAAATCATGTTGATTTATTAAATACTCTCAGGAAGAGTTACATTGCTAATTTTCTACTGTGGGCATTTTGATTGGTGCTTCAGTCATCTGTAACTTTGCTTACAACTCTGTGCAATCTTTGTCAGTTGAAAGCATGACCAAACCATTCCAAATTCAACAAATGGGTTGTACTTTCTGAAGAAAATACATTTGAGCACATTTGAAAATTGAGTCACAGAACTCATTTTGACTGAGTGCCACATGGGTACAGCTCAGTCAATTTAGCCATGAGTAGAACATATCCTTCACTGCTAGAGCTGATTCACAGTGTTGTCACAAGAGGTAGCAAAATATTGGGTCATCAGGGATACCATTATATCATTTGTAACATGGTATTAATTAAATATGGATTTACAAGAGAATCCCAAATACCCTCCAATTTTAATTTTTTTACTAAATTAGGTAAATAACTAGGCCAGATAATTAAAAATTGATCAGATTTTAACAACTGGTTAAATTGATTTTTTTCCAAAGTAATGATTTATTGTTTGATAAGATTGGCAACCTAATTAACTGTATTTATCATTATATAGACATAGCCCTCAGAGATATAATACTTGAGAATATAATGTTCATAATAGCCAAGCAATTACTTTTGTCATGTTAAAGATAAATTTGTTATTCTTTTAAATAAAAATGAATTAAAATACATGTATTTATAAATTTTTACTCTACTATTTCCCCATTTGACCACTGAATGTTCACTTTGAGTCATAGAACATAAACCTATTTTAAAAATTAAAAAGTTAAGAATTATTCATTTAATTCTAAAATGTATATTTTTATTCTTCATATATGAATGAACTTTTATAAATGAATGAACTACATTTGTTGTATTTAAGATTACTAGTATTAATGCTATTAACATGTTTTCACTTCTTTCTTATAAATAGAAGGTCACATGTGATTAAAACTCAGAGAAAAACAGGCAAGTAGACAACATATCACTATGGTGTTTTAAAAAGTTTGTTTTCTTGCCATTTAAAATTTCACCTGGCTATAAAAATGAAATATTCCAAATTATTATTATTATTATTATTATTATTATTATTTGAGTTGGAATCTCACTGTTGTGAGTGCAGTGGCACATTCAAGGCCACCCCAGCGTTGACCTGCTGGCTCTGGCAGTCCTTCTGCCTCAGTCTTCCAAGTAGCTGAAACTACAGGAGTGCGCTACCATGCCTGGTTAATTTTTATTTATTGTAGAGACGAGGTCTCTCCAAGTTGCCTGGACTGGTCTCAGGCAATCCACTCGCCTCGATCTCCCAAAGTGCTGGAATTTCAGGCTGAGCCACCGAGCCCTGCCATAAATTGTTTTTGAAGGATAAACCTCTAAATTATTTTTGAAGGATAAACTATGATGGTCATGGACATTTTCTTCCTGCAAGTTCTTATTAAGAATAAGTTTTTTTTTTTTTTTTGAGTTGGAGTCTCACTCTGTCGCCCAGACTGGAGTGCAGTGGCCGCTCTCGGCCACTGAACCGCGACCTGCTGGGCTCCAGCGATCCTTCCACCTCAGCCTTCCAAGTAGCTGGAATTACAGGCATGCGCTACCACGCCCGGCTGATTTTTTGATTTATTGTAGAGATGAGGTCTCGCTGCCCAGGTGGGTCTCGAACCCGCGGGCTCAGGCAATCCACTCACCTCAGCCTCCCAAAGGCGCGGGATTACAGGCTGAGCCACCGAGCCCAGCTAAGAATAAGTTTCTATAAAGACATTGCTATGCTTTAGTCATGGTGTTGGAAGTAGGATGCTACGTTGAATAAGACAGGCGAGATCTACTGTAAAGTGTGGTGTGTTCTTGGGACTTAGCACCCCATCCTTCTTTGCTTTACTTTTCCTTTATAAAAATTGTCATTTTCTAATATATTATATTATTTACTTATTAATTTTGTGTACTGTCTTCTCTAACAATGTAGAAGCTCAGTAATTTTATTGAATAAATATAATTAGAATATAATTAAGGATAGATGAATAATACAAGATATAATTGAAATATTAAGCGGAAGCCAGGTTGACCCTCACAGACAAATTTGAGTTTTATTTAAGCAACTGTATATTTTTGATATTGGTTTAATTTATATTTTAAAATTACTCTAGATGCTGTGTGGAGAATGTTAAGGAGGAAGAGAAGAGGAGAGTCTGAAATTCCAAAAGATGCTTGTGCAGGATCAACAAGGTAGTGATTTTTAGGAGAACAGTTACAAAGAGAGACAGGGATGTATTTTTGAGTTACAGATGACATGAGTTATTCATGAACTGGATGTGAACTGATATAGAAATTAATTTATTGGGGATGACTCCCACATATTGGTATTTATTAGTTGTAGTGACTATTGACACTGCGAAAACTGTGGGGGGGCGCATATTTTTAATAGGAAATTGAGAATTTTCTTTTCACAAATTTAGACTTGAGATGCCTATTATATATTAGACTACAACTTAAAACAAAATTATGTCTGGGAGTACATGTCTAAAATCTAGAAACCTTGAAAACAAGCAAACAGATAAACTTGCTTACATGTCTGCGATGATGAGATTAGGGAAAAAATAAGACATTATAACTCATGATAGCAATTTAGGTACTGTCACAGCTTGACAAAGAAAGCAACACATCATTAATTTTCTGATAAGTATTACCTCTATACTAGATTCTTTTTTAGAACATATTGCTTGACCGGATGAATCAGTTTATTTTCACAGAACCACATGACAGACATCCTCCAGCAAAGTATGTAAATGCATGGTTCTTTCCGCTGAAGATTAAGGCAGTAAAGCCCAAGTTGCCTCTGATAATTTTCCATTAGTCATCAGCAATATTTTTTATAAATTATGTATTAGCATGATTCTGAAACCATCTTCCAGTCCTCTGAGACTGTGGAGACACACCTGTATGCAGGACATCTAAAAGTTCTTACCAGTAGAGCAGAACTGAGTCACACAACTTACCAAGTTTCCTTAATAACTGCTATCCAAATAGAGTTGTCAACTTTGGAGTTGTGTTTATAAGTTTAGAGCTCTCAGAAACACTTTGATTGAAAGTACAAATATGAAATCAATAGGAAACAAAAAGCATTTAAAACCTTAAGAGGTCTGGCTCAGTGACTCAGCCTGTAATCCCAGCACTTTGGGAGGCCGAGGAGAGTGCATTGCCTGAGCCCGCGGGTTTGAGAGCCACCCGGGCAACATGGAGAGGCCTCGTGTCTACAATAAATTAAAAAATTAGCCTGGTGTGGTATAGCGCGTGCCTGTTGTTCCAGCTACTTGGAAGGCTGAGGCAGAAGGATCGCTGGAGCCCAGCAGGTCGAGGCTGCGGTGGCCAAGAGTGCACCACTGCACTCCTGTCTGGGTAACAGAGTGAGACTTCAATTCAAATAAATAAATAAATAAAAATAAAACCTTAAGAATGGATGAGGTCACAGAGGGAGCAATTAGAGAGTGAAAAAGGGGCCTAGTGCAATTCCTGAAGAGTTTAATATTCGGAAATTGTGTGGGAGAGAAGAAGTTAATGGTGAAAAGTGGAAAATAGTGAAGTGTTGGAGAAAAGATATAAAGTGTGATGTGATGGTAGGTGAGATAAGCAGTATTTCAAGCAGGGGATAGTCACTTGTATCCAATGCTACTGAGAGTTTCAGAAATATGGGCTAAAAATATCGATTGGAAATGCTAACATGGAGGTCATTACTGGTTTAAAGAGAAGAAGAAGGACAAATTCCGTGATGTAGTGTGTTGGAAGATGAGGATGAGGTCACTCGCGTGATCAGGAGGGAGGAGAAACGTAGATATAGCCTGAGAGAGAGTAGGAGTTCATTTGTCTTGATTTGTTTTCAGTTGGATATATTGGGCATGATTTGAGTTTATGGAAATCTAGTAGAAAGGAAGATATTTATGAAGAAAGCAAGGGAGAATGATCAAAGAAATGTTTAGTAGATAGAGACTAGAAATAAGAGCACAAGCTGGTGAATTTAAGATACTTTTGCATTAACAAATGCACAGACAGCTGACAATGTTGAACTTTACCAGCATTCTATGCTTCCAGAAAACAGTGATAGTTAAAAAAAATCTCCAATGATTTTGTGTTTCAGGAGAAGGCTTAGTGCAAGAAACAACACTTTCCTCTATGACTCAGATAAGACTCAAGGTATCTCTCTTGTTTACCTGTGATAAGGTCAAACAAGACCCTATGAATTCCCATTCTTTGCCTCACAAAGGATCAGCTGAACAGTTTGTCTCCAATGACCAATGAAAACAAACTGCCTATTAACTGGCTTGACCAAACTTGCTTTGCTCCTTCCCCACATCCCTTGCCTTTGACCTACCCTCACCCCTCCATGGTGGTCCTTCCTGATAATCAGCTGACCAGCAAGGAAGACGGTTCTTGATCAACTGTCCCTCACAATAATGCCACCCACTGCCCCATACCCAGTTCTTTCTGGGTTTGTTTCTAGTTCTTTCAAAGGAAAGTTTCATTCTACCTGACATTTTAGGTGCTTACAGATCTCATGGTCTGACCATTCTCTTTCAATAGTCCTTCTTCACTTAAAGTAATAGTCCTTTTGAGTAAAGTCTCTCTTTGCCTAAGTCAGATTTGTTTTTTATTTGACAAGATAAATGATGGATAAAGATACAGATAAGATTATAGATTTGGTACATGAAGATAATTGAGTTTCTGACTGATGACTTTTATGTTCTAAAGAAAGTGAAGCAATCGAGTTTGAAAATGCATGTCAATAGTATGATAACAGAGAATACCACATGAAATAGACATTTGACAGAATGAAAAACTGATCTCATGAATAAAAAGTTGTAAGATTATAGGGTAAGTATGAGTGGCCCAACTACTGAGGATGCCAAGGCCAGGAGGATCACTGAGACCAGGAGGCCAAGATGAGCCTGGGTCTTTAATTTTAATAGAATTAAAATGTTCAACAACTTTTCCTCCTCCTCCTCCTCCTTCTTCTTCAGATAGGATCTTGCTTTGTGGCTCAGGCTTGAGTGCAATGGTGCAATCATAGCTCACTGGAGCCTTGAACTCCTTGGCTCAAGCAAACTGCCCATCTCAATCTACCAAGTAGTGAGGACAAGAGGTATGCCACTATACCCATTTTTGATTTTTTTTTTTGTAGAGATGGGGTTATGCTATGCTGCCCTGGCTGATCTTAATCTCTTGGCCTCAAACAACCCTCCTGCTTTGCTCTCTCAAAGAGATGGAATTACAGGCATGAGCCACCACACCTTGACCAAGGTTTTGTTTTCTGAGTGCTGATAGGAGTACCTATAATGTAATGCAAACAGATGGGTTTTCTGAGATAAAATACCAGAATAAAGGGTACAAGAGAGAGGAGAACATTTTAAAAAATTGTTATGCCGGGCTCAGTGGCTCAGCCTGTAATCCTGTTCCTTTGGGAGGCTGAGGTGAGTGGATTGCCTGAGCCTGCGGGTTCGAGACCCGCCTGGACGGCGAGACCTCATCTCTACAATAAATCAAAAAATTAGCTGAGTGTGGTAGCGCGTGCCTGTAGTTCCAGCTACTCGGAAGGCTGAGAGGAAGGATAGCCAGAGCCCAGCAGGTTGAGGCTGCGGTGGCCGGGAGCAGCCACTGTACTCCAGTCTGGGCGACAGAGTGAGACTCCAACTCAAAAAAAAAAAAAATTGTAATGACAATGCTGAACTAAGAAATCTTAGCTGGGCAGAAAGAAGCGAAGACTGGAAAGTATTAGAGGGTAGTGATTAATTGATAGACTTAGTTAGTCTTATTAGGACAAAGATTTAAAGCAGAGCCATGAGCTGAAATAACAAGAAAGTATCTTTTTAGAGTAAGACGTTTAAAAAGATGTTAGAAGTGACAATGTTGTTGGTGACAATATGGTCTAGGGTATAGTCATGAGAGTAAGCAACTGCATGGGAGGGGAAAAAATATTAGAGGAAATAGAAAAGGCTCAAACTAAGAGGGCAAGCTGTGGGATGGATTATTGGCAGGGATGCAGTAATCACCAAAATGATGGCTCCATGATTAGAGTGAATGTAGAGGAAGAGATCGAAATCAGTGTAGCAGAACAGCATAAACTTCATAGAAGCAGGGATTTACCTCCTCCTCCTTCTCCTTTTTCTTCTTTTTCTGCCTCTGCTTCTTCTTGCCTTTCTTTCTTTTTCTTTCTGTTATAGAATGAGAATCAGTTTGGTTTGGGGAGTATTATCTGGAAAGAAACATAATTTTTATCAACACACAAAAATGTTGTTAATAATATAGTAACTACAAGAATAATTCAATTAAAACAAAACCTTTTTTAAAAATACAAAATTTGGGAATGATTGATGTAATAATACAGATAATAAAAAATATTAAAAAGAAAACAATTAGATGAACATATTGAAATGGTGAATTCATTACTAAAAAGGATGTTTGTGGAAACAGCAGCATTAACTAATACCCATTTTGGAGATGGAAAGGTAATGAGGCTACTTAATATAGTCAGTATCCTTCAAAAATCAGATTTGCTATGTTTGTTTTCTTAAAAATACTAAAAAAACCCACTGAAGCATTATTGTCAATGATATTTTCAATCACTTTATTTATCTGAATTATATGAGTTCATTTTGTGTAAAGATGACTGACAGATTAGATACGCAATTTTCTTGTAATGGGTCTCAGACTTTACACAGAATAATTCAAACCTTTCCTTTTTAAATACATTTGTTTAAGTGGACATCGATTAAACCAATAACATTTAGGGATATAAATATCTCTTAAAAAATAACTCTAGCTATTGAATCTAACTAGGCTTTTAAAATTTATTCTATTGAAAGTTATTCTTATTTTATACTTTTCATTTTCAAAATTGATATTTTGAAAGTATCAATTCATGTTCATTCATTATTGTTTAAAAAATTTACACTACTTTAAAATATTTAAAAATATGTATGGTTCTTAACTATCAATGTATGAGATTAGTTATTCTTTAGATATTTTAATTATGCAGCTTGCATAATGGCTTTAAAGTGACTTACTAGTTCAAGGTCAATGAACAATATCTATTATAGTTCTGTTTACTGAAATTAATGAACAATAACTCATGCTCAAACTCTGTAAAATTAGAATTTAAATTAGTTTAAAAAATGGGTAGTAGTCACATGAATGAGTTTATATTCCTGCTTTTTAAAGATACGATATTCTTTCCACTGGTCCCTATTCAGATCATCCTGTCTCTCTCTCCAAATAGCTCTCATCTTATCTACTGATGACATATAAGTGAGCAATACTTGTGTAAATGCACAGGTTATCTTACTCTGTCTAAAAGAAACTTCATTAATCAATGCTTCAAAAGCCTTCCTGATTCCAAAATTTATTATTTTTCTCCTATTCTTTTTTTGGGGGGGGCAATTACTAGATAGTAGCTTATTTTGCTTCAAAACTTAGTTCAGTGAAAAGAGAATGCTTCATTTTGATTTTCTTTAAAAATAAAATCTTTCTTTTACATTCTGTCAGTTATTTATAAATGGAAATAATTAAAAAAATTAAACTAATCTCTTGGAACCTTGTATCTTTTTGAAAAAGGCTAAAAGTTTCATTAGCATAGTTATTTCAAGCCTCACAATCATAGTTGACTTTGGAATCTTATTCATTTAAAAGTAATTATATTCTGTGCATAATGGCTTCCAGATAATTCTCTAAGATGAGATAAAAACTCAATTTGAAGATGAAAGCTATGCAGCTTTCATTGTGATTTTAATTAAGGGTTATAGAAACTAAAAAGGATAGATGGTTACCAATCTAAACAATTAACCATATCAGACAGGAATTAATACTAAAAAAAAAAAAAACCTCAATAATGCAAATGAAAATAACAATTAGGACTCTCTCGTATTGTAAAATCATGCATAATTAATAAAATTTAATAATCTAAAGAAATGCATTTTTAATGCATTCATTAAAAAATAAAATAATATTTCTTCTATTTAACATTTACTAATAAGCACCAGATACAATATAATTTATCTTACTTTTAGTTTTTTTATCTGATAAAAAATAAGAAGGAAGAAGTACTTCTTAATGAGGGAAATTATAATTTGTTCTTAATTGCAACTAGAAAGACTTTAATAAGTTAGAAAATCTCAGGTAAATTTTAGGGTGTTTTGAAAGTATCTATATAGCTATTTCTTCATTTAAAATTGTTTTATAATAAATACGGAGTGTTTTCAGCTGAAAAAAATTTGCTCACAAAATCAGCCAAAATACAGATGAAACATGTAACACACTATTCCAACAGGAATTGAATGTCCTTAAAACATGCAATTACAGATATTTTAAAACATGAAATAAGAATTTTAAAAAATGAGCAAAAATATTTGCAAAACCAAAAAGATAAAATCATTTCAAAAGTGAATATCAAAGTACAAAATGACAAAGAAACAATCTATTTGACTATAAGTGTCATTGAAGAGATAATTAAAATAATGAAGAACAAAATAAAATTTTAAAAAAGGTAAAAATTACTAGTAATAAAATGGTAGATGTTGAAATTTATCAAGGAAGATAGAAAGTATCTACAATTAGAGTCTCCCAAGAAATGAAACATGTTTAAAGTTATAATCCATGAAAAGTTTCCAGAAATAAATAAGGACCAAGTTTATATTTCATAAATACCCATGATGTGCTTTGGAAAGAGTGACCTGAAAGGTCAGCTTTCAGATGTAGACTAGAAAACCTTTTGAGTTTTAAGTATAAAGAAAATATTATGTAGGCATTCAAGAAAAATACCAAATTTCTTCCAAAGGAAAGAAAAGTCAGTTTGATTCAGACTTCTCATTAGCAACATACAAAGCAAAATAGTAGAGAAAATTTCCTGAAAATCCAAAGAAAGTGTGAGTCAAATATTTTATATTTGTCAAGTTCTCTTTGATGTTTCAACACCATACAAAAACAATAGAAAGCATGCAAACAAAACTTAAGGACTGTTGTACTAATAAGCTTTTTCTGAGGAATCTATTAAAAGACAAAACTGCATCAACCTGATAAATTATTAGAAAAATTAGCCACCGAGAACTGAGTTTACTTAATAGTGGATCTAAGATTAAAGCAAAGGTAGGATAGGGGTGGCAAATAGAATATAAATGTTACAGACTGTGACAAAATATAAATAAAACACCTAAAAAATTAGAATAAAAAGTAAGAAAGGAGAGAGTAAAATGCACACAAATATCTCCATAGAGAGAGAATAGTTGGAAGTCAAAGGATAATAGAAGCCTAAACAAGGGAAAAAAAAGACTATGATCATTATACAAAATTATTTGCATAAATGTTAACTGCAGAACAAAAATATGAACCTTCTTAAATAACAAAAATTAAGAGCTGAAAAGTGTATCATATAGTGGGAAGAAAAGTACATTAATTTTAATATAAATGAAAAAGTTGAGAAAAACCAGTGTTTATATACATGGGTTTATCTCACATATTAAATGAAAAGTATTTTCAGATTGCTCATATTGCAAATTCTACTTTATGCAATATATAAAAGACATACTTTAGAATCAAATGAACTAAAAATAAAAGGCAAGGCAAATACAAAGAATAAGAAATCAGGTGTTGCAATGTTGATGTTGATAGAGTTGAATTAAGGGTTAAAGACATAATGAAACCAAGAAGGGCACTTTATAACGTTATAGGCCATAATTCATACAAAAATTAAAAGAAATAACTATACAATAAACAACAAAGAAGACTTCCTAAACACAGACATATTAGAAATGCAAGGGCGCATAGAAAGAAACACACTAATATTGGATTTCAAGAAAGCATTCTTAATTCAAGCCAGGTCAAGTGGATAAGGAGTAACTAAGGTTATGATTAGATATATCATTTATCAGTAATAATTTAATCACTAAGATATATTTTATGACTATAAATTAAATTTCATACTTTAATAATAGAAAATTCGTAAAATGCCCATGGGACATTTATGAAAACTAATTCAATATTAGTTTACAAATAAAACCTTGATAAGTTCCAAGTAGAAGTAATAGATTAACACTCAATAATTAAAATTCAATAAAATTATAACTTTATTAAAAATAAAAAAATTCCCCGAATGTTTTTTTACCTGAAAATTAAAACAAAACAAACCAATTACTAAACAGCTTTCAATAAAAAGAGTGGATACAAACCAAAATTGCAGAATTTATATATTAAAAAGGTCAATAAGATATAACTTTTGCAGTAACCTAAGGAAAATATAGTCTTAAATACTCATATCAGTATAATTAAGACTGAAAATAACTGACCAAATACCAAGCTTAAAATTTTAGAAAAAAAGAGTCAATTAAAATAAAACAGATCAAATGAAAATTTGAAGATTAATATGAAAATTCCCAACATGAAAACAAAAAATAACAGAAAAAATAGTAAAAAATGCGATTGGTTTCTTGAAATACGATTAACAAGACAAATCACTAGCTAACCCAATAAAGAAAATAGGGAAAATACAAACACATAAACGTATAAAATGAAGAAATGATAGATAGAGGACGTTATGACAGAAATAGAGGGAATTAATAAAATTATAATAGACCTATTTTGCAAAGTAGCTATAAATCAGCATTTGCAATGTTAATATTAGGCATAGAGTAATTCATATGAATTCATAATGAGTTAAAATGCATTAAATGTACTAGATAGGGACACTTTATAATGAAAGAGCCCAGAGTTTATAATGAAGTTGTAATAGGTATTATTATTCCTGTATCAAAGAACGTAGAAGATTGTCTTCATAAAGCAGAAATTAAGACACAAGTATTAGCTGGGCATAGTGACTCAGTCTGTAATCTTAGCACTTTGAGAGGCCAAAGCGAGAGGATTACGTGAGCCTGGAGGTTTGAGACCAGCCTGGGCAACTGAGTGAGACCTCATCTCTACAATAAATCATAAAGAAACTTAGCTGGGCATGGTGACATGTGTCTATAGTTCCAGCTACTTGGAAGGCTGAGGGGGAAGGATCACCTAAGGCTAGCAGTTCGAGGCGGCTGGGAGCGTGCTGCTGTACTCAAGTCTGGGTGACAAGGGTGAGACTCCAGCTCAAAGAAAAAAAAGACATAAGTATTTTTGAAAATTCAAATGACATGGACAATCTTCTAAGAAAACTAATAGAAAACTTTTAAGAAAACCCTAATAGAGAGTTTATTCATATCTATCTCCATAAAAGAAATAGCAAAATTTATTTAGGAACTATCCCCCAAAGGACCAAATCTCAGCTATTTCACAGGGAAAATGTATAATATGTTCAAAGATTAAATATCCTTTCATGCAAATTAAACTGTTAAGAGCCTAGAAACACACAAAAAATCTTTTAATTATTTTCTTGACCAATTTTTACATTGCTATTCAAAGTTAATAAAGATTGCACAAATAATGATAGAACAATCATAAGTATATTAATTCAAAAATTTTTAATAAAATATCTGTGATGACTTTCGGATCTATTACCTTGGCTTGGCTGAACTACATTTACCTGTTATTAAATAAAGCACAAATCTAGGTGTTGTTGAAAAAGAGTATTGCATATGTGATTGGAATCCCTTATTGGTTGACTTAATGTTAATAAAAAGGAAGATTTTACTGGGTGGGTCTGATCTAATCAAGCAAGATCTTTAAAAGAAAGACTAAGTCTTCCTTGGGCTCAAAGAATCCAAACATCTCACACTTATGAGATTTCAATTTACTTATGATTTTCCCCTTCCTGATTGCCTGCTTTGTGCACTTTGGACTTGCATAGCCTGTTTCCACAATTGCACAAATCAATTCTTTGTTATCTACCTGCCTATCTACCTCTCTATCACCTCTTTCTCTTTCTGTACATATGTAGATATATGTATATATATGCATGTATGTGTAGATATACACTTGTACATACATCTTATTTAGTTGAACCTTGATAAATACAATTAACAAAAAGAATCCAACAGCACATTAAGAAAATACATCACAATTAAGTGAGGCTTATTCCAGGATTATAAGAATGATTCAATATTAAAAATTGCATTAGACTAGGCTTGGTAGCTCAGCCTATAATCCCAGCACTTTGGGAAGCCGAGGTGAGTGGATTACCTGAGCCCGTGGGTTCAAGACCAGCCCTGGCAAGACTTCATCTCTACAATAAATAAAAAAATTAGCTGGGCATAGTAGGTTTGTGCCTGTAGTTCCAGCTTCTTGGAAGACTGAGGTGGAAGGATTGCTGGAGCCCAGCAGGTTGACAATAGGTGGTGTGAGTGTCCCACTGCACTCTAGACTGGATGACAGAGTGAGATTCGAACTAAAAAAAAATTACATTAAAATAACTAACTTTGTTAAGACATCTATTATATGAGATCTGACAATGAAGTATGAGAATTCATCCTAGAAAAAGGGCTACATGCCTCATTGATGAATATCACTATAGTCACCTTCAAAGTACTCCCCTTGGGAAACTATGTACTGACACCAGCACCTATTCCAGTCATCAAAGCAATTTTCAAATTCTTTTTCTGGAAAGGCCATCAGATCTGTCATTATATTACCCTTGATGTCCTGAATGCCATCAATATGTCTTCCTTTCAATATTTCCTTTATCTTTGGGTAATAAAAAAGTTAATTTGGAGCCAGATCAGATGAGTAGGGAGGGTGTTCCAATACAGTTATTCGTTTACTGGCTAAAAACTTCCTCACAGTGCTGTATGAGCTGGTGCTTTATTGCAATGCAAGAATTTCTTTGGGACCATTTTGCACACACCTTTCTCATGCCAAAATTTTCAGTTAAGGTTTTCCTAACTGTTTTTCTATGTTTATTTGATCTGCTGTTCTTCTCACAATCAGCTGATGATTGTGGTGCACAATTCCATGAATATTTACAATGTTTTCATCAGTTCTGCTCATTATTGGCTATCCTGATCTCCCTTCATCAGTAATACTTTCTCTCCCCTCAGAAAAACATTTAATCCATTTGTACTGCCCGCTTCTTTATGACATTATCCCCAACAACTTAGACTAATGTGTCCCTAATTTCACTTCCACTCTTGCCAAGTTTAACAAGAAATTTAATGTTTGTTCATTGCTGTAATTCAATCTTCGACATTCTCACGACGGCACACAAAAACATGCAACAACAATAATTAATGCCACTAAGTAAGATACCAGCACATGATGACAAGAACACAGCTGTGAGACACTGATATACTAAGTTATGAAACCTTACCAAGTTGTTTGTACAGTGCTGCCAATGTAATTACACAGTGGCGAGTTTGCAGACTTACTTGACCTCATATGAGCATCTTTACAGAGGCTGAAAATCTTTTGAACAAATCCAACCCCTTCTTCCTGATAGTAACATTTATGTATAGAAACTTATGGACAATTCCTCAACATGCTATACCTCAATCTTTAAGCTAAGCTGATGGAAAAATGAAAACAAAAAGCAAACAAGAAATACTACACTGCTTTCAAAGTGATAAAAATGGAAAGAATATTCACTTTCTCCATTACTTTTTGCTATTATGTAGGTGGTGTTGATCAATGTGATATGACAAGAGAAAACACTTAGAAGCTTAGAAATTGGAGCAGAAATGAAAGCATCTCCATTTGTAAGTAACATGTTACTATATCAGAAAAGCTCAGTAGTATCAATGTGAAAGCTTTTACAAGTAATAAAAAATATAGCAAAGGAGCAAGATATAAAAGTAGCTTTCAACATTTAATAGCTTTCCTATGTTTTCATAATAACCAGTTACAACAAAATATTTAGAAATAAACTTAACAGTGATGAAAACTGCCCAAGGAGTACTTTAAAACACACATAAGAGATACAAAGGTAAATGTAAAGATAAAATGCATAAAAATGCAAAGATATCTATGTATAAATATATATGCATGTATATACACATAGGCATATATCTATATAAATATATTAAAAAGTATATATATATGTGTGTACATATATATGCTTGTGTGTAATATATGTGTGTGTATGTGTATATATATATATATGTAACTGAGTTAATTTTTTTTCTTCAAGTTAGGCAATTTATTCTAAAGTTCATATGGAAAATCAAAATGCAAACAAGCAGGAATAGCTAAAGCAATTTATTAAAACACACTAAAAGCTTTTACAATTAAAATAGTGTCTGATGGACATAATTGGAAAGATTAATAGAACAGCGCAAGTAAGCAGAAGTCAATCTAGGTACTCATGAACATTAAGTTTATGACACAGACAGTAGGTCAAATCCCTCAGGAAAGAAGATTTTTAAATAAATGGTGTTAATACTGTGAAAGGGGGCTTAAAAAGACATTTACAATGTCAAAAATTAAACTAAACATATACTCAGCATTTACACAGTTAAAAAGAAAAAAGTTCCCTTCCTAAAAACTGGCAACAGCACTTGCTGGCTAGGTTAAACTGTTTAATAGCTTTTTTTCGCTTCTGTAAACCCCGCTTGCTAGGTTAAACCATTTAATAGCTTTTTTTCGCATCTGTAAACCCAACTGCCCCCAATAAAACGACTAGCCATGACTTGTCTTTGGGAAACTCAAAACCACAACTTCCACAGTCCTTCCCCTGAGACAGGCCCCAGTACTAGATGCAGGAGATTCGAGAGGCCAGCCCTTTATGGTTTATTTCCCCTTCTCTACTAATGACCTGTACAATTAAAAACACCAAAATCTGGCATTCTCCAAAAAACCTCAGAGCCTCATAGGCCTTTTAAAAATTATTTTCTTCACCCACCAGCCCACTTAAAATGACTGCCAACAGCTCCTCCAAGCCCTTTTTACTGTGGGGGAAAAAAAAAAAAACAAATTCGTCAGGAGGCAAGAAAATTGGTCCTGGGACCAGAGGGCAGATCGGCAGAGCAGGATTGTATAGACTGTGTCTTCCCCGCCAAGAGGCCTAATTGGAACCCAAACACCAATCACGGTAGAGAGTGTCTCACCACCTATCACCAGACTCTAATGGGGGGTCTCTGGGCCACTGCCAGATAGCCCACAAATTTATCTAAGATAAATAAGATAACTCAGGGCCCACAAAAATCTCCCATGGCTTTTCTAAAATGACTTATAGAGGTCTCTTGGACATATACTCCTATAGACCCAGAGGCTCCAGAAAACCAGAGGGCTTTAATTATAGCCTTTGTCTCCCAGTTGGCCCCTAATATAAAAAAATTATAAAAAATTAAAAGATTTTTTAAAAAATTTATCAAAATCAACTAAAATAGCCCAAAAGGTCTATAGTAACAAAAAAGACTATGCGTGGCCCTAAAAAAACATGCTGTTTCTATACAAACCAATCCGGAGTCATTCGAGACACTCTTGCCCTAATAAAAGACAATCTAAAACAAAGAAAACTACAAAGATAAACCTCGAAAATTAATATCAGTCCCTCTTCTCTTGGTCCCCCTGGCTCACAACCCTGATCTCAGCAGTGGTGGGGCCTCTCCACCTGCTCCTAATAAATATAACAGTAGGGCCTTGCTTAATTAAAAGCCTCCTTGGTTATATTAAAAATAGTGTGTCATCAATAAAATTAATGGTCCTCAAAACTCAATATAATCTCCTATATAAAAAGTCAATAATTTGACTCCAAAAACAGCTGCAAGGGGGGAATGTGAAAGGGGGCTTAAAAAGACATCTACAATGTCAAAAATTAAACCAAACATATACTCAGCCTTTACACAGTTAAAAAAAAAACTTCCCTTCCTGAAAACTGACAACAGCACTTGCTGGCTAGGTTAAACTGTTTAACAACTTTTTTTTCACTTCTGTAAACCCTGCTTGCATTGCTTAAAAAATACCTAGGCCTCCAGGATGTTGCAGTTTGGCCCACTTAAAAGGTCCCAATGTGATTTAGCCCCATTTAAGCAAGCCCCTACAGCTAATGGGGGCCCCTTGCTGTGGGACTGTCATGTCCAACAGGCAAATGGTCGCCGGCCCGGCTCTTAACTAATAGTAAACCTCTCCTTTTATAACTTATACTTTGGTGTTGGTGTCTGTAAATTAAATACTCAGTCCCTATTTCAATACAATTGGTAGCCATTTGGAGAAGAGGTAAAAATTAGATCCATAGCTCTCACCCACATACTGGAATAATCCTGGTAATAATGTAGATATCTGGAGTGTGTTTCAAGCCCTGTCTCAAAATGCAGATGCAATATAAGGAATGGTTGTTAAATCCAGCCATTAAAAAATAAGGAAGCATACTTGTCAGTAGCAACAACTAAATAAAGTAAAATAAAACTGTTGGCAAAATAAAAGGCAAATGACAAAATGGAGAAAAATCTGTAATTTATTGTCGGAGACCGGTTCTGACCGAGGGGGGCTGGGCCTGAATCGGGGAATCAGGAATGGCAAAGAAGAAATAACTCGGAGGCAGTTCTTCTGGGTCAGGTCTGGCCAAGACCGTTCCGATTTTATTCAAACTTTTTCCAGCTTATATACCATTTTCTATAACCTCCAGCAGTATGACAAATACCTGCTGGGGGCTTACAGATCTCATGATGCATAACGTACTTCACAAAAGATTTTTGCTTAAGGTAACAATTAACAATCAAAATTCCGTGATGCATATCGTGCTTCACAAAGCTTACATAAAAATAAAAAGTGCATGATTTTAACAATAGTTTTACAAACCGTTTCCTATAATATTTAATGAATAATCTATGTTTCATAAACTATCCTTATTTTTACTTAATGTAATATTTTCTATTAACTTTCTATGATTTAACAAAACATTCTTAAAATTTAACCTACTATTAATTATTCTAAAACTAATTTTAATCATAAAACCACACAATGAATTATATAAATTTTTCTAATCACATATAAGCTTAATAATTCTTTTTATTTAATGATTTACTTAGTGATTAAACTTAACACTTTGCTAAACTTAACCCTAGATTATATCTTATGAATTTATTTTTATTAAATTTCCTTTAATCTTAATCATCACTAGTATGAATTTATTATTATAAAACTATAAACTTATTCAAACTCATTTTCTACTCTATCTTTAAACATACGAAAAGTACAATTATAATTATACCTAAAACCTATTTTCTAATATACTTGTGTGTGGCTAATATGTAAAGAATCCCGTTGCCATAGTAACTTGTTGACCAGCTTGACTTGAGGCAGAAACTGTGACAGGGGAGTTTCGGTGTAACTTGTTTTTCTATGTTCTACAAGTTCAGCTTCACTAAAGGCAAAAACAATAAAACAATTAAGAAACAAGAGTTTCAAAATTAGCCTTCAGGAATAGGAGGTTAAAGTTAACTTCTGGGAAAGGGAACTTAAAAGCTTAAACGAAACTTAAAAGTTTTCTATGAATAATTTTTACTGTTTAAGTTCTTCTAATGGAAATCATAACATATTGTATATATAATTTATAGTATTAATTGAAAATTTTGTAATCAGTCAGCAAATTGTATTATAATTGTGAGCATGCATAGGCCAAGAAACAAAAAGTTTATTAAACAGGATCCATGGGGCCTTTTACCTCCAACATGGTCGCTGTATGCCAGAGCTTTTCTCTCAACCAGCATACTTCTTGTAATCAGGTGCTCCATAGTTTGTTTCTCCAAGGTCTTGGCTCCCAACAATTTATAACGTACATCACAGAGTATTAATCTCTTTAATATATTATTTTTTAACTTAAGAAGAAAAAGATTATAAAAAATTAACAAATGGGCAGAAAACATAAACAAATGAATGATAAGAAAAGATATACAAATGACCCTTAAACTTGAAAAGAATCTCAAATTCACTCTGAATAAAAAATACACAAAATAAAACTACACAGGTATCATTTTGTGTATCTAAGATTAGCAAACAAAAAAGATACAAGACCTGGCTAGACCAGATTCCCGTTTGACAAGTTTGATAAATTTGAGCACAAAAAAGAATATTGATGGTAATTATTATGCATTGAGTAGCAACAAAAACGCCACTATTCTTTGTGAATAAAAGTACGAACCATGTCAGCTGGGCATGGTAGCGTACATCTGTAGTTCCAGCTACTTGGAAGGCTGAGGCAGAAGGATCACCAGAGTCCAGCAGGTCCATGCAGGGGTGGCCAGTGCACTCCAGCCTGAGTGACAGAATGAGACTCCAACTCAAAAAAAAAAAAAAAAAAAAAAAAAAAAAGGTACAAACCATAAAGGCTAAGATTAATAAATGAACTCATTCAACCTAAGAACTTCTGTATATCAAAAGACTCCATAAAGGGAGTGAAATGACAAGCTTCAAACTAGTGGATGTTTGCTTTAAATAACTAGCAATGATTGGTCTCTCAAATATTACAAAGCACTTTTGAGAATGTGGAGCAATGACATCCCTCACCTACTTCTCAGGGGATTTTATATGTATGCAGTTTTGAAAACTGATGTTACCTACTAAAGGGAATCAACTATGTGGGCTTTTTCCTTGTTTTTTTCACTCAGTCTATTAAAGAAACTCAAACATGTTGATCCTATAGATCTAATTATTCCATTTTCTTGTCTTCCCATATTTCATTATATGGATATAACATCATTTGTTTACTCTAGTGAAGATATACCATTGGCCTTTTTCATCTTTTGCTTTAATGTCTGAGTTGCTGTGACCATTCTTGTGCATCAGGAATCTTGCTGAATCAACTTACTTTCCTACATAGTGTTGGGAAATAGCCAAGAGAGGGCTTCAGATCAGATCTCTGGTTCCATATTAAGCAGTTTTACTAGTCTGCTCCCACTGCCTCAGGAACAGACCTGAGATTCTCACCTGGGTTTTTGGAACTCAAAGAGGGTTCATTCTGACTGGGCCAAGGCACAAGAAACTAAGGGTGGGCAGGTCTGGAGATGTTCAGAAATGAACACTAGTGGTTGGACACATTTGTCATACCTTAATTGAATCTATCTTAAGGAACATCTAATTTTTATTGGGAATGCCAGTCAATAACCGGATGTTGTATACTATGATCTAGAAACGCTTATTATCTGATTTAATTCTCACAATTTGAGAGGTAGATATTATTTTCCCCATTTTTGTGATCAAGGAAGTGCAGAGGCTCAGATTGAAGGGCAATTTTGGCTGAGTTCACCTAATCAGGAATTAGCAAAGATGTCTTGCTCTGAAATGTAGACTTATTCCTCAGCCCTCTGCCAAGTTCATGAAAGGCTGCATGCACATGAGTGATGCTCTTCCTTTAACACACTCCAGCCTGGGTGACAGAGTGAGACTCCAACTCAAAAAAAAAAAAGTTTTCATGTTGTTTTTATGAGGTCCGTTTTCAGGATTAAGACAGAGGCTAGAGGTGTAAGGAATGGTTCCCTTATATAGCAATTGAGTCTTATGCTGTCAGAAATGCTTAAGTTTCTATCTGGGATCACTTGTTAAGTTGAGCATTTTGTTGTTCCATGTAGTGATTAGCAAAATACTTCTAAGACATTTTTGAACAGAGTGCTTAACTTTGGCAAGAACATTGATGGAGGGCTTTGGGGATATTGAGTCCCAAACCAGAGTTACGCTTTAGTGGAAGAATAGAAAGCAGTTGCTTCAAGTTGGAGAGAAGAGTGGCAGAGATCTTGAGATGTGAGGCAAAGGAAATAATAAAGAGTTTAGGAGATGCCTGCTTAACAAGTATTTAAAGTTCTATGAAGTGAGGGAAAAGCCTATAAAATTTCCATGATATGTTAACTGTTGATTTTTCTATTTAAAGAAAGATTTTGGTACATAGGAATTATTATAAACTCAATGTATATTTCACTTCCCTTCATCATTTCCTTCTTCCAAGTTGTCTACAAAATTCAATTTCGACTTATAAATCACTATATTTATGAACAGAACAATAGCTAATTTTTAATGTTAGAATAATATATGTTGGAGTTTAAATTGTATTATAGCAGGACATAAAATAGGATTTTCATTTAGTCTTAGAATTTTAGCTAAAACTTACAAGTGTGTTGTTGGTGGCAACTTTTATGTGAGATGGTGGGAGTATAGTTATTTTGTGAATTTTTGACTTTGATGCAAAAAATGAACTTTAGAGCAAGTCTGAATAAAAGTTTAAGACAGGATTTATTAGGAAGGAAGAAGAAAAGTCTAAAAGAGGACATGGGTGTCTTAGGAGAAAGGGCACAGAGAGTTGTTAGTTGAGTCCTTTATATTTGTTGGATGATTGTTAAACAACTTTTTTTCCTGTAATAAAAAAATGTCTAAAAATAATCTATATGTTATGTGGGGAATACAGTGGGTTATGATACATTGATCACAAGTTTTCATTTTCATCATTATTTAAATCTGAATTTTAAACTTGTATCATGTAAAATTGTTGAGATAATGGTAGAAGTTATCATTTTATAGTTTGATTAAGTTGTTTGTGGGAACACTATGTTTTAGTGTCTTTGGTAATTTTATTTTTGCCTTGTTTTTGGTTTTGATAGTTGAGTGTTCCAGTTGTCCTGCATTCTGGGGCTGTGTCAGGGGTTTTGGTAGTCGAATATATCAGCAACTTGCATTTTGGGACTGGGGCTGGAGACCTAGTCAGTATAGGAATTGTTTTAGAAACGCATGCTCAGATAAGTCAGCATTCTGGTGTCTATCTATCCTTTTTTTCAATTACCTAAGTGATGTCTGTTTGTAGAAAACTAAAAACAAAAAAACTCATCTAGCTATGTCTAAGCTATATTAGCTGTACTGATTTAACCTTTTCCCCTGAGATTTTTTATTTCATTATATGGAGTACAGAGGGAAGAACTTTTGTTTTTTGTAACTTTTTTGAGTTGACAAGGGATGCAGACCTGCCTAACCTTGGAGTGGAAATCTCTCCCTAACTGATTTAATATGTCTAGATTGGTTTTGATAGTGACAGTTATTGTGGGCACAGGTTCAGATCCCTGTATATCTTTGTCTGAACATGGAATTGTTTGATTCTGGAAGAAACAAATTTAATCAGGCAGTTTAAAAGGCACACACTGAAAATTAGTAAGATCGTAATCATTATAAAAGACCCAACAAAAGGGATAACCCAGGCAAAAGAAGGCATGGAGTTTTTAATTGTGTTCCAAATAATGTTGACATCAAGGGCTCCTTCTGCAAACTCATGGAGTCATTTAGCTTTATTACAAATTTTTTAGGACTTCTTTAACTTGTCTAGTAACATTTAGATGGGTGCAGTAGGTTTCATAAATGCCTGTACAAAGTTTTGTTTGTGCTGTAGGTAAGTAATCTAAAGTTAAATGGTTATTTATATTACATTAGCCAGACAGTCGATAGATTTAGATAAGTCTTTAAAGTATCAGCAGTAGGTTAAGACAGAATATGTAAAGTTATACTGATATTTTCCAAAGTGGCTTGAAAATATGTAAATCTTGTCATGCTAAAAATCCAGTTGTAATTTTGATTTTTGTGAATATTAATTTAAGCATTTATTTATATCTACAATGAGTGACAGATACATGGAATTTTTTGTAACTAAACGTATCCAAAGTGTAAGGTCTTAGTATTTGGACATTGTCTATGTAAAGAATAGCTTGTGTTTTTTCAGCTCTTAGATAACTGTTATTTGGTTTGTTATAATATGGCTAGTAGTTTATCTTTTAGATTGTACAAAAATAGGACCCCAGTAGAAATGCATATTCTTTTGGGAATCTTTTTCATCTAAGCTAAGGCTTAATGAGGATCCCCATGAGGGTTTTCCATGGCAAAGATGGGGTCGGAGTCCCCCCAAAAAGAGGATTTTTTTTTCTTGTATGAGGGTGGGTTTTTTGCATGCTTTTTAGGAAATAGTTTTTTGTCCCATCTAGAGGATGTACTTTTCTTGACTATTTTCATCCTGCCTTGGGAACCAGTGGGTTAAATTATGTTGGGAGGTGGAAAAATCAAATGAAGCCAGGTATATGCACAGCTTGGGAAGTGGCTTATTTTTTTTTCTATGTAGAGCCTATAAGTCCTTTGGTTATTAGTGCAATCTAAATCATAAGTTTTTACATCTGAGGTTTTATTATAAATGGCAGTGAGATTATAACAAGGAAAAGATTGATTAGGTAAAGGAACTTCCAAAGAAATGAACTTTTATATTTGTTCAGGTATTGCAGGAATGATAGTAAAGTTTATGGGAGGCTGTATGGCATAAAAAAGTCATTTTTCCAGTTTTTTGGAGGTTTGTGACATAACCAACAGTCTTTTAGTTTTTCATTTGTACCAATCATTTGGAAAAACTTAAGAATTTTATTTCCAGCCGGGCTCGGTGGCTCAGCCTGTAATTCCGTGCCTTTGGGAGGCTGAGGTGAGTGGATTGCCTGAGCCCGCAGGTTCGAGACCCACCTGGGCAGGCGAGACCTCATCTCTACAATAAAATCAAAAAATTAGCCGGGAGTGGTAGCGCGTGCCTGTAATTCCAGCTACTCGGAAGGTTGAGGCGGAAGGATCACTGGAGCCCAGCAGGTCGAGGTTGTGGTGGCTGGGAGTGGCCACTGCACTCCAGTCTGAGCAACAAAGTGAGACTCCAACTCAAAAAAAAAAAAAAAAAAATTTTGTTTCCACTCCCCATTAGGCCAGGCACGGTGGCTCAAGCCTATAATCCCAGCACTTTGGGAGGCTGAGGTGAGAGGACTGCCTGAGTCCAGGGGTTCGAGACCAGCCTGGGCAACTTGGTGAGACCTCATCTCTACAATAAATCAAAAAACTAGCCGGGTGTGGTGGCACATGCCTGTAGTTCCAGCTACTTGGAAGGATGAGGCGGATCCTTGGCCTGAGCCCAGTAATTGGAGGCTGTGATGACTGTGAGCATACCCCTGTACTCCAGCCTGGGCAACAGAGTGAGACTCCAACTCAAAAATTAAAAAATAAAAAAAGGAAGCAAAGATAATAAAACAGAAAAGAATATACATTCTTGAATATAAGCTTTTGATGTCTCTAGTTATCCTGAATTGGTTTTCATCGGAGAAGGAATTTTAGGTCTTCCATCAGCTTCCTGGAATAGGAGGGTTGGTTAGTGGAGACTCAACAGGCTTAAGTTTAATTCTAGATATATGTAACCAAATACTGATTTTCTGTAGTTTTATAGTAGAAGGTGTGTTAAAAAGAAGCTGATATGGCCCTTTTTACTTTGGTTGAAGTTGGTTCTGTGGGAGTTCTCTTTTCGTGATTTAAGTAAGACTAGATTTCTTGGTTGAATTGGTGGTATAAAAGGAGTTTTGTCAGGAGTTGGGAGAATTTGGCTAATATATTTCTGAATAGTCTTTTGGACTTGTCCAAAATTAATAATATGATGGTTTATTATTTTCAAGGATTTTCTACCTTATAAAAGATTAGAACCCAAGGAGCAATGCCTGCACAACATTTTAACACTTAAATGGAATGAATTTGGTGACTGGTGAGAACCTCCATAGGCTGTCTGAAGGTTAACTTGGGAACCTCTATCATAAGTAAAGTGGCTGTTGTTACTGCCTGAAGACAGGCAAACCACCCATTGCCAACTATGTCTAGTTGTTTAGAGAGGTAAGCATCTAGCGGGGGAGTTTTCCTTAACTTTTGAACAAGAATTCCTGTGGCTGTTTTGTTTTTTGGCTACATAAATGTAAATAGCTTCTTTTTTAATATTTAAATTAGACCAGTCAAGTGCTGGAGTGGAGGTTAAAGCCTTTTTAAGTCTTAGAAAACTTTTTGACATTCTGATGTCCCTTCAAAGGGTTTGATATCCTCACTTTTTGTGACCTCATAGGGAGGTTTAGTAATAATGTTAGAATTTGGAATCTATATCCTACAAAAGCTAGCCATTCCCTGAAAGATTCTTAACTGTTTATGAGTGACAGGAGGCTGTAAAGTTAGGATGTAAATTAACCTGGGTCTTTTTAGGAAAACTTAGTACCCACTTTCTTCTAAAAAGTTAAAAGTCAAGATAGTATTATTTAAAGAGTTTTTTTTTTTTTTAAACCTCAGGCTACAAGTCAGCAAGTCATCAACATACTGCAAAATAGTTTATTCTAGATGTAAACCTTTTGAATCATGGGTTAAGGCATTGTCAAACAGGTGGGAACTGCCCCAGAAACCTTGGGGAAAAACTGTCCAGGTAAGTTGTTTAGCCTGAGCCTGTCCATGATTTTCCCATATAAATGCAAATAAAAACAGGTTCTTGAGCCAATGGAGTCCATAAAAAGTGTGTATTTTAAATCTAAGACTGAAAACTAAGCAGTACCTTCAGGTATTTGAGTTAGAAGAGTGGATTAGGAACTTTAGGGTAAATTGGTATTACTGTTTCATTGACTGCTCTTAAATCTTGGACTAAGCAATAAGAGCCATTTGGCTTCTGTACAGGGAGTATGGGTATATTATAAGGTGACTGGCAAGGACTCAACAAGCAATGCTGTAAAAACTTGTCAGTTAGAGATTATAAACCTCATCTTGCCTTAGAACATACAGAATACTGTCATCTATGGGGGTAGGTTATCATTACCGTTTTTTTAATTTGATAAGAACAGGAAGGGCAGTGTTTGCCCTTCCAGGTACACCCTGAGCCCACACTGGACTGTTTACTTGAGCCCAAACTTCTTTAGAAATAGTGTTGGGCTTGGGTTGAGGTTCTAAGTATAAAACATAAACCTTTTTCTTCCATCAAGATGGAAAGATATACTAGCTTTGGGTAAGTTCATTAGGTCTTGTCTTCATAATAGGGTAGGACAGTCAGTGCACACCTGTTTGACCATTGTCCAGCCATTGTTAGCATGTGCCTATGCTGCCCTAAAATTGTGTTTTTTCTCTTCTAGGGTGTAGCAGGTAGAAAAGATAATGTTAATATCACACCAGTTTCAATCAAAAGTGAGAGGTTAGAATCTGGAGGTTTTTTTTTGTTGTTTTTTTGTTTTTTAACTGATAGGGATTTTCTGAGGAGCTTTCTAAGTTTTGCTGGCATTGTACCAGGCCTAAGATGGAGAAAGGGACATGTACTTATATAATCCCCACTTCTCCATTTGCAGCATTCCACAATGAGAGTATTTGTTTAGGAAAGTAGAAAGCAGTTTCACTGTGGGTGGTTTCCATAGGGCTGGGTTCTTTTGGAAGCAGAGGATATATGGGCTTATAGGGTGGAGGGATATCAGCCTGGGTCTCTTCCTCCTTTTCTTCCTCTTTTTCCTTCTCATCCTCCTTCCCTCCGGTTGTACCTCCAGGTGTTATGAGGTGGCACTATGTCCAACTATGTTCTTTTTCTCAATTTGGTTATGTATTTATCCACTAACCAAGCTTTTGCTTGCAGAGTGCTGATATAAAGCCATAAATGCCCGCCCGTAGAACTTCTGATCATTTCTTCTCTTGTCTACAGAATAAATCTAACTGTAATATGGTATTAAAATATAGATCCAATTTTTTGTTTGTTTGTTTGTTTTTTGTTTTTTTTTTTTTTTGAGTTGGAGTCTCACTGTGTCCTCAGACTGGAGTGCAGTGGCCGCTCCCGGCCACCGCAGCCTCGACCTGCCGGGCTCCGGCGATCCTTCCGCCTCAGCCTTCCAAGTAGCTGGAATTACAGGCATGTGCTACCATGCCCAGCTGATTTTTTGATTTATTGTAGAGATGAGGTCTCGCTGCCCAGGTGGGTCTCGAACCCGCGGGCTCAGGCAATCCACTCACCTCAGCCTCCCAAAGGCGCGGGATTACAGGCTGAGCCACCGAGCCCGGCTTGGATCCAATTTTTAAGCAAATTTTTATTGCTAATTAATTTATACCGAAGTCAAACTTTATTATAAAACAATAACAGCCTTTTTTTGTTTTCAACTATCCAGTAGAGAGTCTGAGGGTATAGATTATTACCCATTTTCCTGTTTGTATTCCTCAAAGAAAATTTGGAAAGAAAAAATAAGGGCCATAATCTCTGATGACTCTCTGGGCTGAGAATCCTCAGTCCCCCTTGTGATTGTCTATGTAACTTTCTTTGAGTGCCATGTGATGTGAGGTCATGAAATAAAAAATTTGGTTGTACCTTTCTGTTTTCTGTCCCTGAATGATTTTTTTTTTAAACAAATGTGGTCTAATTGGAGACTTTCCAACAAAGTCATTTGAAATGGTTTAATGTATAAACTTTGGAGTGAACAGACAGTTTGAATGGGTAGGTCACTCTTGGGCTCAAGACATCTTAAAAAATTAAGGAAATTAAATTTAGTTAAATAATCTGTTCCCATCCATTTCCAATTATGAGCAGGCCAATTTGCCAAGGATTTCCGTAGATTACTAAAATGCATATTAGAAGGGGCTAAAGGACACAAAAGAAGAAGTGGAATGAAACTTTTGGAGGAATCATGAGGTGTGGGTAATCAGATGGGAGTCGCCAGTTTTCTCATCTTATTGTACCACACAAACAATACCTAATGGTGAAGTCTTCATCTGTTTGGCAGAAGAAGTTGGCTAGGTGCAACAAAGTGTTCTTCGCTTTCCAAAAAAGCTCTCAGTAAACCACACAGAATAAACAGTGGTGTCATCTAACAATAGTATTAAAAATAGAGGCTAATCACTTGTTAAAGGAGTAATTTGTTTTCAGTACCTGACATAAGCTAGCATGAATTGATAAAGTAATGGGGTGTGAGGTTTGAGTTCTGGCTTCAAAATGGTTTTCTGCACAGTTTAGTTCCTAGAATGCTTGTTCAAAAGGTGAGTTATAATGGCATAGACAGTTTTTTTTTAATTTCTATAAGCTAGAATAGTTCTTTAACCAAAGAAATGGCCTCAAAATGTCCATGGCGAGATCTAAGAAACTTCTTTGTTTTTTTTTTTTTTTAGTTGTAGTCTCACTCTGTCGCCCAGACTGGAGTGCAGTGGCCGCTTCCGGCCACCACCGCCTTGACCTGCTGGGCTCCGGCAATCCTTCCGCCTCAGCCTTCCAAGTAGCTGGAACTACAGGCACGTGCTACCACACTTGGCTATTTTTTTTTTTTAATTTATTGTAGAGATGAGGCCTCGCCAACTTGCCTAGGCGGGTCTCGAACCCACAGGCTCAGGAAATCTGCTAACCTCTGCCTCCCAAAGTGCGGGATTACAGGCTGAGCCACCGAGCCCGGCTTAAATAATTTATTAAAGGAAACATAATTATGAGAATGTCCTTACCAACACTCTCAAAGTATATGTGGTCAAAAACTCTAATAATTTCACAAGGGCAAATAGTCAGTTGTACATTGTCTTGTGCAAGGTTCAAAACTTTAGAGACAAACTCATCTAGATAACTTGGTTTCCATCATTTGAAAATAAGGGCAATTTAACTTCTCAAACACAAAGAAAATCTTTCACCTCCATTCCAAGTAAAAGCCTTTTCCTCTCCCTCCCTTGAGAAACAGGAACAAGACATGGGGGAATGAAAAAGTCTTTAAGTTGTTGCTTGGAAAGAAGCTTTGCTTTTTCCACTATCTCTGTACTTTCCATCAGGAAGGCCCAGTCATGTCTAATTCTGCATAATACAGGAGTAAAATCCCTTCCCATCTCTACTAGCCTCTGGTCAGAGACAGACAGTGACCTGGTTGGAGGGAGCAGAGACATGGCAACAGGGAGGAAATTCTGTAGGTAAACCCCAAAGGAAGAGGAGTGAAAGTGAAAGCTGCAGAGAGTAAGAAGTTGTGGCTGTATTTACAAATCCACAGGATGACAGTAATTGCTTAGCTTCTTGAGCCCCATGTTGGGCACTACAGATAATGCCAGGTGGTAAGGGTATAGTTGTTCTGTGATTTTTTGACTTTGTAGCAAAAACGAATTTTAGAGTGTGTCCAAATAAAAGTTTAAGATAGGATTTATTAGGAAGGAAAAGGAAACTTGTCTAAAAGAGGACATGGAGAAAGGGGACAGTTAGCTGCTCTTAGCTGAGTGTTTTATATTCTTAAAGATAATGTTTAAACAATCTTCTAAAAAAAATTTCTGTAAGAAAAATCTATGTGCTATGTGTTACACTGAGAATGAGGTGGATTACAGTCTTTTGTGGGTTTTAATAGCAATGTCCTGGAGTTATTTGAAATTCACGAGCATATATTTTAATAAGATTTTTGAAGCAGCAAATAACATAAAAACAACAAAACAAACAAAAACAACCTAATATTTTCTGAATTATTTAGAAAGTCTCATTTTCTTAAGGAACTGAAATTTCAAGTTTAAAAAGGGTACTGGCTCATTTCTATAGGAGTCCAGGTTTTTAATTTTCATTGCTGTCTGATATTAAGATCACAACTCCTGCCTTCTTTTGTGATCTGTTCACCCCAAAATTTGTTTTCCAGCCTCTAATTTTGAGTCTGTGGTTGTTCTTTGAGGTGAGATGTGTTTCCTGAAGGCAGTAAATTGTTGAGTCATATTTCATTTTTTAATCCAGTTTTCCATTCTATGTCTTTTCAGTGGTGCATTTAGTCTATTCGCATTCAGACTGATTATTGAAATGTGAGAGTTTGTCCCTGTCATAAGGCTCTTAAAAAGGTTGTTTTGTTTTTGTTTAGATTTTGTGTTAATATATGTGTGCATTTTCATTTTATGGTTGTACTATATATTCTGCTGCCTCTGTGTTTGCTTGTGATCATGTGAAATATATGGTTTTTCCTTTTTCTTCTGTGCACAGCTCCTTTTTAAACATCTCTAGTAGAGCTGGTCTAGAAGCAGCCTATTATCTTCGGGATTGGATGTCTGGGAAGGATTTTAATTCTCCATTGCTAATGAAGCTCAGCTTGGCTGGGTAGAAAATTCTTGGTTGAAATTGTTTATCTTTGAGAACGTTAAAGAGTAGGGTCTAGTCCTTTCTGGAATGTAGTGTTTCTGCAGATAATCTGCAGTAATTCTGATTGGTCACCCCCAGTAAGTAGTTTGACCTTTTTCCCTTGCTGCCTTTAGGAGTTTTTCTTTTGTACCTATTTTGTGTAGGCAAATTCATATGTGTCAAGGGGTTGGTCTTCTCATCAAATGTCTTGCAAATTTTCTCTGAATCTCTTATGCTTTATAGTCATCTCTCTGGTCAGATGTGGAAAGTTTTCTTGAAAGATCTCATGGAATGCTTGTTCCAGGTGTTTTCCATTTCTCTTTCGACTTCAGGAATACTGATCAAACATAGGTTTGGCTTCTTGATAAAATTGTACATCTCTTGGAGAGTTCTTCATAAGTTTTTTTTCTATATTTTTAATAGACAGGGTTAATTCCATATTTTGGTCTCCCAGCTCTGAAATTCTTTCTTCTGCTTGGTCAATTCTACTTCCCCTTATCAGTTTGTTATTTATTTATTGGTGGAATTCTTTTTCTTTTCTTTTTTTTTTTTTGAGTTGGAGTCTCACTCTGTCACCCAGACTGGAGTGTAGTGACCACTTTAGGCCACTGCAACCTTGACCTGCTGGGCTCCGGCGATCCTTCTGCCTCAGCCTTCCAAGTAGCTGGAACTACAGGCATGCTCTTCCACACCCGGCTAAGTTTTTTAAAAAATTTATTGTAGAGATGAGGTCTCACCAACTTGCCCAGGTGGGTCTCGAACCAACATGTTCAGGCAATCCACTCATCTCAGCCTCCCAAGTATGGGATTACAGGCTGAGCCACTGAGCCTGGCAGGTGGAATTCTTTATTTCTGTTATTGCTAAATAAGTTTTCTTGAGTCTGTCCAACTCTGTTGCAATTTCACTTACTTTTAACCCTTACATGTCTTGGTTTTTATTAATTCTATCCAATGATTCTGTGATCTCCGTAAGTACTTTCTGGGTACCCTTGTTTTCAGAGGTAGCCATTGTTTTTGCCCCAGTAGTTGTTCTTTCAGGCATTGATTCTTTGTTGGGACTCTGAAGGTTACCAATGGTTTCTCATTGGGTTTTCTCCATTTGTAGCAGTTCTCTTATTTTTCTCTTTAATTCCACTGCTCAGTGGGAAATGGAGAAACAATCACTTCTGATATTTGATCTATCTTCTGTTTTTCCCTGAGCCAGAGCTCCAGGTTTGTTCAATTATGGAATGCAACTGAGGGTGGGGTGTTGTACTATCTCTTTATAATTTTAAAATTATTAATTTTTAATTTGTCCTTAATGTCCAGAATATTTTTAAAGATAAGTAGTTATGTTGAATACTTTTGTCTTGTTTCTTAGTTCATTTGGACTGTCATTAATAAAATAATACTATAAACTGAATAGCTTTTAAAAAGCTTTTAAATTTATTTCTCACAGTTCTGTAGTCTGATGAGTCCAAGATCGAAGCACCAGCAGATTTAGTGTCTGATGAGAATCTTTATAATTTTAATCACTTACTATGGTATGGGAGGGAGGCTGCAAGGATTCAGAATCTACTGATGGATCACTATGATTCCTGTGGTGAATGGGCCAGGTGACTCTGGCTGCAGCGGAGGGCACAGCAGTTGCTCCAGTGTCTCCTTGTTAGGAAAAGCTCTGCTGATTTTAGAAAATGGCACTCAGCTTCTTCTCTGGGAAGTACTAGGGCCAAAGTAGAGTAGCTGTGGCATGGGTGGCTTCATTGGGAAAGCCATGGCAACTTACTCTCAAGTCCCCACTTACTTGCTCTGTCTCCATAAAATATGACCTTACTGTGGGTACACTTATGTAGCTCCTTAGTTCAAGACAGGATATAAGAGGGAAAAGAGAGAGAGGAAGGAGAAGAAAAAAAGGGAAAGAAGAATAAAAAGAGAAAAAAGATAGAAGAACAAGGAAAGGAAGAACGAAAAATGCACAGAGAAAGAAAAAAGAGAGATAAATGAGAGGAAGAAAGAAATGAGAAAATCAACCAAGAAACAACCAAACAAAGCAAACAAATAACACAAACAAACAAACCAAAACCCCATTGATAGAGAGTTCTAAACTTTAGTACATCTCTTTGAGATGGGGAGACCTTCCTCTTGTGGCAGGTCCTGCAACTGCAGATCTGTTACTGCAGGTTCCCTCTTCACTGTTGAAACTTAAGATGCTAGAATCTTCACCCCCTGCTGCCTGCAATTGACAGCCAGCAAGTACCTGCAGGAAGGTGGGGTAGGGACGGGACAACTTGACTCAGCATTCTCCAGGGCTCTATTCCCTTTCCTTCTTTTCCCAGTGTGGCCACAGCTCCCAGAGCATCCAGATTGCTTAGTGGGGGAATGGGACCTCTGGTCTCTGCCCTGCCCTCCCAATCTCTTTTGCTCATTGTTAAAGGCTAAGGGGAATCAGTTAGGCACTCACCAACCTCCTCCTCAGTCAGATCTGCTGTATGTATATATCACCTAGGAGCTGTCTCAGAGTGGGGGTTGAATTGTCTAGGGCTCTGCATTCACTGATACCCACTAGGGCTTGTGCACTAGGAGCAATAATCTCTGAGGTCACAAAGAGCAGCTCCAAAGCAAAGCAGAGGTCACTTCCTGGTCTCAAGATGCAGGTCTGCTGTTCTGTAGAGTTTTCCCTGGAGCACTTCTCTGCCTAGGATTTAGAGTGGCTACTCAGTTTCTCTACAGGGCTCCTGTTCCTGCCAGGATGGGATTGGGAGAGTTAGCTCTCTCCCCAGCAAGTACCAGAGTTTCCACAACTCAGGTCCCAATGGCAGGGCCCTGCAGTCCAGCCTGGCACTGGAGGTGGTGGCAGCAAGTTCAGGGTCAGAGTGGTCTCACCCCTCTGCTTCCTTGGGACTCTGCTTCTGGCTATCTTGCTGCACTCCTGCAGTGACCCTCACTGCCAGAAACGGGCCTGGTGCTGGAGTGGTAGGTACAGCAGTTGCTCCAGTGACTTCTTGCTGGAAAAAACACCACTGATTTTAGAAAATTGTGCTTAGTTTCTGCACTCTGGGAAGCACTAGTGTCCAAGCAGAGTAGCTGTGGTGCAAGCAACTTCACCAGGACAGCCCTGGCTCTTGAGTCCCCACTCAGTCAGCCTCTCACATGCCTACTTACACACAGATGTGTACACAGAATCACCTATACATTAACTCATATACACAGGGACTCACACAGTCTGACTGCTTACATTGCCATCTTCCTGGAACCCCTATTTTTATTTTTATTTTTTTTCTAATTTCATCATCTGGTTGTATTTCCTGGGCTTGTACTAAAAATGCAACAGTAGTAGCAGACTGTATCAACACCAACCTCTTTATATAAAAAGAGGCTGTCTGTATGCCTGGATTTCCAACCAATATTCTGAACTTCATTCTGAAATAATACTCATTGCCTTGTAAATGCCATCAGCTGAGTGACTTGACTTAGCCCTATATTAACTGAAGCAATCATAGTGGCTGTGTAAGTAAGCTTATCAAGGTTATGTTCAAACTTACTACAATAACTGGGTATGAAATTAATAGTGGCTATTAACCAATGGGAAAGCAGTGAAATCTTGTTAGTAGACCATTATGGATGAGTCCAAGTCATAACATTTGTGGGATAGAATAGCATGTGATATAAGAAAGTGATGGAAAAAATTGAATCTAGGAATAACACCAGAATCACAATTAAGAGTTGCAGTCAAAAATAAGATATTGCATCAGAATTAGTTAAATAATAAGTAACATAGATATCAGCCCATAGGTGTAAGGTGATTCATGAACTTCACTGAGGGTCCACTGTTTGACATCACAGATCAGAAAAGCATTGAAACCTTTGAAGGATTTCCAACAGGAGAAGAAATGTGATCTGATTTATATTTAAAATAATTCATTTTGCAGATGAGTTGGAAATATTATAAGGCAAAGAAAGGAGTAAGGAAATCAGGTTAAAAAAAACTACTTAAGTAATCTGGGTGGAAAATAAAGATAATTTGAACAAGGAGGATAATGATAAAGGCAATGAAGAAAAAGTTGGATTTTGCATATTGATGATAGAATTGATATAATTTGCTCTTGGATGGATGCTGGATACAGGAGCAAAAGAGGTATCGAGGATAACTCTAAGTGTAGCCTGAAAAACTAAGAGAGCAAATTCAGCTTGGGATTTGGTTAGTTTATGATGTGTATTAAATATCCTCATGGAGGTATTAATTATGCAGTTGGATAAACAAATTTGTGGTACACACAGATAATCATGCAGGTTGAGATTTTGAAGACATAATCATGCAATTGATATATAGAAGCTTTAGACTAAATGATAGTACCAAGTGCATGACTGCTGAGAAAGAAAAGCCAAGTCCTGAGCCCCAGGAGTCTTCAACATACAGTTCATGGAGAAGAAAAGCAAAGGAGTGGTGGACATGAGGGAAAGAACTGAAACAGAGATTGACAGTTTTTAAAGTCTCAATAAGAAAAAAATAATTTCAAGAGGGAGAGGTCATTCATTGCTAGTACTACCGGTGGGTCAACTAGGATGAGAATTCTGACTCAGTTGATGGATTTAGCCATGTAGAAGTTATTGAAGACCTTGGTAAAAGGTGTTTCATTGGAATAGTGGGGTGGTAAAACATAATTGGGATGGGTTTCAAGTGAAAAGTATGAGAATATGAGAAAAAGTGGATATCATAAGTATGAAAGGGAATGTGAAGCCCATATACATTTTTTTGTATGACATTTGCGCACTGATACAGTAGTAAAGGGATAATACCCAGAGGTGCCAAAAACGTATACACATTTTAAGAGATGCTATGTGTTACTTTTAGTTTGCCATAATCAGAACTGTCTGGACTCTGATGGTAACCACTTTGAGCACCTCTTGTAATTGCAGAAGTCACATGTGACTTGTATACATTTTTTGTTATTGGTATGTATCGAGTATTACAACATTAATATAGTTTTTTCCTTTCTTAAATGTATATACATTTTTGGGGGGCACCCTTTTTATATGGAGAGAGAGAGGCAGTAAAGAGAAAAGGAGAGTGTGCAAAATTGCTAAAATTATGTCCTTGTCCACTTGGATGACAAGAGAAACTATGTTGTAGAAAGTAAGAAAAGAGAATTCACTTGACTAGAATCTTGTGGGATTCATTCTTCAGTGTGCTTTTAGTATTTAAAAAAATGCAGTTATTCATATTAAATGCTAGAATATAAAGATGACTTCCATTATAAAAAACCATCCAATTTATAATGTAATATATTCAATACAAATACACTTCAGGGAGGGGAATCTATCATGACTACCATGGAGCAGCAGACCTTGCCTCTCTTACTGAGTGAATCAGAGAGTATGGACTTAACTGCTGATAAATGCAGGTACCCTGAACAGTTTTGGATGAGTAAAGCACCCTGCACCCAGAAAAGGTCTCTTTGAACACATAGAGACCAGAAAGCAGAGTGTCATAAAGACAGATGCTATCATCTGGGCACCCCATTTCCTGCTGTTTGCCAAGCTCACACAGGAACTAAAGCCCTGTCTTGTGTATGGGAGTGGGGGGTGGGGGGTGAGTGATCCTGATATAGCCTTAGTTGGTTCCCCCTTCCTGGCCATGCAAGAATCATTGGTCTCATGTGGGAAAAGTCCTGGTCAGGACACAGAAGTAGGCACCTGGAAACCAAGAAGAACAGGAAACAAACCCATGTTTAAACTGTCCTGGAGCATGTGCTTTCCTGGCAACAGGATCCCAGGCCAGGAAAGCTCACCTGTTGATCACACTCAGCTGGCACCTGCCACTGGCATCTGGCAGTCAACCCTTCCACCTCCACCCAAGATCAGGAAGGATCTCCTACCAGACTCACATGCCCACAGGGTAGATACCACTGTGGCAGGGAGCTCACTTTCTTTCAAGTCCTGAGCACAGATTTGAAAAAGAAGGGAGCCACATGAAAGACATCCAGTAATCCCGTGCCTTGGGAGGCTGAGATGAGTGGATTGCCTGAGCCCGCAGGTTCGAGACCCGCCTGGGCAACTTGACGAGACCTCATCTCTACAATACATCAAAAAATTAGCCAGGCGTGGTAGTGCACACCTGTAGTTCCAGCTACTTGGAAGGCTGAGGCAGAAGGATATCCGGAGCCCAGTGGGTCAAGGCTGCGGTGACCGGGAGCAGCCACTGCACTCCAGTCTGGGTGACAGAGTGAGACTCCAACTCAAAAAAAAAAAAAAAAAAGCCATCCAAATAGTTTCCCAGTGGTAAGGTTTCTGGACTGCAAACCACAAACAATAAAACAAGTGGCTCATCCTCCTGCCTGTTCCCCACAGAGTATTTGCAATAGTGGCTGAAAACCAGCCCAGCAGACTAATAGTGGAAAAAAACTCTACTTCAGAACACCATTTTTCAGGGTGGAGCATGAAGCAGAAGTGGATACCCCTCTCTCTCACTGAGTGATCTGTATTGAAGGACAGAAAAGACATTAACTAGTTTCAAAACAACAAAATCAAAGAAGAAAGTTAAAGAGGGAACAGTTGCTTTTCACGAGTGAGGAAGAATCAACAAAAAAACAGAGAATCCTAAGAGCCTTAATGAGACAGTACCTCAAAAAACAGCTATCAGTGCACAAACAATGAAAGCCCCCAGAACAACCCACCCCAGATGATAGTTACAGAACTCAGAAATTGGATGACTAAAATGAACAAAGTGAACCATGAAAAACTAGAAATTAAACTCCCTGAAGTTGTATAGGAAGTAAAAGCAGAGTTGGGTAATTTCAGAAAGGTTCATTCTGAAACACTGGAAATGAAGAACTTCATCCTTGAACATAATAGCACAACTGCAAACATAGGAAGCAGGATCAATTAGGCAGAGCAAAGAATCTCAGAGTTTGAAGAATGAAATATGGAATTAACCTAGTCTGTCAAAGAAAAAAAAAAGTAGGAAAAAAAAGACTTAAAAAGAATGAGCAAAGCCTCTGAAAGGTGTGGAACTATGTAAAGAAGACAAATCTATGCCTCATTGTTCCTCAGAGGCAGAACAAGAAACTAAGAACACCACCATAGAACAAATATTACATGAAGTCATCTAAGAAAACTTTCCACATTTTGCCAGAGAGGTGCCCATTAAACACAATAGGTTCAGAGAATTCCTGAAAGGTATCACATGAGAAGACCATTCCTAAGACATAGTAATCTGCCTCCACAACATAAGCATGAAAGAAAAAATCTTAAATGCAGCAATAAAGAAAAGCCAGACCATCTACTGTGGAAGACCTATCAGAATTTCTCCAGATTTATCTGCAAAAGCACTACAAACCAGAAGAGACTAGAGTTTCATTTTTAACGTTCCCCAAAATCAGCAATTCCAGCTAAGAATTTCCTACCCCACCAAGCCAAGCTTCTTCAGTGACAAAGAATTAAAATCCTTTCCAGAGATCCAATTCCTAAGAGAATATGTCACCTCCAGACCAATACTTCAGAAGATACTTAAGAAGGTTTAAAAACACAAAAACAAAAGAACAGTCATACCTGTCACAAAAGTACAGGCAAGCACAGAGTAAACAGAGCATACAAATCATTCACAAAATGAAAATAGACACATATATAAAGTATAAAAGAAATAAGGAAACAAAGCAACTCCCTAAGAGCCCTAAGACAGGGATGAACTCTCACATTCTAATAATTAATGTGAACTTGCTTGGAGTGAATGTGCCAGTGAAGAAACATAGAGTGGCAAACTGGATAAAGAAGTATGATCCAATATTCTGCTGCCTCCAGGACACTCATCTCACTGCAAAGGACACCACAAGCTCAAAGTTAAAGGCTAGAAAATAACCTTTCAGGCAAATGGAAAGCAGAAAAGAGCAGTATAGCTATTCTAATAACAGACAAATCAGATTTTAAACCATCAAAAGTATAGCAGAGCATGGTAGTTCACACCTGCAATCCCAGAACTTTGAGAGGGGAGAAATGCCAGAGCCCAAGGGCTCAAGATCAGCCTAGGCAACTAGGTGAGACCTGTCTCTACAACAAATAAAAAAATTAGCCAGGCCTGGTGGTATGCACCTGTAGTTCTAGCTACTTAGAAGGCTGAGGCAAAAGGAATGACATTTGAGCCCAGCAGGTTGAGACTGTGGTGGCTTGAGTGTGCTATGAACTCCACCCTGGACAATGGAGTGAGACTCTGACTTTAAAAAAAAATCAAATGTTAAAAAGAACACAAATGGACACTACATAATGATAAAAGCCTCAATCTACCCACAAGAAGTATCCATCTTAAATATATATGAACCCAACACAGAAGAACAATTTTTATAAAACAACTGCTAAGTAAACTAAAAGAGGATGTTGACACTCACACAATCATAGTTGGAGACCTCAATACTCTGCTAACAGTCTTGGATAGATTATCAAGGCAAAACACCAAAAAGGAAATCTAAAACCTTAACTTGACACTTGATCAAATGGATTTAACGGACATCTATAGAACACTCCACTGAACAACTACAGAGCATACATTCTAGTCATCAACACATAAAATATACTCAAGATAATCACATTCTTGGACATAAATCAATTGTGAACAGATTTTAAAAGGTCTAACTAACACAATCCATCTTTTCAGACCACAGTGGAATCAAAATAAACATTGCCACTAAAAAGATCCCCCTAAAACACATAAGGACAGGGGCACTAAACAACATATTGTGGGGCAACTTCTGGGTCAACTAGAAATCAAGATAGAAACAGAAAGATTCCTGGAATCAAACAAAATCAAAGACATCAGATTCTCTGGGATGCCATGAAAACAGTGTTGAGTGAAAAATTCATAACATTGCACATGCACATCAATAAAATAGAAAGATCACAGGTAAACTGCCTAAGATCACATCTAAAGAAGCTGGAAAGACAAGATCATCTAAATACTAACATCAGCAGAAAAATCCAGATCACTGAGATAAAATCACAATTGCACAACATAGAAGACAAAAATATTGTAGAAAAGATTAGTAAGACGAGAAGCTGATTCTTTGAAAGTATAAATAAGATGGATGAACCTCTGGTCAGATTGACTTTAAAAAAAAGAGAAAGTTCAAGTAAGCACAATTGAAATGCAAAAGGTGAAGTCACAACTGACCCTGAAGAAATTCAAAAGGTTATCAGAGATTACTATGAACACTTGTATGCAAATAACTTGAAAACCTAAAGGAAATGAAAGACTTTCTAACATCACACAACCTCTCAAGGTGGAGATAAGAAGAAATTGAAACTCTAAACAGTCCAATAACAATCCAGGAAATTGACTCAGTCCTAAGAAATCTCTCCACATCCCCCTCCAAAAAAAAAAAAAGGCTTAGAACATTTGGCATCCAAGCTGAATTCTACAAGACATATAAGGAAAAGGTGCTGATACCAGTGTTATTAAAAGTATTCCAAGCAATTGAGAATGATGGAATTCCTCCAAATTATTTTATGAAGCTAATATTACACTAATACCCAAACCTGGCAAAAATCCAACAAGGAAAAACAATTACAGTCCAATCTCATTGATGAACATAGACACAAAAATTCTCAACAAGATTCTAGCAAAATGGATTTAACAACACATCTCAAGGATTATCCATCATGATTATCCATCATGAAAAAAAGGATTATCCATCATGAAAAGGGTCAGTTCAACATATGCAAGCCCCAAAATGTAATTCAGTATGTTAACAGATGAAAAACTGAGAACTACATTATTATCTCATTAGATGCAGAAATAGCATCCAAATCCAGCATCTCTTTTGATAAAAACCCTTGAACACTTAGACATGGAAGACATCCTCAAAACAATAAGAGCCAACTATAAACCTGCCACAGCCAACATTTTGCTCAATGGGCGGAAGTTGGAAGCATTCCCCCTAAGAACTGGAACAAAACAAAGATGCCCACTCTCACCACTCCTATTCAACAGTGTGAGCAATCTGGCAAAAGAAACAAATCAGGGATATCCAAATAGAAAAAGAGGAAGTTAAACATTCCTTTTTGCAGACAATATGATTCTATACCTAAAAAAAATAGGGAGTCTGTCAAAAGTCTCCTTGCATTGCTAAATGACTTTGGTAGTTTCAGGTTACAAAATCAATATGCAAAACACAGCTGTATTTCTATACAACAAGCAGGCAGAGAACCAAATACAACTATAATCCCATTCACAGTAGCCACATACACAAAAATTAAGTACCTTGGTATCCACCTAACCGGAGAAGTGAAAGAGCTTTATAATGAGAACTACAAAATGCTACTCAAAGAAATCAAGAATTATACAAAAAAATGGAAAAATATTCCTTGTTCATATGGATTGGAAGAATAAATATTGCTAAGATGTCTATCCTACCCCAGGCAATCTACAGATTCAACACAATACCCTTCAAGTTACCAACATTGTTTGTCTCAGACTTGGAAATAATACAGAAATTCATATGGAAGCAAAATGGAGTACGAATAGCCAAAACAATCCTCAGCAAAAGGAACAAAGCAGGAGGTACCACATTTCTAGACTTTAAACTTTATTACAATGCTACAGTAACCAAGATGACATAGTACTGGTACAGGAATAGGCACCTCCTAGACCAATGGAACAGGACAGAGATTCTCTAAGTAAAAACATGGTCGTTCAATCAACTCATTTTTGACAAAGCCACCAATAACAATCACTGGGAAAAGAAGACCATATTTAGCAAATAGTGCTGTGAAAACTGGCTGATCACATGCAAAAGAAGAAAATTGAACCCCTATCTATCACCATATACAAAAATCAACTCAGAATGGATCTAGGTCCTATATGTAAAACCTCAGTCTATAAGAATCCTAGAAGTAGTAGAGTAAACATTGTAAACACCCCTCTGGACATTGGAATAGGCAATAAATTCATGACTAAGTCCCCTAAAGCAAATGCTGCAAAAACTAAGACAGGTGGAACTTCATCAAACTTAAAAACCTTTGCACAGCAAAATAAACCATTAGGAGGGTAAAGAGACAGTCCACAGAATGGGAAGAAATATTTGCAAGTTATGTGTCCAATACAGCCTAATATCCAAGATTTATAAGGAACTCAAGTGAAGTAGAAGGAAAAAAACAGATAACCCCACTAAAAAGTGAGCATCTTTTTGGTAGAGTGATTTAGGTTCCTCTGGGTATATTCCCAGAAGGGGTATTGCTGGGTCATATGGAAGGTTAATTTCTAGTTTTTTTAGGAATTGCTACACTGTTTCCACAGAGACTGAACTAGTTTGCATTCCCACCAACAGTGTAGAAGTATTCCTTTTTCTCCACATCCTCGCCAGCATCAATTATTTTTGTCTTATTAATGACGGCTATTCTTACTGAAGTTAGGTGGTATCTCAATGTGGTTTTGGTTTGCACTTCTCTGATGATTAGTGAAGCTGAGCATTTTTTCATGTGTCTGTTGGCTACTTGTATGTCTTCCTTTGAGAAGTGTCTATTCATGTCCATTGCCAACTTTTTACTAGGGCAGAGTCTATAATACTCAGTGATCTATCACAGACACAAAGAACTGAGTACCACATATTCTCATTCATAAATGGACCATGAACTCTCACTCATAAATGGACCATGAACAGTCACCATAATACTATAATAAAGAGATTGGCACCAGCCAGAAACTGCCAGGGGAAGGGGAGGACACATAACATCAATAAGAGTATCTGATTTCAAACTGTTCTAGCAACTGCAGCATCTTACCAGGAACGGGAATGAATGCACTCAGAACAGGCACCAGAGACTGAGAGGAGAATCGGAGGTGTTTATTCCGGAAGTCTCAGGTGGAGTAGCCTCCCAAAACCTGAGCCCCAACCCTCAGTTTCAATCTGCTTTTATAGGGCTTTTTGGTTATAACATACATGGGTTTGTCGTTGGTGGGTTTACAATTTTAAATTTAGGACTGGGAACAGTTACTTCTACTTCTACAACAATCATTGAAGCAGACGTTTTTGTGGGCATTTTCATAAATAAAGTGTGTTTACAGAAATAGAGGTTACAGTTAAGGAAAATGGCATGTAGTGGCTTACTTATAGCATATTTACAGAAGCAGAGATGGCATGCTGTTGCTTGCTTAAAGTGTATTTACAGAAGCAGAGATAGCAAGCAGTTGCTTACTTAAGATAAAACCCTCAAGTTCAGCTTTCCTGCTTAATTCCTGTTTTTTCTATCTCAAAACCAGGTGAAGTAGGGACCAAAGAGATGCCCTAATTTTACCTATACAATGACCACTTATATATCAAATCCTGAATTGTACTGCACATCTTTAAAATAAAAAAAGATGGGCAAAGGCATGAACATACACTTCTCAAAAGATGACATACAAGCAGCCAACAGATACGTGGAAAAACGCTTAGCCTTACTAATCATTAGAGAAATACAAATCAAACTACAATGAGATACCACCTAACATTGGTAAGGATCGTTATCACTAATAAAAAACAACAGGTGCTAGTGCAGCTGCAGATAAAAGGGATTGTTTCTACACTGTTGCTGAGAATGTCAGCTAGTTCCATCTCTATGGAAAACAATGTGATAATTTCAAAAAGAACTAAAAATTGATCCTCCATACGATCCAACAATCCCTCTCCTGGAAATACACCCAGAGGAACTTAAAGTATTCTACCAAAAACATACTTGCACAAGCATGTTTCTTGCCACACCATTCATAATAGCACAAACATGGAACCAACCCTGCTGCCCATTGAAAATGGACTGGATAAAGAAAAGGTGGTACACATACATGATGGAGTATTGTGCAGCCATAAAGAAGAACAAAATCAAGGACTTCACGACAATTTGCATGCAGTTAGAGCCCATCATACTAAGGAAACTGAAAGGGTCCACTGAAGCAAGGTGGGCTGGTGACTGAATAATGCAGTGCCTATGCTGTGGGAATAATGCAAGACTGCAACAAGGAAGAAAATAGAAAGAAGTAAAGTTTGTTATTCACCTTTCACAGATTGGAAAGGGGGTCAACACTCAGAGGCAAGTGTAGCATTTATGGGGCAAGAACTGGGTATATTTAAGGGCCTGTAGGGTAAAGGGGTTTTGGGCCCAGAGGGGTGTGTGCCAAAAAGAATGTCCAGGGCTGGGGGTCTTTGATGTTGATTGTAGTCACAAGAGTCTAAGATCTTGACTTCACCAGACATTAGCATCTCATGCCTTCAGCTAGTGGGTTAGGTAGTAGAAGAGAAGGGAAGGGATTTTCCCTGCAAAAGACCTGTCAGCCATTTGCAATCCACAAGCACCTTTAGCAAAAAAGGTGATCTTATTATCACTGTTATGGCTTCAGCCAGCTAAGGGATGATCTTTGACCTTCCTAGAGATTATTATGCTAACCCATCGATTGAAAGTTTGGGCTGGTGGGGTGTCCTTATCTTGCTTGGTCTGCAGTAAAATGCAATTTAAAAATATCTGAATGCCTCCTAAAACCTGCTTGTTGGAGATTTATCTTATCTTAGCCTTTCTGTTCAAAGCATGTCAGGGGTATAGTCTAAGCAAAAATGGTTATGCTGAGGCAAAAAGACTGTGTTAAACTGAGTTTATTCTGGGGTTTGATAGGTACCTCCTTTCATTCCCACCTCTTGGTATTTAAAAAGTATTATTTGTACTTGGGAACAGGAATGAAGGTCAGGCTTCTTTAGCTATTTCCTGCTGAACATGGGAAGTAGAGCTCTCCATGCCTGTCTAGAGCAAGAGGAGGGGATGAGAGGACAGGAGCCCATGTAGTTAAGTAACTTTAGTATCTGTATACAAAGCACTGTGTATAAGCATATACTATTGGAATTAACAATGCTATAATAGAGACTATTATAGTGACTGTTGTGAAATATTGAGGCTTTGATGTCTGGTAAAATGTATTTATATTTGCCCCAGTGCGCTTGATACCCACTACAGGCATCCAGGAGGTTTCCATTGTTGTACCAGTGAATTCCTGAGTCCATATGTAGATGTCCCCACATCTTGTCTTCAAACTTCTTTGGGTTGTGATAAGAATTTATGTACAAGCCGGGTTCGGTGGCTCAGCCTGTAATCCACGCCTGGGAGGCTGAGGTGAGTGAATTGCCTGAGTCCGTGGGTTCGAGACCCACTTGGGAAACTTGGTGAGACCTCATCTCTACAATAAATCAAAAAATTAGCCTAGTGTGGTAGCACACGCCTGTAGTTCCAGCTACTTGGAAGGCTGAGGCGGAAGGATCGCTGGAGCCCAGCATATCAAGGCTGTGGTGGCCGGGAGCAGCCACTGCACTCCAGTCTGGGTGACAGAGTGAGACTCCAACTCAAAAAAAAAAAGAATTTATGTACAGTTATAAGGGGTTTGTTAATAATGACTTTAACAAGGAAATACAGCTACTTTGACAAAATCTGAAGAAGAAAAAATTGAAAACATTAGAGACATGCAGTTAGGTTGTAGCTTAAATTGTAGGAAATTATAATAAACAAGAGAATTTAAAACAGGTAAATATTGGCAAGAGAAAACTGTTCATTTTGTTTTTATAATAGGTCTGATATACCTTTACAATGATTGATATACTAGAGGATGAAACCCAGGTAACCTCTACTCTGGAGAGATAGGAGATTGACTGACATTTGTCCACTTTGATGAGAGGAATGAGATGGTATTGGCCTTCTGACAGGGAAATATTACCTTAAAGTTTAAAAAATAATTAGTAATACTTTCAAGTCATTTTGTTATCCATTCTATGTTGGATTAATAATCCTTGTGCCTGGAAGGAGATTTTAAAGTCATTAGTAATTTGGCACTGAAAAGCACTATAGCTGATCACAAGTCACTGTGACTAAAATCAATTTATTTGGTCTACAGGCAGCTCAGGAGGAGGGTGTGGGATAGGCATGGTTCCTGAAGCTTGTTTCTCACCCCAACCTACAGAGACTGAATTAAGAACTTGAAAAGTTTAAGTATTAAAAATTTTTGAAGCATAATGTTGTAACACTGAATTATAGGTCATTGCAAATAATTTTTTTTAGCCAAAGTGATAGTCCAAAGATTTTGAAAAGTAAAAAAAACCCAATTTTTTTGAGTTGGATTCTCATTCCATCAGAGTACAGCGGCACACATGCTCGTGGCCAGCCCAGTGTCAACTTGCTGGGCTCTGGCGATACTTCTACCTCAGCCTTCCAAGTAGCTGGAATGACAGGTGTGCACTACCATGTCCAGCTAATTTTTTTGCTTTTCAAAAGTAAAAGAGGAAAAAAAAAAAGTAAAACAAAACCCCCCCAAAACCTCACTTTTTGTAACAAAGACAGTAGGGGGGGCTAACTGAATTTTATCTCTTCTTCCCACCCTCTTGTTTATACGAAAAAGTCCTTTTGGAGATTGTTAATTAAGAAGCTTGTGTTCTGGTCTCTGAGTAGCATTTTGACCTAGCGTTAATGTAAGGGATAGTAATGGTAAATTTATAGAATCTTTTTGTAGCTGTGTTGCTGTGTTTATAGAATTTCTTTCTTATATTTCTTTTCAAAAACCTTCCACATGCGATTTTTGGCATACTCATACCATTTTTTGACATGCTTGAACATTCTATTTCTGTCCTATACTTTCCTTCCTTTAAATAACCACTCATTCTATTATAGAACAAAAATGTACTATATAAGATCCTTTCCTTATATAAAATTATTTCTTTCCTTTATTCTTCCTTACCAAAAACATACCTTTAAACCAAAAACTTTCTCACATTTTTTTCCTTTGTCTTCTTGTTTTCTTTCTTTCTTGTAGTAAAATGACTGTTAATGACCTAACCAAGGTAACTACATTTTGTAGTAGTTCTTCCATTTTGTCTTCCAGTTCCCCCTCTCACCCCACCTCTGTATGACTGCCCTAACCTTTCCAGTAGGCCATAAATCATGTCCTGCAATTTATGGCTTTTCCGTTCCCTCCCCTGGAGGTCTATAACATTCCTGAAGCAGTTCTGTTACACTATATAATTTACACTTTTCCCTTTATGGTTTAATGACTTGGACTTTGAAAAATCTCCTTTGTTCCCTACCCATAACAGAAACTCTGTAACCTTATGGTTTTTGCTATATAAACCCGTTGGGGTTGAAAGTCTCTTTCTGGTGTGAGCCTGCTTTCGACTGCTGGCATTAAAGGATTCAATATTTGAATCTCGGTGTGACTCCTTACTCACAGTGTGGCTACAGCATTCAGAGGCGCCAGCGAGATTGCCAAAACTGGGAAGTGGCCTCTCTCTGGCACTCCCCAACTTGGTGGAGAAGTTATAGGGGAGGTACCTCCTGAGATGTTCCAGAGCCCCAAAACCTCTCATCTGGCCCAGAGAGGGAGTTGGAATGACCACAGGCTTCCCATTGCCTCAAAAATACCTGAATCTGTTTGCATTCTTCTAAGAGGTAAGAATCGTTTGTTTGTGGCCATTCTATTAAGGGAGTCACAGCCTGATGAAGCTGACCCTTAGACACTATTCATTAGGCTAAGACATTGGCTGAATAGAGTCTAGGTTCAGTTGCTGATTCCAGTTTTGGTTCCCTCCTGGTTTTGACAATATGGGGCTACAGGCTTCTCCATCCTCCAGTCCCCTGGACTGCATGATTACAAATTTCTCTGTTGGATTTCCTGAGGACTATGGTGTCCACCTTTTGAAAGGCAGGCTCCAGACCCTCTGTGAAACTGACTTGGCTTTTTTTAATGTTGGATGGCCCTCCACTGGATCTCTGAATGTTCGTGTCACTCAGTCTGTCTGGAAGGTCATCATGGGGGCTCCTGGTTACCCTGACCAATTCCCTTATATCGACCAATGGTTAAATTTAGTCCAAAATCCCCCTCTGTGGTTAAAGGTATGTTCTCTTAAAGCTCAGGAACCTTCTCACATACTTGTCTCCAAGTATCTTTGTCCTCTCCTGTCACGTTCATCTGTTCCACAGTCTTCCCCTGTTTTGCTCCCTTCTGAGTCTTCCCCTAAGCTCTACCTCAACTTGCCTCCCCCTACTGATGATCCTCTGGAAGACACAGTCATTTATCATTCTCATTCTGGCTTAGGCCCTCACCTCCCTCTACCTTATAACCCACAAGCTTCTCCACCTGCCATAACTTCTTCCACCTCCCCTTTGCCCTCTCTGCCTCTGGCTTCTTACCTCTGATCCCAAATGGATCCAGCCCCTCTCCTTCCTCTCTGAAAGTTCCCCTTCATGGGGGGCAGATCAGACTGAGTGACCCCTTTTTGGTGTATGTTCTATTTTCTACCTCTGATTTGTACAATTGGAAAGCTCAAAATCTGCCATTCTCGGAGAAACCTCAGGTTCTGACCTCTCTGGTAGAGATGCATACTCATCACCCCACCTGGAATGATTGCCAGAAGCCCCTTCTAACTCTATTTATCTCCGAGGAGCGAGCGCACATCAGAGCTGAGGCTAAAAGTCTGTTCTAACCTCAACTGTTGGTACAGAGGAGGAAAGTCAGGAAGTTTTAAATGAAGTTTTTCCCTTTTCTTGTCCAGATTGGGGCCCTAACACAGGGTCCAAGACATTAGATATCTATCACTGTACTCTATTAGCTGGTTTGAGGGGAGCAGCCAGAAATCTATCAATCTTTCCAAAACTACCAACATACTTCAGGGTCCTGAGGAGTCACTGGGGGCATTCCTTGAATGTCTTCAAGAGGCATTCTGTAACTATACCCCATTTGATTCCCTAAGCACCTGAAAATGCTCAAGTCATTAATTTGGCTTGCGTGACCCAGGCTGTCCCTGATATCTGCAAAAAATTACAAAGGGTTGAGAGCTTCACAGGAATGAATTCTCCCAGCTGCTCGAAGTAGCCCAAAAAGTTTTTAATAACTGTGATGCTGAAAAACAAAAACAGGCAGCACAGGAGGCAGATAAAATGGTCAAACTTCAGGTAAAAATATTGGTAACTGCCCTCCAAGCCTCCTGGCCTGACTCAAGACTGCCATGCCAGAAAAAAGAGGAGACTAGAAAAAATGGGGACTGGACGTTTCCTGCTGGCTAAGGATCATTGTGCATATTGCAAATAATTCAGTCACTGGAAAAAGGATTGTCCCCATTGCCCCAAAATGGACAACCCTAAGCCAGTCCTGGTTTTGCTCACTGATGAGGAGACTGAAAATGACTGACTGAAGAGGCCAGGGCTCTTTTTCCTTAGGATCTCAAGAGCCCGTGGTAACTGCAGCTTTCAGGGGCCACCCTGTCCAACTCTTAGTGGACATCAGGGCAGAAGTTTCAGTCCTAAAGTCACCATTAGGACCCATGTCCAACAAGCAAATTTCTGTTCAAGGGACAACAGGCGCAATTACAAACTGCAAGTTCACCTCTGATCAGACCATTGACTTAGGCCAAAAATGGGTTATCCACTCGTTCCTAATAGCCCCTGACTGCCCATACCCCCTCATGGGCCAAGATTTGCTTCAAAAGTTAAAAGCAACCATTGTGCTTTCATCTGACAAAACTGAAATGTTTTTTCCCGCTGCCTATCAAATGCTTCTAACTGTTCCACTTTCTGAAGAGTATCTTCTGACTTTTTCTAACTCCTACACTGAGAATGCCTCATCAAATTTGCTTCAGCAGGTCCAGCAAGAATATCCTTTGGTCTGGGTGGAGACAAATCCACCAAATATAGGCACAACATTACCCACTGGTTGTGGTAAGTCTATTGGCATCAGTTACCCTGGTCAGAATACATCAAGTAACTTATGAGTTTGCAGCCTTAAAGGGGAATTGCTCCTCATATCAAAAGACTTTTAAAAGCTAATATACTAACACCACGTCAATCAGCATGGAACACTCCTTTCTTGCCAATTCAAAAACTGGGAACCTCTGACTACTGACCAGTCCAGGACTTGAGGGAGGTCAATAAGTGGGTTGAAACTATCCATCCTACTGTTTCCAACCCTTACACATAACTCAGTTCTTTCCCTCCTCAACACCAGGTTTATACTGTTTTAGATCTGAAGGATGCATTTTTCTCCATTCCCTTGTCCCCTGTTAGTCAACCCATTTTTGACTTTGAATGGATGGACCCTAATTCAGGGGATACCAGTCAGCTGACTTGGACCCGGTTGCTGCAGGGATTAAAAAACTCCCTGACTTTTTGGGGAAGACTTGCAATAGGACCTAACGGGGTTCCATGCCCTGCACCCTGAATGTACTTTGCTCCAGTATGTAGATGATCTCTTGTTCATGGCAGCAGACTTGGACACTTGTTTAAAAGACATCAAGGCTTTGTTACAGTTTCTCCAGGACCTGTGCTACCGTGTATTGGTTAAGAAGGCACAACTCTGCTTAGCTGAGGTCTCCTACTTAGGATATTGGCTAAAAAATGGTAAGTGAACCCTAACCATGGCCCAGAAGGAGGCAATCCTTCGAATCCCCACCCCAACCTAGAAAAAACAGGTACAGAAATTCCTGGGGGTGGCAGGATATTGTCGGTTATGGATCCCAGGATTTGCTAAAATTGCCAAGTCCCTATATTCAGCCACAGGAGGGAATCAACCTTTAATATGAACTGCCACAGAGAAATAAGTATTCCAACAATTAAAAACAGCTCTTACCCAAGCCCTAGCTTTAGCCCTCCAAGATGTTACCAAGCCTTTCCACCTGTTTATTCATGAACAGTGGGGAATCACAAAGGGGGTGCTTACCCAGACCTTTGGACCATGGTGGCGACCTGAGGCTTACTTGTCAAAAAGGCTGGATCCAGTGGCCTCTGGCTGGCCATCCTGTCTTTGAGCCATTGCCGCTACAGCTATACTAGTTAAGGAAGCCAACAAACTGACTTTTGGTCAAAACCTAACCCTGATCATTCACCATGCTGTAGAGGCCCTACTTCGGGGGGCCACTGGCCACTGGATGTCAAATGCTCATATCACCCAATATCAAAGCTTCCTACTTGACCAACCTAGACTAACTTTCTCTCCTACTCAGAGCCTCAATCCAGCCACTCTAATGCCCAATGAGGATCCAGAAACACCAGTTCTTAGTTGTGAGGACATATTGGATGTCTCTCAAGCCAGCAGTCCCGATCTTCAGGACATTTCCCTAGACCAGGGTGATGATGACCTGTTCATGGATGGCAGCAGTCTGGTAATAAAGGGAGTCTGCAAGGCTGGTGCAGTGGTAACCACAGCACAGGAGGCAATCTGGTCACAGTCTTTTCCCAATGGCACATCTGCCCAAAAGGCTGAGGCAATTGTTTTAACCCAGGCCCTGCACTGGGGAACAGGAAAATGGGTAAATATTTTTACCGACTGCAGGTGTGCTTTTGCTACTCTGCATGTCCATGCCACAATTTACAAGGAACAAGGACTTCTTACTATGGCAGATTAGACTATAAAAAACAAAGAGGAAATTTTAGCCCTTCTAGAGGTTATATGGCTTTCCAAAGTGGTAGCTGTCATTCATGGCAGGGGACACCAAAAATCAGACACTCTGGAGGCAACAGGAAATTGCCTAGCTGGTCAGGCAGCTGGACCTGTTGGAGAGACTGGAGATACCTTAACAGGTAGTAATTAGTTAGTAATTTCTTCAAGGATAGGGTCTCTTAATTGGGGTAGTAAAGGAGGGGGCCTTCCAAACATGATTTCATATGGGATGAACCCAACTTTGTAAGGGGTACATCAAACTCAGAGGAGGGCCAAGGATAAAAGGTTTATCCATTTTTTACCAGTCTCTATTACTAATTTGGTCAAAGTAGTTTTTAAGTTTCGATTTATGCTTTCTACCTGTCCAGAGCTTTGTGGTCGGTCAGCACAATGTAACTTCCAGTTTATATTTAGTGCTTTGCTAACTATTTGCATTATGGATGAGGTAAAGGTGGAGCCAATGGAGAGAGGGAGCCTAAACCTAGGAATAGTTTCATTTAATAAAAACTTTGTGACCATAAGTGTGTGGTTTAATTTTTTGTGGCAAAGGCCTCTGCCCAGCCTGAAAAAGTGTCCACAAAAACCAGTAGATGTGTGTAACCCGCATGAGGGAATTTTACCCCAGTAAAGTCCACTTCCCATGTTTCTCCAGGGCTCAGTCCCTGGGCCCTGATACCATTTGGTGGTTTTGGTCCTTGTTTTGCATTTACTTGCACACAAGATGGGCATATTTCAGGGCTGTGGCAGCGAGGCTTCTTAAGTCTTGAATGTAGTAGTACCAGTTTAGCATTTCAGCTAATCTAGTACCTCCTGGGTGGGTAGTAGAATGAAGTTGATTTACCAGAGTATGTCCAAGGGTGACTAGGAGGATGATTTTGGAGTCTTTAGTTATCCACCATCCTGAGGTTTCTTTTTGTGCTCCCACTAGGTCAGCTTACTCCTCTTCTTCTTGGGTATAGGTAGGCTGCTTTGGAAGTGAGGGAACTGGGAAAGTTTTAGTTAGCAGGATCATGAGGGTCTCAACCAGGAGCTCCACTGCCTCAAGAGCTGCCTGCCCCAGAAGTCTTACTGACTGACAATGTGATCAGGGTGATCACTTCTGCCCTTATTGGAAATGTGTCACTATTGCTACTTACAGTGGGAGACCCAATGACACCTTCCATCTCATCCTCTAATGGACTTCTAGCCCAAACCCATCTCAGGTGCCTGTATACATAAAAGTTAACAATCCCCTCCACTATTCTATGGCTTCACCTGGGGCATGCGAGTTTATGTAACTGACTATGATCAGGCGCCCTGTTCACCATCCAACAATGTACACTCACCTACACAACTTTGGCTAAGCCAATAGGGCCATTGGCAGAACTAGGAGACCCTTTGTTTAGTTATCATCAACCTCCATAACCTATAGAGAACACTGTTACCTGGAGCATGCCCACTCAACAACTAAAGTCAACTCTACAGCCTCCTGGTCTTTTTCTTTTTCCTGTGCTAATGAGTATGCATTGCCTGCTCAGCATTACATTGCCCCAGCTAACCTTGGAATGTTGGCTCTGTTTAAAATTCAAAACCTCATATTATATAGGCCTTGAGATTGAGGCTCCCATCGTCCCCAGTGCTGATTAAACTAAATGCTCTCTGGAAATTGTTCATATCACAATAGGAGACAAAACTAGAAATACATCCTGACTTTTAATTTCAGCCTTCAATCTAATGGTGCCTCTTTTTTCTGACATTTTCAGTCTGTCTCACACTCTAACCATGTCAGAGTCCAAGGCTTATGTGGCCCCTACCAACACTTGGTTAGCAAGCTGTACAGGACTCACAAAATATATTACCATCAAAAAGATAAATAATGAACCTACCTTATGTGTTGCCATTCGTGTACTCTCCCAGGTATATGCTTATAGTGGCCCCAAGGGAACCCTTTTGCTGACTCCTCCCAGCCTCCCAACTGCTTGTTGGAAACACATTCCTTTGCTAGTATCTGCTTTAATAGGCCTCAGTGTAGCTGGGACAGCAGCTCTGAGCACCACAGCCCTTGTCCATGGTGGACTAGGTTTATCCTAGTTCAAGAAATGAATACAGAACGGTGAACTAGTTTTATCCTGGCTCAAGAAATGGATGCAGACATAGGAAACCTTCAATTTGCCGTGGACCAGCTCCATGACCAAGTCATATCCTTAGCAGAAGTTGTGCTCCAAAATTGCAGAGGTCTAGATTTATTATTCCTGTCCCAAGGTGGACTCTGTGTAGGACTAGGGGAATCATGCTGTTTCTATACCAATAAATCAGAAGTCATTAAAAACACTCTCCAAAAGGTTTGAGAAAATTTGGACAGAGGATAAAAGGAAAGAGAAAACAGCAAATCCTGGTTTCAAACCTTATTTAATTGGAACCCATGGCTAACCACTTTAATTACAGGTCTGGCCGGCCCCTTACTTCTCCTCCTTCTTGGTCTACTCATCAGGCCCTGTATATTAAATTGGATAGTCTGGTTCATTAAACAACAAATCGTGTTGGTAAAACTCATGTATATGAGGACCCATTACAACACTCTGCCCATGATAGATGAATCAATGCTTTGACTCATGAACAACTAAGAGGAGGAAATGAAATGGCTGTGAGTGACCTAACCAGGGTAACTCTATTTTGTAGTAGTTCTTCCATTTTTGTCTTCCATTTTCCTCTCTCACCCCTCCTCTGTATGACCGCCCTAACCTTTCCAGTAGGCCATAAATCATGGTCCATGATTTATGGCTTTTCCATTCCCTCCCCTGGAGGGCTATAACATTCCTGAAGCAGTTCTGTCACACTATATAATTTACACTCCCCCCCCGCATGGTTTAATGACCTTTACTTTAAAAAATCTCCTTTATTCCCTACCTAGAACCGAAACTCTGTAACCTTATGGTTTTTGCTATATAAACTCCTTGCTTGTTTCATTAGGGGTTGAGAGTCTCTTTCTGGCATGAACCTGCTTTCTTTTTTTTTTTTTTTTGAGTTGGAGTCTCACTCCATCGCCCAGACTGGAGTACAGTGGCCGCTCCCGGCCACCGCAGCCTCGACCTGCTGGGCTCCGGCGATCCTTCCGCCTCAGCCTTCCAAGTAGCCGGAATTACAGGCATGTGCTACCACTCCCGGCTGATTTTTTGATTTACTGTAGAGATGAGGTCTCGCTGCCCAGGCAGGTCTCGAACCTGCGGGCTCAGGCAATCCACTCACCTCAGCCTCCCAAAGGCATGGGATTACAGGCTGAGCCACCGAACCCGGCTATGAGCCTGCTTTCAACCGCTGGCATTAAAGAACTCAATATTTGACTCTCAGAGTGTTGGCAACTACTTACTCACAGTACAGCTATAACAGCAGATAATGTTTTACATTTATACTTTCAATTAATCTTTAGTAACTTTTGATTAAGGTAAGGCTATGATTCCAACATGGATGGCCAGGACCAAATGGCTGGCACCTGTGTTATATTTATAAATAAATTTAGGTTCCAGCACCCTAATATTCACCTGGGGTTTGTTAGGGTGATTGTGAGCCAATGCCAGACACTTTAGCAGATTTCCTGACCTCTGTAAGTGACCACCAATTCTGAGCCAGGTGTTCTCTTCTCTCTTCAGAAGAGGTGCACCTGCTTCCCAGTGGCTTTCTGGGCTGCACAGTGGACAAGATCCTGGAGATTTAGGGCTCTTTGGAGCAACTATGATTTTAGTGCCCCTGCAGACTATACCCATAAGCAACAGACACTATCCCCTTAGCAGGTTCATTATTACCTGATCTCTGATGGGCAGTTGGAGTTTTGTCATTAATTGCAACTGTCAATAGGGGTGCTCTTTGGCCTTCTGGTTCTGCAATCCTCCAAGTTGGCACCCTGTTGCTTTTCTAATGTCTCAGCTGAAAAGAAAACCTCAAAACTTATTTTTTAATAGGCTATACACATGAAACATTTCTGTTTGTAACAGTCTGATGTAAACCTTTTAGACTAAACAGACCATGTAGATGTGAAATAATCTGTCCCTACTTATTTCTAATTATGAACAGGCAAATTTGTTAAAAACCCTTTATAGATTGTTAAATTACAGTTTTAGTTGTAAAGAGTGAACAGTTAGGTGAGAGTGATCAGTTCTCATTCTCATTGTGCTCACACAGTGTACCCAGTATTTCATCCATCTGGCAGAAATACTAGGATTAGTAAAGCGTATGCAAGGAGTAACTAGCATTAAAGTGTTACTTGTTGTGAAGGGAGGAGGGGAGCTAGCCAAGCACAGCAAAGTGACTTAACTTTTTTATTTTATAAAATACAACTTTAATAAGCCTGATATAACAAACACTGATGTTATCTAGCATTAGTGTTTTAGGACACGGTAAAGTTGGAAGTAATATTTTACGAAAGCACTTGCAAGTTTGGTTTGGAAAAACAGATTAAAATTACAATACTGTTTTTCTATGACTTAACATGATCACAGTTAACAAGTGATCCCTTTGCTATTGTCTGGGAAGAAGGTTGATAGTCTCAGTTTAGATTTAATTTGAGAGTGATTTATCATAGAAAAAACCATGAACTTTAATATCTTTTTTTTCTGGCCACGTCCCTGAGGGAAGATTGGTTAAGTCTGTACATGTGTTAGAGAAGGGTTGGAGGAGGAAAGGAGGAGGCACATGTGGTTTGGCTTGCTGCAGCTAGTAGGGCTGCCCAGGGGGTTATTAGGCAGTGGGGGAGGGGAATGAGAAGGCTGGAGGCTGGGGTCAGGTGCCATGGCCTTTGGCACCAGCCCTTCCTCCACAGATAAAGGTGGAAAGTGAGAAGGAAGAGTAGGAAGGGAAAGTGACAGAGGGAAGAGTGGCAAAAGCAGATTATGAGAGACAGGAGACATTAAACCAGCTGGATCAGCATCTGGGTTGTTAGAGAGAAGCAGGAAGTAGATAAAATAATCGAAGAAGAAATGTGGGAGTGTCACATGAAGAACAAGGGGTCTGGGTGGTGCACCATTTTGCAAATCTTAGACCATTTGTCCGTGTGGCAGCAATAGAGGTCAAGCTGAAGGAGAGTACCAGAGTCAAGAGATCACCTTGGGCCCATCTCCTGGTTGCCTAGCTAGTATTGAGGAGATGCTTAGAGCAGATGTGCCTTTTTAGTGAGAGGATCCTGAGATGTTTTATAATGAAAAGACATGCCAGTGGTGAGTCTTTTTCT